>BRZM01000010.1:6999322-7599322 GCA_033238685.1 Lates japonicus | reverse complement strand
TTTTTTTTAAGATTATTGTTTTTGGCATCTTGGCTGTATTAGTCACAGTGGAGAGAGACAGGAAGGGCGGGGGAGGGAGAGGGAATGACATGCAGTAAAAGGCCTGCACAGCATTCAAACCAGGGCCGCTGTGGTAAGGACTCAGCCTTGACACATGGTATGTACTCAGCCAGGTGAGCGACTGGGGTATCTGTGATAACTTGTTATAAAGTGCCATTAATCCTTACTTTCTGTTCAAATCAATACAAAGCATCCGAGAACATTTTAATTTAAAGAAATAGTCTGACATTTTAGGACAAGATTATCACTCTTGTGTCCAAATATTAAGGTACAGCCAGCAGCCTGTTAGTCATAACGACTAAATAGGAACACAGTTGGCATTGCTCTGTCTGTGTAGTTTTTACACTTGGGTTTCTGTATGGACCAAACAAACTAGAAACCATAAAATGTTATTTAAAGATCTTTGGAGGTGTTGTTAGGTGAATTTTGCTACCTTCAGAGAGGCTAACTGTTTTCAGTCTTAATGCTAACATGAATTTATAAGGTGTCCTGTTAGCTTGGCGTAACGGCTACAGTTTGGTACATAAATTGCGAGTCATCTAATTCTTGGGGGGACAAAGAACTACTAAAGGGGTTAAATGTAATCCTGTTGTATTGAGACATCAATCAAAATGCAGACTTACATTTTATGATTCACCACATAAGTAAAAAGTACACGAGACCTTGAAATGTACCCGCCAATGTTACAACCACAAGTTTTATGTTGTTCACCAGGGCTCTGAATGAAAGCGAACAAATTAATCGTTTTTTGGCTGCCAATGTGGCATTAGAAGCGCCTGTTTAAATAGCCCACACCCTTGATACCCTCTCTCGATTTCTCTCCCTCCGTGGAAAAGAGGGAAGTGTGCCATCCGGTTACTGGAAGAGCCAGCCGACCATGTGGAAAGTCTGCTTCACAGCGAGTAGCTTTTTTTTTTTTTTTCTTTTTCAAAAACCCGGGCATGCACGCTCATTCTTTAGCATGTGTCTGAATGTGTGTGTATTTGTGTGTTTCTGTAGATGTTTGGAGGGAAATCTTTCTGTCTTGAGTCACTGTTTTGACTCTGCTCTGGGCCTGCAACCCTGCCCTGTAGCACGTTTCAAAAACAGCGTGTCATAAATCGGTCCAATATGGATTTTAAACTAAACAGGACTTTAAGACTCAATCGTGTAGACTACAAAGGAAGCAGAGGTAATACATGAGCTCAGCCATGCAACACCAAAACAGCATTCAGAGTTAACTTAAACTTTAACATAACTTTTAACTTAATTTGTAAATTTAATAACATAAAGCTAATAAAGGCAGAATGTAGGGTGTGTCAGACTGAAGGGACTCCTGCTAATGGATGTCACATTAAGAAATAAATGAACATAACATTATAAAAATCCATTGAAACTGAGGCAGTTATTTTTACTTAACAGCAATATGTCTCAAGGGGAAAGCATAAGGGAAGTCAGTGAAGAATAAGGTTTGATGAAGTGTATGAAGTCCACATACTGGAGGGATATTGCTGCAAGATGCTGAAACAAATGTGGAGCGGTTTGTTGGTTTCCTCATGCTTTAACTTTATGGACTGTGCATTTTCAGTGTTTAAGAAAGACTTTGTTTTCTGATGGAAAGAACAAACGTTTGAAGAATTTCCAAAATGTATAACACAAGCATTATTTTGGGATCAAAGTGAAAGCACACAGTTTTGCTTACCGCCGGCTGCATTTATTTACAAGATTTTGATTGGTCTATATCAGCTTTCATCAGGTAGACAAGCATCACTTATACTATATGTAAATTCTCTAGTCAAAATACCACAGAAAGGTGAACTGGTAAATGAAACATAACACATACCTCAACAGCTTTTCTCAGAAAACAAAAATCCATAAAATGTCACACTATCAAAATATTAGAAAAAGACAAACATAATATTCACCTTAAAAAGGAATCATACAATTTCAACATAGAAGTACATCTCTGCAAAAACATGTAGTATAACAACACTAAATGATCTACAGGTCAAAGAAGACATTAAGTTAAACAAGGTCAAAGAATAACTATCCACAATTTATTGAATAGATGTTTATTCTTCATGCAACAAGTCATACTTTTATTTTAAAGTAAGGAATAATTGGTATTATAAGGAGATAAATACCATTCAGTCCCTTGGAAGACAAAGTCGGTATAGTAAATAGCCAACTGAGATCTTCTCTTTTTTTAAACGACACAATGGTTATTTTGCACACAAGAGATATGTGAAGGATGCTATGTTGACCCTCCATCTGCTTTGAAAGCAGCTATGAAGTACCTTGGTGCTGAGAGGTACTTGTAGATAGTGCTTGCTATAAGATCGAAATCAAAACATAATTTCTGTTAGATGCGTATCCTGTGTGTAATTACCATTTGAAAAGAAACAACATCGTGAGTACACTCCACAGAAGAAAATCTGCTTCGCTTGTGTGATGGGACACTTGTTTTCAAGTTGAATGATGACAGACTTGCATTTGACTTTATGGGATCTTTTGATATTGCTTTCAAAGTCTTTCCTTTTTGTAAAGGCGTCACTGGCATTCGGTGTTTAAAAAAAAAAAATCACTCTCAACATGCTGAAACCTGAAAGTGTTGATTCATAAGACTCTCTTGGTTTACAATGAAACTCTAAAAGGAGCAGTGAATAACTGTGCACCCTTGGAGAATCTGTTCATATTGAGCAGCATCGAGGGATTTTATTGAGATGTTAATTCGTGGAAATGAAAGTTGCAGAAAGTGTATAATGCAGGAAAATATGTGACCGTGACAAATGTGAAAGGCTGTTTTCTGTAGAGCAGGGATGATAATGACCGATTTGTGGTGCATCTAGCACTGTGTAACGTTACAGGTTGCTGTTTATGGATTCAGTCTGTATGAACTCTTTTATCACACTTCAGTACGTGTGCATGTTTGAAAGGAGTGCACCATCCATTTAGCTTAAACACTAAAAGTCCTGAATTAAATACACAGTGAGTGGATCGGTCATAACGTGAAGTGACACCTCACCTAAACTCAGCCCTGGTTGGCTTGAAAAGTGCTGCTAAAAAGTTTTGTTTTGCTACTTCGCAGTCATTTACAGTTATATGAAATGGTTTTGCAGCAGAAAAATAGAAATATTCTGCAGCAGAGTCCACTTCGTGTGCTAAATATATTCAGTCATTGTTCAGTGAAATAGAGCCGCTACCGTGCTGTGCCATTGTCATCCCCGACACTAGGATGGAAGAGATGTATTTGGGCACGTGTGTCGACCACAATAAACATAAGAATGAATAGTGTAGAGATGGATTATGCTGTGGGAGAGGTTTGAAGAGTTTGCACAGATGTTTTTAGATGATTTTTTTTTTCATCATTGCAATCCATTGTAAATGAAATCAAGCTAGCCAGACATATCAAACTGCAAATGGTTTGCAGCCACCTTTTAAGCTTACTGAGGGTGAATGTTTGATCCTCCAAAGACAGATTTATGACAGAGTATCACTCTCAAGGAAAGCTGGATTATATCTTTTCAGCAGCTTCACTGATCCAACACATTCACCAGCTCACAACAACACACGTGGTTCACATGTCCATCACACATCTGAATAAACGCAAAGAAAATACTGAAAGGAATCATTTGTCTTTTTGGAAATACACTTATTTACTTTTTTCCCCAATACAACTCGCAGATCTGTGCTTTAAATTTAACCTACTCAAACCTGTAAATCTCACATATGAACATTTTGTCACCTAAGCTAAGCTAACCGGCTGCAGCTTCAAATTTAGTGTACAGCCACGAGAGTTTCATCAATCTTCTCATCTAACTCTACTTAAGTGTGTATTTTCCAAAATGTCAAGACTGATAGTTAATGTAGTTTTAACTTGTAAAAATGCAAAAAGTAAAATAAAATTTAAAAGACGTTTTCCCTATTTAATCTGTTGTTCTACGTACAAAAGCTCAGAGGAAGCAAAAGTATACTGATAGAAGAATTTCTAGCACTTCATTTAAACAACCAGAGAAAACGTCTCTTCAAATTCACTATCCACTTCACACCTCTACCGTCCCACTTACAACTTTTATTTACAGATGTATCCGCTTTTCTCAAGTACTGAATTCAATGAGGATTTGCTCTTTGCTATTATACGTTGTAATGTATTGTGTCTGTGGAGGATTAGGTTGGTAAAATATTTATCTTGAATCTTTGTGTGTGTGTGTCAATGAGAGTGAGTGAGAGACAGAGAGAGATAGGGAACTGGTTGAGTGACTGGTAGGTGTGTGTAGGGGTGTGACCCCGGTGACTCAGCCACCAGCAATGTTCTTCTTCAAGGTGAATGAGTCAGAGCCTCCCTCTGTGGGGAGATTTCTCTTTCCAACGGATATTTGCTCCTCCAACGAATATCTGCCTCACTGTCTTCGCAAAACCTGAACCCCGGCCGTTGTGAAAGACATGTACCACAGTTTAAAATAAATGAGTCACTTGAATTTACACAGGGAAATATGATCTCTATCCAAGAAGGTGTGCGTTAATTGTTTTTAGATATAAAGAGTCGGCTGCAGCTTTATTCCTGATAGATGGCTTCATTTGCATTTTTCTTGTATAACTGAACGGTCATAACAGTTCATGCAAAATCTAAAAGGTAGCCAAATGATAAGCTGCAGTCACCCAGTTCTTTGTAGCCTTAAAAAAATGACCTTCTTCTCATTTAAATGCAGTGGTATGAACTAGGCTGAGACTAAGCTTCACTTTCCTCACTATAAAAAGGGAGTTAACCCACCTTAGGCTTGTTTACCATACACTGCATTCCTTCTCGGTTTACTGTAAAAATATCAGAACCACTGACTCATATTGTTTTTTTTCTCTTCTTCCCTTCACCTCACTTCACATCTTCTATGCGGTTTTTCACCTCTTCATTTCTCCTGCTTTTCATCTGCATTGTCCTGCTGCCTGTATGCTCTTCCTCTCGAGTTAAGTGAAATGGATCTGCAGGCTCAAAGTTATTCCAACACTGCCATTGCCACTAGAACTGTAAATATTTTCAGTGATACAAGGGTGATCATCACGGTTGAAGCGTTCCCATCTGCTCTAAATAAATTTAGCCCTGAAGGGTAGAGCTGAGAGTACTGAAATATATCTCCATTTGAGCCAGGTGCTGAGCTCAAATTTCATTTTTCCAAATTAAGACAACAGTTACATTTCACCCTCCCGCATATGTATCAGTTCGGTATCCGGAGTATGTACAGAAAATACTATTTGTATTTGTTTGTGACTCCCAACCTATTTAGACAGGATGTACGTTTTAACATACCAACTATACAGAAACAGTCACTGCTGAGAGTACCACAATGAGCTCTGAGAAACACAGGAAGGAGCAAAGAAGAACAACAGCATGGAGCAGACCTGGTTTCTGGAGGGGGCGCCATTTGGCAAGAGTCACAGAGTTAGTGTGACTGATGGGCTGATGGCCTTTGTCTCATTTAATGGAAGGAAGGAGAGGACAAGAGAGGAGAAGAGACGATCAAGAGAGAGGAGGAGAAAAGGAAGAAGGAGGTTGAAGACAGACGAAGCGGAACAGCAAATCTAATTAACGGAATTATGTCATCTATTTTAAAGCTCTGGACCGATGCTGAACTTCCTCATGTTAGCAAGAGTAAACTGTGATGACTTGCAGCAGTGCTGTATTTGAGGATGTATTTTGACATAATCATGGAATAAGGTGTCTAATCCTCCGGGCCTCTCGCAAGTCCTGACTGGCCTGGGGTTAAGGAGAGTTCTGTAGCAAGCATTGACTGGGTACACGCTATAGCCATGTCGCAAATGATTATACAACTTGAAACATACAACAAAAATATGTACTTAGGGAAAAAAATGCTGCAAATGTGAGAAAATAATCCCACATAACTGAGGCTGCAAATACAGAAACATGCACATTTTTCTACATGCTGCACACGTGCTGTCAAATTATTCAGTTGTTTTAATTATTTGCATGTATGGTTAAGAAATAAAATATACTTTTTTTTAATACAAGACTTTTCTAACATTATGTCCTTTACACATATTTGGGTACACATTGTACATATTCTAATTTTAAAAGTGGAAGTTTAAAAAGTTGAAAACTAAACCAGCATAGAAACAGTTTATTTGTTAACCTAGTTTGCAATGTTAGTGCTGATAGGTGTTGCTTTTCATAATAATGGCTGTCTCTTCGCCATGTGTCCAGTTGTGGTGACAAATGGCCAGACTGTCAAAACAACTGTAGAAGCCGTGTAAAGTCCTCCTGCGTTGGGTCTGGATCTTCGGCTACACAACTGACGCATCATAATAAATAAATGAATGGCTAAAGCTGCAGTATTGCCAAAAAGTCAACTTTCCGATAAATACTCAGTGTATACAGGGCTTTTGTTCTTCTTAATGCAAATTTTGATTAAGCACAGTATATAATACTAAGCTACATGAATATACTTCCTTCTTCATTTTTGAGTTAATGAACTTACTATCCAGCATCTCCAAAAAAGGAAGGAAATAATAAAAGTTAAAAATATCAAAGCAAAAACGAAGAAAAGTGGGGAGTAAGCACTAAAGTATAGACAAAGAGGTTGAGGTAGTTACAGGATTACAAAAGTTTAAGGAGAAACATACTGTCTACCCTCCAGCCACGTACATATTAAACCATCTCACACTGGTCATTTGGTTTATATGTGGGCTGCTAGCCGATCGAGTTTTCATGCATTAATGCCAGTGTCTCTGGCAACCACGACAGACTATCAATAAAGTTCTTTAATAGGGTTTCTGACTCTGCTTCATACGCCTGCACCCAAAGAATGGCAGCTACAGCTACTTAAACAGAGCAGGGCAGCAGTTGTGGGTTCTGATTGAACAGGCCTGTGGCAGATTAATGACATGGGAATGAGAATCAAAGTTTTCGGGGTGTCAGATTTTGTAATCTGTGGGCTTTATAAGGAAATAGAATTGATTTATTAAAAACATGGTAAAAAAGGATGTGGTTTTCTTTGAGCTCAGCCTTGATAAATTTGAGAAGTAAACAAAAACTGTTTTAAAAGCCTCACCGCTAAAAAAGTTTGTAATTATTTGTAGCTGATGCGGACTTACTCTGTATGTTGTACATTATCCGATCTAAATTCCCATTTTAATATTTTTAAAACGTCGTCAGTCTGGTATTTCATCTATATTTTCTCCCCCAATATTTCATTCAGATAAAGTTATGGCTATCGATTTGTTTACGCCCGCGGGAGGCTCTCTAGAAATAATAAAGATTAAGTGTTTCAGGTTATTGCTGTTAACGCTTGTCTCTCATACTTTGTTCTGGAACTAGTTGGACGTGGTTTTCTTTAGTTTGTTACGTAAAACTCTGTTTTACGATAGCACCGATATATTTTGCACTTCCCTACTTCTCAAATAGCCTTTAACAATCAAAGATTCAGTTTATCTCTAAAAGTATTTTTTATTTGACTGTTCTCTAGTATATGCTTTTTTTCCAAGGATATCGTGAGTAAACCCTGTTATAATGGTAAATACCCAAAGCTAAGACAATAAGGATTTATTCTAGTTAATAATCTGTCATATGTTTGGCGGGAAAACGTAAATAGGAAAAGCCTTTATTTGTATTTAATGTGTATGACATCTGAGTGTAACTGTAAAAGTGAACCGCAGATAAAAACAGAAGTGTGTTTTAATGACAGACACACACACACAAATACACATGCCAAACTTGTCTCACCATGTAACTCTGTGGGCTGTGTTGAGGTAAAACTGTCCGGTTGTTATTTTCTTCAGGGTAGAACATGCAGAGGCTGGATTAAAGGGGTCAGTTCACCCAACCAAATCTCCTACTCAGGTGCATTTCAACTATCTCAGTGACTCGGTTTAATACCCCTGTGAGTTTGATGAGATTTATAAGTTGTCTCTTTCTTGAGTCGCAATTTTAAATGCTGACAGTGAATCTCCACCAACAAAATGTACCCACCTGCACTCCACTAGCAGCAGGACAATATCTTAAAATTTTAAAAAAATTAATTTCTGTATAGATCCAAGGCCAAAGAAAATGATCTTTTCTCTTTCCTCTCTTTTCTTTATTATATTTACATTTAAACCCCTGTGCCAGCCGCCATACTAAAACTACAAATGTAAAATCAAACTAAATGGGTGTTTCATAAAGTTCACACTTTAAATACCTCTTATCACCAGAAAAGACCTTATTTCCTGGCAGCATTTTCTTATTAAGGTGTATTGAATACTAATAGTCACAGTTACCGTAGTCTGTCAAAATGTCCGTATAATGAGCAGATGAAAACACTCATATTAAATAATGATTTGACCTGCCAACTTTTAAATAAACAAAAACACATGGAATTTAGATCCAGGGAAAAATGCCTGCACGCACAGAAACTGCAGGCGAAATATTTAGAGACTGGTGACGCACAACAACAATTTTAAAAAGTAAACTTTTGGTTGCATTTTGTCTCAATTTTCATAGGAATATATTAATTCACGGTATCTAGTCACGTTTGTTGTCAGGTGTGCTTTTTTTAATCAGACAGGATCACTGTTGATTTTCACCATACAACTGAATGCAAGAGCGCAACTTTTCTCCATGTGGCTTATTCAGTAAGTTAAAATAATACATGTCAATGGATATATGAAATAAATACTATATACACTATATATCGCTATAGACATCTGTGATTAGATTTATTTACAAAATTTGGTTTGCTTATGTTGATTTATATTAGAAATACATTTATTAAAATCTAATAAATGAATGACAATATAATTTTAAAAAAAATAGATAAGATTTTTAAATGTTATAAATTAAAAGTTGTATTTAAAGTTTCAGTACAGTGATGCATTTAATCAGCAGAATAAATTGTTAAATTTAAATTTTCTTTTATCAAATCAACGCACTATCCATAATGATAAGTAGTAATTCAGTGATTGCTTACAAAGTTGCCCAAAGTTGAATTGAGAATATAACTTAACTTTCAAAAAAAAAAAAAAGCTTTAAAAAGATAAAAAGTTTTGAAAATTAACTCCAGATATATTCACTGTACTGCTACTGATCAAACTGCATTTAAAATGTTACCAGAGTCTCAGATACCTGATCCTCATGTACTACCTGTCCTCCTGCTCTCTTACCACAAAAGAAAAATGGGATCTGTCTCTCAGTGTCAGTTTTATACAAAATTCACTTTGGCCTGGCTGTACCAGACGCAAATACACGGTACATTGTGATGAAAAATAGCCACTGTCTCTCGTTGATGGCGCATTTCAAACCATCGAGGCACCATTGTGGGACTCACCGGATGGATTTATAGCAGATGGAAATGTAAATTTAGACGCAATAATAATTAAACATTAAAGACAAATGATAAATATCACAACAGGTGTAACTTTAGCCTGTTATTAAGCAGAGTACGACGTTTGTACTCTTGTTAAAAAGTGACAGGACATTCAGGTGATATATCCCAGAGCAGTCATGACACCTGGAACCAATAACTGTTTAATTTTAAAGTCATCGCCTTATGTTTCCTCAGCTGTGCACATTTTAACACTTAAGCTGATAGATAGGGATATGTTGTGGTGGAAAACGTCAAAGAAAACATAGATAGTAGAGCCAGGAGACAACTGAATGATAAATCCCACCGTGTGTGATGAACGTGTACTCCTGCTGGCCGAATATCATGTTATCAATTCCAAAAATTTAATCTGTGTGCTCTTTGTTTCTGAAGGTGACCGGAGTGGACACTTTGCATGCATTTCCAACAAAAGATAACGCATAAAATGCACGATGTTGGGCACACCCGGGAGGTGTGTAATACCTGGGCTTTGTCTGGCTTCCCTGAAGGTGTAATCACACACACACACACACACACACACTCACACACCTGATCTGTGCCCAGACAGGCATGTTTGTACTAGACAGAGTGGCTGCATTTTAAGTGTCTCTTGGCACCATCACTAATGATACCTGCCCTGCTCCAGGTGGCTTGGCATGCTCTCCTAAAAACACACACACTATACACAGACAGTATATGTATATATACATACACAGACATACATGCAGACAATGAACACGTTTTCAGTGCTGCATAGCATGATGTGATGATATTAGCAGCTATAGTTGTGGGCTCCCGGAGGGATTTGAGCGTTAATATGTTGTAACTGACAAAGTGTTACCTTTGCTTTTGCCGTCATCAGCGTGATTTACACCCCTAGCTGTCTGTGTGTGTGTGTGTGTGAACCTAGCCGGAAAGTATGAAACGAATGCAGCTCATGGTCGTGGTAATCTTTCTCATCTCTACCTTTAGGCTCAAATGACGTGAATGCAACGTACATCTCGCTGTAGCCAAACAAAATACAGCAGATTCCTCCCGTTCAGTTCCATGAGAAGTGGTGAGGAGTGAGGAGCATGACCTCTGTGATATTATGGGATGGCGTATAAATAGCACACCATTTCTAGCATATTTCACGTGTAAGGTTTTCGTGTGCTATTGGCACGGGTTAGGACACGAAATGACTTGGACGGGCAGGTAGCATGAAGGGCAGGTTAGACGCTTAAATACTGGCCCACATTCAACACATTATATTAGCACGTAACATTCAGTGACCAGAGTACAGAGCGATTGCGCAAAAAGTACAGAACTGATTTTCAAATTTGGTGGAGAGATTGAGGGGAAAGAACACATTAAATCTTGGCATGGATCCAGTTAAAAATGTTGATCCAGGATTTTTTTTAATTTTATTTTTTAAAATTCCTTAACATTGCTGATGCAGCATTTTTCAATATTTTCATCATTTTCTCAGGAAATAATTTCTGGATGAAAATCAGAAACGGAGTTGTATTTGTTAATAGTGAGTAGCAACAGAGTAAAATATTATGTTCCCTTTCATGTCTGCTATTCATGAGTTTTATAACAAGTAGATTATCAGACAACTTCCTTTTTCCATTTATCTTTCTACCTTAAGAGCTAGACAGACGTGTAGGAGTGTTTGGCCTTGGCAGACATTCGCACTCTACTGAAAGCCCTTCTAGTTGGAACTGCTTTTGACAGAATAAATACTATTGAAACAAAGAACAAACTATTGACCCCGACGTCTGTCAGTTATCCACGGTTAGAGACACAGGTTCAGGAAAAGAAATGTTGCCGTTAGATTTTAAAAAGTGACTTTTCACTTTTGCTGTTAAAACAAAGTTCAGTTCATCTTTCATTGCGACCGGTCTCACCCACACCTTCTGAATGTTCCCATCAAAATAAAAGCATGTTAAATGCTGTGTAAAGTCTACAATCAATTACATATTCTAAATCGTCCCCTTGGGCTGAATGTGACATTATTTGTGCCAGTGTATCACTTAGACAATCTGTCACTGGCTTCCTGCACCAGTATCACCAACATGATTTTTCTACATATATTTGATTTGCTGTATTAAGTGACTGCGATGCTGTGAAGATTTTATTTAATTTTATTCCAGCATCTTTGTTTTGAGAACTCCCGCAGAGAAGAAAAAAATTACTTTCTGTGAGTAATTAGTAATAATCAGGCTGCACACACACTCTCGGAATAACGATATGAGGCTCTAAAGTTTCAGTTCAACATTTAATTGCTTGCATCCAGTCTACCATTTAATTGCCTATACAGCGGAGAGTCGATGGTCTGTGTAGTTTCCGTAATCAAACTGACTTTACCCCGCTACATGCAGTTGTGCACCACTTCATGTTACCTCACCTTGTTGAGTGTGTTTATAAGTGTGTGTCTGCACTATAATGGGGTTGCAGAGGCAGCAGAGGGGGGGTGGGGGCACGATATTAATTTTCAGCTCAAATAAACCTGGGAAATGAATACAGCTCTCTCGCACCTCTTCTCTGCACCGCTGAGTCTATACATCACACACACACACACATATAGACTGTATGCAAACACACACATACTATGTTGTGTTTATGTGCTCATTGCTCCGTTTATTTTTAGACCAGAGGCAGGATATTGGGTTTCATTAAATGTCCCAGACCCCGTTCTATTCCTCTGTTCCCGCCCTTTCCCCTACCATTCCTCCACCTCTTTCTCTCTCTCTCTCACACACACACTCAGTCCCAGGGGCAAGGTGGTGGTGGTGGTGGCGGCGGTGTTGGTGTGGTTTCCTGCCTGTGTTTTGACGTCAGGGCAGCTCTACTCGCTGGTAGAAAGGCCTCTTTGTGCCTGACCGTCTCTGCCTTTCCCCGCTTTTCCACCGTTGACAATTATTTTCCCCTCCAACCCTCAGCTGACAATTTGGTGTGTTAAGCCGCTGTCGTCATTCTTCATTTCGCCATTTGAGAAAGAAAAGGAATACAACAAGGGACAAAGACAGAAAGAGAGCGTGAAAGAGAAAACGGCAACAACTGCAGGTTTATATCTCAGCAGCTGCACCTTTCTTTTTTCACTGCTCTAAGTGTGATGGTGGCTCAGGAGGCGCTGCTCAAAGGCTGGAAATGGCGTCAAATGGTTTCGGGGGTTGAGGCCTCTTTTCATCAGCTTTATTTGCTAGTATTTTACCAGGCCAGGCCACCCAGAATTACACAACTTTCATTTTGATTTTTGTTATTTTATATTTATTGCGAGGCCATCGAGGCAAAGACCGCAAGGCAATTTCCATCTCTGCACGACAAGGAAAACATTTAGCATTTAACGCCCAAATTTGAATCACCAGCCAGTTTATACAATACTCTACGATCTTCTGAGCCGAGAGAAATCTTTCAGCTGAGTCCAGTTGCTCCATTACACATCACTAGCCCCTGTCTCGTGGGCCCCCCACCGCCTCCACTGCCACCATATCATCTGAAGTGGTTTCTGGGGCTGGTGCAGAATCAGTGGTGTCAACAGTCATCTTTGTGTTTCTGTAGCAGTTTGAGCAAAGACTATTTTTCTGTCTTCACAAACACACTTGATGCACATGCACAACAGTTTTCTTCCACAGAGCACGCACCACTGCCAAGAAAAACTACCACAGATCATTAGACCTCTCTGCCAGACATCCTTTTTTTTTCTTCTTTTTTTTCACAGTTTTTCTCACAGTGATTTGTTGCCTTGCAACCAAAGTGTTCCCCAAGCGACTCTGACTCTCTGTCTCCCTCTTCAGGAACAACAGCTCGTGGGCTCTCAGGAGATCATACCACTGATATTTACATTTTGTCTCAGTGGTTCCTCTGACTGCTTCCACCATGAATATATCACGAAGCCTTTTTGTCCTGATTCACTGCTGCATTCCTGTCACGGCCCTAATATCCCATTTAAACCCATGCTTTTAAATGTGCTCAACCGTAGCGCTGCCACACTCATCATGGTGGCAGGAAGGAGACTAGTGATCAGTCACCCCATGACGCACCCCAGAGTCCTCTCAGTGAAAGAGGCTGTGGCTTACCTAATGCTCGACGCAGCTCATGAATTTGAGTGATTGCTATTGATTCCAACTTTGCTCCATGCTTGTGCAAGCAGTGAACTGTCTTGTAGCACCGCAAAGCATTTGGTCTGCAATGAAAGAAATGAAAGGAAAGCAGGTAGAGGTGTAATGTTGTTAGAGGCAGTTTATTCCCCCTCTGGAGTTGTGTCAGTTTCCATCCAAATGTAGCACAAATTTTCATTCAAATTTCCAGAAAATCAAACAATCAAACAAAATGTAATTTAATATGTGTTTCCATCCACTAATGTAATGCAAATAGTAAGTTTGTGGCAATGAGATGGCATGACAGCTAAAAAACCTCTGGTTCAGTCTCCTCATTGCTCCACAACTTTGATGTTTTGTCTGCCCCTAGTTTCTGTTTCCTCAGTGGCGCAGAGGCTTAAGCAGCATGCTTCATGTATTATACGTATTTGCTAAGTCAGTTTCCACTGTACTTTATTACAGTTCCATCTTCATCTCCAACTTTCACCTACTTTGTCTTTTTTCCCCAGCTCTTCCTTTCTTTCTTTTTTAAAAAATACACACATATACAAAACGTGCATAATTTGATGGAAGCACACTTTCAGACACGCTGGGCCCTGGTCATAACACCGTGAAAACGCTGTGTCATAAAATCAGCGATGTCTTGAAGTATTTTTGCGATGACAAGCCGTGAGGAGAAAATCATTATTGGACAAGCCAAGAGATCAAATTGCTTTTGGTAGCAATTTCAGGTAACCGCTTTGCACTTCACACTGAGTAAAATACTTGAGGCCTGAAGGGGTTTCTTCTTCACGGCCAAATTGATCTTGCCCTCTTCTGTAGTCGTGTACTCTGTTGTTAAGATAGTTAAAGTCAGACACAGTGAGATTATGAACTTTGATTGATTGCTTGTGTTTCCCCTGGGGTGATTGATCAATTACCTCTCTTGACGAGTTCGTAGAGTGAGCCCCAAAACTAATTTAGGCATAAATACAACTCTGTTTAGCAGCGAGCACTGGTGGGAAAATAATGGCTGTGTCAGAGTGACATTAAAATGAATTTTTATACTCTATCACAGTTCCAGTTTGCTGTCAAGTGGTGAGGCTTTAAACAGGAAGGTAAATAGCAGCCCACTCATCTCTCCTGACTTTTCTTCGGATCATTTTTTTTAATCAGCATTGTTGTTACATTTTCTAATCTGAAGGTTAATTTCCTGTGGGAGCCACACATTCAGCCAGGTGACATTATTAATAACGTAGAACAGTTTGTGTTTTATTGAGAGGCAGCATTTCGATGCATTCCCCAACAGACAGATACATACTTTTAAAGGCCACTGATACGCCTTAAAGATCAGCATTATCTATTTTCTTCCACTTGCCTAAAGACCCGCTGCCAAGGTAAATGAGAACATTGCTGTGACAACAGGTGAGATATCTCACCCACTCATCCTTACTTCTGCTACTTTAGCATTTTTCAGCTCATTGTTTTGTTTTGTTTTCTGTTCGGGTTCGGTTTCACAGCTCTCATTCATGTTGTTTCCAGCCAAAAAATAAATGTAATGTGGCTAGTTGTGCTGCCCCCAAGTGGCCAAAAAATTAGTCCATGCAGGTTTAAGTGTTGTCTATGGTGCATTGGAAAATTAAATCATGTGAAAGAAAGTGATGTTACTACATGTAACATACACTTAATGGCCAAAAGTATGTGGGCGTGACTGTCCAGCCATTTGTGATCTCATTCCAAAACCATTAAAGTATTAAAATTAAAATGCAATTTAAATAGCCTTCACTCTTCTGCAAGGCTCTCTACAAGAATTCCAACCCTGAAAGCAGTGAAGTGCTCCCATTCAGCCACAAGAGCATTGCATGCTGGTTGATAAGGTTTGGCACACAGTTGGTGTTTGAATTCATGCCAGAAGTGTTTGATGGGGTTGAAATCAGGGCTGTGTGCAGGCCTGTCAATTTCTTCCAAGCCAAACTGGGAACACAACAACTGACACACTACTGCATTATGTAGCGTTAAGATGTTTATCAGCAATGTCCCTCTCAAGCATTGTTAAGATAGTGTTGTTAATCAGTTACAGTAAACATACGTAAAAACACAAATGTGAAAATACATTTTAGTAAAAGTCCCTAATTTAAAACTTATGACTAAAGCTGCTCAGTCACCAAAAGCTGTAAACATTTGTACTTCAACCTTGATAGTGCAAAATGTAATTCTCAAGCATTGTATATTTGGCTGTGGAAAAATGACACCATCACTGCAAGAACTTCATTAATTGTGTTGCTTTCTATTGATTTATTTTAGAGAGACTTGGTCCTATTTTTTGCAATGTGCTCGATGTACTTTCAGCACAAAAGGAAGTGGTTCAACTCGAGAGAGAAGGGCCTGCATCTTTAATTAATGGAAAGAAACTATAAATAGAGGATAGTACAACCACTAAATGAAAATCCCCAAACAACTCAACCTCCTTCACTAAAATGTAAAAAGAAGCCTTTTATAGAGGCAAAAAAGGCAGTGGCAAAAGAACAGTGTGTACTTCAGCTAAGAATTCATTTTATGTTTAAAATTATTTTCATTCAAGTGTGGTGGTGATGTAATCATGGTAGAAACAGGCTGAAGCTCACTTCAAGAGCCTTGTTGGAGCACTAATAATAATAATGTGATGTATTTTTACCTGTGAAAAGGAATATGTGGACAAGAGAGATTTAAATCACATATTTAGAAGTTGATTGGATCACTCAGAAGTGGGCGTGACTTCGTGAACACAGGATGATACGGAGCTCGGAGCTTGGTGACTGTTGGACACTTGTGACTTTGGCCATGATGGCGGCTTTGGCTTTAGTCCATTTGCAACTTCACGCTGGTTGTGTGAGTTGGCCATGTGAGTGTTTAAAGTACTGCGTATTGGCAGTAACATGAGGTCTGTTCAATTTGGGTTTATGAACAACAGACGTTGGCTGATGTGATTCATCCATGTTTGTTCGGTTTTCAGGCACTTTTAGTATTAAGTGCTAACTCATAAACAGTATTGGAGCAATTTCCCCACTTGTAATTACAATTTCAGTGTTGAAAATCAGAAACTGGCAGTTACAGAAATACAGATATGACATGAACATGGCATACAGTAAGTGAAAGGCTGTAAAATAGTACTCATGCTCTTAGAAAGACCTTTAGATAAAATGTGATATTTTGAAAGCACTTACCTGATGTACGGATTTGATGTTGTGCCACCTCTTCCCACTTTGAGAACTGTTACATGTACTTAATGTTCTGCAGACTCTTTGGAATTGTTGGCACAAATTAACACTGTTCTACAGACAGTTTTTTCCACCATTCATTCACCTCACTGAAACACAAAAGTCGATAAATTCTAAAGAATGGTTTTGTTCCAAATCAGAGGCTGCAGCATCCACATAGAGAGAATCTATACAAACTGAATACATAAATTCTGACATTAAAGAATGTGTCATAGAGGAAAACACATGCTACAATACACTGTGACCTTTATGTTACCTTTTAAGTGAATCAAGCCTCCCTCATTCTGACTACTTGCTTCTTCCTGCAGCCTTTATTTAGCTCGACCCTGCACTGAATGATGTAAAAGCGTCCTGATATGTACATGTTTTTCACTGCTACAGTTAACTCAGCCCTAAATGGACAACAATAGACTTTAGAGCTGTTGTTGTTACAAAGGTCATCATCACATTGTACATGGTGTGGGCAGATCTTTTTCTCAGGAAAGATGAGTCATGACTGTTGTCACATTTTTTAAAAATCTGAAAATCAGCAATGGGCACTGTAAGTTTTCCATTAGGTGGGATTGCTTTATTGTGGACAGATGCTTATGACACACAGAAAGACACAGAAGCACAAAGTAAAAAACAAACCAAAAAAACACACCATTTGTATGACTTTGGCGGGATCTTTTCTTTTTTCCATCACATCGGCAGAACTGGGCTTTCATACCATTTGGGTCAGTCCTTGGCATTTGAGAATAAAGCTTGTCTTTTTATTCTACAAACTGTTGATGGTCAAATGCCACTGGACCTAGACAGAAATCTGCAGCATTTCACTTCTTAGAGCAGCACTTTGAGTCATCTACTTTTTACTGGATTAAAATCCTTCTTTCACAGTATAACTCATTGTCATGCTGTTTAGCTGTCAAAATTTTGTCCTGATGACAAAAAGTCAAGGAATCAACAAATTTCTGACAGTTTATTATGTGGGAAACGTGAATGCTAATTTCATGGTAATCCATCCAATTGTTGTGGAGATAATTCACTTATAGTGTTAGAGGAAAAGTCTGGGGATCAAGAAAATAAGTAGGCTTCATCCTCCAATGATCGATGTCTGAACCAGATTTCATAGCAATCCATCAAATAGTTGCTGAGATATTAAAGAATGATCCAGAGTGGTGGACCGACCGATTGACCAATTTAATTGCCGCTAACAAGACTAAAGGTCCTATCTACTACTCTTCTCTATTACAACGCATAATGTCAGGGCACAGTAACTTGAAGTCTATTGATGCTGACTACTGTTGACTCATTTATACAATTGATTTAGTAAAATTATTCTATGGTTCCAAATATTGTGACTTAATTACTTAGCATGACAGCATGAGCTGAATCCTTAAAATGAAAAGGTTTCTCAGTATTACACCTCTAATAAAAGAGGATGAGTACAATACTGCACTGTTCTACCTTGTGCTTATCTTGTTGACAAAGTTATTGACTTTTAACTCTAAACTCACAGTTCCCCGTATGTCTCTACAAATATTGTAAAAATCATCAAAATTTTAAGCAAGTTTTATTATTCTGTTTTCATCCTGTTCAGTATTAATAATCAGTAAAAGCTAATGTGAAAGGCCCACTGCATTTATTTCTCTTTCTCGCTTCTACTGCAGATAATTGTCTTTAATTTACTAAGTAGGATCTAATAATTTACTCAGAGGATCAACCAAAAAGCAGATATCTCTGTTTTTTTAATGGCTGACAAGAAAGAAAACATTGTTTCCAGATGATCTCCAGTGCAAATGTGAGGCATTAATTCAGCTAATGTGAAGTTCTGCAGGCGCTCTGCAATAGTTTGCTCTATTCGCAGGATAATGCATGATTGACACTGATAAAATAAATTACAGGTTTAAATGGTTCCATTACCTTGTTACCTCTTTTCAAAAGTTAAAAGTAAAACTTACTGTGGACGTGATTCCATATAACCCTGCGAAATGATCAAATAATCACTGCTTGTCATTTTTACCACAATGATGTTCTTGATCTGAAATAGCTTCGCCATACATCAGCTGGCAACTTTTATTGAACAAGAAGGTTAAAGCTGAACTGAAGATACTGTTGAACCAGAACAGACACAGTCACAAGGTCAGAATAAGAGCAGATACAAGAGAAGGCAGAAAACATACATATTACTGATGACTTTGGTCCAAATGAACATACAGTACACGGCTCTGTGTGGAAGAAATGCAGCACAATTAGCATACATTAAACATAATAAGCAGTCATTAGCATTAAATTAACAGCACTCAAGTTACAAATAACAAACCTTTCATCCCATGTCATTTATTTCACGCTGAATTTACTGATGACATCTCCCTCTGTTGGCTGTCTTCTATATAATTAGAATCTTGATAATTAATCACATCCTGCTAAAATAGAGCAACCCAAAGCTGACGTATGTGTGTGTTTTTTTTTAAGCAAATGTAAACTTTGTTGTACTAAAACAGTATTCAGAGGCACATATTCCATTAAACATGTTAGGTTACATTCTCTTTTTGGCCATACCTAAAAATTTGACAAGGTCTGTCCTCAAAATATGGTCAAATGTCAATAATTTATGACAATCCTCAAGCACCCTTTTGTTACCTGTTTATGGCTAATTATGGCAGCCAGAAGTGCTCTGGTTTTCCTTTCAAGACACTTTGATGTCATTCAAATGGAGCCCTGATGACTGTAAGTCCTACAGTATCTACAATTCAAATGAGAATTACATTATCAGACTTTCTTTGGGCCATAATTGGAGTTCTGATTTTGAATGTCAGTGTGTGGGATGGACAGAAAAGGACTGCATCTAGAAAGTGGAGAGTTGGCAGGGGCTCTGTGGATTTATTAACAATGATGGGCTGTTTTCCATCGGCAGACAGCTGAACAAGTTCTCTTTCAAAGTGCTCTCTTGCAACACGGCGCAGGCCATACGGGTCGTCTCTGCCATTTGGAGTTTAGTCCGTTTGACAAGATCGTACAAGGGTGTTTCTCAGAGAAGATGTGACAACAGATTCTAACAAACAACACCTGGATATACCAAGTTCACGTTCGTGTATATGTGTGTGCATGTTTCTGCAGTGGTGAGTGATTGTGTGCGCACTTCCACTGAGGAAGCTGTGAATGTTTGTGTATCTGACACAAAAGAAAGGTAAACACTGTCTATGCCTCACCGGTTGTAACCCCTGCTTCAGCCAGCGCCCACTCATCACATTTGGCAGCAGAGAAACTCTCATTCAAGTGGATGCTGGCTTTGCATCGTTTGATTCACAACGAAGAGAGGAGCACAACTTTAACCCTGTGTTACCCTGAGCTCACTGATTCACTGCTGGTTGAATGTGGTTAGAAAAGAATGAAGAACAAGAGGAAAAACAAACATCTTTTTGTACTTTTTTAGATGTAGGCTCTTGTCAGCATCTCTGTCACGGACACCACAGAGGTATTTGCACTTTGTCAGCAATGCATACCACTGATTTGTTGTGTTATGTTCAGGTGTTTGGTGTTTGAAACAAATACAGACATACTTTTTCAAGGAATAGTTTGACATTCTGGGAAATGTGAAGATCAAAACTTCTCCCAGGTTTGTGCATTAATGCCCGCATTCACATCCTATGGGACTGATGACAGAGATGGGAAAGACTCTTGTGTTAATGACTAGTGAGCATTCACATCATCGAACAACTCAAGACAGTTGCATAATTACTGAGTGGGTCATGGGAGAGTTAAAATACTTTAAATTGACAATATAGCACTACATCCATTCAGTTTGACTTTAAGTACATTGAACAACAAACCTTGGCTGACATGAGATATCCATGTTTGTCAGTCAGAGTTGACATGAACATTTTTTACAGCTTGGAAACTTGAAATAACTACCTCTGATATGATGTGAACATAGTACAGAGCCGGAGTTAGGATTCAATGAGTTTACCCTAGTAAAAAGACTGGAAACAGGGAAAAACAGCTAGCCTGACACGTGACACATTGTGATTTTATGGGGAGTTATGTGCTGTTTTGTATTTAATTATTGTGCTGTAGAGGTGCTCGTATAGATGTATTTTTGAGGTTTGGAGGGAGACAGGTTAGCTTTTTCCCCAATTCTAGTCTTAATGCTAAGCTACACTAATCATTTCTTGGCGCTAACTTCATATTATGTATTCAGACATGGTATCCATCTTCTCATATAAGTCACAGCAAGAAAGTGAAAAAGGACACTTCCAAAATGTGAAACTATTTCTTTAAAAATGAAATAGTGTTAGCTGTTTCACAGAATGACAGATACTGCAACTGTCTCCACTTTAATTATTCTCTTTCTCCCTAGTGACAGGAACAAATGTCAAACACATACAGTATATAAAAGCAAAAACTATGCCCATAAGCATCTATTCTAGACTATTAACTGTCCATTCAAAATGTACATTCAGTGTTCATACTCTATCTTTAATCATCAGTTGTCCAAACGCTGGATAGTTTACACCAAAGCTGCAGTCAGATCTGACAGGGACTGGGACTCCCACCCACAGCTTTCAGGCCACATTTTCCCCTTTTCGTCATCAGATGTGAGCGACTGTCCTCTGTTATTTGGACTGAGGTGTTTTGGCAGCTCAGTGGATGACATGTTGTGCCAACACTGTTAGCATCCATCTGTATTATGTTTCCCCACATCGGTTTGTTAATTAGTTGAATTTCATTAAATGTGTCTGGCAAACATAGTATGTCCTTTTGAAATGAGCCAGTTTTTTTATTAAAACTTTCACACAATGAACCCATGGCTGCCGTTTATCATTATTGTAATTTTCTTCTTGCAGCGATTGCCCTGGGTACAAACAATAATTTCATTCTTTTTTTGTTATTGTCAAATTCAATTTACTCCGTTGTTATTGTTGCCTTCCTCCGCCGCAACAAACTTGATCTCAGCGTTGGCAGTCCTTGATGCCATGCTGCTATCTCTGACTTTGTGCTTGAACAGGAAGGGAAAGGTTTTCCGGAAGGACTTTTGGAAGCTGGCTCCCATGAAACCATAAACGATGGGGTTGACTGAGGAGTTGGCGTAAGACATGCAGTTGGCCCACGTCTTGATCTTGTACGTGGCGTAGTTCGGCCGGTAGTTTGGGTAGAAAGACTGGAAGAGGACGAAGATCTGGATGGGTCCCCAGCAGATGGCGAAGAGGAGGACGATCACCACCACCATCTTGGAGACTTTGCTTCTGATACTTATGGTTCTCTCAGACAGGAGGTTGACCTGAGGAGCAGGTAAGAGGAAATGAACTTTTTTTACACAACATACTGTATTACAATGTTTAAATCTGCAGTCACTTTTTTGGCCACTGGGGGGCAGCAGAAACTGGCTTTGAACACAACATTGACTTATCAATTCATAAGTTGATCTGGCAATATTGACAGCAAACACTTGGTTATTCACACACCAGATATGTACCAACATTATTGTTCATTTGGAGTCATTTTTCTAAGCCACCTGACGAGTCAAAGTCCAATATTTACTCTCTATAGTTTCTAAGTGTTTCATTATGTTCGCCAGATAATCGTTTGATGCTGGGTATGTAGTGTACAGTAGAGTTTTACAGCTGAACACTATGGAGTTAATATCATGTATTAATAAAAAGTCAGAGAGAAATGTGAGATCACAACCCATCCAAGAAGAACTGCAACCCAAAACTATTATCATGACAAAATATGATCAAGAGCTAAACTGTGAAATGAGATTTTATAAACCATAGCTTCAGAGTGAAAGTAGCCAATCTTTTGGTTTGTGTTTTTTATTTTTGCTTTGCATTTCTCAGTTTTCTTTGCATTTCTTAGCTTGGTCTTGGCAGTTATTGGACAAATGCTCTAGGAACAAAGATGCTACTGAAAAAACAGCCACAACACATACAACCACTGTGGTGACCAGTTAATCGTTTTAAGTCTTCATTTTTAATAAAAAAGCTGAACCACTGCATCTCTCAACAGACAGTATTTACTTAATAGAGAAGAGCTGCCTCCTGTAGCCCAAAAACCTCATGAGAGTGATGAGACTGAACCAGAACGGTAAAGTTAGCGGCCTAAAAACCAAATCAAAGAGCTCATAGATGATGAAAAGTGCCTTACAGCTAACAGGGAACTGCAGAGTCCAATTGTAATTTTCTGTAATTTTTTATCACTATGAACAAAACCTTTTTCATTACACACAGTCATTTGATCCATTGGTTTTAAAGAAACGGTTGATTACAGTTGCTTTAAAGAAAGGTGCTTTAAAACACATGTTCAAGAACGACCACCATTAAAAGCAAGATAATAAATATCAAAGAAGCGAAACAGGTACCACAACCATGCAAAGACTTTTTCAACTTTTAATTAGCTCTATTCAGCCATTTTGTTGCAATCATACTTTAAAGTCAAGCAGTAACAATAAAACACAGAACAAAGCAGAGCAAACCTTGGCCATACCTGATAGTTGTTGTCCACAGGTTCCACAGTGGGCTGACCCACCCTCTTCACCATCAGAGTGTAGCAGAAGGAGATAGTGAGGACAGGCAGCAGGTAGGCAGCAATAAACTGGTAGAGGATAAAAGCCCTCTCATGTGTTTTAGAGGGAAACCTCTCCATGCAATATTGCCGGGGACCGTACCAGTAACCCTCCTCTATACGCTGGTACATTAATATTGGCGTGGATAGGATGAAGGAGCCTGGGCAGAACAAGGACTGTGTCAGATGAAGTGGTTGAAATCACATGCCATTTCTTTTACCAATTTTTATAAACAATTGTTCCTAATTAATCATCAGCCATGTGATGAATTACTTAAAAAATGATTGCATATAATATTTTTTCTTTAATCAAATGAGCAGGACGGACCGATCCAGATGCAGATGCTGACGATCATGGCCACTCTCGGGGTACGGTGGCGGAGAGATTTCAGAGGGTAGACTGTGACATAACAGCGGTCTCCACTCATGGCAGTCAGAGTGATACAGGTAGCCTGGACTGTCACCTAAGAGAGACAGGGAGACGTATAAGTAGTGTTTCACACTGTACTTGTCAGAAACATCAGAAAACAGTCACCTGTAACTTAGTGTTTCTATGACAATGAAGACCCAGAGCAGAAGACAAAGTTTTAATTGGTTTTCAAAAGTAATGTATGATGTGTCAGCGTCAGATTCAACATTTTCTCAGGGTCATTAGCCCACTTGAAAGATTTGAAGTGTTACATACTTAATGAGGAGGAAGAAATGCCTAGTAATAAGGAGGCATTACCAAAAACACTGCAGGAGAATAATATCAGTGTCTCAGAAGAGCAAAGTCCTGGTCAGTTTCATATTCATCCCACTGACATAGTTAAATATTTGGTGTTTGCTATCCACTGATAAACATAATGGAATATTGTTGAACCAGATAATTCCCTTTTTCTACGGCAGTGATAATTCATGTTTTTTGGTTTGAAAACATTTTTGGACAGTTGACTTTGTTGATATTTTTACTCTACTGCATGAAAATAAACACATTGCTTCTTGTGTGCCAAAAGATTTATCCATGGAAAAATATATGCAGCAGTCAGAAAGCATGAGGTTTTATCTGTCTGCCAAGATAAAGTGATCAAAGAGTCATTCATTCTTGCTGTGACTCGGCCAAGAGACGTCACAGACTACTTATTGGATGGACCGGGTAGCTTGGGATGCCATGTCTTATAGGCGATTACTCCTTCACTTCACCATGTTTGATCTATGAGTCGACATCATGTAATACGTCTTAGGAATTGTCATGAGGTTTCCTAGATAGATACCACAGCTGTTGTCTTCCACCATGCCAAAGTACACAGGATAAAACAAGCAACTGTCTTGTCCAGTTCTAATTTTTGTTGCCTTTGGCTCCAGCCATGTTAGACATATCAAACAGACTAAAACTATGTGTTTAAAAATAATAAAAAATAATAATAAATCAGAAATCAGGAATTAAGTTATTATTAAACGTCCAAATTTAAGTCAACACACAGTTGCATTTCCAGGTCTTAAAACTCAAAGGTCTTCACAAGATTTGAAAAAATTAAGGTACAGGTACAACAAGTCTAAACTAGCTGGGGTGATGTTTGACCACAACTGTTCTATGCATCCACCCATCATTATGAGGCAAAACAGAAGTTCAGGCTACTTTTTTTGTACTCAAGAAATCAGCTTTATTCCAGACTCGCTGTCCAACTTGGCTGAGGTTTTTGCTAATGAGCTCTCATGCTGTTAAACTGAAGAACGCAGTGGAAGAGAAAGAGCGAGGGAAGAAACTGCAGAGAGGAAGCTGCATTTGCGATAAGTATTTTTAATTAGCATATGAGCAAATCATTCAATTTAAATTTTAATGGGGTTCAATGATGCTTGATTCAATTAAACTCTGGCGCATCAGACGGATGCTAATTTAAGGCCAAATGTAGAACTCATGTCGCAGTAGTAATGTTCAGGTGTATTTGCAAGTTTGAGTCACCCAGACCTTGCAAAATATGCTTTTTCTTCTAACATGGTATTCAAATTTTTCTCAATGTGAAATAAATAAACATTATCTAGAGACACCATTTCATTTCATACACATCTGTACACTGCTCCATTCAATTGAGCAGGACAAGACAGAAAACAAACCTCACGCCTCTCTTCACAAAAATGATATTTTTTTCATTTCAAACACATGGACCTCCAAAGGTCGTACAGTGTTATATACTGGTAAACTAATCCATATTGCTTTGAAATATGTGCGGCAGGGTGAGAAATAAGGGGTCAGAAGTTCTCTCTGTGCTCTTTTCCAAATAGGATCTAATTTTGTCCCTCTTTTGTCTCTGTATCTGCCTCTTTCTTTCGGTCTCTCTCCTCCTCTTATATGCGGCTGTGAATCCAACAGCCATTACCCTCCAGAGGTTTGAAGCACCACATCAGGATTTCAAAGGATATGATGAGAGAGACAGAAAGGGGTCGCAGCGAGTTCAGTTTTGAGGCCACCAAGGAAGTGGGTACCGCAGTCCTTCAATTTTAAGACACTATTTTACACAAAGGAATAATAAATGGTCGAAGGCCTCCCTTTCACAGTAACTGATTAAAACATTTTGAAACACACGCAGGGTTGAATGATAAAAGGCATAGAAAATGGTTCGGTGAAACATAAAACACAGGCGAAAGCTGCATGACGGACGACTGCTTTTCCCCTTTTTTAAAAGAAAAGGTTCAGACGCTGAGTCATCGTTTCACCAGAGGCAAGTGCACGAGTTTCGTCTCTCCATGTTCAGATGAATAAACTAAATCACATCTTCATGTTTTCAATTAAATGCTTAGCCTCTCTGCCTGCCTGTGTCCCTGGCCTGCCACACAGTCTGACATCTTAGTCTTTTATGTTCAAATTAGCCGCATACATCTCGTCGTCCTGCATTAATTTCTTTGAGAAGCCTGACAGATCGTCTCCTCCTCCTACAGTCCGGCTTCACAGTGACTGAGGAGCGCTTTTAACCCAATCTCCAAACAAAATTAAAAAAATAATTAAATCGTATTTAAGTCAAGCTCAGTTTTCTAGGAAGGAAAGTAGCATCTTATTTGGTGTTGGTCTATTCCATCACTTGACAGGTTTGCTTTTTAACTATACAGGACCTGTGGTAACCCTCCTCTTCTTGTTGACCCCCCAGGTGACAGTGTCCACCACCTTTCCAACCAATTTGGCTTTGGGTGCCCAGCTAGTACATTTTTAGAGCAGTCAACAGTTACTAATCCTTGGTAAAATGTAATTACAGTCTAGTGGAGAATGTGTTGTCTTTGCTGCATGGAGTCAACAGGTTGCAGCCTTCACGTGACCTTCCCCTCCCCAGTGATGCGCAGAAAGGAAAAGCGTGGACATGCGATAACTCCAATAACGGAGTGCAGAGGTGAGATGTAGAGTAGGTTTAAGTTGCCAACACGTGCCAATAGCAATATGTCAGTGTTTACTACCTGCCCATTCAGAAACCTTTCAGCGGTCTCTGCTGCAGACTTCCTGCCAAGATCTCAGGATGTTTTTCAAGCTGCACAAATCGATATTTTTGGATTCACAATGGATCAACTGAGTGTGTGTGTGATGATAAAGCCGCAAAGAGTTAACACCCTTGCTCTGCAGTTCCCCTCCGCTCTCACCGCTCTCATCAAACCCTGTTTCCAGCCGCAGCCGGGCACTGAAAAAGACTGATAAACCCACTGTACCCTTCCTGCTCAGCACCAAACAACAGACAGTCAAGATTAGAGACTAGCTGTAGAACATCGTGGAGCATTTTGCTGCTACAGAGTCAGATATTTTATGTTTAGCTTCCCTGTGTGCTTGTACTTTGTTTCAGAATCTTAGAGCAAAAAAGAGAAGATAAAATCTATCCAGGGAGCAAAAACACAAACAACCAGTAGGGCTTTAATAATATGAATTCACATATGTGAGAGGGGTTTTGCTCTTAGTGACAAATCCACAGAGAATCACCACCACACCCTGCAGTTAGTCTCAAGTCTACGGAGTGTTTTAGTGTCTTTCAGCTAATTGAGTCGGTAGAACAAAGCGGTGCTAAAAGAAGAGTGAATTTAACATTTGTCATGGTGCCAGAGACACAAATGCAAATGAATGATAATGTGACTTACACCTTGGTGTGCTGCCCCCAAGTGGCCAAAACAGTAAAAACACACAAAAAATCAGTTACTGCTGTGCCTTAAGGTGGTGGTGTACAGTACTGGGGAATACAGACATACAGCAGAACAAGAGCATCAAAGCTTAAGAAAGTCAAGTCAAATCAGTTTTATTTATATATCCCTGACTGGTAGGCGGAGGCATATAACTGCAAGGCATTTTTTTTGTTTGTTTTGTTTTTAGAAAATACCAGAGATGGATAGAGAGATCATTCAGGCCTCGAAAAACCTGAAACCATCAGGGAAGGCAGCAACAGTGCACCAGCAACATATTATGCGACCTGTACAAAAAAAGAGGTTGTGAATGTAAACTGCGTTGCTTTGAGGGGTCACAAGGGAAAAATGTTGGTGTTGATTGATGTAGAGCATCTAATGTTCCCGTTTTAGCTCTGGAGATAACTGGGTTACTCTTGGGACAGATGGTGGCATGTGTAACATTTCTTTATTAGCAACACCTAGCTGAAACTAATGCAGTCTAATACACAGTCCTGCAATGAATCCTCCCTTCACAAAGGTTATAATGTGTTAACACAGTGACTGTGTTAAACAGCTGTTGATTCGTCTGTACGATCATTTCGGAGGCTGCAGTTTGTGGTGCTGTTTGTGGTGTATTGCATAATAAAAAGTGGTGCATCTACTGTTTAGCCTACCCTCTTTGATTAGAATAGGGTGGGCAAAATAATAGGAACACCTGTCAACATAATGCAGTGTATTAGACTGCATTAATTGCAGTTAAACATATTGTTCTCATACAAGAGTAAATGCTGTTTTGCTCTTCTTTTTCTCTTCTTTTTCTTTGATCCTTCCCTTTTTTTTGTTACCTTGGAGTTTGAAATTTTAGGAATTCAACTGTCAGCTGTGTATCTCACATCTCTGCAGTAGCTTTTCAAGCTGTGAAGTTGAAACTTTTGCTATAATTGCTATTTTTGTATTAGAGCTTTCTTGGGACAGTCCTTAATTGTCTTTTCATTTTAAGGACAAGGTTTGACCTCTTACAGTGGATTTAAAAGATGGGGATTTCTATGACAGACAGCTGAGTTATAAAATCAGTGTGAAAGGGCATTTGATTGTATCAAAGCCCTTAATGTCACAGCTGTGAGCGAATGAATCGAATTATAGTAATTATTGAAGTTCTGTTTGATGTAAAATCAAATCTAAAATGTCTTTTTTTTCCTGTATCTTTTGTAGAAAACACAGCAAGATAGCACTTCTGTGAATGTGAAAGCACATCTCTGCCAGAGATTAACTCTGATGAAATTAAAAACATATGAGTCATGGTTTTACCTGCTGTAGAAAGGCGACAAATTTGCACATGAAGTTGCCAAAGATCCATCCAGGGAGAGGATAGAGGGTGGCAGTGAAGGGGACGCAGCACACCAGGAAGATGATATCAGTGGCAGCCAGGTTTGCTGCACAGGGAGAAAACAACATGCAGATTACAGATAGTATAACTAAGGCTGTGTCAGGTAAATATCACACTGATTCTTTAACAATTTGAGAGGAAAACAGGCTGTTTTTAAGGGAAATTACTAAGCACTGTTCCACCATTCACTTTGGAGATAACCAGCCTGATTGTGATTATACTATTTTTACATAATCAAGTAATCATGTTAGGTCATTTTTCAAGCAAATAAGCTCAAAATTCTCTGGTTCCAGCTTCTCAAAAGAAAGCATGTCCTGGTTTTCTTAGTCTCTGCTGATATTAATCTGAAAATCTCTGGGTTTTGGGCAGCTGGTTGGACAAAACACGACATTTGATTATATTGAACTGAACTTTGGGATGGGTATTTTATTTGACATTTCATGGATTAATTGATTAATCAAGAAAAATATGAACAGATTAATTCATAATGAAACTATGTTACAGTCCCGCAGCTCATCCAAAAGTTAGATTGCTGGAGATTGTGCTGATTACAAACAAATATTTATCTGTCTGCTTCTGGTGCACTACAGATCCGACAGTGAGTGCAACATCATGGGATTTTAATAAATTCAGATGTCAAGAAATATTTGGCAACAAAATCCGAACATAGTTAAAAATCTGACTGTGTATTCCTCTCCACAGCATAATTATCCACCAGGAAGCTGACATAACAACAAGCAACATCTTCACAATCTAATGCAATCCAGTGCATTTTCTCTTTCCCTGAATGTTCACTTTTGATCCAACATGTTGCTTTAACTGTATCTGCTTCAGTCCAGTGTTTACTTGATGTAGGTTCTTTAAGAAAATCAAGGGACTGCTGATTGACTGACACCAGTACACCTACACACACAGACTCATACAAACGCAGGTGAAATGCTTAATTTAAATTCACAGCAGCTACCCAATATATCTCCATGTGAATGCACAGAAAATCACAAATTCACATTT
Organism: Lates japonicus; assembly: GCA_033238685.1. Taxonomy (NCBI): domain Eukaryota; kingdom Metazoa; phylum Chordata; class Actinopteri; family Centropomidae; genus Lates; species Lates japonicus. Next base: position 7,569,567 of record BRZM01000010.1, on the reverse strand, counting down.
GAAGATAAGCAGAGTTTGCTGTGATAACCTCAGTGGACTCATCTGGTTTTTCCCATTTCTCCATTTAATCTGTCGCTCTGACAAATATGCCACACGCTATTTCCTCTCTGTTTTACATGCTGATCAAATCACATTATAGTAGCTGGAGCGTTATGTTGAAAGGATGGGCCAGGTGGTGCAAGCAATAATCAAATGTTGCTGGATATTAAACTGTTTCAATTCCGTGGCCTTGACATACTGTCAAAGGTCAAATTCTTGTCACATCCACAGTGCAGAATGCAAATGCAAAACAGAATTGCACAAATCACTTTGCCTCATTTACACATCAGCAGACGGGCTCATTTACTATCTCTGTGACGTGCATTTTCTCAAATTTCATGTGCTTATTTTAACCCTGGCTTTCTGTCGACTTCACCTCTGTTGTTGAAATTCTCTTCAAGTGATGGGTGACGTCACAGTCCTATCAGATGTGCTGTATTGACTTTGTACTTGACAACAAAAATCAATCATCCAGGTTTCTGGTCTGTGTGCACTGAATACAAAGATATACAGTAGATGGCATGATTGATGCACTCCTATGATTTCTCTTGTTTTAATGATTAAAGCAACGCTCCTGCTGAAATCTATTAGCGTGTTTCCATGCTCCTGTTTTATACAGTTTGAAAAGTTGGCGTATTGATAAAAATAACGTGTGACAAACTGCAGGGGAAGCAGACTTGGTGAGTAAATCATGACACAGACTGCATGAAGCATGTAAACATTAACCAAAGCTTCCGCTCCACTGAAGAGAGGAAAAATGGCAGCAGCATGATGAAACACTGTGTCTGTGTCTTCTCTGGAGATTCTGTCCAAATTTGCGCTACATTCAGACAGAAACCTGACTTTCATCTCCTATCTTTCCACGCCAAGCATTTTTGTTCTCAAACTTAAAAAAAGAGAGATAGCAACAAATGCAAGTATCAACATTTTTATTGTTGATTAATTCAATATAATGAATCCCCTGAGCATTATATGCGGAGTAGCCATACAATATGCACAAACAAATGAAATAAGTTTTAAGCCCTAAGCACTCACTTTGCTTTCTTGCACGAACTAATGATTCTAAATTGTGTGCGGCAAATAGCAGCTAATTAGCAGATAATTATTATGCCTATACCTGCTTAATCAGATTTTTTTTTCTCCTTAGATTAACCATCTTTGAAACCCTTTGCTTTCAACTGTGATTCAGGACACATCCCAACACCTGTCTCCTCCATTAAGAGTAAGAGTGAAACCTGTAATCAACATGGACATTCTTTAACGGAGCTGGGGGCCAGTGAAGAGTGAGTGAAATTACACTGAGCCTCTTGGAAAGTCTTTTGGACCTGCTACTGGTATGGCAATGAAGTGTTGTGGGAGAGATGAAAGAGACATACATCAAATGATTAAAAGATGCATTTGAAGTTGATCCGACGGGAGTTCATGACATACATTGTAGCCAACTGATCTCCAAGCTGCCCTGCGTTTGAATCTGTTCTCGCATCTGCTCTTCCACAAATCAGAAACATGCACATGCTTCTCTTTGTCCATACTCACCTATGTAGAAATTAGTTGCCGTCCTCATCTGCCTGTGTTTGGAAATGACATAAATGACCAGAGAGTTGCCCACCAGCCCAACCAGCATGATGAGGGAGAAGAAGAGGGGGACCAGCCAGGCGTCTGTGAGGAAGGGGTGCTGCTCTCCTTCCTCCTCCCCCTCCTCCTGCTCCCCGTCGACACGTCCTCCCAGAGAGAAGTTCATCTGGGAGCCGTTGATCCAGACCTGCTCGGTGGAGTTCCACGGCTCTTCAGAGGAGTGCATTGTGACAGGACGGGAGCGGTAATTGTGAGGGAGGTGAGAGAATAAGGTGCCGAGGAGAGCGGGAATGTGAGAGGTATAGGGGAGGAGATGGCAATTAGGAGAGACAGTGTGTGGTATGAGTCCTGTCTGCCCTCAGGCTAAGGAGAGGAGATTGGATAGCTTGAAAAGGGAAAAGTGAGGAAAGAGAAGAAGATGCATGAGAGAAAAGTAGAGGAAAGTGCAGTAGAGAGGGGTGGACAGAAGTGTAGTTTAGGAAGAGCTGATAGGCTGAAAGGTGAGGAAATAAATGGAGGAGTGACAGAAAACCATTAAGAACCAAAGGGAAAAGTTAGGAAAGTGAATGAGGAGGTGGAGAAATTAAGATGACAGAGGAACAAGGGATGAGAGACAGATCCCCGAGGTTGAAGAAGGGTGTTCACTTCATTGCAGCCCCAAAGCAAGAACATAAAGAGAGAGAACTCAGATGTGCTCATGTGAAGAGGACAAAGAAGAATAACAGGCACGGGAGGTTGGATGATAACTCCCCCCTTTGCTGCCACCACATCACCCCCTCAGTGCCTTGAACTCACGCTGTGTATCTGACCTGCGAGATGAGGAAGCAACCTCCAGGCAGCTCTGGGGATTTGTTCAGGAGGAGAAGAAAGTATGCTGAGGAGCAGATAGATGTCTTCTGTGAGCTCAGCCATCAAATACCCCAAAGTAAACAATCCATTGTACTTGACAGCTTCCTTTTCCTTGAGTTCGCTTCCAGCTCATCCCTTTGCTCCGCTGCCTGTAGTGAGCTTCAAGCTTTCTTTTTTCTCTCTCTGTTTCTTAATCTTCCATTCTGAGCTTTTGCTCTTGAGGAAGGAACAGTGACTTGATTTAGAGAAGATACAGGCTCATGTAGGAGTTGATATTTGCTCTATAACCTTGACAAAAAATATGCCTGCTTTGTTTAAAAAAAAAAAAAAAAGCTCAATCATCATCCGTTCTTCATTCTGCAAGCACAGCTGGGTCGACTCTAATTTGTGCTTCGGCGGAAACAGCCTTGACTCCACTCGAGCACAGAGCAGAGCGAAGGAGATGCTGACGGCTTTATAGTACGAGCAAGAGCAAGGACACACAGACGCAGTGGGGAGAGGAGGTACACACACACACACACACACACACACACACACACACACCACAGCGAGTCTGAATGCACATAGGCTACTGCATGATTCTGGGATAAATCGCTGATGTCAGGGTCTCCTAGCAACGTTGTCCCTCAATCCATCTTTTTGTTTCCACTTACAAAAAACCCCTCATTCCCTCTTTTTCTCTTCTCATTGTGCTCCACGGGGTTTTCAATAACGCAACTGACATAGATAACATGCCTCCACATAGAGGGCGTATTGACAGGAAAAGGCAACAGTGTCGCAGTCAAGTGAAATCTCAACCTGGAAAGCTTCTTAATAGATTTTGTGAAATGGAGGTTATTTTTCAAAACTTTATTTACCCATAACTTGTGGTATCTAGCATTAAAACATCAACTGAAGGTCATTATTTCATATATCTTGGGCAGGTGTAGCTCAGATGGTGAAAAGTGTTCATCAAAGGAGTTGGTGGTTTAATACTGTCCGAGGTGTTCTTTAGTGAGAGGCTGAACCCCACATGGTTGCCAAAGTGTGTCTGTCAAATGAATGTCATATCAACAAACATAGTAATCCAAATGAAAAGGTTGTATCATTAAGATTTTTGTTAACCATATGTTGGACCTGAAGAGGACCATTGCTGGTCGATATGCTGTCAGTCATAAAATAAAAGAGGAATTGGGAATAAACAGCCAACGTGCAGGCAAAACTTTCAACATTCACTGTAGATATTTTCCATAGGACCTGCAAAGATTTTTTGGATGTGTCTTTTGCTTAACCATACGCTGGGCTCCCAGTCAGCCACAGATTTTACAGTTTATTAAACTCTGTAAATTAATGCTGATATCTATGGGGGTAAAAACCACATTTCGTGCTAAATTTTGTTTATTGTCAAAGTAAAGTATATGAAAAACTATACAACATTTTTGACTGTATTGCAAGCACTATAACCTACAGTATAGCTCCGCTCAAACAAAAATTGTAAAATTAATGAGTCCTCCAAAGGAAACACCAGTGTGCATACCAGCAGAGCTTCTACACAGTGCAAATGAACTATGTACATTATGCATACACTACTAGGCCAGCATGCTCTGCCAGATGCAAGTAGTGCTGCCTCAAGCCAAGGCAACAGACTCTAGCATGGGCTTGCCAGCCATACAAGATGCTAAGACCTTACTCAAGAGGCACACATGCAAACCTACTGTGGGTAGAAGTAGAAGTTGAAGTTATCTCATATGTGGGAATACTGATCTCCACCCAGTGAATTATTAATATACCTTCCAGCAGTTATGATGGACAGAGTCAACCTGCATTCCCCCACTTTCTTGGTAGAAGCCATTGTCAGCAGGAAGTTAGTCCTGATTGACAGCAACTTAAGGAGTGGCAAACTAGTCTGTAACCCCCTCAGTAAACTGGACTGTCCCTTTTTGAACAGGTTTAATTGCTGCCACTGTTCCTCCATAGGAGACTCCTCAGAGTCTGAGGCTACTCTCACACCTAACTTGTTTGGATAGAGGCAATAAATAATCCCAATGAAGTGGTGAATCACTTGCTGTCAGTTGCTGAATTTGATTATTCCTCCTGGGTCCTGGGAGAACTGACATCACAGAATAACATTCACCAACGTCCAATCATAGAGTGACCTGTCAATCCATACGACTTCATGTTTAATTCATGTTTCGAGTCTCTGTAGAAACTGCATCTTAACAGGGGGTGAGCTTTTACTAAGATGTCACTGGTGTTCTCTATACTACACCTTGAAAATCCTCCGCCTTTACAAGTAGATATATCTTGTCAGAGGTGACGTAAGACCATAACTAACAGCTCAGTCCTCTCAAGTATTAGGTCTAGAACCTCAGTCAACGGACTGTGCCTGTGACAGTCCTGCCAAGCTGGGATTTTTCATTAAATACAGCCTAGTAAAGGAGGGATTTCTGGCATACTGTCACAAGAATAAGCATCACCACTGCTCCCCACTCTTTCTGCAGGAGTAATGGTGGGGGGGAGAAGGAAAGGAAGGTGCCCATGGCCATTGGCGGACCATTGAGTCTGCTCTTAAAGAAGGGAAGTTGTTGGGTAGAAACAACAGAGAGCGGGTGTCTGCAGTGGTGCTAAATTACAAATTACTGTAGTGGGGTAAATGTATTTATCACCTCACCATTACAGTTAGAAGGTGATAAGTAGTTGGCTTATTAGTATCACTGATGGATTACTGAACAGGTCAGCCGGGGACAGACCCTGGGCCCCCAGGCCAGAACTTCTTTATGAAGTGACTTGAAGTGACTGATTTCTTATTTAAAAGTCAGTCAAACTACTACAGAGATATAGACTGACCTCAAAGGCACCCAGAAAGGCCACAAGAAGATGCAAAATGACGATAAAGGGACAAAAATGTCAAGAGATACAAAATGATAAGATAATGACCACAAACAGTCTTTCATTCTAAGAAGATTTGGCCCCTTATGGAAAAAGTGGCTTTTACACAGGGTGACATTTTGGAAAGTTAGATTGTTTTTTTGTTTTTTTTTTACATTGAAATCTCTGCACACTTACAAAATGGCTGATATCCTACTTTGGAACAAAGCTTTTATTCAGTTTCCATTTGCTACTGCGTCAGTCAAAACAAAGGCCTTGTTTCAAGCAGCCTGTTTTCATAGAAAAACAAAGGCAATCATGTTAGAGTGGCAGTTATCTACTGTAGTCATAATGAGACCAGACAATCGTGGGTGAAGTGGTGAAGTAGAGCCTCTTGTGATATCAGGTGGGTGTTTTGTGTACTGTCCAACAACTGTTTACCAGTAATAAATTGCAATGTGTGACAGAACAATACCTATTTTCCAGCATTTCCTCTTGATCAAGTGTAATAATGTAGCCATGAAATCACTGTTCCAAAACTCCAGCCCTTTTACAGCTAGACGTAGTTGTACTATCTGTCGACGCACTGTTGATTGCAGAGTGAGCAGCCAATACACAGTTTTGTTTTGCTCTACAAAACTGTGTCAACCAACACAACAGTAAATTTAAAGTAAACCAGTCAGTGATATGTTTTTGGTGAGGGTATGATGGGAGAGAGATGAGAAAATTTGCTGCCATGCTCTTGATGGATTCACATCAGAAAAAAGCACTGCACCAGCTGGGATTTAAACTCATGACGTGTGTGGTTTGTAGAAGTTAGAGCCAGACTGAACATATTGATCTGTGGTTTGCCATGGAAGCTCTGAGCATCTGTGGTGGGACAGCTTAGATGCTATTTGGCATTCTGAAGACCGAGGACCTGAACTTTGGGATCCATCAATAGAAGACACAGAGGAAGAAATGGAAAAGGAATGAGTAAACAAAGACAGTGGGGAAGAGAGAGAGGACAGAAAGAGAATAAGAGAGTAGGGAGAAGAGGAGGGAGTCGAGGGGAGACTGAGGGGAGGAAGACAGAGACGAGAGGTGAAGTTGCACAGGAGCAAAGAGGCCGACTGTCTGTGATTGTTGCAGGAGTGGTGATTGGTTTGTGAGCAGAGAGACACCAATAACCTACAAATAAAGACTCAAGTGCAGAACAAACAACTTGAGTTGGCTTGGCATCCAAAGCACAAGATGTGCATGACTGTAGAAAGTGCAGATCTGAATTTGAATTTTCATTATTCATCCCTTTCATATAAATCTGCAAGCATATGGACACAGTCTGAGTTAATGACACAGAATTACTTTTAGCTGCCTTGTGTTGTTGTACCTTCATTCACCTCTTTCTTTCAGTTTGAAGGAAAAACTCTGTCCAATTAACAAAATCATAAACTATTGATAGGATTTTAAATAAAGCTGCATGGCCCACGACTGCTGTTTTGGTTCACTGTAACAGCTTTCATCAACCATGTTTCCAGTTGCAGCAGGCGGCTGTTTTCAGTGAAAAAGCTCTTCAAACCCTGTGAACACTACGTCCCTAGCACCAAACAGCAAAGACAAAGACAAAGTTAGCAACTAGCTGATTAATATAATTAAATATTTAGCAGCTAAAAGGAGTTGGTTGAGACCAAAACTTAACTAAAAGGAGACTGACTATTGGACTGGAAACATGACTTCATACTACACTACTGGATATGTAAACAAACAACTGCAGCTTTAGGATAAAGTACGTAAGAGAGATTATAATAGTAGCCAGCGAACCAGCATCTTAAATTACGCAACAACTCTACAGCTGCAACTTGTTTAGAGTTTGTTTGATAACTTTTATGTCGTATGCAATCCCAGCTCTGAAGGGAGAATTAAATAAGTTAAAGTATTTCACATAACTCCAGTGATGTGAATTCATTGTTTACCATGACAGCTGTTTGAGGTTAGCATATAAATAGAAGAGGAAAAACCTTACTGGTGCCAGCCAAGAGACGTACAGGTGTTATAGGCATTATAATGAGTAATACATGTGAAATAATATTTAGACAAACAATATGTCGAAAAATATATTTGTCCATAGTTTCCATCAGTGTCAAGTGGTTATAAGATTAGACAGGTTGTATACAAGCCAACAGTTTAGCACAATTATCTAAACAGTTTTATTTATTAGCAACAGAATGTGTTCTTCCATTTAGGTTAACTGTGGCACAGCTAATATTCCATCATAAAGCACAGATCTGTTGTTTCTCTCTATTTATTCTCTCAAAATACAATCAAAAGCCAGATTACCTTGTTAGAAAATAAGCTAGAGAAAATAGTGATGGAGAGAGGGAGTGAGCACCAGAGCAAAACTAAACAGGTCTGTATTTCAATGGGGACTCTTAATTAAAAACTTTACAGATAAAGCTTTGCTATTTCATGAGAAAATGAGTGAAAGAAAGTAGTGAGGAAAAAGCAGGGAAGAGCACAAAGTGGGAGCACAAAAGAGAGATAGGAGCAACTGGGTGTTGATCACGTCACAGCAGGTGATAACAACGTGCTGCCAGGTGTGTATTCTGGCCATCTGCCTCCGGGACCAGAACACCCAACCAGATCGATTTAATAGGACGTTCCCCTTGGAGACAAGAGAAAGTTGTCTCTGTAAGTTTACTAATCCCCAGCTGTGTCTGAGCAGGCTTACTTCATTGTTTTCCAGAAGCTTCATTTAAAAATAGGAGGTTGGCATTTTCATATTTATCCATTTTAGAAAGCACTGGAGGCTTGCGTACACACACACTCTCTATATGGTGCATACACACATGCCCACTTGCACGTACCCATACACAGTCTAGAGGAAGAATAATCTAAATATGCCGTGTGGGGAATTTTAAGATGCTCATATTGTCTGAAGTGTCTTGTGTGTGTTTGTGCATTTGTGATGACCTTTTGCAACCAATCCCAAAGGACTGTTGTTGTGGTTTAAAATGATAGAGGAGTACGATGGACAAGGTCCTCATATGAAATGAGGATCCAGTCAAATATGTCCATGTGCACAGAGGAGAGTATGTGAGTGTGAAGAAGATGAGAGTGAGAGGTGTGACATGCATGATAAAATATGTATACATACACAGGCATGTGCCTGGGATGGACTGGCGAATAAAGGTGTGAATAAAGGAACATGCAGGTTTGACAACTAGCACTACCCCCAAGAACAAGTACAGAATCTTAACATGTTAGATGGTTTTATGGCCCAAAACTCACTGGTATTTTGAGTGGTGAACATAGTTGAGCATCTAGCCGCTAAAGAGTCCGTGTCTCCTGACTTAATCCACCATAAGCCACTAGAGGGCTTAGTCACTTGGATGTAAACATATGGCTGAAATGTGTGATGCTTGACTCTTCTCTGCTAGGGTTTGAAGGACAGGTGAATGTTGGACTTAAGTTCACAAGGTGTCCAGAAACACAGCTTGAAATTAATATTAATGTTGCCTTGTTTGCTAACATGTGCCACATGTGCCAACTTTATTATGTGGTAGTACGTCAATATTGTTTATGGCTTTTTCTGCTTCCCTCACCTGCCCAAAGAAAATAAATAAATACTACTTTAAAGTCAAACTGTCATTAAAGGTGCTGTACGTATGCATTTTACTTTAAAACATGAATAAAACTGACATCTATGTATTGTGTTGCAGATATACACTGAAGTTAGCTTCCTACCAGCTAGCCCCAGCTTGTAATACCACTTTGTGCCTCGGGAGGTGATAGTGAGTCTCTGTAGCGGAACCGCTGCCCGGAGGTTATATTCTACCCTCTTGTCAATGAGTCAGTGAAACTCTTAGCTAGCAGCCATTATCACCACCATCACCACTATTACCACCACCCACTCCTGACAGGAAACACACTGAAGTGAAGAAAAGAAGCGATAGAAATAGAAGCATAACATGAGTTAACACTGACGTAGCTGACAACTGAGAATTAACCATAACTTAACTGGTGAAATATCTGCATGGTGCGGCACAAAGAATTGTTTTTTTTTATATCACTTCATTTCAACAGGCATCAACACTGTACAGTATAAGTTAAGGCCATTTTTTGTTTATGCGCTGTGCCCTCCAGTAAGTATTAGCACTCCACAGAAGATGGGTTCTGCACAACAGCCCTGCACAGCATTTTGTTCTGAGACAGGATTAACAATGAAGAGGAAGTAGGTGTCTGTCTTTGTTACTTCCCACTGATTTGATGTTGCACGCTGCAGCGCATACAAATTATGAACAGAAACAAGCACCTAGTAGTTAATGGCAGAAACAGCTACATAATCAACCGATCTTTGAGCAAAACAAATTAATTCAAGAACTTAAATTGTCCGTCAGTACCAGTGAGAGATGAACAGATGAGCTGGAGGCTGAATTGAATTCCAATCTGCACCGCTGCACTGCACTGACTCAGACTGAGCAGAAATAATCTTGATTGTTCTGTAAAAGCAGAGGATGCTGAGGATTAGCCTCAGCAAACCAGATTTAAAATGAGTTGCATGGTTGGGGTGAAGGAGGTTTGTTGGTTTTCAGGGTGAAAGTAGGAAATAGCTCCAACATCTTTTGTGTGGCCTATCATATACTGAAATCAAAAGTTTAAAATATTAGGGCAGGTGGATTTTGTTTTCAAATTCAAGGCAAATATCCAATGAAAACAATGAATTAATGACCCCAGCTTTTTAAGAAATGAAAGATAAGGTGAGCTTTCATAGATAAGTTTGCCCCTCAGGAGATAAATGAGCCACTGGTTTGCAGGAGTAATCATGTTCAAGGCTGATCATTATAAAATAAAACAAATAGAACATGTATGTATAACCTACCCTAACCTGATCAAAGCCTCTCAGTCAGAACCTGGTTAGATATTTAACCTTTTGTAAATAGCTGTTCAATTCAAGGTACCTACCTCTTATTGTTATTCTGCTCCTGTCAGCGCTCACAATGAAATGATTCACTGCTTTTCAAATGTAAATTTTACTGAAAGAACTTAAACACAAAGACGTCAGCACTTTTATCTCTTAGTCTAAACATAGATAACATCTCAACCCACACCTTTAGACACCATGAAATCTTTTGAGGAGAGATGGTTTGAAGGTGTGTTATCCCCACTGAACACTTTATCGTGACTGGTCACTTTTTTATGACAACAGGCTTTTTGCCCAACCTTACTTTTGTATTTAGACATGGGAGTTGTCCTCCCAAGTAGGATGGCATTAGTTGTTTTAGCCGTCTGTTTACATCCCAGTGGCAAAGCCCTCTAGCAGCTGTGGTAATTATGACGGTAGCGAAGGATTAAGACAGGTGATGTTGTTATAGGTAGGCAATGAAAAAAATGACATTCATTAACAAATGGTTCACCTGCACCACAATCACTACATCGTGAGAGTAGGGAAAAGTTGATTTCCTACACACGTCATCCTCAACCAGTTTTGCTGCCAGGGTGCTACAGAAACCCCCACCCTTAGTTAACTCTGGCATATTATTGTGTTACTAATGCTGTAGTGTCATTGACATGCATACACATAAAGCAGCATCATCAACTCCTCCCTGAATTCCATCTAACAATATTGTTTTCTAAAGAAATAAAATAAAATAAAATAAGACAAGGGCCTACCCAGGGAAATCATTTGTCCATCCGAGCCGTCCCCTGTGGCGATGGGGTTGGGTAATGGCCAGAAATTCAAGCTTCTTCTTGACAGTTTGTTTAGTATCCTGAGTGCAGCCCTAGCTAATTCAATGCAGTCTTCTGCTGACCTTCTACCTACATTTACCATTTAATAAAGCTTTTACACTTTTAGTTACATTAAAGATATATCCAGAGTTTTAATAAGGGCACTTTTTGGACCTTTGAGAACAATTTCCATCAACTTTGCTCTGGTGTATTAATTAATTAATAATTTTTTATGGCTCAATTTAAATTACCACTTAAACTGAATTAATGTGTCTGTCTGCATTAATCTAGAATGTTTGGTTGGCCTATCCACTTAACACAAGTAATGGGAGGCTTTTGATCCTCATATAGTGACCAGTGCCAAATATTCCTGTAAGTAGCTTATTATATATTATAATGAGGCTGAACTGAAATATCTTACAGCATATTGCCATGATAAAAGATGCTATAAAAACAACACAAAGGCAGCATTTCAAGGCTGTCCTGTCTGGGAATGGACAGAGTCAGTCCATTTTTTGATCAGTAGTTCTTCTTCTTTAAGAACACAGGCAGCTAATGATTGCCTTAAATGATCACTAGCGCAGCAGTGTCTCTGTCCCTCATCAGCCATTGGAAGCTTAAAGCATGGCTTTGGCTCATCAAGCCCATTTAAATCAATCGTGACTGATGGGGTGATTCACACCCTCACTGCCTGCTGAAAACAGCAGATACGGCAGTGTAGGAAGGAGGGGAGACAGACAATAGATTGTGCCAAGTCTTGAGTAATTAAGGTTTTATGCTTTTATTTAAACTTATTTCTGTCTTAGAATGTCTTTCTATACTTATGCCTGCAGCAATATCTTTACTGACAGCCTGAATTAAATATTTACTTTAATAACTTTGACTGATGTGATGTCACGATGGAGGCAGAACAAGCAGACAGGTGTGAAGAGGCAGGTGACAATCAGACAATGGCAGGGAGTCAAAAATACACAAATTAGTATTACTGTGATAACATGCAGGGCTACAATAACAAGAATAGCATTTCTAGTGAAACATGGACTGACATGGATGCCAAAGAATACCCACTTATTATAAATACAATTACAGGGAACATTGCACCATCAACATTTGGCTGCCCGGCCCAGACAGATAAATACCATTAGGTTCTTTCTGCCTGTTGTTCCAGAACACCAGCACTCAGGTAGATGATTTATTGAGGAACAGCATCCGAGCCAAAGGGACTGCATGCTTGATTACACGATCAAAGTGCTGAAAAAGATTTATGAATTATACATGGTAGGTTATTCATTAAAGTATTGGTTTATTACACTATGCTGGGTTGGTTATTAAACTATCAAACACTGGGAACAAGTTCATAGATTATACAGAGAGGAGTGTTTGTTCAATTTTTTGCAAAAGTAAAAGTGGATACATGGTTATTTTATCCTGCATTTTAGTAATTATTTAATTTTACAAGGGCTGCATTCAAGATTGGAGTTAGGAATGGATTAAAGCAACTGAACTATGGTCTTCAATAATTCATGATGAATCAACAATAGAGACTTTTTTTATTACATATAATTATCATTTCTATATTTAGTTCAAAAGGAGCTCATTAAAATCAGCTCTATGTTGACCACACTGTGGCTCTCATCCTTTAAAAAGGTCCTCCACGATGCTTTTTGAACTTGAAGGATGCATTTGATAGTTTTCATTCAGAGCTGAAAAGAGGTTGCAAAACCTCATTTTTGGGGTTAAAACTATTAAATTAGTTGTTTTTTTTTTTTTATTCACAGTTTAAAAAAAACACTGTTAAATACAAAAAGCATTAGAGTAAAGCCCAGTGCTCTTTGTTGTAAAGATGCAACATTATTTTGTTTGTTTGTTTGTTTTAACCTCTGAAACCAAACTGGCTACAGACGTCGCTGGCAGCTCTTGTCGCAGACTGGAAGTGCTGCTTTGCTGCTTGTTTTCATTATAGATGTGTAGTGTAGCTTTATGTAGAGGTCACATCTTCAGAAACACAGGTGACGTACGGAACAACTTCATTGTGAAACCCATGCAGATAACAACCACAAGCTACAGTAAAACATGCTGGTCTCATGATAGAGTTGCTCTGTGTTTCTTCTCCTCTATGTCTCTCCAACTTCAGCTCTGTTGCTTATACGAGGGGGCTTCAAAAAGTTCGTGGAAAAAGGACAGCTGGAAAAAACGGTTTAAGTTATGTTTATTTTTGCGTTGCAACATGCATTTAAGGGTTCATGTTAGAACATGTTATGACATGTTAGTACAAGAACATACAGGTGCATTGAGATCAAAATCCCTGCATATGATTTTAAGCTATGTACTTTTTCCACAAGCTTTCTGAAGCCCCCTTGTTGCACATCTCTCAATTTTAGCAAAGTGATGCTTAGACAAGTTACTGAGAGACTGAAGTTACATCACAGTTGTTGTTGTTTGTTTTTGTACTTGGTCTTGACTCAATCTCAAAACTGCTCAGACTTGAATTTGTCTTTTGACCTGACTGATGTGGTCTTCTACTACAGCCCTTACTTGAGTCCACAGAGGGGCTTTGCCACTCTACCCTAAAGAGAACAAGTTGTATGAGTAAAAATAAAAATAAACAAATCGTATTCTGTCATGTGTTTACCTCAGCAAAGGCAGGAAATTAACAACCAAAAGTGCCTGTATTTATCAGAATGATTCTTTGGAATACAACACACAAGCTTACGTGAGCTCAGTTGATGAGCAGGGGACTAATGCAAAAACAGATTTTTTTCTGCCCACTATTGAGACTCAGTGTACTTTTCTAAAGATAGTTAATTTGTGTGGCTTGGGGCTAGATGGACAAATTATTTGTTTTGCAGAGCGGAGCAGCATCTGTAGCATCCACAGCCAGAATTTATTCTCACTGATGTCAATGATGTGATGATTACATACACAGAACTGATTTGTGTGAAAGCTTACATCCTGATTAAAGCCTAATTTTTATGACTGGCAATGTGATGTACCTTATATTCCAGACACCATTCTCTCAGTACATGTAAGGACAAGGTAGGAGAAATCATGAAAACCTATGACATTTATGTTTCTGGTCATATTCTATCTCATTGCTGTAATATTCTTCTTAATCAGGATTATGTAATATTGCTATAAAAGTGCCAGCTGAAAAAGGCAAAACCTGAGTATCCCAGAGAATAACAAGGTAGTTGGTGTGCATGTAAACACATTCAATGGGGCTTTGTTAATGGAGCTTGATGATTTTGAATGGAACATTATGCTTTCTGTCCTGTCTGTTTTATTAACCCTTGGCATTTGTCAGCATCTTAAGAAGGGACATTTGTATTTAGAGGGTGTCTGTGTAATGGAAGCAACGTGTGTGTGTGTGTGGGGGGGGGGGGGGGCGAATAGGGGAGAGGGATCTAAATGAAGCACACATGAGAACACAACGTGCTTTCCCTGAATTTAATGTGAAATGAACCACCCAGTGGACTGTGCACATCATATATGTAAATGAACTGCACACTGATCAATGGGACCGTTATGTGTTTTTTTTCTTCTTTTTTTTCCCCATCAACTTTTCCACCTGACAAAAGAAACTGGATAGAAAAGGGTAAATTGAGAAGGAAAGTGTCATGTCATTCTCATTTTCTTCGTTCTTATGTGCTTCAAACTGATTAACGTGTGTATTTCATATTCTGACCCCTGTCATAAAAGAAAAACTCAGCATATGGTTATGTAACCTGAATGTCTGTGTTCTATTATATAGCATGCTGTACATGTCCTGTTTCCATGACAACATTTAGATTAGAATCTTATTTATACCTATGATGGGGCATGAGGATGCATGCATGCAAACTGCACGGCGCAAAAAAGAGCTGACTTTGTTTTAGGCTATTCTACAGAATCCAGTGTGCCTGTAAACACATTCATAGACACAAAGGCCTCAGGGCCCCTGATATGGGCAGATGTGCCTTGAATGAGTAGTGGTCATTTAGTACAATAAAGAGATGTGTTTTAAGCTGCATGCATTAACATTAGTGCTGATAGGGTCAGTTATAAAATAAAAACTAATGTTCTGTTTTTTATGTAATGTTCAGTGAGGCATGCACACTCATAGTTAGCTGTTTCTTTGCATGCCAGCGGGTGATTCCAAAGGTCTGCATTATGAATAAGCTGGGGAAAAAAATCAGTTACACTACAAAGCCAAAAGTATGTGGACACCTGGGTATAACACTTCTCTTTTCAAACTCATGGGCATAAATATGCTGCTATAACAGGCTCCATATCTCTGGCAAGGTTCTCCAAGAGAGTTTGGAATCTGGGAACAGGGATTTACTTCCTCTGAGCCAGTCCAGTACAGTTTTCACCACTTCACAGTTGCTTCCAGTAAAAACTTCTGAGACCAACTCTGTGTCTTTAACCTTTTCTGGAACCATATTTTTGCTCATTGCATAGCTGTGCAGCTAGGCATAACCCCAACAATGAAAAACACCCCAGACTAAAGGTACACAAAATTATATATCCTTTTGGCCGTATAGTGAATGTGGTGGTGTTTCATATTGAGGAAAATGTCTGGAAACTTGTGCTCTGTTGATTGTGCAGAATAAAACTGACATTCAAAGGATTTCCCTCTTGTACACTCAGATTTCACTCTTGGGTAACCAACATGTTATCTCTTACCAGCCTCATCGCAGCGCATTTTATAGTCTACAAACAGTAGAACAGGACAAATTAAAGGTGCTATATATAAGTTTTTGCTATTGCTACATAGCCAACGTTGGCATTAAATTCCTTTACTTGCCAAGAACTATCTCCAGCTGTTACAAGCATGCTAACCAGCTAGCCCCGGTCCAACCAGCCTTTCTTGTCACTTTCTGATAGAGAGTCACTGTAGAGTCCAGACTGCCCTCAAGAGGTAGCGCTGCTCAGATGATGTATTATAACCTCTTGTACTGTAAACCTCTGTTGCTGGCTTTCAGGCAGAACAACAATGCCCTCTCAATCCATATTTGTACCTTTTATATAAAACATTGAGGCATAATAAAGGTGCAACCTTGAACAGGTTGTATAAAAGGTACTGGAGCTAGCCTTTCAGTATGCTGGGTAATGAAGGAATTTGAGGCTGTGTTAACGCCATTTTCTGAATGAGTCATCTAACATGAAAACAGCAGTGTGGACCATATGTCATGTTATTTCGTATGGTTTCAAAAATCATTTCAACATAAAAACAACCCTGAATGTTGCTCAAGGTTGTCAAACAATCAAAGGTTTGGAGGTCAACTGTGCTTGAACGTTAATGACTGAAATGTGAAGTTACAGAAAAAACAGGCTGAAAGAAATGGAGGTCAAACTGGCCCTGGGGAGTGTCAAGTAGAATGTAACCTAGAAACGTAAAAAGAAGACCTGATGGGGAGACAGATGAGATGGGCAGCAAGGTTAGTGAGTAGTCAGGTTTAATTAAGAGGGCTTACATGTTGGTCAGTGAAATAAGAAAAACAAACACTTGCTGTCTCTTGCAGACCTTAGCAAAGACACCTCTATCCAAATTCAGATGTACATATAAGCAGATGTACTGTCTCCTGTGGTGGCACAGCAGAGTAGTGTGTACTCTGGATAATTAATGAAAAGTATGGTGTTACAGCATAAACAGAAGACAGCTGTATGTGATTTATTAATGTTGGAGGCATGGCGAAAGACATATATCAATCCAAAACAACCTTAATTTTTGATTCTTGCATGTTTGCATGCTGCTGAGGAAAAAATCTGCCTGTAAAATATTGCTGTGTTGTATTAGTTTTTGAGAAGCAGCTCTTAAGCAGTGCCATCTCCTTTCCCATCACATGAAAAGACCTCATCTTTTCCTGGCAGATGAGGACAAGAAGACACCTGCTCCAGTGTGTATAATGCTGTTAGTGAGTCTGCCAGAGAGAGCATTTTTCAACCAATACATAGAGCCAATGTTAGCTTAACTATCCAACAAGCTTCAGCTGATTAAATCTGCAGCAACAGGCATCATTTCAGCCGAGAACACTGATGGTCTGACTGATGGTACATCAACAGAGAGCCAGCCGTATCAACAGCAATATTAGTGAACAGTAGTACACAAACATAACTGGGTCACATGTACAGTAACCTCTTGTTGGTATAAATACACAAAATTAATCAAATTATACTTAATACCAAGAAACAAAGGCCTCCAAAACTAGTATATCTGCAATGTGTAAGGTTCTAGTTTAAAGACTTTCCTCCTTCATTTCTCCTTCTGTCATCCCCACCTTGAATTCCTTCTGTCCCCTTCAATACATTATATTAGTTTTCCTTGTTCACAGTGTATATTTCTGTTTCCAAAAATATTTGAATGCCCATATTTGCCTCCTTTATTATTTGTCCTTGTCAGAACAAACAGAGAACCAAACTCCAAAGAGATCCCAATGTCACAACATCCGCTTCATTAACCAGCACTACACAGAGGCCCGCCAGTTATGCCAGCAGAGTCAAAATGAGCTGGTTGGATTTGATTTTTACACTTTAATAGGCTTGTATTTTGCACATTGTCTATTTTCAGAAAATTTGGTTAGCGAGTGTGCTTTAACTATTCATGCGGAAAGTCAAGATGACTTTTATGTAAAACACTGGAAGAATTGAATATACTGTGGAAACACCATGTGGTTCATTTGTTTCTGAGACTGAAACATTGGACTAAGTATGATGTTTCCTTATTGATTTCTACTGCTTTTGAAATTGATTTCTATGGCTGGCATTTGCTCTGTTGACATTAAGTTAAAGTTTAATTATTTATAGGACAAACCCAACCAGAGATGAACAGTCAGTACAAGAGGAAAATAAATACTTTATTTTTGGTTCTAAGAAGAAACCAGATTTTTCAATCCAATGATCAAAACAGCTCAGTTTTTGTTATTGAACATAAATTAATATATGAATGAGACTAAATGGTGAGTAGCAGAGGATTTATCATCAGTATTTCACACAAAAATAAATGTCCATTGGTGCCAGGATGTTTTCCACACTGGTGTCTTTGAGCTCCTGACAGGTACACACTCCTCAGGCAGTTAGCAGTCCAGACATGCCAAAATCCTGATCCCCTGTGGTGTAGAGCTGGAGGGCATGGAGGAACATGCTGTTGATTGTTGAGTAGGGATCATCATAACAACCAGAAATTGCATAAAGTGTAAGCAAAAATAAAGTCTGGGCCATTTTTAGAAATTCTTTTTTTCCCCACTGTCCAGGATTCCTGACTGCACAACGCAGACTGACAGCCAAGTTGAGAGCAGGGAGGCTGTTGGATGAGAGAAGAACTGCCTCAGGTTAGGCGAACACCAAGACAGACTATAGTCACAATTTCATCAAGTGTTAATAAACATGGATGAGGCATTTCTCTGCAGAAAGGCTGCACAAAAACAACACTTCACTTGCGTCTATAAAACCTGGGCTATAGGGAGATGGCTGAGAATAATAGGAAGTGTTTGGTGTGATACTGTGGGAAGAGGCTGCAGCTTCTTTGTGTCAGTTTTAAAGTGATTTATTAAGGAACAAAACAGTGAACCATATCCACAGAGGACTTATTAAAGAGGAGGAGTACAGTACATGTTTTATTATTTTGCTGAACTGAAGGCTTATAAACAACAAGGAGTTTTTTTAACTGCTGCTGCAAAGTGTTTCTTATCACACTTGGCATTTAAGCACTTTGCACCTTCTTTGTTGTGTACAGTAAGTTCTGTGAAAAAAGTAGATTTATTTTCTGGTTGTGACACAGTATGCAAATGTTGTCCAGAGCTGTTCAATTAGCATGTTTTAGATCCTGGGTTTAAAGATTCATGCAGTCCTTTTTTGTAAATAGCCTTGTCAATTGAGTTTTTTTTTTTTTTTTTTTTAAAGACAACAACAGATAGTGACAGTTTGACACCAAAGGAACCAGTATTAATCCCTTAACTTACACAGTAAAGACACTTGCTGGTGTCAAGATAACCTCCATGTTAACTCAACAGTTCTTTACTTTTGGCATCAGGTGGGAAGTTTGTAATGACTCAGACTGGCGGTATAAAAGCTTTTTTGTATCACCCTTTCAGGGTCGTGCCCTTGAGTAGTCAAGTACCATCGGTGTTATTAATGTCTGTGATCTCATTCTGTGATTCCTGCCGAGAGACGACCTAAAACGCTGACTGCTGTTTGGTCCGTGGACGGAGAAGAAGAGACTCTATCGCTTCTCAAGCTGGTGTGAATAAGCTGATTTCAGGGCCTTCGGGGCCTGCAGTCCTCATTAAATCATGTCTGATCTGTGACGGAGCAGAAGACAGAGCTGATACTTTCTAGAGCTGAGTGATTCCTGTGGCCTCAGAGGTGGAAGCTGCCACTAGAATTATGAGATGAGGATGGGAACACATTATCCTTGGAGGTAAGAGGCACTGGCAGAAAGTCTGTCGAAATTAATGAAGAAAAGTCAGACTTCTGGATTGTTTCCATCTTTGAACTGTCACTCTCACAGCAAAGACTGCTAAATGTTTTTGTCTTGTTGTCAATCTTTTATTTTTCCTGAAAGACACTTGACATGCTTTCATCGTTTAACAAAGATAAGATTATTATTTTGTCATCGACATATCCCACAAGTATTAGTCACAGTTGGTTTGATTAGATTAGTTGTTGTTTGTTTGTTTTATGGCATAAAACATTCACATAACACACTTGACACACAAACATTTTGAACTCATCCAGTTACAGTTCAATGAGGATGTGCTTCAGAGAAGGACAACAGATATGGAAAGGTCTCCCCCTGGTGGATCATCACATTTTACACTCAGAGATCAAGTATAACCAAACGTCAAAACGCACTTAAAAGGAATGTTGCAGTGATTTAGTATTTATATTTAAGCTGATGTATCCTTCTTTGTTTGTTTTTTGTCGCTGTATCCTACATTTCCCATAATGCAGCACTGTAGCATTTTTCAGTAAATCTTGACACAGAAAAGAGACTTCTTCCTTTATTAGGGATGTCTCTGTTGTTACAGAATCTATGTGTGATTGGACTCAAGTAACCAAGCTGAAAGCCAATAGACGGGTGTAATACTCTGTCTGTCGTGACAGTACAGTTTACAACAGTGACATCTAGTGACCACTACCTACACTGCAGGTGGCTGTCACTCCGGTGGGGAATGCAGCCTTCTGGGACGCATTCGGTTACACTTTTGTATTCTACACTATGTGATTATTGTATTATTGTATTAATACCATGATGTGAATCTACTCCATTACAATTCAAAATCCTGCATTCAGAATAACTCTTACATATATGTACGGAAGTATTATCAGCAAAATATACCGAAAATATAAAAGGTAAAATGAAATGTCCCCTCACTGTGATGCAGCAATGTGTTACGAGCATTATATTGTTGTACAACTTAATATACAGGTATATAGTTTAGTTCATTGGTTCCAGAGTTTGGGAGTTTGGGAGAAAAAAAGGAAATAAAAAATAAGTTGTACTCCACATATGTGTTTTCACTTTTTGGGACTTTTTTCGTTTCTTCGAATTTTTTGTGAAATATTGATAATTTGTTGATTTCGGTCTCAAATAGTTGTTTTAATAAAACCATGTGTGACGTGTTGAGGGGAAATGTCTCTGCAAATAACTCACAGATACTTGAAATGTGACAGAGATTGTAAACCGTTGAGTTAATCTGTAAAAGTGTGTTGTATTTTATAAGTTTATCACGTGTGTTTTTAGTTTAAATCTTAATCTGAAAATTAACTAGTAACTACAGCTGCTGCAGGAGTCGAAGTGGAAAACAGCATAAAATGGAAATATTCAAGTAACGTACAAAAACATCAAAACTGTACTTAAGTACAGTATGTGAGTAAATGTACTCAGTTTCTACTAGAATAAACTATGTAGTTAACACACGGACCGAGGAATAAAACATAACCGAACGCAGCCCTCCGCTCCCCGGTCACATGCTAGTCAAGCTGGATCAGCTGACAGCTTCTCCTTTTGATGCTCTTCCTCCTCCATCGGCTCACGGCGCTTCTTGACACACTATTATTTCGTTAGGTTTGCCTTACTGGCGTCAAATTTTAAATTTGAGCCAAGTATATCTTGCTGATCCAGCAGGTTATCCCCGCCGGATAGATGCTGTTAGAGTGGATGATGAACGGACACGCCATTCTTTACACGGGGGTCACTTTGGCCTTCTGGAGCACCATACTAATCGTCGGTAAGATAATATTCTCCATGAAAATTAGTCAGAATATTGAAAGTAATGAATGAACTCGTCTCTTTCATAGACTTATGCAGCAATTATAGTGAGGTCGGTCGTATTTTCTTTGTAGCAAATCGCGTTTTGCGTCTGACAGCTGTAATTGGGGACCTGGGTAAATCATGGGACTAGAATGGTTGCGGCTGTTTCCATTTTGTTTGCTAGCTTCTACTGGCAGGTTAATTTGCCACCCGGAGATACGGTTATTCATGCATGGTGATAATAGGACACCAGAGCGCGATTTGTTGTTGTGTGTTATCAAAATTTCATGTGTTACCATACAACACAAGCGGTTCTATCTTTCGCCTAAGTTAGCATTTCGCTAGCAGTAACTTAACGCAATGCTAATGTCGGTTAGCTCATAGCTAACCGCTTGCAGTAGAAAATGTCAGTCCTTTAAACGCTGGACAGCAGTGTTTACAGTTCATGGTGAATACTGCCAGGCTTTTTTGGTGGGAGTTGTTATGAGATCATGGCTTCGTATTCTTTCGATAGTTTTAAATCATTCAATCAATGTAAGCTAACTTTAGCCGGTTAGCTATTCGTGCAAACAACTAACTGGTTTTTAACGGTCCCAAACAGGAACTGCAGCAGTTTTCACGTGAGAGTGAGCTATCACACTGAAGCTGCAACTTCTCTCCACGACTTTAGCACATTAATGTGACTCTGCCTCACGCACAGTGCAGGGAAAAGATTATTAATTCAGTGACATACAGCAAATGTCTGTACTAAACGGTTCCCTCAGTCATGTACACCAGGCTTACTTAGAAATGTGCTCCTGGCAGACCTTTTCTCCCATTTTCAATTGAATTAAAGCTAAGCTTTTTCTTTTCTTTTAGGAATCTGTTATACCATATTTGACCTTGGGTTCCGCTTTGATGTGGCATGGTAAGTAATCTCGGTACAAACCCAAGTTTATTCTTGTGTTTAGAGTTAATGGGTCTCAGTTGTTAGCGATGGTGAGTCATATTTTCTCACAGTGTCACTTTTTACACATTTAATTTAAAATTAATTTACTCTTTTTGCATCTTGTCAGCTTGTGTGGGTAGTTAGTCTGTGAATGAAACAATTGATTTTAGCCACATGCACCTGGCATCATCATTTGATAAGCCTGGATGCAAGAGCACAAACCCTGTAACAATCCCTGACAAACTTACTTATTGCAGGTTAATAGTAAGTATGATTTACTGGCTTTTTGGACAAAACAATACAAAATGGACTCAAACACTGGCCCAAACAGGACTACTCAAACTCTTAAGAAATTTTATAACCTAAAAATGTGAGTTTCTGTTGATATTTTTGCTTGAGTTGATATTCAGTCCACCTTTTCAGCAGACTGGTATAAGCCTTCCTTACAGTAATCCCTACCAGAAAAGTAGATTTATATGCTGGGGCATGCTTGAGAGGTTGTAGAAGCTACTAAACAGACACTGACTTTTCCCAGATTGCACAATTACAAGGCAGTAGTGGAAGACAACACAGCAGTAATGCTACCAACAACGCTGTTCAAGTATTTCCTTCCACTGCTGTGACAAACTCAGTGCTAGCCCTCCATCTTTGATAGTTTGATAGGGTGGCACTAAACTGTTTTCACATGACAGTTCAAAAGTCAACTTTTTTTAATTATGCTAGAAGTATAAAAGGTTATGAAAATGTAGTTTTGCTTTCAGAGACTCAACCTAGGGTTGTTAACGTGATTAGTTAATTAACATTGTTAATTGTAAGTAATGACTACATTTAGAGACCAAATGTGTGTTTAATGTACTCATTCAGTTAGAACAGGCACAAATATTCTGTAATTGGGGAATTAAACATTGTGGTGCAGTGAGCAATAGATGGATGGATTTTTACCAGATCTGCCTGTATGTTGCCAAAATGTGCCTGGACTGTGAGAGAATTTCTCATTATTGAATTGGTGGTTTAGTGACCTGATGCTGGCATTCAGTTTTCCGTTAACAATAACAATGTGATTCCTTTTTAAGATAAACTTCCAATTTTTGTACTATGCTCGAACTGAACACGTTGCAGTCAAACCAAATATGGCTGATGTGATCTGGAGCTCGACTCTCTGCTGCTGGAGCTGTGGTTATGTTCAACACTGCTAAACAGTATTGCTGAAAATAAATGATACAGTAATATTTTTCTACCTGCTCATGTTAGTTTTACAAGGTACTTTAAACACTGGCAGTGTTTCCTCATAAGGTAGAGTCTTTATCAGCTGTACTTCTTTACTCACAGGTTCCTGACAGAGACTTCACCTTTCATGTGGGCCAATCTGGGTATTGGCTTGGCCATTTCTCTGTCTGTGGTGGGAGCTGCCTGGTGAGTACCTAACCAGAAACATGGTGTATACTACAGCCTCCTGTTAGCTTTCTTTCATGTGTAAGGCAGTGGTGGTGGTACTTGAAAGCCTCAAACGCAATAGCTAATAATATCCTCTTTCCCGAAACACTCAGGAAAGAACATTATGTGTAAATGTGGAACTGGAAAATCTTACAATTAGTAATACAGGAACACTCTTGAGTATCATTTGGATGGAGTTGTGTTCCCTTTTAAGTTCTGAAATTAATTGGTGACTCATAAGCCATAATGTCAGTGGCTCTGTGCTTCAGCACATTTAATTTGAAGTAAAATAATGAATATGTTATTAAAGTGCCAAGTCTCAGCCTTAATTTGATTAGATTTGCGTCAATGCAGAAAGAACTGTGTGGGAGGTAGAGCCATTATAACATAGTGTCTAAAGTTTAGGGGTTCAGAAATAATTGGACAGATACACATGAAGTCAGACAAAATAATCATGTTTAACATTTTGTGGAAAAGTCAATGATGACCTGCAGTCTTCAACTCATAGACATCAGCAGACACTTTGTATTTTCCCTGGTGATGTTCTCCCAGGCCGTCATTGCAGCCACCTTCTGCTCTTTCTTGTTGCAAGTTCTCTCTGACTTTGGTCTGGCCTTAACCAAAAGGAATGAATCGAAGGAATCCTGAAAAGGTCTTTGGTTGCTTTGGCTGCATCTTTAGGATCGTTGTCCTGCTGAATGATGAAATTTTGTCCACTCAGTTTTTATGCATTTGGCTGAATCTGCGCAAACAAGTCTCCTACATACCCCTTCTGTTGCTTCCATCGGCACTGAAATCATCAGTAATTTCCAGTGTGCCAGTTCCATTGGCAGCCACGCACGCCCAAGCCATAAGAGAACCACCACCATGTTTGATAGATGAGATGAACACTTTTCCTCTTTGCATCATTTTGCATCAGTCATACGAATTTGTTCCAGAACTCAACATCATCTGTTTTTGAGGCTTACCAGGGTTTTGCATCTTATGGAGAATCCTCTAAGGTTCTGGTCATCAACTCTTCTCTTGACTGTTGACAAGGAAACGTCCTCCTCCAACCCAGAGAATATTCTTGAATTTCCATTCACAAGACTTGTGCTCCCTGGTCTACCAGGTTTTCCTGTGCACACCTGCTTTTTCAGAATGTAGTCATCTGTCATCTTTGGCAAACCAGCTGCCTTTGATATGTCTGATAAATTATGCATTTTTATTTTTTTATTTTTTTTGAGTCTCATTACTGCCTTCAGCTGCACAGTCGCCTCTTTACTCCTCATATATGACAGACAACTCCACCTCAATCTAAATGGCAAGTGTGAGTCACGTGTGAGCTCTTATGTTCATAAATGGACCCAAGAAACATTTAGCAGCCAAGTGTCCAATTACTTTCAAACCCTTTCTATTTGGGCACTATGTGTTTAAAGGGGTATATGTCACACACAATTCTTTCAATGCATTTTAATGTAATTGAAGCTCAGAGCCTGAAGAACAAAAAAGTGTTGCTGTCCCTACACTTAGGGTCTCAACTATAAACTGACCAGAAGAAGAACTATCACTGAAAAAGACTTGACTGATGCAAAGCCTTATACTGCGTCTTGTCTTCTGTAAAAAATTGCACTTGAACACACCATAAAGACTACAGCTTGGGACCCGCAGACGACTGACGTGCATATACACTACGTGTCTATACTCAAAGGAACACAGCAGAGAGACAAGAAAAAACTATCTGAAAACTATCCGATTGCCTCCCTTCGCTCAGCTGTTGTCAGCCCATTGTTGTTTGCTTGTGGAAGAAGAGCGCTCAGAAATGAAAAATACAGAAAAACTGCACTAAACGGATGAAATCACTGATTCTCTTGGGTGACCAGCCAGTCAAAGAGCTCTTTCACAGACTCTCTCTGATGCAGTTTCAACAAGCAGAATTGGCTGAACAGCTGCTGATAAGGGCCAACTAGAGTCAGCAGTCAGGGACACACATCAACAGCTACAGGCACACACGGTTCACAATGCCGTTCAGATGTTGTGGGCTGGTGTGTCGAGTCTTGAGCATAT
The DNA here is from genome assembly GCA_033238685.1 of Lates japonicus. Classification (NCBI taxonomy): domain Eukaryota; kingdom Metazoa; phylum Chordata; class Actinopteri; family Centropomidae; genus Lates; species Lates japonicus. The sequence goes on along the minus strand of BRZM01000010.1, from coordinate 7,543,909 downwards.
TGCATCCATACTGGAATTTAATTTAGTTGGATTACTGATTTTCACATTTAATCACCAATCTCGCTTTGAGAGATTATAAAGCTCATCACCTCCTCTTCTAACAGTCACAGTAGGAGAGTAAATGATCAGTAGATTTTTGGGTATGCTTCTCCTTAATCTTCCCGGTAGTTTTCTGTGATATTGAAGATGTGCTTGTTGTTGCTTTTGTTTTTCAGGGGGATTTACATCACTGGGTCGAGCATCATTGGTGGTGGTGTCAAGGCTCCGAGAATCAAGACCAAGAATTTGGTTAGGTAGGTTCACTGAATGAATGAGGGACCATGTGTGCCTGTCAGGGGAAGCCAGTGAATTAACATTTCCACCATGCACCCGTGATCACAGTTTGTTACTGTTAGTCCACAGCAGCGCTGTGTAGAGAGAACCAGCTGCATGTTTAAAACCAAATCATTTTCACTCTGTTTGGCTTTCGTCTCCCTCTAGCATTATCTTCTGTGAAGCTGTCGCCATCTATGGGATCATCATGGCCATTGTAATCAGCAACATGGCTGAGGTAAGCAATGAGCACAGCCATAAATTCAAGCATTATACATATGGGACATAAAGGATGCTTAATATGACCAGAGCAATGATGGTTGGTTGGTTCTAAAAATAATCTTTCATTTTCCAGAACTTCAGTGGAACAACCCCCGAGACCATTGGAGCAAGGAACTACCAAGCTGGTAAAAAAAAAAAATGAATCCAAGTCACAAAAAGAAGCATCCACCTGACAAAACATTGGCTATATTAACATAAATTTTTAGTATGTTTACACGTGCCATTTAACTTGTGGATGAGTCACGAATATCTCTGACTCATCTGATTTCTGTGCTGCTAGGTTACTCCATGTTTGGAGCCGGTCTGACTGTGGGCTTTTCCAACCTGTTCTGTGGCATCTGTGTCGGCATCGTGGGCAGCGGAGCAGCTCTGGCGGACGCCCAGAACGCCAGCCTCTTCGTCAAGATTCTCATTGTGGAAATCTTCGGCAGCGCCATTGGCCTGTTTGGTGTTATTGTAGCCATTTTGCAGGTGAATGAGACAGGCTGCTTTTCTCTATGTCTTCACAGTTGTTCTTTTTTTCCTCAGAGGAGGAATGTATCCACAGTTTTTTGACAGTAAAGGTCTAGGTAGATATGTTTCTTAGACACTGATTCTAGCTGTGTTTGCATTTAAAATTCTGTAATAACTTGTTTCTCTTTTTCCTCCCACAGACATCGAAAGTAAAGATGGGTGACTAGAAGACGCATTCACAAGCTGAGAAGATAATACTGCTGGAAAATAAGATGGATTATTGTGTAAATACATCGTAAATTATTTAAATGTCTCTATTTGCCTGGTATCGTTTTAAACCATCATTCATGCAAGAGAGGTTTGTGCATCATTTTGTCTCATAAGAAACATGAAGGTTGCAGCTGTTGGATAATCTGAGTGGACCCTGTACATTTGCAGTGGTTGAGCTAAATGGGCAACACAAACAGAAATGTACATGATTTTTACATTAAAATCTGTTTCCTAACAGCAGCCAGTCTTTGGTCTTAAGAGCTGTGAAGACAACTTGTAGCTGTATCACATGGATGGAATTGTATACCAGTCGTTTTTTCTGACCACTCTTGGATGAATGATGACTTAAAAATTACACTAGAGTATTTGAAAATATGTGTATGTGTGTGCGTGTGTGTACACTGGAGAAGTGATTTTTTTTTTCTTTTTCCCCTTTTTTCTTTTTTTCTTTTCCCTGTGAAGCATGAGCGTGTTTACCGTTGTGTTTGTAGCCTGGTCTGTCACTTTTTGTTTTTGCATCTTTGCTTTGCTAATAAGTAAGTGGTCCTTAATCCACGCAGTGGCCCAAGTACAGTATTTGTCAGGCTTCCTAAAGAAGAAGTCAAAGATTACTGATCTGGAATCATTCGTAAGGTAACAGGACAGTTGGATGTGCTTTCTGGGAGGCCACACAAAGTCAGGTCACAGCAGCAGATCTGCTCTGAATATGTCATCCTGTCATTCATTTTCTTAGTTTCTGAAAATGTTATGACAGTAGGATTTCTATATGTAAAAGCCATGAACCTCCTAAACATAGCTGCCAGCCAGAACTCCCTGTTTTTCCCCAGAGTCTCCTCTACTTTTTGAGTTGAGTTTTGACCATGCTGTGATCCTTCTCAGTAGTTTTTACAGAGAGAAACTGGATGTTGGACAACAGGGAAACCAAAAGATTTTTTTAGACAGAAAAGGGGAATTTATTTTTATAGGGCATCACACTAGTATTACCCTATACTCAATAGCAGCTGTTAATATTTGCTGTAACATCACTATCGGTAAACTAGAGGTCTTTCTGGGAAGTAAAATGTGCAGATGCACTGGCCTGCTGACCTGTATTTTAGGCAATCTCATGTGGTTTGGTGCCCAAAACTCTGTATAAAAACTATGGACTCCATTACATAATCAACTTTAGGGATACAGAATTTTAATATCTTTATTTTACACAGAAATATAACTCATACAAATATTCTTATTTTATTTTTTATTAAACAGTCTTGTTTTGAATGTACATGTTAACAGACATTTCACAATAGTGTATCAATTGTTTACCACTCATGTCTGTGTCCCAAATTATTTTCTGACATTCCTTAAGTTTTTTTTATGTATGTATAAAATGGAGTTGTGTGTGTGTGTGTAGAGTGCACACTGAATAGCAGATGATATTAGACTCCTGCTACATCACAACAGAGCCACCATTAAAGCTTTATAATGTTAGTTTGTATGGTGGTTCTTGTCAGCTGGTAGCCATACATTGTTTCAGCTGTATCCCATTTATGTTAACTTGGAAATCTGGGTAAACAAATTATTTTTCTGAGTTTACTCAACCTTTGGCTGCCAGCTGCCAGTAGGACAAAGTGGATGTGGGCACCAAGTGCAAAATGCTGCAATATTTGAGTCTAATGTACTGTTGTTGACATGTATGGAGACACATTTTGTTCTTGATGCATCATTCCACAGAGATGACAGACCATGGCTAATTGTGAATCGTCTGAAATCTTTCCTTGTAAATTATCCTTCTCGTGAAGTTCTGACAGAGAGTATAAACATTGAATCTAACATGGGGAAACTTAATAGTCTTAAGTATATCTAAAGCTGGCCTCCCAAAGGTGTCTTAGCTACGAGATCGTCTCGCCCTCATGATGGTTTTATAATTAAACCTAGATCAAACTTCAAGATGCCTTTGGTAAACCAGGCTCTGTACCAAACCCCAGGCTTTCAGTGACTGTAGATGGTAATGTGTGTGCGTTATGTTGATGTGATGGTAATCAGAAAATAACTCATTGTTTTTGACATTGTGTATAATAAGAAAAATGGGATCTTCCTTCTGGCTTCATCAGTGTCCTTGAGAAAATAAAATGGTCCAATCAAGATCTTGTTTCTGATTGCATCCATTTACATTTCCTCTTTTTTTGGGTGGGGGGTGGGGGGGTTGACCCATGATGCAGGCACTGATCTATGCACATCTGAAGTGTATTCCTTCAATCTGCAGTTTTTTCTCATATCCACTAGATGGCGCAAAAAACCACAACATCTGTCTTACTGATTGCACTGATAGAGCACATACTAATTTCTAACTTCCCCAGTTACTCAACGGAAACACAAGACAGCAGTTAGGTTCTTTCCCCCAGATTTCAGATTTTCAGAGTTTTCTGTTCATCCATTTTTTTCTTACATATAAAATTAGTTGTAATTTTTCCTCTCTATTATTATTGTCCCATCAGTGTTTTCCTAATATGCAATATTTTACACCAAACAGACTAAATCATATTTGTCAGTATCATTTTGATGCCAGATGTTTTACAAGCATCTCACATCTGTGGTAAATAACTTAGAGCCTTTCCCCAATTTAAAGAGACGAGTAAACAAACAATAACCAAATATAAACAAATAGACCAAAAGTAACTTCTTGCTATATTTTTTGGAAGCATTTTACTTTAATGCAAAATGAATAAAAGCTTCTTTTTTTTTTCCAATTTAAAGCACAAAAAAACTTAATCTACAATATCTACAGTCTAAAATCTAATGAATAAATATAACAGTATATGATATATACATATATTGTATATTGTATATTGTATTATATATATTGTATTTAACAGATCTAGCTTAAATAAACTTTGTTATTATTTAGATACCTTTAAATAAAGACCAAAAAAAACAAACAAACAAGTCAATTAGTTAACCAAATAGGTGAGATGAAGAAACCATTAAAATATTGTGAGCAAAGCTGAAAAGACAAACAAACAAAAAAACAAAACAAATTGTCTTTTTCAATGTCTTGTTAAACACTGTTATTATTATCATTATTATTGTTGTATTGTTATTATTATTTCTTTTGCGCGTTCGTGCGTGAGTCTGACAAAAGTGGGTTATCAAATCACCAGCTCCTCTTGAGTCAGAGGAACAGAATAAAAAGCAAACGGGTTTGTGGACTATCCGAGCTTCCGTAGGCAGCAGGAGCAAAGGGACCTGCTCGCAGCCACAGCCTGAGAGCATCCTTTCTCTTTGCCTTCTTATCACTCTCACCAAAACACAGCGGGATGACGGAAAATCATGAGGATAGCGTCTCTCTACTCTCCGGTTTGCGGTAGAATATCGTTGCCGGTTATGTTAGCCGCTCGGCTAGCGTAACATGAGGCTTTCTTCCTGATGAAGAGCAGACATAATAGCCTGTCTGTGGATACGAAAAGAATATAGTTATCCTCAGCAGAGTCGAACTGAACTGAGCCTCTACCTTTTAGTGTTTTTTTTTTACACATTTGATACAACCTTTTTGGCTGTTAAATGCCTTTGACAGTTTTTATTTACGTGTTTTTTTCTCGGCTGATGTGACTAAAATCACTGGTGCTCCAGCAAAGAAGATGCAGAGATAGAAGTGTCCGCCTGACAACATCAAGGTAGGTGCTCTGTCTGCTTTTCTGGGATGCATTGTTTCACTCAGCATAGCATCCACGCTTTTTCTTTGTTTCCATCCAGCCTCCATACATTTATCTTACCATTCTGCACCCTTGTGCTTTAATTTAAGCTTTGAGAATTGTGGAAATATGCTCGTATGCATTGCCCCTCTGCCCCTCTTTTGTTATCATGCACATTTCCACCAACTAGCAGCATCTTTACAAACGCCATACTAGGCTCCACTCAGCCTCCCTGCACTGTTCTCCTACAGTAAATGAACCATTTCGGCATACAGCCTGCTGAGAGGACTGTTCAACCATTAGGGTTTCATTTAAAGCTCTTAAAACCTACTTTCACCACAGCTGCCGACTGTTTTCTCCATTTTTAAGCAAGGATGCAAAGTCTGAGGAGGACTACAGCATCTCATGCCCAATGATTCAGGCACAGTACACTAAGAGTAGCAGAATGCACAGCCAGCATTACACTGGGGAAATAAGAGAGAGGAAGAGGAGGAGGAGGAGGGGGCTGCTTCATCATGAAGCTTAACCTAACCAGGCGTTTACACAGAAGCTTTGTACCTAGATCATAATCCAATCTGACATCTCTCTCGTTTATGACACAGTATGTCTTTAGGGCTACTGCTATAGGGGATATAGTAGCAAGTGGACTGGCTAAGTTGTCCTCTCGCAAAGTGGGCTTCAGTGGAGTGGGTTTTTTTTTTTTTTACTTTTCCTTTCAACGCTGTAGTGTATCAAGCATTTTCTTGTCATACATACAGGAGCAAAGCTGCAACTTATAATTATTTTAAATATCGATTAATCTGCTGATTAATTTTCTCAATTTGCTTGAGTAGTCATTCTGTATAATGTGAGAAAACAGTGAGAAATGTCCGTCACAATTTCTTCAAGCCCAGGATGATGTTATTGAAATGATTGTGTTTGACCAGCAGTCCAAAACCCAAAGATATTCAGACAAGAGAAAAGCAGTAAATACTCACAACTGGAACTAGGTCTGGTAGTTTACAGAGATTATTATGGAGATTTTCTTTTTACTTTTTTCAGACATTTTACGGACCAAACAATTTAAATCAGTTAATCAAGAATAAGTAGTAATGAAAATGATTGTTAGTTGCAGCTATATGATGTGGTCAGTTGATTGGATAACAGTTTTCATTCACAGATAATGTGCTCTGCGTGTCTCATTTACCTAATAGAAAGTTTCTTGTTTGGCAGAAGGTCCAGTTACTTGCTTGCTCTTGAGCTGTTGATCACACAGTCATCATCAACAGATTTTGTCTGCTCAGTGTCCATGGATTGATAGGCCTTTTTTTTTTTACTAATGAAAGCAGGTGTAAATAATAGATTAATGATTACAGCTGAATTCCATTTAGCTGCTTCAGTTTCAGGGTCCTGGTGTTGTGCACGCTGGCTCTTTGTCACACTGTCTACACTGCTTTAGCTTCTTCTCGCTGTTTAGGTGAAACCAGTTCAGTGTCTCAAAGCACACACATCTCAGTCCAGTTAAGTTCACTCGTGTGCTGCGATACTGCGGAGGCATCTTTTGGCCATCTGCTGTGAAAACCTGTGCTATCTGTGACTTACCTCGAGGCTCAGCAGATAGCAGAGTGATGGTTATGGCATCAGGCTTTTAAATCACAGGTGGCAGGGTGGTGGTGTCTGTGGTTAATCAGGCTGATCTGGAACCAGGAGGTCACAGTTTCACTCTTGGCTAAACTACCAGTTACTTGAAAATGTTGCGAAGCTCTTGCTAACTACTTGCTAGTTTTGAACTAGTGACATATTAAATTAGGTTGTATCTCCAATTTAATATTGATCAACAGTGAAGAAAGGATGCTATCTTAGCATTACAAAATGTAGCATAAAAATAAGTTTAGAGTGATGTATTAAACATAAGTACAAATTTGTAAGTGTAGGTGTTACTTTATTTTGTTACGTATACGTGGAGAAATATGTACTTCTGTGTTGTATGAGTAGAAGATATCTGATTATGCTAACCGAAACAGTGCTATTTAGTCATTTAGCCAGATGTTGCTAGCATGATGTTTTGTAGTTTATGGTATATTATGTCATTTTTGTGACGTGTGATTTAAATCCTCTCAGTTTACTTGATTTTATTGAAGTGTTTGGTCCGATATGTTGATATTACCTCCTTTACTTTTAGTCTAAAGGGGTCATATATTAGGAAGCTAACATTAGCACTGCCACTTAGCCCAGTTAGCTAACTAACGGTTACATTTAGCAGTTACAGGGTGTAGATATTTCTCTACACAAGAACTAGCTTGTGTGGTGCAAACCTGTTTTAATTTAGTGATGTGTAAATCTCCACTGAGTAACCACTTAATGTTATCACTAGGTAAAATTTGAATTTAGAAAGATATGGTGCAAACAGCTCCTTGAAGAAATATCCTCAGGGCTCTGATTTGACTGTGTCTCTGTTTCAGGGGTACACAGTGAAAACAGATTTCCAAGCAGAGACTCATCCCTTTAAATAAACCTCAATCTGCTCTGCTGTGCTGTTCCATGAGCTCTGGCTGACAGTTAATTTTTTTATGATAAGAAGAAACAACTGTGGACAACCCTGCAAAAATGTTGTTTGAGCCTTTCTCTCAGCCTCTTGTAGTTGTAGCTTGGTTAACTGGCAACATAGTAGGTCACTGTTGCCACTGAGTGTTTTGTGTAAATACTGTGATCAACATGTATCATACACCTCAGTCCTGTGGAGAGGAAGGTGAGCTTTCCTCCATCTTTTCATGAAGCTCGGTGACGTAAAGCGGTGAAGAGCAAAGAGCATGTTTCATGTTGGTTTCTGAGGGTTCGTTCATTCTCCTCACCGCGCCGGTCCTGAGCAGCAGCGGCTGCTACAGATTCTTCTGATCGCTCTTTCATGTTGGGATTTGTTGTCATGGGAACTAACCAGGCCATCCCTGTGTAACCGAGGGGGCGAGTTCAGAGAAGGACACCTGTGTGCGTGTGTGTATGTGTGCGCCCATGTGTCTTTTGTTGTCTGCATTTGTTCACTTTTTCTAAGGTTTCATTTGGGTTCTGAAGTAAAGGTTAGTTAAAGGGCGAACTATCCGCTTCTGTTCATAAATACAGTATTTTATTCTGGTCTTGTTTGACAAAGAAAAAACCCAACTCTGGTAGAGCTGCTAGTGTATTAATCAATTAGTCAGTTGACAGAAAATCTAATGGCATCTATTTGGGTAATGAATTAATAATTTAAGTTAATTTTCAAGCAAAAATCCCCCAAATTTAAGGGTTCTAGCTTCCCCAGGGTGAAGAAAATAATTAGGAGATTAATCGATCATAGAAATGATACTTAGCTGCAGCCCTAAACTCAGAGTCTACTAACTACTTTTTCCTCTGGAGCTTTGAGTCACATCTCTTGATCTTCCTCAACATTTGGGACCGTCAAGATGAAAGACAAAGATTTAACCCACTTTTGTGCAGTAGGAACTCTTCTTTACTCTCATTAGAAAAAAAAAATACACATGCTGCCCTCATTTTGTGTTCTTCATTGAGGTAACACCTACAGGCTGACGGGGACTGCTGACAGCAGAGGAGACTCAGGTGAGAAGGTTTACTCACCATCTGTACATGAAACCAAACGGCCTCTGGCCGGTGGCCATGTTTTGAGATACTTTGTGTTCAGTCCTTTTGCCTTTTGTGTTAACCAGACTGTAAAACCCCTCAGTGACCAGACACTTTGCTGTGTTTTAAACACAACTTGAATATAATCAAAGAATCAAGGATTTAAATTGTGAGTAAACAAAGCTAAAAAGTAAAAAAAAGCTTTGCTACATTATGTTTACAGTGAAAATAATTGATTATCAGGGCCCTTGGGGCATTCATTGTTCTGTGCATGCTCCACATAGACTCAGTTTATACCTGGTACTAACATGTGAGCTGTATCTGGATATTCCAAAAAGACAAGAAATAGATGTTGAAAAGGACACAGAGTTGCATTAGAATTGTCTGTGTGTGTCTGGGTATGTACAGACTGTGCTTGATTGACAGCTCCCTCCATTTCCTGTGACTTTTATTGCACTAGTGCGGTTATGTCAATTTACACTGTTACCATTGTTGTTATTTCACCTGTTTTCACCTAAAACAGCTGTGGGGCGCCCTCAAGGCTCAGGGAGGGGTAAGATGACGAACATGAACCACAGTGTCTCTGCTTTTTGAATTTGGTAGCAGACCATAATAGAAAGTGCAAAAAAAGAAACATTATTTGAAAAGGCACCATCTTACAGACAGGATACAGAAAGCCAGAGTCAGTGGTACTGAAGTGATAACACTGGCGCCTAAACCCCCAGCAGCAGTCTCTCCTGTCTGTCTGATCAGCCAGTACCACATGTGATAAGAGCTTAAAAAGTATATTTTAACTGAGTGAGTCCATTTCTATTTCCTACATTTCATTTACATGGCACATAAAAAGAAATGTAACTGCCAGTACTGATTGCATTGTTGCTGTGTTGAGGCATAAATGTTACCAAATGTTGGTTGCAGAGAGTATCAAGTTATTGATTCAAATATATATGATTGTTAAAAACCACAACAGAGCTTCATTTGATTTCTTTATGATTCAATTCTAAACTGAACTAACCACTTTAACTTCAATTTAAAAGGCATCATTTGGAGTTTTTTGGTAAACAGACAAGTTCTGCTTGCATTCAGCTTTGCTAACCAAAATACATAGTGCGTACGTATTGTGACAGTATTTCTGGCCATACTGCCTAGCATTGCTCCCAGACAAGAAATAAACAGACATATAGTCACTTAAGTTTTTGTACAGATAAAACAAATGAGATATAACATGTTGCTGTTTCCACTTGTTTCCAGTCTAAGCTAAGATAACCTGCTGCTGTCTGTAGCCAATCACATTTTGAAGCAGGGAGCTGCCACTTCACTGTCGTCATCATTTTAGGTTTATCTTCAGTTTAGCCTTCAGTCTACTTTTCTATTCAACATGACTGCAGATACCAGGGTGCGTGTAATTTTCTTTTACACTTAAAAAGAATAAACACTGCTTTTCAGACTCCAGCTATTCACTAAATAGAGTTACAAAGGAAATAGCATCCAAGGGCCCACGTTGATTAAACTGACAGCCATTGAAAGCATAATTGGACAGTAGTGGCCTTAAGCCTAATGTCCCACAAGCCAAAAAAGAAGACAGTCATTTAAATAAACTGTCTTTAAAACCCCTTACCAAATCCTCATCTCACTCACTCTACCCACAATCCTTTTCCCAGTGAAGCCTTCCTTCCGCCGAAGCACTTCATTTATTTCTTTGCTCCGCTGCCAAATGAGCAGCTGGATCAGAGCGAGAGGGAGAGAGACAGAGAGAAAGGACGGAGAGAGAGAGAGAGAGAGAGAGATGGTGATGATGATGATGATGATGATGATGAGGATGATGATGATGATGATGAGGTTTCCACTGTAGTCTATGGATTGTAGCTCCAGACGGGACTTTGTTGTATTTGCATAACTCAGGCCCCAGCCTGCATGCCGAGAAACAGCAGATGTAACAGCAGAGAAGAATTCCTCGAATGGCTGTCAGCATCCGACTTAACTTGATAATACTTTTCCAGCGTCGGGCGTTCCATCAAATACCTTTACACGCCGCGACATCTCATTGATTTCTCTGTGTCTTGTCGATTTCATCTGGAAAAACAAATTTATAAAAACGTGCGAAAGAGTGGCCCTTGAAAAGAAAGCAGAGCACTCGTTCTTTGACGAAAGGAAGTAGACAGAAGAGCAGGAGAGGCAATGTGATATCAGACTTTTAAACAGTCCAACCTCCTTGAGATCAGAGACAGCTGAGAGGCAATTTAATATCCGCACGGGCAGAGCTGAGTAGAGGAGGGTTGAGCACAGTGAACACTGGAGTTTTGTTCTGATTTGGTTGGCTTTTACTCTCCGCTCCTCTATTCTGCCTCCCTCCACTCAGCTCTTTTCTTTTTCTGCTCAGTTCTGATTTTAGCTTGTTGTCTTTCTAGTTACAGTAAAACACATACACATGTCCACAGGCTTCAGCAGGTAAAATCTCTCTGCTACAATGACCAGATAGATAGATGGATAGATGGGTTGAATTATTTGGGCTTATAGACATGTCTCAACAGCTTTTAGATGAATTGCAGTTAAATTCAATACACGCATTTGTGTCCCTTTCAGGGTGAACTGTAATAACTGATGAACCCTTAAGTTTTCTTCTTCTGCCATCATCAATAATCAAAATTTTAAATTGTCAAATACTTCGGTTTACGACCCACCTCCCATTAGACTCAGCTGTACTTTGTGTTTAGTAATTAGCTTGTGTTAGCATGCTAAACTAACAGGCATGTTAGCATTGTCATCGTGACCGTGTTAACATGACTGACGACTCTTGCTTGAGCATTTATTGTAGGCCATGGATCATACTACGACCTTCTCTTAACCAAACTGTGTCGGTTTATTTCTGTTATAATGACAAACGAAGGTCATGTTCGCTCCTATGGGTTGTATCTGGGACTAATGACCCAGGTGGACTGACAGGGTGGCACTTGTTTGCTAAAATCACACAACTGGACCATGGGACAAGTGAGCATCCCATATTCTTAAAACTAAAATGATGTTATGTGCATAAAAATTACTTTTCCAGTGTATGGAAAAGTTGTACTAATATTTCATCTTCAAGGCCTAAAAATTTATTAGACAAATCGTCACAAACAATAGGACAGAGAGGAAGAGATGATGATGATGATGATGTATATGTAATAGTTAAATGCCATCCTGGTTCTTTTGATTAGAAAATTGTACCCTTTCAAACTGTAATTTCAACAAAAAGATTGGTAATTTGTCCTCACCTCTCTGTGTGTAAGCAGAGAATGACAGTAGGGGGTAGGGGAGGGGTCAGAGGTCAGAGTCACTCATTTACTCTCTCTTGGATTTATTTTGCTCATTTTCCACTAATTATTTCCTCTTTGCATTCTTTCTCTAAGCAGCAAACTCTGCTCTTTGCTTGCCTCTCTCTATTTCATATTCAAATAAAAAATATAGGCCTGTTTATTTTTACTTGGGAACAATAAACATTTATCAAAATGGCACACACATTGCAAATGTCAGTGTAAGCCTGGCTCAGTGTAGACACGATGTTGTCTCAATCCTGCCCTCAGGCAAGGGAGCCGCATGGGTTTGGTGTTCACCTCTGACGGCCAGTAGAGATACTTGTTATCGATCATGTAATCTACACTTTGGCCTTGAGTTATCAAAGCCATCTGGTGGGACAAATGAGAGGTTATCATGGGACAGCTCTGCTGCAGGCTCTGCTTTGGGCTTCCCTGGTGCAAGATTTTCTGCAGATAATCATTTAGCAATTGAAGCAGCAAAGCTAAGGCTTTACATGGTCACATACAGAGCTGCAACTAATTATTATTTTATCATAATTTCTTAACAGATTAAGTGATAAATTGTTTATGAAAAAAAGTGAAATTCAGAGTGAAAAATGCCCATCAAGTTCCCAGAGCATAAGAGGCATCTACAGATGTCTTTTCTTGTCTGACCTGTACCTGCAGATATTCAATTTACAACAATTTGAGAAGCTGAAACCAGTAAATATTTGGCATTTTTGCTAAACAAATGACTCAAATGATTAACCAATTTTTTAAATTTTTTATTATATATTATATTATTATATATAAATATAAATTATTTTTCTGTCAAATGACTGATCAGTTACCTGAGTTTCAGCTCTAGCTTTGTGCATTATAAACTCAATTTTACTGTCTCATAACTGGCTGCCAGTATACTTTTAATTCATGTCAAGATTGTACTGATAGCCCATAGAAGCCAAACTACATCTCTTTTATTTACCCACAAGCCAAATCACAGCCTGATACCCTCAGGAAGGACCATGGCAATTTTTCTAAAAAAACAGCCATTTGGAAACTGGCTTTCTCACAATTACCAGCAGTAATTTGTGACACGCTGCCCATAGAAAACAGGCTTGTTCTTTTTTTTAAAGCATATTATTGTAAAAGAGTAATCGCTCTCAAACCTCTTCCATACCTTTGATTTGCTGTTTACATCTTTGATTTTTTTTTCTCAGTTAGTCATATAGGTCTAGCATTGTGGTCACTGATGGGTGTCTCTTTAGTTGGAAAAGTCAGAGCTTTGTGGGCTTGATTATTTATTGATACCAAAATTATACATAGAATCTATACAACAGTTACAGGGGCAAATGGGCCTCTTCTCACTCACTGTGTGTCACTCTAGCCCTGTCTATATCATTTATTTCCTTTTGTTTGTTGATTTGTTGACATTTTTTTCTGTAGGGGGAGAGGGATGAACTCTGTAAACTTTAAACGAGCACTGAAAGGTCAGTGTTGTGTTGGAGAGGAGTGGAGTGGCGAGGCTGATTCATTCATGACGCGCCATCGTGTGTCTCCAGGACAGCGAGGCTGAAGCTCGCTCACTGGAAAAAAGGCAGTAAAATCAAAGAATCAATGCTTTGCAACTCTCGACTGACATATTGGTGTGTGTCTAAGTGATAGTGGACTTTTATAGATTGTGTGATACATAAAAGATGACCCACAGCATATTTCATTAATGATGCCAGAGATCAGCTCAGAAAAGTTTGGTTTTGACAATATAGCTTTCTGCAAACCACAGTAAGGAATAATCCAACATTTTAAGAAATACGCTTATTTGGTTTAGTCATAATATTTTTACTCAGTGAAAGCATGATGCACAAGAGAATTCAGAATAATTGCACCAGTGTTTTACACTCACTCTATTAGCATATGCTATATACTGGTACATACATATGGAAGATAGAGAAACCTGGATATATGCATGATTCTAACAGCAGCATTTCTAAATGTGTACGTGTAATGAATGTGTCAGTCACTTGTTGACTCTGCAACAAGTTATCTCAACACCTGAAGCTGGACAGTTTGAAGAGACCTATGTACAAAAAACATTTGAACGCACAGACAAACACAGTTTGAACATACAATTAACATAGTTTTTTTTTTTTTAAGAAAAAAGAATACAACTGGCCTTTAAATTGTCTGAATATAGAATAACTCCTACCAGTCACCTCTCTAAGACCTAAGCTGAATTTCTAAACTCAAAACATGATTTATATGCAAACACCAGAGTAATCCAAAAATCTGCAGTAACTATGGATATGATGTTGTCTTTCTAATGTTGAAGCTCATGTAGAAGCAAAATTATATTTATATGTATGAAATATTTGAGCTTGACCACTGCATTATTTATTATGGGTTCATCTGAAATACATAAAAGACCTTTGACTGTGTACATAGTGAACATATTTCATGATCAGACAATGGTAGAATGTGACAGGAGGTCACTGTCTTAACTCCTGCACAGTATGTTGTATCATTACCATCAATGCCCTGCTTCTTAGTGATGTGACCCAGATCCTTCATAATGACAGTGTGTAGTGTGCTTCATCTCTGTCGCTCTCTATTTCCATCCTTTCTCTCCCTCTCCCCTCTCTCTTCATTTTTATGATATCACTCACTGGTTTGTGCTTCCAGTGGAGGGATATAATCCTCAGTTGAGACCGAGCTAGGCTGTGGCTTTCTTTGAAAACTGATTTGTAGTGTTGAAAAATATATTTTTTAGACTTTAGGTGGAATGGCAGCGCCTCTGACTAAATTTTAAAAGTGGAAACACTGATAAATCAGTCAAAAAAAGTTTAATTTTATTACACAGCTTATTGTGTGTAGTGATTTGCTACTTTCCCCAATACATTAGACTCACAGTTGAGGCTGGCTGTGCCAAGCCAAAGATAACTTCTGTCCGTTCCACTGTGCACAGGTTGGTTTGTGGGAGATGAACTTGCCTTCAGCAAGATGTGCTGGAGCCATGAGAGAGCTCTGAGGCACCATATGATCAAGTGTAGCATGGCTAATGCATTTTTGATAAGACTGGGAGGGCTGGCTTGTAGGTTAAAACGCGAGACGCCTGGGGCTCAAGAGACAGAGAGAGAGAAAGTGAAGGAGGGACAAGAGAGAAGGAGAGAGTTGCTCTGGCTGTGATCTTCATCCAGCTAGATTTTCACTCATTTTTATACAATAATATTGTTTGTTGACTGTTTAGATAGTTTGCCTACACATTACTGTCAAAATATGAGGAAGTTTAGGCCCATAGTGACTGATTTTTTGGCCACTCAGGAGCAGCAGAAACAAGCTGTAAACACAACACTGGATTATTACCTTGTTGACATGGGAAATTTGTTAGTGCCTTATTTACACATCCAGCAGATATAGAGCAACATTATCACTCATTTGGAGTTGAGTGGTCTCTACCAACTCCTGAGGGAAATATCTAGCTCTTTAGTGGCTAAATGTTCTGCTGTGCTAACTAGATAGTAGCTAACTCTGTCTTTCTGCTGTTTGGTGCTGAGCAGGTAGTACATGGAGGGGTTCTCTTAGAGCTTTTTCACTAAAACACTGTTTAGTTATGGGGTGTAAAACCAAGGTTTTTAATTATCTGTGGGTACATCAGCACAAGTGACACATTTCACATACAAGTATTCATATGATCCATTGTTAATATAAAAATATTGATTATCGCTACTTTAACGTCTGAAGACAAGTGATACAAGTCTTCAAAAGTAGTTGCAAGCTGCGAGTAGAAGCTGCAAGGCAAAGCAAACTTTCACTTAGGGCTGAAAGTGGGAGTTAGATATCTGCTGTCTTCCACATCAGTTGGTAAAGATGAGTATATAACATAAACAAAACAAGGCTTGTAGCCTGAGGGCTCTGCTGAGAACATCTGCTAAAGAAACACACAGAGCTAGAGACTTAGCAGGGAGGGTATGCGTGAATGTGTGTTTGTGTTTTTTGTGTGTGTGCAGTGCTGAAGCCTCTCGCAGTGCTGCTGGGAAAGGACGGCCCTCTGCTCTGTTGCATGAAACCTTATTATAAATGATCAATGATGATGTCACTGACAGGAAAATCAAGGCCTGCGTACAGTCTCATATTCTTAGTTTATTTGACATGCTCAGGTCTCTGATGCCAACTGGATCGAAGTACAGTATGTGGAGGCGTGGGCCCTGGGCAATACAATACAACTGTATTAGTTTATATTCAAGCAACCAATCTGTAGCACATCCCTCTGTAGTTATAGATTCATGTTTGCAGGTTTTGCATCTGCACCTGATTCACTGTAAAACATCCAGCTTTCACTCCTCCTAATGCTCCCCTTCCCATCCTTTTATCCTTCTTTGATCTTCTGCCATGAGCTTCAGCAGGGTGACCTGAACGAGAGCCATGTGTGTCCTTGAGTGTCCGCCCTGCAGAGGTGCCCCTTAAGCACAGTGCTGATCTCCTAAGAGCTTCTGCAGTGCTGTCCTGTACCTGGACCTGAAACAAAACTAAAACTTCCTTTCAGAAGTTGTCACACTTAAAAAGTGTCACATTTTTTCCACATAACCCAACTGTGAGGGTAATTCTTTGTTAAGATGTAGCAGTGTTGGATAATGTGCTGCTGTGGTATCTGGAAAGTGTTGTGTTACCTGGCTGAGCCTCACCTGGTAGGAAGGCAGCCTGAGACAATTAAATGTGTAAGAACCACTTGGTGAGATAGAAACTGTAGTAAAAGAAACCGTGGAAACGTTTTTGGAAAAGCTTGTAATTGCAGTCAAAAGCAGTTAATATACGGAGGCTTTTTACGTCAAAGGAAATAAAAATAAAGAAAAATAAAAACTTCTGGTTCTTCCTATTAATTTAACTTTCCTTTTACATAACTAATCTAATGCCTCTGTGGTGCACTGCAGGCAGCAGAGTTGCAGCATTGCCAACAGCAATAGATATACATTAGTGATGCTGCTATATTCCTGTAATAGACAATGTTGCTAATTCTAAGTATTCCCTAAAGTTAAAATGATAAATTGATCTGTTGACCAACACAAAATGAATCAGCCATAACCAATTATTTTATTATATATTTTTTTAAAGCGAAAATTCCAAAAACTTTTCTGGTTTCAGCTTCTCAGATTTGAATATGTGCTGATTTTCTTACTTTTCTAAGGTAATAAACTTAATATTTTGTGGTTTCAGACCTCTATCCAAGATGGGTTGAATTGAGGGCAGCTTTACATGGTTATAGATACTCATCCAAGAGGTTTCTTCACTTCCGAGGAAGCCTCTTGGATGAGAGGTGAAACGTCTTCAAGTATCTACAACCACATCCAGTTGCCCTGGATTCAGCCCCTCTTTTATAACTATGACTTGGATGGCTGAGAGTCTTCACAGACATTTTAGACTTCTGGTTGGTGAAAACAAGCAATCTGAATTCACCAGCTTCAGTTCTAGGGAATTTGGATGAGCATTCAGTACACAGTCTGCTGCATGTGGGGATCACATAGTTGGACAGCAATCATACATTTGTTCTGTACATCTGTCATACTTCTTGGATTTCACTCAATTTTAGTCTTTTCTTCTAGATGAAAAGAACACCCTGATTATACACATACATTTCTTTTAGTCTGAGAATACATCATCAGTGGCTGCTTTTCCAGATGCACATAGTTAAGATGCACTGTTGATGATGATGCTTCAAAAACAAACAAAGTTCAAACTGTGCAAAGATGCACCCCTCACATTTCTGGTTGAAATAATTGATGTTAGAAAATGTGTTCTGGTGACTCCTTTGTGTTCCTGTCTTTGTGGAGAATGTGAAGCATGGCTTCATTTTTGAATATTTGACAAGTAAGGTTGCCTAGCTGGAATGAAAAGTGAAGTGGCACTGCATGGTAAAAGCAATCCGTGGAGAGGAGCCGACAATCTGCTGTGCAGTATGAGTGGAGGGAGGAATGTAGAAATCTTTTCATTTGCACTTAGAGAATCCTCGACCTTACACACTGACATTTACTGAATTTACTGAGCCACGCCACAGACTGACTGAACTGAACTTGATCACTTGTGACTAAAAGGGTCAAAGGCTCATTTTTGACCCTTAAGCCCTGCATATACTGTAGCTGAAGCTGAACTCAACCCAAAAATGTTCCAGTAGAGCTGACTGGTGGTTAAGAGTAGAGGATAAAAAATCTCCACAGCAGCTTTGCACTTAATGCTATGTAACTGGGAGTGCATCCATGTTCCCAGGGTCCTAAGTTCCCAGGTTCCTATGTCCTCAAGGCTTTTTGTTCCCAGGTTCCTATGTCCTCAAGGTCCTGTGTTCCCAGGGCCCTATGTTCCTCAGTTCAGTTAGTCCTCAGTTGCTGTTAACAAACATTAATGCTCCTATTGTATTGTACTGTAAACTACTGTAACCTTGTTTTAGTTTAAAATATTTTATAAACATCATTAAGGCTTAATCATCAATATAAACTCTCTAACCCTGAATCATTTGATAAGTTCCCTCGAGTGTAGGCCTATTATATTGAGAGCTATACGACCGTGCTGGGGAACAGAAAACCCTTTTGTTCCCATAACAGCCCATGTCATATTAAGCAAATACAGAGCTGGGGGACATCTTTTCATCTTCCCATTATGTGCTGTATAGAACTGGGGAACATAGGGATGACTCCCTGTAACTTTGAATAAAATCACAGAGAGATTGTGATTTCTAACACAAAGTTCAACTTTTTTCCAACCTTTTTTTGATACAGTTATCAATTTGGTACATTTTGTTTTGAGTTGTCCTTTCACACTTAAAAGCCATCAGTTCAGTCACAGACCATCTCTCCTTCAAACATATGCTTGGCCGAGACTCAATGAATTATGTACCCTCACAAATTACCAGTCTGGCCACCCGTCTGGCAACCAATTAAAAATTTAAGATACAGATGTTGTAGACATTCAGGGAGCTTTAGTTGGCACTTCATCTGAATGTATTTTTTGATATGTGTGTGTGTTAAGTCTGAAAGTGAGACATCCATTACATTTACGTTATTAAACAAGTACAGTGTCTCAGATAGTTCCTTTAAAGCCTGCAAATGGTCATGTCGCCACACAGAAATGCCTAAGCTTGTATACTGCGATTCAATGCCTTGGTTTGACTGAGTGCACTTGGTGACAGATTGGTTTGAACATACTCATGTGTTATCGCTTTCCTTTTAATCTTACTTCCATGTTCTTGTGTATCCTCTGTTGTGTTTCCGAGCTAAAATGACACACAATTCCACTTAGTTCAAGAATTCATACAGTGTATCTTATTATTCTGGTCTGTGAGAGTCACATCTGTAATTGTGTACATGAACAACTCTCGCAAAGGCAGAAACACAGCATTATGACTAAGCCCTGCAGTATTATTAAAATGTAAATTTTGGAGCTCCATCTTAAAGGATGAACTTGGGTAAAAGAAATAAAAGTTTAACTCTCAGCAGAACATCCTTATTCTCGAATAATAACTTCACAAACACATATCCAAACATACATGTCAAAAGATTTGTTTTAAAACAAGAATGCTATAAAACGGTCTTGAATATGCACATAAGCTACATACAGTACATAATACTGTGCTAAAAGACTGAGGCTAAAATTTCTTGTCCCAGGCAAAAAGTCAGCATACCCACCAGCTGATGAGCCATTGCAGAATACAGCTAGTTAGCCCTAATATTATAGTCCAGTTTTATAAATAAAATCATATTAAAATGTTATTTATTCTAATATAGCCATTGGATTGTTTCGATGCTTATCTTATAAAAACATACTTGGGCAGACTAAACAGTGTTGATATTTGTGCTTTAATATTCATATTCAAGGTTAATTTGTGACGCTAAATTAGGTGTGAATGTGAATGGTTGTCTGTGTATATATATATATATATATATATATATATATGTCCTGTGATCTGTCCAGGGTGTACCCCGCCTCTCACTCAATGTCAGCTGCGATAGGCTCCACCCCCCTCCGACCCTTAAGGGTAAGTGGTATGGATAATGGATGGATGGATGGATATTCATATTCACCTTTACAAGAGAAAAGGGTTTGGTGATGATCATTAATTGAAGAGTCAGTGACACTGTAGTGTGAAACCAAATAAAGAGCAGGACAGAGTCACTATTGTTAATGTAAACTCTGATATTCAGTGACTTATGCTCCTCCTCTCTTTTGGAAATAATACTTCATAATTATCACTCATACAATAGCCACATTCATACCATTTTAAAATGTGAAGACATCCAAAAGTTGACCTGCTGCACCTAGTTATGATTGGATGATGGCTGTTTTAGGGCGGAGTTTAGCGATTTGATTTTCTTGACGATAAAAATTATGTTTCAACCTACTGAATGGCAAGCTGTATGAATGAAGGTGGAAGCAGTGGTTTATATATCAGGTGAAATGTGTAGTCTGCTGTCCTTACACCCTCTGTTGTGCTATAATAGCTACAGTATGTTCCTCGTCTCACTTCCTTAAGATATTGTTTTTTCTGGTGACACATATAGTACAGTGCGAGGAGAGTGTTTTTTGAAATGTAAAATTACGGTGCCTGCTGTCACAGATAATGGGAACAAACCTGAAATGGTAATAACAGTTCCCACTGACAGCACATTTCAAAATGTAAATCCAAAATTGCACAAAAAAGTGTCAGTACCCAGGTGAAACAGGGAAAAAAAAATTCCCAAAATACTTGCTACATCTCTCACTTACAGATGCATCTGTCAAAACATTTCTCATCTTCCTCTCTCTCTGTTAGTATATGAGTGTTTATACTGTATATTAAGATAAATGTAGCATTCCAGCAGAAAGCCACAATGCTGCATTTGTACATGTCTGTGCAGTGTATGTATTTGTGAGCATCAGTGCTTATTTGAATAACAAGTTGAAAGAGCTCATTTGGCTCATTCTGGCTTGTAGCCTGTCAAGTACTGAGACATTAGATGATCAAAACAACAAAGGAAAACACGGAAGTGACATTAACATTAAAATATGTTCACCCTGCCTTTGCAAAAATGAAACCGAAATGACAGTCTGTTACATTCCATGTTTTTCTCTGTCAGTCTTTCTTACACTTCCTCTCTTTCTGAGGTCAGTTGATCTCATATATTTTAATATTCTATTAAAAGCTTCAGTTTTGGTGACTCAACATCACATATTCTGGTTGAAGTAATGATTGAAACATTTTCTCTTTTTAAAACTTGCCATAACATTGCACCAACCCCAGATGTACAGTTTGTTGGACTTGTATGCAAAAACTGGAATTTTAGTAATCACAGTGTGTAAGACAAGTAAAGTTTGACAAATGCCCATCACAACTTACCAGAGCCCAGATTGTCTTAGGAATTTTGAATTTAGCAACTTGTAGACACACACACTCTTTGCCTAAGGGACCAAAGAGGTTTTGTTTTACCCTACATATACCAAACATCCATACTGACATCCAGGCACCATGTGATTAGCTTTCCATGCAGCATGAATTGCACTGTGAAGAGTGTAGCTTGCTGTAGCAAGGTGCCACCCTAACCTCCTGATTCAACAAGCTCACTCTGGCCACACCCTCTTCTTACAACTTTTCCCTTGCAGCATTATAATTAATCTACAACCTGCTGAACAATGCATTAGCATGGTTGTTAACCTCTGTGACTAAAGCTACACTTTCTCTAGCTTCACATAGAGATTAGCGAGCCCACTAATCTCTGTGGTAGGAGACACAGTGGAATCTGCTGTACAAATCCTCACAAATTACAGAGATTGGCCACAATGGGACATACCTCCAGTCTAATATCATTGAAAGTAGGAGTCGAGGTACAGTATTTGGTCCTTGATTAGTTTGGTGAGAGTGTTTTAGACTGATTAACTTGCCTGGTAAGGACATGTTCACCTGTCCATAGCTTTAGGTCACTTTATTACATTTTTCTCTCTTATCTTTCCTCTGCCCATCCCCTCTATGGCTGCCTGTAACTTGCTGTTTCTCAGTGGTGATAATGATGATGATGATGATGATGATAATGAGGATGATGATGAAGAGGCTGATGATCTCTTCCTCAGGACATCCAGAGTGTCCAGTCTTTGGTCGGCTCATTTAGAATCAGCCTTGAATCTTAATGGAGATGAAAACAGGCAGTTATATTCTCCTTCACATATTTTCATAGCATTCCTCTGTGGGATCCTTGGCAGATGTGGTATGATCAGGGACTGTTATGAAATTTATTGCTGTTGTTAAAAAGGGAGTTACAAGGATCCTTGAATAAACTGGTTACATAAAGGGTCTATTTCTCTCTGTCGCTGTGGCCATCTCTGTCCTTTCTTATCTCTCCTCGGTCTTTCTCTGACTTGTAATCTTCAAAGTCTTCAGACTTTAGTCTTTAGACTAATGCCTGGCTTTGTCGTCTCTCCCCAGGTGACGTTTATATATTAACTTGAAAGCCAACACCCGGCACCGTCTTGTGTACAATCCCTGTGAGGCATTGCAGAGAGAGGGAAAGAAAATGAAGGGTGGAAAGTGAGAGACAGGAACAAGAGAGCAACTGAAAGACAGAGATTTCCTCTGTACCGTTTTATTGTCTTTTGTTTCGGTCTGCTGACCTTTTTCAAGACAAAAAAAATAAAACAAAATCCCAAGGTAATACTCGTTGTCTTGAGAAAAGTCAGTTGAGCGAAATGCCAGCAAATAAAGAGGCCCGGGGTGCGGACGGATTTAGCCCTCATGGGCTTTGTTTTTGTACCCCATGTGAGAGAAAAAGCACTCGTGTGTGTTGTATCTACATTGATATCTGATAAGTCCTGTGCAGCTGGTTGTCCGGGGCAAAATAGACTCTCGATCCTGTCAGTGGATTTATTTCTTCTGTTTTCCTGCTGCTGATTTTCAGCAGTGCCTCACTTCAGTCTCGCACTGTTCAGCACCTGTTGGACACAGAGGGCAAACCCACTTGCCCCTGAGCTCTGTAGTTGAAGCAGAAAATGGGGTCGGACTCCTCTGTCTGTCTGACTGATTATCTGTCTGACTGCCCTGCTGCATGTTTGAAAAATTTAGAACCCGATGCATTACGTGCCAGCCCGGTTAGTCACTGAGGAGCAGCACGACTGGGAAATAAATCCTGACCTGCACAAGCATTATGGTGTGACTGGCGTGTGGTGTCTGGGTCCTTTGGTCAGCAGAAATCCATCTCATTAACTAGAAAGTTGCACACACATACACATACACACACACACGTATACCCACACACACACGCACGCATGCACGCACCCCTTGAGGCTCAGTCTTGGCAGTCTCGACTTTGCTGCCCACAGACAAAAGACAGACGCAGCAAGAGGCAGCCAACTATCTGGACAGGCAGCAGCCATCGGCTCAGTCACCCAACATATGTTTCAATTTGCTGCATTTTGCGTCTACCTGCTTCAAGAAACAGCACAGAAACTTACCTGACCAGCCAAGCACAGATGCCAGTTTATGCTGTAATTCTCCTAAATGAGTTATGCCCTTATGGGGCTGTTAAACATTTGGGCTAAACATAATTCAAGTACATTATACCTGTTGCAATACAATGCTGGAATTTTGGTACAGATAACAAATGTAACACAGCTCTAACGATCAGTCGATCAATCAGTAAGTTAATTGACAGATAACTTATTTTCATCTATTTCATCCATCCATCATCTTTTTCCCGTTTATTTGGGGTCGGGTCGCCGTGGCAGCAGGTTAGGCAAGGTAGTCCAGACACTCCTCTCTCCAGCAACGCTTTCCAGTTCCTCCTGGGGTGAGGGCCCGAGGCGTTCCCGGGCCAGATGGGATATGTAGTCTCTCCAGCATGTTCTGGGTCTATCCCAGGGCCTCCTATCAGTTGGACCAATCAGTCATTATATTTTAGTCATGCCAAACATTCCCTGGTTCCAGCTTCTCAAATCTGAGGGTTTGACGCTTTCCTTTTTCTTCTAGGATACTAAACTGAGCATCTTTGTTTTGAACTGTCAGTCAAATAAAACAAGACATTTAAATGCATCTCCTTGGTCAATATAAGGAGCATTTTTCACTATTTTCTGACATTTTATAGACAAAACAATTGAGAAGATCAGCAATAATAGTTTTTTGTCATGTAACAGAAAATTAATCAGCAACGATGTTGATTATCAATGAATTCATTATAATTTCAACATCTATCACTCCCTTTCTCTCCTTCTCTTTTCTCTCAGACTGTTGGTTTTTCGACAGGAAGTCTGATGTCATTCATGGTTTTTATCGTCCGCTTCAACCTCATCTTCCTCTTTTCTCGCATTGATTGGAAAAACCATAAAGTTACAGTAAGCATTGCCCCAAGGAAAGCTCTAAGTGCCCCCTCATTCTCTCCTCTGCTCATATGTTCACTGCATTGTGTATTCCCACTTGCCTTCTCGTTCCATCATAAATGCTTTTTAAACCACTTGGCTGGAAAATTGACTTGGCGTGTCAATTCGGCTGAACTGCCCCAGTCAAGGCTCCTTGTTTGTTTGCGTCTGTAGATGCTTTTTGTTGTCGATTTTTATTTCTGTCCAATTCTCAAATATGCTCCTTCTTTTTCCACTGAGAGTGAACCTCTAAATTCATTTCGCCGCTGTCCAACCATGCATATCAAATAAGAACACAAGGTCACTGAGTAGTCTTAAAAATGCCAGAAGAAGATCGATGATGTTTGGTTTTGATTTTTTTTTTTTTTTTTTTTTTTTTTAAACGAGTCACTGCCCTGAGTGAAAACGCACAGTTGTAATTAATAGCACTTCACCTACATTGGTTAAAGTAAGCAGTCAAAACATTAACATTGTTTAACTGCACAGAACCATCCTTTTAGTTAAACATTTGATAAATGAGTGTAATTAAATAGCATTTAACATTGATTAGGCCTCATCCTACTTTATTTTTTTCCTTATCGTTGTCTTTTATCTTCCTTCAGGTGCCTGAGACTTTCCTGATTTAAGACTACGGGCAAACAGGGCCATGTTTTGGAGACCACTGAACTGCAAATCTGACTGATCTGATGCCATAAGGGGAGGACATCTCGACTGAAATGTCAGCGGACCCTCTACTAAACAAACCAATGAATGTTTCTCAGCAGCAGCCAGCCGTGCGCCATCCCTGGGATCACTTATTGCTTGGAGGTTTTGAGCATTAGTTCTCAGACTGATTGGACTATTATTTAACCCTGGGATATACCATATGGCTGCAGCAGCAACATTACACAGGGATAGTGCATAACTCAACATATGATCACATGTCCATTTCAGCTATGTCCTATCTACATCGAGGCCTTATGTTTTAGGTTACACTGAACTTGTCATTACTACACATTTACCACATTTATAATAAAAGACTAATAGTCCTGGAATGAAGGACTTCCTGGGATCAAGACTCACGAAAACATTTTAGTTCTTGTCATGCAGGGAACCTGGGTAAACCCAAAACAAGCTGACAACTCAGACTTTAGGTGGAGCTGAGGGTGTAGCCTCCCTGTTTTCATTGATGAGTCCATGACCCCTGCAGAAGTCAAGTAGGTATTAGCCAATCACATGTTCTTCACACAGATCTAACAGCAGCTGATATTGTCCACATGGCCGCTGGTATGAGCGCATGCCCTTAACTGCGCCACGCCTGCGTTGTCGTGGCTGGCCGTCACGGGACGGTCACCTTCCTCGGCCATGACCCGGCTGATGCTGGGCCGGACTCTGGAGCGCATCTGTAAAGGCGTCCTGCTGCTCTGCCTGCTCCACTTCCTCATCATGATGATCCTGTACTTCGACGTCTACTCGCAGCGCTTTGACCTCTTCAGCCGCTTCAACAACGGACGCAACGGATCCAGGAATAACGTCAGCGGGGCGGCAGGGAGTGGACATCATTATTACTACTACAACCTTTCCAGGCCGAATGCAACGCTAGCCAGCTACCTGGCCACGGGGGAGCAGCTGGTGCCAAGTGTGCAGCCAGAGACCAATCAGACGCCTTCCCCCAAGCCACTGCCACCGTGCCCTGAGAACCCGCCCGGCCTGGGTGAGTACCCCTCCACTTCCTCCACCATTTACAAGTGCTATAAAGAATGAGTCCTGCATCAAATTAATTTGATTAATTTGAATTTTTGTTTTCGCATGATGTGTAAAAGGTCATGAAAATCATTATTACAACACAACACAGTTATTTATGAGAAAAAGCTAGCTGGCTACATTAGCTGTCTCCAGTCAAAACAGGGCTGTGAGTTGAATGGTTCGACTATATGAGCATCTGCTGCAGTTAACAGAACTGTCAAATAGTGAATTTAACATTAGCGTCCATGAGAGTGACGGACCGAAAAAAAGCTCTCTGAGCTGAAACTGATAAGTGGAGATCTGCACTCTTCTTGAAGCACGTAGTACAGTCCACAGCTGTAAGGGGTTTAATATTCATATGACAGGTCTGCAGGTGGTGCAGGGCTTTTGTTATTCTTACTCAACTGTCGTAAAAAATATGATGTTTCACACGTGTGTGTGAATCTTTGACTTTTTTTGGCCTTGTTGCCCAGACCTAAACATTTTTCTGTTCAAAGCACACCCAAATGGAGACAAAGAGGGTTTTTACAACTAGTGTGTCATTTTAAACAGATGCCACAGTTATCCTGCCTCCATTCCATGCCGTAAACTCCTGTTATAGTTCATTACAGCTCATAAAGGCATATTTAAGTTTTTGATGCACATGAATGAGCTTGAGATGGGATTTATTTTCTATTTTAATCACTTTCTGTCTTGCTGAATCACCTTATCCAATGTTCTGTTTGCTTTATTTGTTTATCCTGTCGGCTTGTTGTATTAGTTGTTAGGGGCCGGAACACACTGTACGCCTGATAACGTAAACCAGGAGGATTTGCACATCATTGATTAGCGTAATGAATAGGGGAGATGAGACCTTGATCGGAGCTCGATGCTGGAGGGTACTGTTTTATATTCAGTAAATAAATGCATCTCCAGTCTTTTTCCAATTAGTGGGAGAGCAAATGTAGCTATAATTTTGTTTTTTTCTCAGGATCGGCCCATAACATTAAAACTGATTTAATGTCACCGATTCACACGGTGGTATTTCAACCTTATAGACTCACAGCGGAGCTATTAGCAGAGATTCATGAATTCAGAATCACAAACACACACACAGCAGCACAGGTACACACCAAAGCATCGGGGAGATTTCTTTTGTGTGTTTTCATTTCTTAACAGAACACAGAAGTTGGTTCAGAGGGTTTTTTTTTGCTGTAGTGACACCATGTCTCTCAGTTTCTCTTTGAAAAGTTAAGTATTCAGTGTTTTACAATCTGAATTGCCTACATGAAATACATCAGTAGTACATAGTCTAATTTAAGCAAGATAAGAAAAAATAAATAAAACTCTACTTCACACTTGCAGCAAGTTTTCCAACAACCTCCATAATACTCTTTGTGTATTCATAAAAATAAAATCTATAAATCATCACTATAAATGCACCAAGGGACTGCTCAGTGTCTGGTATGAATTGCCTTCATCGGCGAAAAGGTTTTTAATTAACCAGCAGTGACATTGTACACACACACAGACAAAAAACGATCGCAGTATCAGCGGTATACACTGGTCATACATACCTTTGGGAAAAAGGTGTAACAATAAGAGCATGCAGTGTACGTGTGTGCACGCTCGAACACTCACGCACACACACACACACACCTCATTATCATCAGTATCCGTCCACCCAACAAATCAGAGGTTGATTGAGTCACACTAAGCCTCGGGTTTACTAAATCTATAATTACACAGTGGACATGCACTCCCTCTCCCTCTCTCTGGCTCTCCTCTCTGTCATGAACACTCTGTGATAATAGAGCTCAGAAAGGAGGAACTAACTACTGTCATTATTTAACATTAGCTGAAGGAGGCCTGACCTGAGTCCTGTTTATTTCAGCATCGTCATACCACTCAACTGATCCTGACACCAGTGAGACCCCCCCCCAAAAAAAAGTCTAAACCTGAGCAGACTTTCACATTCAGCTCCTGAAGGAGGAAAAGTTTCTCTGTGCTCACCTTAAATCTGAGTGGATGAATGAGCAGGATTTGTAACATCAGGGCCAACCCTGGTCCTATATGAAGCTTACACAGTGTGTGTGATGTGAAAACTTGAAACCTCCAGTGAACATACTCTGAGGAGTGTGGGCTTTTCAGTGAAGTACAAGACGTTTTGTCTCTAATAGTTACATTTCATTCATAGAGTGAGAGGGAGTAGATGAGCTATTGGAATTACTGTAAATGGTCAAATGCCCTTTTTTTCACATGCTAAACCATATCAGAAATTATAACTCAAAGCAGTGTATTTTTATTTGTTCTAGAACATGTCTGGATAGGATCTTTGAGTTTGGAATTCACAGAGACCGTAACAGTTTGCTGGATATTTAAAGTTACTTTCTTTGCAGTTTCTTTGCAGGAAAAGTTTTATACTTCTAAACTGGTCTTGTGGTAGCAGTAATGTGTCATTGTCAAGAAAATAAGCGTACGTCACGATTTCAAGATTTTTGTAATTTTTTTGGTGTGTGATTACCAGTTTCGGCAATACTTTCTTCAGAATTTCTAAGATGTTTCTTTTAAAAGAACTGTGGAATTTGGTCTAAATTTTAGTGAAAACAGGCAATGTTCAGCAGATACATTTCAGAATAATTCCACTTCATTTCTAGTGTAACATGGAAAGTCTTTTCAGGTAGTTGAAAAGGCTCAAATGTGACCTTTACAAATCAAATTTGTTTACATTTAGAAATCAGTTAAAAGTATGACAAATAATGCTTTCAAAAATAAATGAACAATGAAATTAATTATAATTAAAACCAGATTAGTTATTTCCAGGACACGTCCCAGGAAGCTATTTAGTTATTTAGTTATCACTGCAGTCCATATATTCTTGG
Organism: Lates japonicus; assembly: GCA_033238685.1. Lineage (NCBI taxonomy): Eukaryota > Metazoa > Chordata > Actinopteri > Centropomidae > Lates > Lates japonicus. The sequence continues at coordinate 7,515,112 of BRZM01000010.1, read as the reverse complement.
GGTTATTTGGGGTGAGTCTTGTTTTGTCTTTGCCTTTACTGAGAGAAGAGAGCCTGGATTAAGCTGGCAGCTGCTGATATAAAACAAAATGTATGTGACATGTATCTGTGCATATTTCATAATGTATGGATTCATATTCACATGATAGAGTCTTTAATTCTTTTTTTCTTTGAGTTATTATTTGAGAATGTGTTTCCATTGTTATTCAAATATATCTGTGTATGTGAATACCGTGTGGTTGTTTATATAACAATCTTATATTGATTTTGTCAAATAGCACTTCGCAGCACTTTGCTGATGAAATGAAAACATGTTTCTTATTTTCTCCCACCTGTTCCATCTGTAAATGAGCTTTGTAAACTTAATCCCTTGTGAGTGGCATTGTGGCAGTGTCAACATTTCTCTCTCTCTCTCTCTCTTTTTTTTTTTTTTTTTGCTGATTGCTTTTCTCATTTGATAATGAGGTTTGTAACGTGCTTTGAAATTGGAGTGGGAGATAAAGCTGTCAGGTTGATTTGTCTGAAGCTGAGGTTCGCTGATTCCATTATTTGGCCTGGAATTGGCTGTCACTGACTCTGGATTTGGCATTCATACCAGGCACAGGTGTACTCTTGTAGCTTATCTCTGCCTTTTCTCTGTCATGGAGTGGCTGCCTGGGGCCTGTAATGAGCAGGAAGACTAAGCGAGTCTGTTTTTCAGTCACAGGTGCAGAGACAGAGAGAGAGAGAGGGGGAGGGAGAGAGAGAGAGAGAGAGAGAGGAAGATCTAATGGATGGTGGTATGATGGTTGGTATGAAGTGAGACAGACAGAGAGGCGGGATGGAGTGAAGGAAGGAACAGCAGGTGGAGAGGTGAGGGGGTGCTGAGAGAAAGATAGAGACCTTGAAACGGAGGTACATGCACACACACACACACACACACACACACACACACACACACACACATATAGAAAGAGAGAGAGAGAGAGAGAGAGAGGGAGACAGAGAGACCAAACAAACAAGCCCTTGGCTGTCCCAGAACACCAGCTGACAGGTGCTGCCTGTATGAGTGGCTAGCATCCACAGTTTATATCCTGGCTGCATGTGTGTGTCTGTGTGTGTATTTGTGTGTGATATGTGAGCTAGTATGTGGGATATGCAAATCAACTGTTCATCAAAAAGTGTAACTTGGGTATTGATCTTCTTTGCTGCTGAGAAGTTGTCTTTTCCTAGTAAAAAATGAAAATTAAAAATAGCAAACATACTAATTCTCATTTTTTATGAGTTACTTCAAGTCTGTCTCTTAAAAATGACATTGATATACCACTGATTACTCCTATCTGTGGTTAGGTTTAGGTAAAAAAACAAAAAAAAAGGACTTAAGGATTAAGGTTAGAGAATAGTCATTTCAGTTAAATGTTATAAACACATGTATTAAACCAGAACATGATCATTATGTTTCTCTAACCTCAAACCAGTGCTACCAGCACCTAAACATAACCATTAAAAGTGTAGTGCTGTAGTTGCCCCAAGCAGCTGTTGTACTGCAGAGCTGAAATGATTAGTCGACAGAAAATGAAATGTCAGTTATTTTGACAGATAAACTGAATATCTTTAGTTTTTGAACTACTGGATTGGAAAAATATAATGTTTTTTTTCTTGTTACTATTTTCCAGCATTTCATTGGCCAAACAGTTTATTGATTAATTGAGAATCAATTAGAAGATTAATTGATTATGAAAATAATCCTTAGTCACAGCCCTGTAATGCAACATCAAAACAAATTCAACACGTCGGTGAGCATTTTACTGATGCGTTCAGTGTTAATATTTTGCAACTTATTGGGTATGTTAATTAACATCATTTCCTAATCATGTTCCCTATTTGCTGTTACAAAGTAGTTGATTAAGTTTCTAGGCGTGGTTCATTTGATGTGTGTCACTATGTTGAAGGGTCACTTGTTCAATACAGGACCAGCATCCCATTATTGTTTTTGTATTCATGCTTTTATGTTATGACAAATTTATCACGTCACTTCTTGCTTTTTCCTCTAAAGACATGTCATTATGTTCTTCTTGAGAAAGATTGCAGTGTTTTTCAGTCCAGAGCAGCTGCCGATCTAAGTCTTTTTATGTTGTTAATGGCATTATTTGTGCAAATATATTTAGCACATTTCGTTTTCTTGTTATTCTGCATTTGACGGTTCCTGTTTTTTCCTGCATATTATCACTGACCTGCTTGAACAGCCTTTTTCTGTTGTTTCCTGAGGATTATTTGATGTGAGACCAGTCTCAGGTTAAAACCAGGTGTTGCTTCTTGTCGACATTAGATGGTGACATGAGCTTTAATGTCTTTGGTTTTGATCTGTGAGTTTTTAATAAGCCATTTTTACTGGGAGCCAGTGGATCCGTGTGTGCGTGCGTGTGTGTGTGTATGTGTGTGCGTGTTTCCAGGAGCTTAAACCCCATTATTTATTTTTGCTATTAATCGCCTCCTACACTCATGACATGTGGCGGCTTGAGTGCACATGCACACACACACACAACTCAGTGGGAAGATAAAAGCTGTTTTCCAGGCTCCGTTTTAATTGCATTCTCTACAGGGTTTTCCCAATCACATGTAAGTAGCAGGAATTTACTGTCTTCCTATATTGTATAACACTGCAGATGCTGGATGCAGAACAGGGATGCACCTGAGCGGACCTTATCTAGACAGACATGAATGTGATAACTGAGCTGGGGAAAAAGCAAGAAGCCAACTTTCAGAAATATTTCCGAGTGCTCCTCATGCATCATCTGTATGACACCCTGCACCATCACCTCCTCTGTGTTCTTAACTTCCCCCCTATGTTCTATCTCGCTCCCTGTACGTCTTTACTAACTAATTTGCTTAATCGTAACATGATACATTTGCTCTTATGAGTTTTATTGTCAAAGGATTAAACTCAAAAGCTGAACATTTTCTTCCTCTTTTAATTGCTTTCTTTGTCTTGACATTGTAATTTTCTTCCCATTCTTTCACATGCTGCACCTCTGACACCTCTCTATCCCTGCAGCATTGAATTTCATAGCCTGCTGTCACCCAACCCATTTGCTTTTCAAAAAATAAAGAAAGAAGAAAGAAAATCAGTCAAGTTGTATCCCACCTGGAAACTATAATTGCTTCCCTGCTTCCACACGTGAGCTGTTGCCTATCACTTACTACATACCAGAGCTGCTCATCTATCAATATAGTGAGACCATTCAGTGTAGGAATTGCTCTACAGATCTCATCTTAGCTGCTTGTGTCCCACATTCCATTAATCACCCATCAGAGATCGACATCTCTGAGGTTGGATCAAGGTCATTCCCTTTGTTAGAGAGCCTTACTTCACCGGGCTATTTCTTTTATACCTCCTCTTATAATTACTTTTATTAATATTCAAAGCTAGTTTAAGCTTCTGTCAGTTACTTCTATGCGCCAGCCCATTGTGTGCTAGTGGTGTAAATTCTGAAGAAATTCAGGAAGCATTACAGATACTTCACCAACAGTTCAATATCTTGCTCAGCTGAGACTGGTCTGGGACGGTATTAGCTTGGTACTGAGGCTGGAGATGGGAGGGGAGCAGTTAGCCTCTGCCAGGAAATGGAGTAATACACCTTCTGGTAACTCCAAGGCTGTCTTAGTATGTTGTCTCTCTAAAAGCAGCTAGACAGCAGCCACATAAACCCGACGTCCAGAGTTGGAAGGTGTAGGCACTACTGGAGAAGCCCAACCCTGTGAGGACAGGAGTGTTTACTGGCTGAAACTGTTGTTAATGGTCAGTAAATAGTTGTTTTTAGTGTCTGCTCTACAGAAAATGTAATGTATTAGTATGGCAGCAGTGTTGGAAGGCACAGTGAACTAAAATTACCTCCGCTGCTGAGTAACTGGTGAGGTAATGTAGTTGCCTTCTTAATGAATAATGAGTTATTGATTACATTTAATTAACTTGACTCATTGCTATAGTACGTACACACATACGTACATATTCAAATGCATTCACTAATTAAAGATATTCACCGCATAGTTTGTAAACACAGAAGACATTGTACATTTGCAGACCACAAGTATGATCTTGTTTTATTCATAGCTACAGAGTCATTTGAATGGAATGACCTTCCCCTGTAACCCTGAACTTTTACATGTGTGTCCATGTGAGGTGAAAACCCATCAGAAATGGCCATTTCACCTTCCCCTGGCTCGTCAAGCAAACCTCTTTTAAAGCCAGTTTGGTCCGGGAGGCGCAGGCCCTCTTTCCCTGCTTATGCCCTCCCCTTCCCAATGCTCAGTGAATGGTGTGTTTGTGGCACAGCATGTTTATGACCTCTCTCTTACATTTTTAATAGAGGGCTTAAAATAGGACTTCTTTCACTGGGTTTAGAACAATGCCTGTGTTAGCTCAGTCAGTGGAGCTCAAGACTGCAATTCATCTGTGAGCTGGGAGAAATATCTGCAACTTTGGAAGCTCGCGTCTCTAGGTGTGGGCCTTGGGGTGTGAGAGTCTGTGCTTTTGGGCCATCTTGTTTGCTGGTGAGATTCAGTATTGTGTATTTTATGCAAAGTTTGATATCACAGTCTTTAATGCTGCAAAGAATCTCAGGTTGTCGTCAAGGATGGCATCAAAAGCAAAGTAAACATAGTTGGACAATAGCTGTGTTATGGTTTTAAGCTGTGAGGTAATTACAGACCATCGCCCCAAAACAATTGGTGTGCATGTGTTTATGAACTACAAACAAGGAAGCTGAAAAATAACCATGTGGTTACGACCGTGTGTGGAACACAGCAGGGCTTTTATATTGATTTCTTGTCTGTGAATGATGTTTATTACATGGAGAGACAGCTTTTTCAACCGTGGGGAAGTCGGATTATTCGTGTTCCTTACCAGTCAGATACAGAATATAATATTTTTGTTTTGTTTTTGGATCAAGATATGAGACAAAGAGATAAAGACAATTAAGAAGGAAATAGTTGTTTGATTCTAAACTGATCTGGAAGACTGTGACTGCCGTCGCCTTTTGGCATGTTTGCGCTGACTAATCAAGCATGAATTCATGCGGACTGACGAATCGATTCATTGGAAGGCGTTGGTGATATGTGTTGTACACCGATCTTATTTCTGATGACTGAAGTTATGCAGTGCTTTGCTGGGTCTAATGTGTTTATTTATCATCTCTGGTGTCACATTGGCCTGAGGAAAATAATTGATTAGCGTTATTATTTGAGGCTGAAACTGGACCTCATAGCGAGCGACAGAACAGTGCAGTTCTGCACTGTATGATCAGTGCCAGCACAGAAGTTGTCGCGCTCTTTATGCAAGCAGGCAGAAAGTAAGGAAGAGGTGGATAGGCGTGCAGTGTATCTGACGATAAGGAGATTGGAGATGGACACACAGTTGGCACACATGTATACGACCTTGAAGTATTTTGTTTGCTAACTTAGACCAATCTTCTAACACTTCATTTTACTACAACTATGATCTTTTCCTAACCATAATGTGCGCAATCTTCTTGAAAGTGACGAGTTTTGAGTTTTCTGAATCATCCAGTATGTTTTTGTTTAGTGATAGGGTTGTGAAAAGCCTTGTCTTGTAATATTTTACAATGATAGTTTCAAAATATATTCTCTGGTCTCTTACATATTTACCTCATTTTCAATCATGTCTTGTTACTATGGTTGCAAATATTGCATAAATATACAGTATGCGTCTTTTCTGCAGACTGGGAGATCAGTTTCTGACTGGTGCTCAACACCTGTAGTGAGGGATTATGTAAAAGTAATTTTACTTTGAATTAATCAAATTGAAAGTTGTATCTGTCAGGTTGTATAGTCTCGCCCAGAGTGCCGGCAGCCTAAACCAACCAAACCACATAAGCAAATGCACAGAGTTAAAACTCTGTAATTAATGTTACTTTTCATGAAAAAAACAAGAATAATTTGGGGCACACTTGGATGCTTGTCAATATTCTTTATTAATTTTCACATTAAAAAACAAGGTTGTTACTTGGCGCCTCATGAGTTCCCCATCTTTTTTTTTGATATACACGATGTATATTTATGTATTATGTCTTTGAACTTCCAGAAACTGCCAATACAACCTCAAATAAGCTGAGGAGTAAAAATGGCCAGGATTCATGTCTTGTACCAGTGTTTCTCATCTATCACTGTGTTTATTAGGCAAGGAAATAACATCAGTCCAGTGAGAGAGGAAAACAGCCTATTTTCCTGTAACCTCAATCAAGACAATAAACAAGGTCATTCCCCTTCAAACACGTTGCCTTGCACTCCCACACACAGCGTGGAAGCGATGCAGCCATGGCCGCGAGGGCAAAGGGCTCTTGACAACATAATGGCTGTAGCTTCTATTCAAATGGCCCTGGTTCCTTTCTTCAGTGCAATTCACTTCCTTTCCTGGCACATGCTGTGTATGTGTGTTACATCGTGTGGCAGCATAATTTAAATTTTTCTACCGCCTTGCTTTTATTGGGTCTGTCTTTTCATCAGTCTCTCTCGATATTTGGTTATTGGATGTTTGCTCCTTGCTTTTCCTTCTCAGTACTTGTTTTTTTTTCCTCACAAAGTCTTCCATGTTTAGAAACTGAATATAAACACATTATTGTGCGACATAAGCAGCATCTATTACTTTCCACCAGAAATCGAGCTAGAGACAGCCTGCTCCGGGTTCTCGGTGTGTCGTCAACCTCTGTGTTGTTGCATAGTGATATATCAATATCATGACACCCACCCCACTGATCCTCTTTGGCAGCAGGCAGAATTGGTCCTTCACAAACACAGTTTGGATTCAGAAAATGTGATATGGCGCTGGAAAAAGGACTTCAGGTCAGTTGGTGCTTGAATGGGCAGATGTTTTAACTGGTGTTTATCTGTGGACAGTGATGAATGGCTGACGACTGACAGATGCTGCACAGAACAAACCCAAACCTGACTGTTCTCCAACCTTAACAAAGTATTTTCTTAATATAACCATGATGACGATGCTACTAATGCCCAACAGAAGTAATCATTTAAACCTAAACCATGGCATTACCATTGGTACAATCAAATGAATCTTCACCTCAACAAAAGCAATATTTTGTCTGTTTAATAAATGGTTATTTTCAAAGTGATTTTGTCTGGTTAGTAGAATGAGCAGAAATCCCCACACTGGAGGCTGAGCAACCCGTGTTTGACGTTTGTGAAAGAAGAATGACTCAAATTTCGATTAACTGATTAACTGTCAAAAAGTTGCTAATTAATTTTCTATTTAGTCAATGAATCGACCGTTATCAGCTCAATCAGAAAGCGTACTCAACAGTTAATTGATTCATGATAATAGTTGGTTTGGCTTCACCAGAGAATCCAGGAAAAGCCACAGTATGGTTGTGTTTTATCGCTGTTAGTTTGAATTTCAATAAGGCGTGTGTGTGTTTTTCAGGCATTAATAAATCATGATAAATTATAAAAGCTGTCTATGTGTTTGCATTTTGTGTGTTTGTCCACGGAGAGCATGCTCATCTGTTCTCACGTGCCTTCAGGTATCCTGAATGCTGCTTGGCATTGTATGTCTGTCTGCCACATGCCGTTCTGCTGCGTGTGTGTGTGTTTGCAGTCTTGGCGGGGTAATAAATGCCTCCTCATCTCGGTTCTCGGTTCAGGTGACTATTCAATGTGTGTGCTCTAACAAGCAAGCTCTTCAAATGATAAATGACAAAACACACTGCCTCCACACCGCTGTCATCTGGCAAAACATGGTTCCTCTCACATGCACAAACAAAACACATGCACACTGCTCTCCTCTCTCTCTGTATTGTCCTTTCTCACCTGCCTCAGTTTCATTTCCTCTCTCTCACACATCTAGATGCAACCAATAAGAAAATGGGAAGATGAGATGGGTAAGATTTGAGGAACCAAACAGACAAACAATTAAACAAACAAACAAAAAGCATATCTACTGTAGCCTGTCACAACAACACAACTTAGCACTGCAATGTTCAATAAAACAGATAACAACATTTCACAAAACAAATAAACACAGGAAAAGCAGCTGCAGTGAATACAGGATGAGAATGAATTTCCATAGATAGTATCTATGCGGCGGCGAAGAAGGTAACACAAGTGCAACTGGCTCTAGTAGAAACATTTTGATACTGTATATACACCGTCATCACCCTCTGCAGATAGGAAGGTTCAGGTGTCGACTCATCAGCCAGTTGGCTGTTGTGTTTCTTCCTCCTTTTATTGCCCTTTGTTGGTTGGTGATGTCTTAATGCCTGAATGTTTAAGTGGAAAGTTGTGACCCCAGGGCTGGAAGGTGGGCCTCCTGCTGCACAGCGGCATGTCATAAAGGTTGGTGTGGGTGAATTACTGCTGTCAGTGCGGAGGAACTGGGCAACTCAGCATGAATAATAACAAAAAAAAGATTTACTTATTTTAAACTGAAATCCCTGATAGTTCTTGGTGTGATCACACATTGAGGGCTACCTGAGAAAATAAACCTCCCTTTCTTCTTCTGTTTTATCTTGCTTTATACCTTTGTGTTTTACTGATTTTTATGTGGTTTTGGTGTGCTGGTGCTTTAATGTTTGTATTAATTTGTCTCAAATTTTGTTATCATTTCTGTTTTCCTGAACTTTGGTCTTTTGCACCTCAGGGCCGTTGAAACACAAACTACCTTGCAGATTTGCAGATTTGCATTTCCTCTCCATTAAAAATGCAATGATTTGTTTTAGATCAGAAAAAGTCTGAATTCCTTTGAAACTATCTATAGCAGTTGTGTGAGGCGCGGGGCATCGTAACTCATGTTTTTTATAGCACTTTCAATACAATTCAAAGGTCTCACACACACGAAAAATCTAAATCAATAAACAAATAAGAGAACAAGATAAATTTTAATATGAAACAAAGCGATGAGGGAACAGACCAAACAAAAACAGACCAAACCTTAAGACGTGATGGACATCTATAAAAGAATTGCCTTATAGTGCATTTTTGGGCTGCTTAAAATAATCCAAAGATTCATTCATTCATTAGAAAGATGATTTCAGAGGTTTGGGGCTAAACTTAAAAGCACGATGCTTACTGTTTTGTAGTTAAGTGGGTAGACGGACAACAGGCTGAGATTTGAGGTTCAGTGCAGACAATAAGGAGGATCAGAATTTGGTTAAGGGCAGCACCTTATCTGTAATCGACAGGATCTTGTGGTGTATTCTGAATTTTTTACAGGAAGACAGTGGAGGATACAAGAACAGGGGTAATGTGGGGCCGAAGGCTGGATCAGTTAATAGCCTGGCAGCTGCATTCTCTGGACCAACATTAAATGATTTAGAGCAGCTTGACTGAGGCGTGTGAAAGGAATTACAATAAATCAGAATGGGAGAGACTGAAAGTGTGAATTAATTGTTCGAGATCCGTTGAAAAGCCATCCGACATCTCTTATTGTGGGGCTTGTCTTGCTCCATCTCTGTTTGTTTTCCTGCAGAATGTGTGGCTGTGATCGCAACTGTATCATGTAGTGTGTTGTGTGTGTCTGATTACTGTGTGCATTTATGTCCAGCTAACAATGGATGGCTTGAAAAGATCCTGAGGATTTTCTGACATCATAGAATAATCCTTCAATCTATTAATACAGAAGGTTTCCTGACTGGTTATGAAGAGAGAGAAGAATGGGAGCAGTGTTTGATGATTTGATCATGACTACAGTTCTCCACAGCAATGCAGTACTACAGCACTGTGCCAAGTTTGTATGACTTTGGACCAATCGAATTTCACTCCTCGGCCCTACCCTTAGTTTTGGAGTGCACTCAGCTGGAGTAGTGGCCTCTCAAGACCCGGGCTACAGTGGATAGGACAGTGTTAGACACTGCAGTAATGGATTAAACATTGTTTTGGCCTATAAGTCACATCGTGTCTTGTTTTCTGGCTGTCCTTGGATTCTTTTCAATGCACATCCTGACATATTTGCATTGTGTTGTGAGACAATGATGTCGTCAACATCACATAACATATCTTTGATAATATTTGTATTAATTTGTAGAAGTTTTATTACCAAATCAAACCCAATAAATTTTTATATATGATACACCTAAACGTGTCTTAATCTCTGTAGGTAGTTGTTGAACAACTGTTTTCTAAGGTATATCTACCTATAGAAATCTATCCATAGTATTTTCTGCAGTGTTTCCCAATTCTAAAAGAGACGGTGTGACTCAGGGGCCATGTCTAGCAGCCTCCTAGCTGCTATCTGGTGGACTATATTTACTCTAGGCTATTTTCTTTGAATATTACAAATATGAGTTATACAAATTGCCCTCAAGGATCCCCACATCCACACACTGGACTTTTTGCTAAACTTTCTTTTTTCACTTTTATGAATATAAATCTGGAAATATGGTGATGTGATTCCAAATTGGTCTTGATGGGAAGAATTTGGACCAATAATATGGTTTAGTAGTTTCAATGCATCCAAATGTGAAGAGAGGAGTTATAATCTGTTTACAGTCATCTGTGTTGTCACAAACATTAAACTATCTTATTTATGGTTACACATATGCATTTTTCGATGTTGCAGCAGCTTGCGTCTATGATTCAAGAACTAAATTAGCTGACCTTTAGCTGCATGATTAGTCTACAAAGTTGGTGTTGATGTTTAATAGCTTTTGGAGTTGATGCTGAGCTAGCGTTGGCCCAGCTTCGTGGTAGGCCGCTACTCAGGGATAAGAATAATCACTGATGCCAGGCAGAGAGTCCTCGGAGTTGTGTGATGGGATACTATGGGTAACTTAACTGTGTGGCTGTGAAAGTTGTATACCGTTTTTTCTTTAGAAGTAATCAAACTAACATTATTGACCATTAGCCATTTCTTTTTGGACAATTCTGTTTGCGGGCTATAATCTGAGATATATTTATCATAAAAATAAAACCATGTAAATATTGTTGTTGGTCCACCTACTGTCTGCCATGTGTCCTGATGGGCTTCCCAAAATCAGGACATCATCAAACTCATCTGTTATGGAAGTGGGTGGTGGGAGAAGATTAGTGTATCAGGTTGGTTATTAGTAGCTGATGATTGTATTTAGTAAAACAAAGATGACTGTGTGGTCATGACAGCTGTTACCTTACCATGAAATCTCCAGCAAGCCGGGTATGTAGATAATGTCATATTCCACTTCTTTCTCAGTCGAATAAGTTAAAAAAAAAAAAGTGTTTTATATTGTTTTGCTGCATAAATAATAATAGTGTGAAACATATAAATAATTGTTCTCAATGGCTAGCAGCATTTCTCTGTCCAGTCCAGCACATAGTGAACTGAAATATTCTAACTATTGGATGGATTGTCATGAAACAGAGTTACATCCCATTGACCCCCTGACTTTCCTCCACCTACTTAAGGATACACATTTTGTTTGTACAGCAAAATGCCTCCTTAATTATTGGATGGTTTGACAGAAATTTTCCACACTCATTCATGTCCTTGGGATGAACTGTGATACTTAGGGCGCCATCATCAGGTGAAAGTTTTTGGTTGTGACCAAATGCCGAAACTGTGGCATTCCTGGTTTCAGCTATATGCTTTGCGTTTAGTGCTAATTAGCAAATGTAAAGCGCAACATGCTAAACTAGGACAATAAGCATGAATATACACTTCCTTCATCTGTATCTGCCTGGCATTGTGAATATGTTAGCAGTAACAACACAACCTCACAGAGAAACTACCAAGGCTCTGAGATCTTGATGCGTGAAATGTACAGGTAAACCCGTTATAATGTCAGGTTTATTTTGACAACAACCTTGGAAATATAAGTACAAAACACTTCGTCAAAGTGTAGCTGCAGGCATTGTGTGACAGATAATAATAAAGGCATAAAACACTTTAATATATGCCTCTTCTCCATGGGCGTGTGCAGAAATACACTACACATACATGCACTGACCTCAACTGGTTTGATTAACATAGATCTTAAAGAGCAGGCGCCCGGCACTGGAGCACCAGCGGGGAGGCGGGGGCAGCAGCTTCAAAAGTCAGAACTCGTGTTGGGATCAATCCGTCACGTTGCAAGTCCTGTGCGCTCCTGCAGTTACTGTAGTTTAGAGGTGATGAATCTCGTACAGGTGGGCGAAGCGTTTTGTCACAAAGTATTTACCCTGCAGGTTAGTTGTTAATGTTTCTAGGTCGGTGGATCTCTGTGTGTTTTCAATGAGGGGTATTTGGCCTCAAACAATCGACTGGCAAACACTTCGTGCATATTCATTTGCTGTGCAGTAGATTTGCTGCTGTATATGCCAGCTGCTTTGCAATGTAAGCTCCACGGTAACCTGCCTAGATACATTTCCATGCAGAGAATGTATATCTGTGGTAAAAAACAACAACAACACTGCACTAGTGTACGAAAAGCGTTGAACAGGCATGCAGGGTTTATAGATATTTCTATCTGTAGGTCTATATAATGTAGTAAGCCCCTAAGCCTGTAGAGGCAGTTATCACCACATTAAAGACTCCGAGACCTTTTATTAGAGAATGGCGGTCAGATGGGCAGAATATAAGCTGATATGGATGTCAGGAGTGAACCAGATGTGTTATGTGTTTTGTGTCACGCTTCAAAATAGTTATTATTTTATTATAGCAAAATAAGGCATGTAGAACTTTTCAATCAACATTCCAACAACCAGAAGCCTGCATTTCGATATCTGGCATTTGAGTCAAATAGGCTGTCACAGTTTAACAAAATAAAACTTGATTAGTCAACAAACTTCATACTGATATTGAAAGAGCTTTTTAAATTGATGTTGACGACAACCCTCTATTGTACAGGAGTTTACAATGAAATTAACCCCTCATCAAAACAGGAGAAATCGTCACACCAGGTGAAGCCTCCTCAGAACTTCTGTGAAACAGGATGAAGTATTGGCAGTAGGCTACATCAGGGAAGAGTACAGGAAATATCAATATAAACTATCCTAATTTTGATGTAATACTTTTGTTTAACTTGTTTATTGTGTGAAATGCACCACAAAAAACTAACTTGGAACGTGCATCCCAATGAATGAACTGCGGACTACCCCTACCAGGCCATACTGATTGTTTATTCAAAACATGTAAAATGATCACAATTGTAAGTTACTATGAGGTAATATGAGTAAATGCAGTCTCTGTCAATGCAACCAAGGGTTAGAAATGAAAAAGATTGTAAAGCCATCGCAAAATGTCTTAAAGGGCAGGTCCAGGTCAGAACTCGCGACTTTGACAGTTGATTAACATTGCCTTATACTAAGTCAACAATGACGATGAGTTTGCAAAATTAGCCAAATTAAGAGTTTTGGAACTATGCTTGTTTGCTCACTTGCTTTAAAGAGGTGGGGCAGAAGATCAGCATCCTCTAGTATCTAACCTAGTGACATAGCCTTTTGAACTAGAAACAGAAATGGCTCTGTCCAGTAACAAAATTAAGCATATCTAAAAATCATTAAATCTGTTCTTTTAAGTAAATCTATTAATTTCATATTATCAGCTGCATTTCTGCATATCACCTTACTTTCATTTACTATCTCACCATCTAAATAGTTTCTATCATATCTGTATCTGTTTGGTACTGATCTTTAACAGTGTTTTGCACACTAGGACGAACTTCTTTAATTAGTGTAATTTTCCTTTCCCCCATTCTCGGTCATCTGCCTTGTCTTGTACATAATGCACAACTGCACCATGTCCCACCCACATTGTAAAAGTCATGAACCCCAGCACATGAATAATAGTTGGCTGTTGTGGTAGCAATACAACAAATTACCATCACAATTACGTGTACTGACAGGTCAGTATTTACAGATGAATGCTGCCGTGGACCATCGCCCTAACGGATTAGCATTGTGAGAGATTTGATGTGGATTAGTTAAGATTATTATAGTTGTGGTGCGCAGTGGACTACAAATGAGGTTTGGATATATTTGGAATGTGAATGAATGGGATGAGCACCACGCTGCTATCACAGAAAAGAATCAACTAAAAAATTTAAGATTTAGATAGAAATATACCATATTACACTTTACTCTATTTCCGTCAAATGTGGTGCGGTGTTTATTGTGTCATTGCCACCTACTGCAAACACTGTTGCTCCACTTTCTCTATCAACTTTTCAGTGTCAGAACAGTGATGTAAGAAGTTGTAGTTAAAAAAGAAAGAATCTTAAGATTTATATTTGTGGGATTGCTACAGAGGGTAATGTCAGCCGTGTTTCACTCAGTTAATTTAGTCCACCCAATTTGGTCTTGGCTATTGATGATTTTCACAAAATCTGTAAACTACTGGGTGGATTTACCATTTGTTGTTCCTCAGATGGGTGTAATGACTTTGGTGAACTGCAGTATGCATTACTGACAAAACTAATATTCCCATCAGCCTCAGCTGTATTTTGTGTTTTGCACTGTGCCTGATAACAACCTCGCAGCTGTATCTTGGAATACTTGTCTTGAGGTCTTAATAAAGCAACTTGGAACTCTTTGTTTTTATTTTTTGTAGTTTAGTGTTCATCTCTTTCCTCATTGAAATCATAGACTTTCAATCTACATATAATATAAATATAAAAAGTCAAAAGATGAAAAAATCCCAAGACTATGTTTTTTTCATGTGAGCATTTTTTTGAGGTGGTTGCACAATTTCAAGATTTCTGTGCTGATTTTACGATAACCTGGACCTGATGTGGATCAGATCAATCTATAATATTTTGCAGCTAATAACTTCGCGTTAGGTGGAAGGAAATTCATGACCTCCTGGGTTAATAATTCACCACAGAGAAATAGGTGATGGAGAATAGGACAAGTGAGCAGGGGAGCACAAAAATGATAGTAGGGAGCGAAAGATAAGTGAGGTATTGCTGGAGAGAGATGAGCTGATGATGAACAGATTAAAGACAAATGGGGATGTGGGCGTGGAGGGAGGAAGGAGGGCAGGGGGCGGGGGTGGAGCGTGAAGAGAAGAGAAGGCGGAAAAATGAGAAGGAGGGTCGGATTGGCTGAAGAGTTGTGGGCAGCAGCAGTGAGTTTCTGCAGAACTTCCATCGCTTTATGGATGGACAGTCTATTTAAAGAGTCAGGAGGACACACATACACACAGAAACACATACACACAGAGTGGTTATTTGTTTAATTGATAACTAGTGTGTATTAATATTCTACTAATCTTATTCCTGTGAGAAACACTACACACCAAAATAAGCATACACTGGAGTCCTCCTGTGGCAGAAAAGTTTACAATTGGACCTTTCTTGCGGTAATATCAACAACAGTAAAGTACAGATGTAATTTTGTGATTTGGCAACACTCCTAATCTTCTTGTTCATCTGTTTTCAGTTTAGGATTGTACCCCCAAGTTTGGAATATTTGGTGTTTACTTTTCTCCCTGTGATGCCATCTGGTGATTCATCTTAATGGAACAGGCTAATGCATCAGCTAACACCCTCTATTCAGGCTATTAGAGTGACTCTGAGCACTTGAGTGAGGGAAGAGGATGAAGATGATGGTTTATTTAGCTCTACAAATATTTGGACAGGAGACCATTGTTTGATGTATCTCATCTCTCAGCACGCTTTGAGTTTGAGATTTGAGGTTTGAACAACAGGTCAACAGACGTCTGGCAAATTAGTTGGATGGCTGTCAAGTCATTGTATAGTCAAAGATGGTCATGGGAAGCGGGAAAGTTAATAACCGAGTTTAATCACTGGCAAGGAGGTGGGTACATCAAAGTGGAACAGGAAGAGGAAGATGCTGGTTGGGCTGCAGCTGGAACTAGCAGTTGCCGGTTGCGTTTTGTTGATTTAGACTTCATCAGTCTGGTTCTTTGTATCAGTTACAATGATTCTTTGTGTATTGTTTGAAAAGAAGAAAGCCAAAATGAAAAAAAAAACCACTGATTTCTAGCGGTTATAGGCCATAAAATCATTTGTCTAAAATGGCTAATTGTTGTAAAGGGTGACAATAGAAAGATGTATTTTGCCTGAGTTTACTTGATCCTGGTATGATATACTGATTCTGGAGGTATTTGTACTGTGTCTTATAGTCTAGGGACGTGCAGTGAAAAAACAAAACAAAAAAAACATGAATCTCATTAAAATTCTTCCTGAGTCTGAGGCTCGAGCTGGGACGATGGTGCAGGTCAAATAATATTCAGTCTCTAATGAGATCAGGTTGGTTTATTGCAGCAGGCCTCAGGTCTGGCAAGTCAACATGTTTCATGCAGTGGGGATGAGGCAGGTTTGACCTCAACTCTGGTCATGCTGTGTCGATGTCGCGGAAGGTAGATACTGATTTTGAGGTGAAACCTATGGCGTGCATTCACATCCATTTTAAAAGCAATTTCTTCTCATTGTGAGTGGCTGCTCATTAACTGGTGACACATCCGCTGCTTTGTCACTTAAGATCCCTTTGCCTCCATAGACCTTTCTTTTGTAGAGTGGCGGGTTTTATATTTCACCCATGTCTTTTAGGATGTTTAGTTGCCACCTATAAAGGAAACTATACAAGCTGACACCTGCTTAGTAGAGAAGGAAGTGCAGAGTTCAAACTTTCACTTCATGTTTTTAATGAATCCCCAGTTAAATCTGGAAATGGTTTCAATACAACTCCAACTCTGGCACATGCACAAGCACATGCACAGATGTTTGGCTGCATGTATTTGTGAAAATAGAATATGACAAACGACCTTCCATTATTAATTAATCGCATCATTTTCTTGATAAACAGATGAATCATTTGGTGTGTAAAAAGTCAGAAAATGGGAGAAAAATGCCTCTGAAGTAAATTCTCAAGTCTAAGATGACGCCTTTAGATGCCAGTTTGTCTGACCAGCAGTCAAAAAGTTAAAAATATTCACAGAAAACAGCCAAATCTTCACATTTGAGAGGCTGCAGCGAGCAAGGTTTTTGGGAAAAATGCCGCGAATGGTTATTCAGTTATCAAAATAGTTGCTGATAAATTGCAACCCGTGAGGGAGGAAGCATCAGAGGATGGGCGTACTCATCAATCTGCCACATTGGTATCGGCACAGACCTTTTGAGAGGCCTTCATATTTATCAGATATCCACATTAAATACAGTTTTAATGTTATAAAAAATCTGTATTTCCCCAGTTTACAGGACTACTGAGTTTTTACTTGTAACAAGTCCCTGGCCTCCCTGTTACCCTAGCATAAAAAATGGATAAGTTTCATGCAGTGTATTATATATTTTTTAAAATACAGGAGAGTACTGGCATCAAGCAGTCCACAGTACCTGGGTCAGACATGGGGTGGTGTTAAGAGAAAGCGTTGGATTCGTTGCATTCATAGTAAAAACTAGTTTGGAAATACATGCAGTTTAACATGGTGTATACAGTGAATTTTACCTGTATTGTACAACGCAAAACAAATATTACAGTGGCATTGAGCGTCACTGAATTGTTAATAAATGGTTATGTAGTGATGATAAATGACAAACAGTGGAGTTACATAAAGTTAATGACACATTTATTCACTCATTTGAAATGATGCAAGCAATTCAAGTTCCGTACTTTCATAAGGATGGTGTTTTCTTACTTTTATTTAAAAGCCCTTCCTCAGCATTAAATGTATTTAGACAGACTGGAATTTCACTCGCATATAAATTATTAAAATGTTGTAAAATTCTTGCTCTGCAGTGACTTGTAAACAACGATAAACACCGCTTCCCCTCTTGATACCTCCCTTTATCTATCAAGGTTCTTTTCCGGCCTTTTATATCAGGTATATCTTTATGAGGAATTTACTACCCTCCCAGAACACTAAGTACCATTAAGCGGTCACGGTGTACAGCTGTGAGAATATAAGTACACATCAGGGTGTGATTCATCGACCTGCTTCCAGTCTCTGTGCTGCGTGCCCAAGAGCCTAAAGGAAGACACGTAACGGTTCAACTGCTGTGAGTGAAGTACCATTCATTTAAGAAGCAGCAGACTTTTTAACACTGTGGGCACTCCTCGTTTCCATGTTACAGAAAAATGAAAACTTGTCAGACGAGATACTGTATCTTTCGGCTGTCAAAAATATAGTCAATTAATTCGTCTATAATGATGTAGTTTCACTCAGAATCAGAGAATACTGAGCTGGTCTCAAATGGTTTTCGATCCGAAACTGCAGAAACTGCAGTGTGAAAGATACTGCTCACTAAGTGATCTGTTGCAGGTTTTGACTGGACTCAAACTGAAGCGACACCTGTCACCTACAGCCTTAGTCTAACCAGTTCACTCCACGGCTGCTGCCTCTTATACTCCTGTTAAATATTTAAATCTGTATACTTTGATCTGATGTGATCTGTATATATCAAGCATTTTCATCAGCAGTAATTGTCAGTGAAAGACTGCTTGTATTTCTTTAGCTTCCGCAAACAACATGTAAGAGCACAGTCACTGCTTCCTCTAGAGACAAAACCATTGTTTTTATCATAAGAACACACACACACCTTTACAAGCTTGTACTGTAGCTGCAGATGCCTGACATGCAATCATGCATAGAGGTACAACAACAGTCCGTGCTTGCAGACACGCTAATTTACACATGCATGCACTTACATATTTGTGCGGTCCACTGGTTGCACACACACACACACACACACACACACACACAGGCGTACGTCAGTTCACCTAATAGAGGAGAGGTATTTTTGTCGTTCAGTTTCCAGACAAAAGCAACAGCTCTGAGCGTAGACCCACCTGAGACGGTTACCCTCTCACTGGCGCAGGTAATAGTATGGCATCATCCTAATGTAATGGCCCCAGTAATGTGTGTGTGAGGGTATAATATAGCTGGACACTCTGGTTCAAATTTTAGCTCCTGTCTCTCTTCATTACCTTAACACCCAGGAGTTCATGTAGGCCGTTAGTGAGACACAGCCTTCTTTCTGTCCCAACACACACACACTGACTCACTCAGACTCTCTGAGAAATCAATGCACCGAACAATCCAGGTAGCTCCCTTGAGTTACTGTATAGGCTGTCGGTTCAGGTGGATGTTATTTAAAAGTTTGGCCTCTTGATCATAAAACTTATCATGTTTTTCCTTTTGTTCATTTATTTATTTATGTACTTCCCCTCAGCTGTGGTTATTTTGGGACTTTTCTTTGGTTCTCCTCATATTACAGGTCAAGGTATTTTCCACTGATTCATCGTGCCTAAACACATGTAAAGAAAACACCACAATAAACAGTAACATGCTCATTTATTTACTTATGACAGAAGGTGGAAGTTAATGGAACATTTCACCATCAGTACTGTGCATATTGACTCAATCTTGAAAATTACATGTACAGTATAGAAGCTGAAAATGTTAAACCCAATATTGCAGTTTTTCTGCAGTCACTGCAAAGGTTTGTGTTACATATGGGCACAAACATCAACAGTCTGCAGTCAAACTTAAGTAATTTGATTCTTTTAGCTGCTGGCATCCCGGTGAGCGACGCTACTGCCCACTGGTGTTTATCATCACTGCTACTGGGTGGCAACTCGGTCTTCATCATCCTCGTTACTGACGATGCTTTATGTTTCCCAAACCTTCCCTTCTTTCTCCTTAATGCATGTCTTTATCTGTGGGCTCTTAAAACAAGCAATTTTAAAGACATCAGCTTAGATTCATAGACACTGTGAGCACCACTTTTCATAATTTTCCAGTATTTTATTCATCAATTTAAGATTCCCTGTGGTGTTTTCTTGTACATTCAGTATTTTCTTGCAAAACACATTGTGCGTCTCCATGCCGTCTTTTCTAATGAAGTATTTGAAAAGCTGATCTTTTAAAAAAATATTTTAAATCCTGCAGTGTTCGCATTGTTAAATTTTCATGAGCTTGGAGAAACAGTTTGGCTTTCAGCTTTGGGATGATAAGATAATCCAGTGGGTTTACAATGGTTTATTGAGCCCACAAAGTTTTCTCAAACTATTAAAAAAAACAACACAATTCTTAAGTTTTTGCACTTTTACTAAGACAAAAACATAATACACTGAAGAAGTCAAGTCTTCAATATCACAAATTTGCATATGGACAATCAGGATGACAAAATTTTAGATGAGCATACTGTATATGAAGAATATGGATCTGGATCCAGATGCTGACAAACAGACAGGACCTGAGCCACACAACCTCCTCTCCACCATGGAGTCCTGAAAAAAGGACACACTACATAAACACACAAGGCCAAAGTTAAGCACACATTTCACAGTAATGGTAAAGAAAAAATGACTGTGTTGGTTAGACCTACTGAATAAAGACATCGCAGAAGCTCAGAAGTTCATCTGAAATTCAAAATCACCAAATTGGATAAAGGAGATACATGATTTCCACTAGATGCGACAAAATGCTTACAAAATGCACATTTACACAGATGAACCTTCTCTATCAGGTGTATGTGACAACATTTCTGCATGCGGCTCTGTAGGACCGCTCTTATCTTTCCTCATCTTATCACATCTTATGATCCCCTAACAGGAAATTAAAACCTGCCTTTGCCCTTCATACTTCAGCTTGGAAAGACAATTTGCATTGGACACATTTCATCATAGTGACATCATCTGACCATGCTTGGTATGAATGTGTCAGAGTCAGTTAAAGCTGACGTAACCAACCAGTGATCTCCGAGATAAAATCAGGAGTAAAGTCAGTTTAGTGTGGCACATACTGGTCCTGAAATCTTTGATCAGGGCTCTGTCACAGCTTGTAGTCGTCACACGGACATGGTTTGCTGTGGCGCTTCATGTTTCGTCTAATCTCTTTACATTTAAGACACCACTCCTGTGCATGTAAATGACCTCGGTTGTATCTCGCACTTTTAAATTTCTGTCGTTGCTGTTGTAGTGCGGCTGTGTCACCAACTTCCAGTCTTCTGTCAGCTGTCAGAAAATAGCCAGCGAGAGAGATTGAATCCCAACTGTCTGTTAAATCTCTTTTGCCGTCTGTCCCCTGCTGGTAAAATTCAGTTCCCCCCCCGCTGTGCCTTATGCCTTGCTTTTTAAAAAAATTTTTTTCATGTTCCCTGTGGATGATCAGCCGCTGTTGCTTGACAGTTGCCTCTGACATGTGCAACATTGTTTAATCTGAAATTAGCCCGTAACATGCTTGACAGCCGGGGGTTGTTGTTGTCATTTTGAAATGTTCAGCATCAGGAGCGGCACAGGCTGGTGTACAAGGCAGCAGGTCTGGTCAGCCTGGCATTTGAGCTGATTAGAACTGATGAAGCTTAAAGCATGCAGCATGGAAATAGCTTCCCAAAGCTGTGGGTGACAGCAAAACATTTAACTTTATTTGATTTGATTTATTAAGTATGCAAAGTATTCCAAATGGATAAATATTTGTTGACTGATGAGGCTGTGCCGTGCACAGAGAAATCCACGTTGAGATCCTCTTTTTGGGAAAGAATATTTGATCTTAAGTTCAGACTACAGGTTCAGTGAAAGAAAATAATCGTTACTTAATTATTACTTAATGAAAAGTCAGTGACTGAGATGAAAACTCCAGGAGTGTAGTTGTGTCAGTGACTGCACTCTGACCCTCCAGGACACTTTCCCCTAGGGTTACAAATAAACAGTTTGCATGATTAAAATGTCAGAGAAAAATATCCATCGCAGCTAACCAGCACTTAAGGTGACATCTTCAAATTATTTGTCTGACCAACAGCCTGAAACTCAAAGAGTTTCAGTTTACTATCACACATGACAAAGACAAAGTGCAAATTCTCAGAACCAGTAAATATTTGTCATTTTTAGGTAAATAATTGAATATCACAATAGCTGCTGATTAATTTTCTGTTGAACAATTAATTAATTGCTCTATTTTATGCTTTTACATATCAAGAACAACACAAATGAACTGGCATTAATATAATTTTGCCAAAAGGCTCTTTTTTCATCTGTGGTTTCTAACAAAGTTGTGATTACTTAAATTACAGAAATAAGAGAAGAATAAACCTGGGGAACCTAAGGGTCTGGGGTTCCTGGACAGTGTCCCACTTTGCCCATCCATCCTTGGTTATCTCACATCATGCTTTGATAATTGCAAGGATTAAAAATCCCTCCTGTTGTTACCTGGCCTATCAGGAGGGACATTTGTGTATGATGTGTGCTCACTTCATCCCTCCACACACGCTGGAGCTCATTGATTAAGACCTTTTTCTTTTTTTAAAAAATATAAATGCTTCAGATGCACTGGGCATTTGTTAAACTAAGCACATTTAAAGGATTTGTTGGCACCCTCCAGGCACCCTGTTAGGGCCGTCTCTTTTGATGAGCCCTTTAAAATTCAGCTGACTTGTGGTCGAGATGAGTGTGTGTGTTAGCGTGGGTCAGAGGAATAAAATGGTGAGGAAACAGCTTTCTAAGCGATCCATCAGAGATTTGGTGGACTGACAGTATAATCATTATGTCTTTTATATTCTTATCTCGATATCTGTGGCTTTAATTCCCTTTAAACAACCATTTTTTAAACGTATCTCACAGAAGCATCTGAAAAAACTGCAGACCAGCTGTATTATCTGAGAGAGTCATAAAAGTGGCACTGAATTCACAAACAAAATGAAAATGTAAAAATTTTGTCTTCAAACACTCAGCACGTAAGTCCAGGAGTGTTTGTGTTCATTTGCACATTTGTTTGAGAGCCGAATGCCGTAAAAACAGTATTTTGGGTAAACAGGCCTCTACCCATTACTTTCATTCAAATCAAAGTGGAGAGGAGATGTAAAAAGACACACACATGCACATGGAGATGATGCGCTGTGCCTTGTAGCAGTGTGTTGCCAGAGCTTGTTAATTTCATCTACAGCTCACCAGTCATGAAGTAATTATATTTAAAGGGCTCTGGTAGTGAGATTTATTTTCTGCACTGTCCTTTATTTCTTACCTCACTCTTACTACTACTTATTTCACTACTTCAACGGCATATAGAAGTTAAGCTGGTTAATCACCCCTCTATTTGTCATTCTTTTACTAGAATTAACTTTATGTGTTGTAGAAAAGAGACAGGGATGTTCATTCTACTGTGTATGTGCCTTTATACTGAATCACAAAAGAGGCTGAGGTAGTTATTTGGTCAGAAAACCTCCACAGACAGCATTTCGGTAAACGATTGGCTTCTCTTCAAGTGAGTGATTGCTTTTAATGACTGAATTAATTATCTTTGTGGGTTTTTTTCTATGATATTTGGACTTGAATGCTGATACTGTAATCCCAATGGCAAAGATGTGTGAGTTGTCACTGTAGCTGCCATTTGTTTGAAATTCCTCCCATGAGTAAAATTTAATAAGAACCTAAAAAGAAATGGCTCCAAGCATGGCAATTATTGAGGTCAGTCATTGTGGTAATGCGGTCCTGTAGCAGTGTTATAAAAGCGCTGACATTTCCACTCACATATGAAACTTAAACATTCTCAACCATCAGATCTTTTAATGTGAGCAGTTTATTCTCTACGCTGTGTTGTTGTTTGTGACAATGCTATTCTGTACGATGTTTTTGGAGAATTATTCTCTAGTAAGGAATGTGCACAGTAAATCTTAAGATGGTTTTGTGTTAGGTAAAAAAAATGTTTTACGTAAGACTTTATTAAATCAGGGACGTGTGGCTTTTCAGAATAACTTACTGTGCTTTTTGAGAACAGTTTCAGCCAATTTGCTTAACGGTCGAAGTTAGAACGTGGTTTAGATCTGCTTTGCTTTCTTTTAATGTCTTGTAGAACAAAGGTAAAGTCATAATGAAAGGACCAGTGCTGCAGGAGTGAATTCACTGACTCTGAGATACTCTTAATTTATATTTCACATGCTTGGCAACAATTTAAAAGGCACCATATTTTCCCAGTGTTGTCATGGTGTTGAATGGTTTTTCACATATGGCCAGGTCTGCATTGTTCTGCAGTGTGGGCAGGCAGCAGAAGCTTAAGTGGTGGTTTGTCACCTCGTCCTACGTCTCTCATTGTGCTCTATATCTCTGTCTATTGACAGAGGGACTGGCAGATTTAGCTTCACACATAATTCAGACCTGACAAACAGCATGTTGCAATTCTTGTTTTTTTTTATTCTTGGCTATAGTTTTTACCTACAGACATGTTTTTTTTTCTCCAAAAAAAAAATAAATAAAAAATGATTTGAGCGCATTCTACCTTAATGCAGCTTTTATATGAATGTTTTTCTGCTCTCATCCCTAAATAAAAATGCTGGCGAAGTGTAAAACATTGTACGCTTAAGTGTTTGGAGAACAGGCTGCCACTGCAAAATACACTGAACACTGCAGAGTGCTGGACAGAAAGGAAATGGCTCCAAATTTGGTTTATTTAAATAGCTTTTTTTTCAGGCTATTGAGAGGAGATCCAGTATGGTACATTATCATGGTACCTGAATTTAGGTCACCGCTTTGAACTGTAGAATGCCTTTATCTTTTTTCTCTCTCTCACACACACACTCATGCGCACGTATGCTGCACAAATGCACAGTATGCATACACTTTCACATGTATTGGGTCCATGCCACAGGGGGAAAAACTCCCAGGAAACCGTCCTGAACAATCAGCAGTTGCAGCAATCAGTAACGGCACACTTGAAGAGGAAGGCTGCATGATACTGCAAAAGTGTCTCAATCCAAACCTGCAGCAGTATCCTATGACTTACTCTTTTGTATTTTACTGTTAAAGGGTAAGTCTGGTGGTATCCTATATTTTTCTAATTGTTGAGCTGACAGTTGTCTGAGTAGCTAAAGCCTGATGCATGGTATCTCATTCTTCTGGGCTATAGATCTCCATTTCTGTCCATAAAATCTTAAAAACACGGCTATGAGCCACATTGTTGCATTGGCTGACATGTTCTTACATTATGATGAATGTGGTCACCGTAGTTTATTTTCAATCGATCCCTACACACCATCCGGCTGCCAGAAATAGCAGCTAGAGTTGACTAGATGCTAGACCAAATGTATATTAATTGGCATCTGAAAGTAGTCCTCAACAGATGTACTATGTAATTCTGTTTGAGTGAAGTTTGCCAAAACTACATTACCCACCTGCTTTAGCTAATTATCTAACCTCTTTTTAAAATTAAACTATATGTAGTATGTGTAATTTTTGTTGACAATGATAAAAATATAGAATAATGCCTGACTTTCCTTTAAGATCACTGGCCTTTCTGTGTTTTCTTTGCCTTTACATCAAACTGAAAAGCTCTATACATGTGGTCTGATGAACCTACTAGGAGTAGAGGAGCAATTAAATTATATCTGAATTAGATTTATTTTAATTTATGATATTTAGCTAAGGATGTAAAGAGACTGGGACTGGGACTTGTCCACACTCTGGCTGACACCGTCTGGTTTGGAAATGATCCTTCCTTCCTCTGCCCCAATTAGGCAGAGATACTGGATCAGCCTCACAGCATTTGGACTGGGACTCAGCCATCTGTGTTTTCAGCTCCGTTGTTCCTGTGCCACGACTTTTCTGTCAGAGTGTGCATATTGCCTGCTCTGCTGTTATTGTGTTCGGGTGTTTTGTGTTTCCTTGTGTTCTCCTACAATCCGGTACATGCAGAGCTTTTTGTTCGTTTTGTTTGTGGGAACCACATGCATGTGTGTCAGCCTGCAAGTGATGCGACACATTCCTGACGCTGGTTTCACGCTGTTCTGCTCGTCGACCGTTGGTGTCAGTAACGAGCAAAGAAGTGCAACAATTAGCCAGCAAAGACAGTGAAGAAGAGGACTGTTAAAATATCAGCTTTTCAGATGTTTTATGACGATGTAAATGTATTTGACAAGTTCAACAGGATACACACATGGCATTGTATTGACAAACTCTGAATGTAAACAGTAACTTTTGTTTGTTTACAAGAAAAGTCCACAGAGCAGCTTTAAGTTTTAGTTGCACACAAAAGTAAAGTAGTAAAAGTAAAACTGTTTCCAGTGATTTTTGGTCGACATCTCAAAAACAGACATACTTTGCTTTGCTTTCATTTTCTGTCTTTAAAGCAGGGCGGCCAAAGAGTCTGACATATGTTTATTTATTTATTTATTTTGATCTGAGATAACAGAACTTTGCTAACTTCACTAAGATACTTCACTCATTATTAATCAGGGTTGGCCTCTATAGCTCCCGGGCTGGAGCTGTCCTGAAGTGCCTTGCTAGCAAGAAAAGGAAGGAGTGGGTGGGGAAGCAAGGAAAGAAGGAAGGAAAGGAAGTGAAGAAAGAAGAATGGAAAAACAAAGAGGGGATAAGTAGTGATAACCGGGGAGAGGTGGGTATAAGGGAATTCAATTCAATTCAATTTTATTTATATAGCGCCATATCACAACAAAAGTCATCTCAAGGCACTTTTCATATAGAGCAGGTCTAGACCATACTCTTTAAAATAGGTATTTACAGAGAGAAAAGGGAAGGAAGGAGAGAGAAGGTGAAAGAAGAAATTGGAGAAAAATGATAAAGGGATACATTAACTAACAATGGGAAGTACAAAGGAAGAAAGAAACTGTACTATATTGTGACTTAAGCATTTCTGCCTCAGTATACTTTATTTCTTCTCTCTCTGCTCTTTTGTGTCCTGTGTCACAGTTATCTTGGCCCGTTTATGTTGTGTATTTTATTTGCGGTCATAATGCTGTTTTTATGCGGCCATGTTGCCATTCCTCT
Source organism: Lates japonicus (assembly GCA_033238685.1). NCBI lineage: Eukaryota > Metazoa > Chordata > Actinopteri > Centropomidae > Lates > Lates japonicus. Next base: position 7,488,482 of record BRZM01000010.1, on the reverse strand, counting down.
TTTTTGAAAAAGGATATGTAATCTCTATGAGACTCTTATGAGTTATACAAAGGAAAAAGAGAGAAAATCCTTTTTACTCATTGTACAGTAAGCCTAAAATGTACTCAGAATATGTACATATTTACTCAGCGCGATACATTTCCCAAGCACTTCTGTAATGTTGTAACATTTGTAGAGAAATATTTATTTAATCAATGTAACAGGTGGTTAGACAATCTCTAACTGGTGGTCTTTACTGACAGAAACACATCTGTTAAATGGTATGTAGTAGAAAATGTCCCTTTATGGTGCATTTCCTTTGTTGCTTCTGTTCCCTAGCTGAGATGAGATGAAAGTTTGTCTCTTGGTGATAAAATGTCAACAGATTAGAATAACAGAAATGTTCTGTGTGGGTTTCTGAATTTGACAGCATTTCGTACTTTGTTTCAGCAAGAAGTCAATTTGACATCAGACAGAGAAATAGACAACCCCCTGTTGCTCTCCTGCTCCAGTATTGTTATTTTGCGATATATTCTCACACTGATTGGTACTATAGTTCATTTTACTCACTTATACCTTGTCATGGTTGTCATGGCTGTGTGTGAAATGTGTTGTCACAAATCCAGAAAGCTTTTTTACTGTTAATAAAATTGGATCAAAATACATGAAATTAATTATTCATTAAAATGTGTTTGAAGTATTATAATGTAGGCAGATGCAACATTGAAACCTTATACTGTGATTCTGTTTCTCCAGTTTTACTGTTATCTCTGTCAACTGAACACAGCAACTTACCCAAACCAAGGGTCTAGAGGGTGTCATCTGCTGTACAGACTGTAAGGCCCCATGTGGAAAATTTGTCATTTCAGGCTAAATAGAGAAAAATGACTTAACTTGACTTGACTCACGCTGCCAAGACAGACATATTGTTACTTCTGGAGTCAGTCGATGGCAGTCCACACCAGGAGCATGTTGACATATGTCACTTGTTCATCTCATGGAAGAGATACATCTCCATTTAAACAAATGTAGCATTCTGGATTGGGGAAATATTGTACTTCTTTTACTGAAAAACAGCAGGAAATTATGCTTTTAGGGCGCAGTCACATGAAACAGTAGAGTTGGGGGCCAGAAAACCAAAACAATGAGCTGAAAGAGTATAAAGCTGCAGATGAAGGGGCACTGTGGTCAGGTGATAATCGACTGAAAGTTCATCGTGACAAGCAGCACCTTTCACAACTAGTCTTATGACCCATTGTTTTTGATTATAGCCACTTTAATTATATCTGTAGTGACTGATCAAGGCTGCTAGTTTCACAGTTTTTCAGTGGGCATATAGAGCAACAGAAGGTTGAATTAACCAATGAGAAAATCTTCTTGTAAACGTTTCATGGAACCAACATGCATTTTCCATAATGGCCAGTGTGGTAAAGACAGTTTGTCTGGTGTGAATCTGAGGTCACTGGTGCAGGTCAGGGGGTTCAATAGGTTATGAATTTCTTAAAGATTAAATATTTAGGTATACGCAGGACTGGTTATGACTAGAAGACAGATTTCATCGCTGTGCAATTACCCAGTGTAACCAATGTAATCTGTAGTCTTTTAATTTGGTACCGCTGTGCTCAGTAGGTGACTGAAATGAACAAGTCTGAGAAAGTTGTAAAGTTATTTGATCTTTATTAGCAGCCGACTTTTTCAATACAGTGCCACACATCCTGATGAAGAATTATGCATGAATGAATGAAGAGCTGAGGCATTGTGGCTTTTCATTCTCTTCAAGAAAGGGAATTTATTTATGATCTCTTAATAATTTAAATTCAAATAAGCTGAAATACTGAATCCACCAGAGATATTGCCTTGAATTTCTGTTAATTTCACTGTGAGGTGAAAAAAAAAAAAAAAACCTATAGCTGTGTTCACTGTGAATTTTCTTCCTGGGCTCTCTGCACGTTGACACCCTGCTATCATACAAGGATGACTACCTGCCATGTGATCTTGGCTTTATGCAAAATCATTATCTTCTCACAAGGAACCATCTACATGGAAAACACTACAGCATGTACACCACTGAGCGGGGGGCATGGTGTGTTACCTTGAGCATGAAAAACATGGAGCAAAGAAAAAATGCAGCCTTTGAGATCTGCTGTACTGTATTTAATCTTGAAACTGCAGGATTTTTTGCCCAAGTCAGTTTGAAAACCATGAGGCACAGACTGGGCTTTTATTCATGGACAGTGTTTATTTAAAATATCACAAGCACAGATTTTCAGTTGTGCCAGTTTACAACCCAAATGCATCAGAAAGCTTAGAAAATAAAAAATGTCTTTCTCAGTGGACTGGTTTTGATGTTGGAATAAAACTTGACCTCCAGAGAACAGCTCCACCATCACTGATCTGTAGAAAGAGAAAAAAATTAAAGCACCAGAGCAATTATATACTTGAATGTTGTTCCCCCCCCCCCCATTTTGACTGAAGTAGCACAACAAATATGAACACCAGAGACTGTGCCATGGATGTGATCCTTGCAGTTGGGCCATGAAATCCCACAGCCAGATTTTCACTACGATGAAATTGTCATTTCTGTCTGCCTATTTGGCAGAAAAATAACTGTAGTTGGATGCAGTTCTGAAATGTGATTTAGCTATTTACAAAAAAAAGTTGCTAAAATGTTGAGTTAAGAAGCCATGATGAGCTATAGAGGCACAACTTTAATTTGTAAAACTGCTGTAATTGCTCAGCCATCATTACAATACATGACAATAATACCTATATAATGACACCAACAATGTGCCATTGCAAGATGTGTTTTTCCTCCACCATTAATTGATTAATCTGCAGAGTTTCTTGATTAATAAATTAGTTGTTTACTCTGAAAGATAGTGAAAAATGAATGTGGACACTATAAATTCCTAGAGCCCAAAGTGATTTCTTCAGATAGCCTTTTTTACCATAACATAATACTGATAAAAGTGTCTATTTTCACATCCAGGAAGCTAGAACCATCAACTTTTGGGGATTTTAGTTTGAGAATTGCAAATTAATTTTCTGTCGCTCAATAAATCGACGAATTTTTGCAGCTCCACTTAATTTTAAGGGGTCTCAAACCAACAACGTAAGAATCATTCGCTTGTAATGTTGCATTTTCCACTACTACTACCTCACCATCCTCCAGATAAAGCAGAAAAATATTGTTAATGTGATAAATGTCCGATGTTGTGATATCCCATCTTATTTTTTTCTTCAAATGGTGCAAATGCCGTTGCGTCACATTTTACAGTCTGATGCAACAATTTATGATGTGAGATCCAGTAGAAATAAAAGTGAAATAGCGTTGGATTGATGCGGTCATATAAGCAGCTGATTTGAGGTGCTGTTTGTTCACATTGTATCGCTCTACGCCATCCAAGACAAGAGGGTAATTTCCTGGAGAAGCCTCTTTCCATTTAATGGGCTGTTATCATGCGTCACTGTGATTGACACAGCTGTTTCAGAGCAATGACACCAGTGATGTGACTGGCTGGGAGTGAATTTATTCATCACCACACCCTCTGATTTATATTCTACCATAGCCAGCCTCTGCACTTATGTTGTTAAATATATATCAATCATATATCAAGTTATTTAGATTTTCATTAATCGTTAATTATTGACACTTTTTGACTCTGTGTTCGTTTTGTTCTCACTTTGTCTCTTTTTCTCTGTGTTCCTGCATATTTCACCCTTTCTAATCCCCCTTTGCCTTTATTTCCCCGCCTGCCAGTCTCATTTCCCATCCATCCGTCCATCCATCCATCATCTGTGATGCAGCCAGCGTCTGCCACGTAGCTTATCAAGTCTCACAGAGCTCGAGCTATGCTAATGTGGTGCTTGTGCTGACATAAACAGTCTGTGTTCCCTGTTTGCATGGCTTAGAAGACAAAGAGTGATGCCCCTTTACCAACCCCTGCACGTTTGGCATCTGTTTTCCTCAGACCTCCAGCTCTGGTTTTGTAGTTTGTTTTCACATCTGTGGTTACATTTCCTCCTTATATGCAGATGTTTCACTGCTGATTGTTTCTGAAGTGATGAATTCCTCTCTGGTGCATTTATGTTGTGCTTTTCTAGCAGCTGCAGAAATTTCATATCTGTTGACTTGTCCTGCAACCATCTTCTATTCGACTGTATTTTTACATAATCTGTTTCAGCTGACAGTGACCCCCTGTTTAAGATGAAGCCACGCTGTCAAAAATGCTCCGTGACAAACCAGAGATACTGTTAAAAAAGAAGAAAATCTGTCACTACAAAATTTTGCAGCGTGATGTATTCTAGCAGCAGCGGTATTTGGCAGGCTGGCATTTGAATATCGGCCCCAAAGCACCTGCATCAGCAAATGTCTGGCAATATATCACATTCAAATTTTCTTTCTTACTCATATTGCTTTCATGCACCCGCCTGACATATTTCACACAATGGGAAGTCTTTTTTTTTTTCTTCCAAACCTCAGCTGACCAGGCGTCTGAGTCGGCATAATAAGCAAAAAATACTGCAATACAAATAAATATCACATCAAAATTACACTTTGACTCTCCCTGAAATCAGGCTGGAGTTTATTCTGAAAGTTTCACATGAAATTTTACATGTATTCCATCTTGCACAGTTTGTCTGTCTATTCAGCAGCAAATGCTGAATTATATTGTCTCAAAATGCTGTATGCATGTACTGAGAAAAGTATTAGATAAAAGAAAGTACAAGAAACGATATTAATAATTCATCAAAATCATGAGAGGGGAACAGAGGAAACAAGAGGAGTAAATTCCCAGATAAACAAACCCTCACTCTGTGTATCTGAATGCAGTTTTTGTGCAAACAAGAGAGGCCCGAGACCTTCAGGCTTTTGTAGTTGATGAGAGGAGCAACTGTAGCACACAGCACAGGGGGCAGAAAGATTGGTTTACCATGAGATGTGCCCTCCTCTCCTCTCCTCTCCTCCTCCTCCTAAACCCACAAGACAGTTATCTTCTGGCTTTGCAGTTGCTTATGTCATAACAACTCTGAAAGGTGATAGTATATGATTTTGTGTTCGCAACTTATTGTGCTCCACCTGAGCGTTTCTTTAACTGTAGTTGTGTTTCCATCTAAATATGTAATTTAAAACTAATTCCAAAAAACAGGAGAACCAGCACAACACTGTCACTTTTGCATTGTCAATTTTTTTTGGAGGAAATGCAATGCTCCTCGGATTTTATACAGAGCCAAAACTGTATTATATTGAATGTGACTGTTCCCAGCCATCACAAAAACGTGAATGAGTACTGAACGAATAGCTACAGATTTCAATTGTTATTATTACTGCCTATGCCTGGCATGATCATCACTGTTATAGTATATATATTTTGGCAACTCAGACCAGCGAATAATTGCCATCAACATCAACACTGACTTGAAGCAAGAATTTGGACTGAGACTTGTCAGTTTTCAGCCCAAACCATGATATTTTCCTAATCTGAAGCAAGTGTTTTAGTGGCCCAAACTCTGTTGAATGCTGGACTCAAAAGTCTGCCTAACTTCCTTCCCCTGACTTCTGTGAAGAGTAAGAACAAGACACTGATTGGGACAAATGCTGCCAGAGAACGTAATCAAGGCAGCGATTAAAGTTCCTCCAAAATGTATGTGGCAAAGCAAATCAGTGGTATATAAACAGATGTTGTAGGAGACAGGGTTGATCAGTGCATGTGGTGCTATTACAATTTCTCAAAGTGGAGCGACAAGATTAAAATATTGTTTTGCATTAAATGCGTGACAGTAACTCTGCTGTCATTGTTGCTTCCTGCTTAAGAAGACATTTGTGTTACTTTAATGCAACAATTCGTCTGTTTGTCTTTTCCATCCATGTTTTCTATCTACCACATATCTCTACATAGCATGTATAGATGCACAAAACACAGGAAGACTGTATAGAACATGCTTTATTCATAAGTTGACCGTGTTTGACAGGTTCATTCTATGACAGACATGTTACCGTCATGGTAGGTGCAGGAGATTGTACTCAGGTTTCCACAGGAGAGAAAGAATAAAGGTAGCAGAGAGAAAGGAGAAAGATCAGATTACTGAGAGATGCTGATGCTCCTCTCCTCTCCTCCTTTCCTCCTCTCCTCTCCTCTCCTCTCTCTCTTTATCTCTGCATGGCTGGAGATGAAAGAGCATGTTGAACAGGGAGGAGAGGACAGCTGCTGATGAAGAGGAAACAAAAGAAGCCTTCTGTCCTTCCTCTCTCCTCCTCCTCCATGCTTTCTCTGTCTCTCTCTCTCTATCTCTGTCTCCCTTGTAGTCACTCTTTCCTGTCCATTCATTTCTCTCTCCCTCTCTCTTTGTCCCTCTGCACTTTGCTCTCTCCCTCTGATTCACTTGATATCTCTCCCTCAGTTCATTATTCTCTCCCTCTTTCCTCAGCTCTCTATTTCTCCTGCTTTCACCTCCTCCTCCTCCTCCTCCTCCCTGCAGACTTCTCCTCATCTCTCTCTCCTTTCAGGTCTTTCAGAGCACGCTGTTGAAATCGGATCTGTCACTGTGTCTTTGGAGACAGATAGACTTGGGTTGCCAGGGGTTTCAACCCAGCAGAAAAGCAAAACTGCAGTTACATCAGTTAAATCGGCTCCCATTTGAGCCACAGCCAAAGTCCGAGCATCTTGTGTGTGTGTGTGTGTGTGTGTGTGTGTGCGTGGGCAGTGGGTAATTTTGTGAATGTGCCTTTCTGCGGATGGGTTTACATCCAAGCATTATTTTCTTTTAAATGTAGTACAAAGTACAGTTGAGGGTTGATGGGAATGTCATTTTGCAGGTATTTGGTCAAAAAGTTTTCAACTAATAAAACTTTTGTCCTGATGATGGTGTCAGATGGAACGTTAAGGGATCACCAAAGTAATTACAGTTCATCCTCTGAAGAATATGAATATCTGTACCAAATATCATGGTAATTCATTTAATAACTTTAAGGACATTTCACTCCAAACCACATGGTGGAGCTAAAGGAAAAGTCAGGGAATCACCAAAGTTAGTAGGATTCATCCTCTGGGGACCATGAATGTTCGGTTCAAATTACATGGCAATCCATCCAACAGCTCTCCAACATTTCACTCTGGATCAAAGTGGTGGGCAGACCAATGTTGACATCCCTACAGCCATGTTGCTACATGACTGAACATATGGCGTTTCCATTCATTCACAGCAGTCTGTAATGTGATAAATCTTTGGAAACCAAAATCATTGCAGGAATCAAAAATACCCCATTAATTTTAATTTAGAAGGAACTGGCTGGGTGTTACAGGGTTAATCTTGAGATACAATAATAGCATAAGATGTGGCCAACACAGCTGACACAGTACACAATAGTTGGCCCACTAATAATCAGTCATTCAGTATCATAATGGCTAAATAATAATTAGCTCTCAAAAGACTTTTTATTTTCCATTAATTGTGGAAGACAATTCATTCACTTCAGAGCTGTGAATAAATTGGTGAAATTAATGACATTTTAATTTTGTGATACTTCAAATGTTGGTGCACAGTTATGCTCAGCTCTTGGTGAAAACACTCTCCCTCCTTACTTAAGTCCACATTTGCATTTGTGCCTACTTGTACATTCATTATCTTTTTATTGCAGTATTTTTCCCTCACATTGCTTAAGGAGCAGTGTAGAAGGTAGTCCTTTTTTTTTCCCTACATCACCCAGCCGTGTTTTTCATTATTGTATTTTGCTCCTGAATCAGTGATTGCTGTTGTTTGAGGCATAACATACAAGAACGAGAGGTGAGTAGAGCTGATTTGTTACGAAGGCGATGATTTATTGTTATTGAGTGGTTCGCTGTGTGTTTGTATGTGTGTGTGGGTGTATTTGTAATTGAATTGGCTGGTAGCTCGCTGTCTTTTTTCATTCCTACAGATAGATATCATTGTCAGCTGCGGACTTCCACACACACACACACACACACACAAATCATGGTTGGTGTGCGTGGGCTTGTATTACTCATGTTGTGGGGACATAATATCTGTTTACACATTCACTTTGTGGGGACTCATTTTCCTTTTGGGGACAAAAATCACATCCCTGTAACATAAATCATTAAGTTTTAGGATAAGGTTAGTTAGGGTTAGGAAAATGGAGGCCTGGTAGCTCCTATTATCATTGGCTCTGGCTTGTTTTTATTTCTTTGAACCAATCACAATTGTCTTGGGCAGCACTAAGCCAAGGTTCAGCAACATTGCCCCTGTAAGTAAAATGGATAATTCCCTGCAAAAGAACTAAGCAGGCCCATCTGATTGCACACAAAACTTGCCTTTTTCAGTGTGTAGGTTGCTAGCTAGGAGGTTGTTGTCACTGTTTACCATACTGAAGAAGAAGTGAATGGGGAGGAAAATGCCATGTGCCAGGCTCATACCCACAGTCTACATCCAGTGAGTCAGACTAGGGTCGGGATAAGTCTCTGGAAAATGAATGTAAAGACTTTGTATATGTGTGTTTGTGGCTGTTAATGTTGGCACGTCTATATTATTGTGCTGTTAGCATCATATCTCTCTGTATCAGCCTAAACAACACTCCAAAGTCCACTCTCCCTCCTCCTTGGCGTGTGCACTGTATTGTATGCAGGTTAGAGTCATTTGTCATTGTTCATTTGCAGGACACAGAGGCAGCTGCTAAAGCAATGAAGATTGTGATTTCCAGGCCAGAAAAAAGTTTTGGAAGAGAAAAGGTTTTAGAAATGTATTCAGTTTTTTTTCCTTTATTTACGTTTCAACCACACAGCAGACGACTTAACAGTAACATTTGAATATGAATACAGAGCCACTGCAACAAACAAAGACTCCAAATGTGCTGTCAGGCTGAATGCAGATGGCTTTTAACAGCAGCTGCTGAGTGCTGATTTAAGCTACTGCTCAAAGCATAAATCATTAACTTTATGCAGGTACGCTGCAGCTGAGGTTACTAAATAAGAGATATGTACCTTTATTTTTTTTTTCTGGACTGCAGACCATGTTTTATCTCAGAAGTTTGGTTTATAAATGGAGGCAGAGGAGCGGGAGAGACCTCAGGTGTGGGGGAAAGTCCACACCACCGTGTCAGGGCTTCTGGCTGCGCAGACACCATCAGCTGGAGAGACTGAAAGCATTACTTTCCCTCTTTGGCTCTGTCTCTGTCTCTCTAACAGTTTGCCTTTAACTTCATACCTGAGGGTGTTTTCAGCTACACCGTCGGCCTGTAAAACTCTCTGTGTCTTCCTGTCTGTCTCACCTGCAGGCAGTTGTTTAAGTGAAACCACCCACATATTGGGTCAGCAAATACAGCTGACATGCTGAGTTATTGTGGCCTCAGAAATCTGTCAGGTTGCCCACGTTTCTGCAAAATTTTGCATAAGTGTCCCACCACCATACTGGTGAGAAACATCTGTGTAGGCAAGTAGTTACTTGGATAAATTGCTTGTGGGACTATGTAACCAAATTATACAGTTTGTTGGTAGACATCTTAGCTTTTATGTTGGCAGAAAACCAGCACTTGGAGTGAGGTGGACATGGCAGTAGTTTCTTATTTGTTCCTCTCAAAGTTTTTTTTTTTTCTCACAGGGCTGTTGCTACCTCTAAAAACTGATGCCTGTTCAACTCCTTCAAAACAGTTTTTCCTTAACCTTGTTAATGTAGTTGAGGAAATGCTGTCATCATGATAACATGTGTTAGTATTTTTCTCTGGCATCATGAGCCTTTAGAAGACTACGTACACATGAGCAATGCAGAAAATTCTCAAAATACAAAAGAAGCCACTCAGTTCCAGACACCTTAAGACATCATACTGTAAATATGATACTTTTAAAACTACTTTTCTTGTGCAGAAATATTGGACTTGGTGCAATGATAGACCTCGCACCGCTCCTTTAATGCTTTTATACTTTTAACCCTATTTTCTATTTTTGCTATTTTCTGTGAGGATTCATCCGTGACTCGGCAGACCGCGGCTCCTAATTATGGTGATGCACCGTGGAGCAAACGAGGGTGTGACTTATCAGGCTGCTTTTGATTCATTGTGCTGCTGTTGCTACAGTTGCTGCGAGTTTCAAGACAGGCATGGATGAGTTCAGCTGTTTTTCTTTGCTTGTTTCCCTAATTGAGCTAAGTAAGAAGCCATATGGTGCAGAGTTGAAAAACACTGTAGCCGTTCTGTTCATATCTTGTAGCTGCAAAGCGCCCAAATGAAAACATATAGCCTGCTCTTTACCCTCACAGTCATTAAGTCATTTTACACCCAGTGTAATTACGATAAGACTGCGAAATTATTAAACAATGAGCCACAGTGCATACACTTTCAGAGGTCACATAAAGCTGTTTGCTGTAGTGAAGAAGAGTTAAGAAGTTTTTTTGTCTCAGTGATGATTTAATGAAGGTTTACACAGGATTTAGATGCATTTTTAATGAGGATCAAATCAGTTTTTGAAACATAAACTGATTCATGTTCTTTCAAAGTACAGTGCATCTCAGTCTCTCTGTGTCCCTGTGTGTGCTCAGACAGTCGTCCATGCCTCTCTGTCCTATTTCTCCTTGACTGATGTAACTCCTTATGTTTTTGTATCACTCATCCTGCTCTATCCTATCTCCAGCTTGTCCAGAAAGCTGTTGCAAGGCCTTTAATAAGATCAAAATAAGAGACCATATTAGTCACCAAATGCACCCCTCACATTTCTGATCTCCTGCCGTCACTAGTAGAAACTCAGGCTCCTCTAACCAAAAGCTGGTCTGTCTTCAGATCAAGGCAAATTTACCGAAGCCTCTTCCTCACTTGAATTCAGTCCTCTCACTCTATCGACACTTAAGTCTATTAATTTGTTTTTTGTCTTATCTGTCCTGCTGTGTGTCTGTCTGCTGAGCCTCTTGGCACGCCAGCATAACCGCTTCGAATTAATTTCCGAACAAGCCTTCTTTCAAGAAGTCGGCTTCACTGGGGTGTGTGTCTGACGTCGTTGTTTGTGTTTAGCATTTGTGTCCACACACAGTTGGACGCATGCGGATGGCCTTTAATGGTGACGAACAGAAGAAAGAAATTCCTGGGAGAAATGAAGGAAAGGAGATTAAAGCAGAGGAAGATCAAGACGAATAGAGGGACACTGATGCACTGACACTGATGCTCTCAGATGGATTTATGTGCGTCTGTGTGAAGGTGTCTGTGTGTGTGCAGACATGTGCAAATACACACAAAGCACAGCCTTCAGAAATGTCAAATGTCAGATTCCGTTGAGCTAGGAACATATCCTCAACATGAGCTGCTCTCTGAAAGAGTATTTTTCTTTCTCCATTTGGACTAAAAATATCCTTGTAGGTCAGGCAAAGACGATACACTCACTAGTAGATTCGTATTTGTAATATATCTTGTCCATTCCACCTGTGAGTCCTGCTTGGATTTTGAGTTCTGATCCTAAGGTTTTATGAGATTGAATCACTGTCTGTGCACCTTCAATTGGCCTGTGTGTCTCCTCAGAGTTTGCGTTGAAATATAGGTAAACTAATCTTTCCAGGGCCATTTTCTCATGTGCAGTAAATATGTGTTGGATAGAAAGACTGTAAAGACACAAAGGTTGTACAAACGTTAGCCATCGCTGTTAGCCTACACTGTACACACTGTTTTTATCCAGAACGTGGCTGTGTTTCTTGTGACAGGCGCAAGCTGATCTCATAACTTTCCAGAGTCTCTTTTCTGTTATTTTTCTCCAGTTTCTCTTTTTCCTGACATTACTGTATATTTGTAGAGTTGTTCAGCTCTGAGATAAATGCAAATTTATGCCCCAAAACCATATTTCTGTATGTTCACGTCCACCTACTTCTTTCAGTTCACTTTGTATGGAATTACCTTTAAAATTTACTCTGTGCTGAGTCATTGTTGATAGTTCATTTACACTCAATGTTAGCTTTAGCAACAATAGCTGACGTATCATTTTAGTCAATGTTAGCCTTTATAATAGACAAGTTTGGAAACTAACAGTGACCTTTATCAGCAACAAAGTGCAATTAACATCAGTGACATTTCATTTAAGCTGAATATTAGCCTTAATGGTCAACAATTGTCTATGTATCAGCCCTTTATGCCCCACCTCTTGCCCAGTGTCAGCAGAGATTTGCTTCTCTCTATCTGTCTGTCTGACTTAACACAAATCAAATAAAACAAAATGATGATATATTGAATATTAAAATATGATTTCAGGCTATATGAATTTTGTTACCTCTCAAGCATGACTTTGCTGGATCAATGATGGATTTATTTTTGCAGTATTATTCTTGGCTGCAGTGTCTTGATAGCATGAAAAGTTGAGTCTACATTGTAATCCTCTGGCAGCGTGAAACTAGCTCTCTTCACCATTTCCCGTCTGACCACAGCAAGCCTCAGCATGCTCTGACAGCATCATGACCTTGGGAGTCTTCATGCACTCGGCTACAGATATTTCTAGGATACTGATTCTTCCGAGAATAGTGTTTGTAGTGTGTGTGTGTGTGTGTGTGTGTGTGTGTGTGTGCGTGCATGCCAGCATATGTGCCAACTACTGCATCAGTATGCCAGCTGGACGGTGGCAGTGAGACCTGTAGCTGTACCGCCAAACAAACACACACACACACATGCTTACACATCCATGCACACACAGACACATGCTGGCGTGATAGAGTCGTTTCATCTGCCAGTCATGCAGATTTGATATCATGTAATAGGGAGAACTGTCCAAATCATGCCAAAAGCAGCATCCAGGGAAATAATACACAAAAAAACACACAAGTTTGTACGGTTGGTAGAGCCAGTACAAAACTCAGCTTTACTGTGGCTGCTGTCCCTAGATTACTTGGAATAGGTTAATTCCAGATTAATAGGATGATGATAATCAAGGATTATGTTCAGATAATTGTCTGTTTTTAAAGACGAACTGAACAACAGTCCACATGGATTAAAAACAACACTTCCTTTTCCTGTGATTGAGGAAGATTGCTCAGTCCGAGAGGATACTTGAACCTTAATATTTCTTATTGTTGTTTAGTTAAATCATGAAAGATATATAATTCAGTGTTCCTGCTCATAACTACATTTCTCCATACTACATACTAAGAACATACTGTACTTAATAAATACACTTGTACATTCCATGTTGCCAGTATTTGTATTAAGTATTCAAAATGCTAATATTATGTAATTACATTGTCTGACCAACAGTCCAAAATCCAAAGATAATATTTAGTTCTTCCCACGGTAGGTGTGAAAAAAAAGAAAAGCATAAAACTCACATTTGGAGAAGGGTTTAGAAATAGCAAAATATTTTTTCCATAAAAGCTACATTAATTATTTAATTATTAAAATAGATTAAAATGATTAATTCTCACATTTGACTCATCAATTAATCAACAGATCATTGTAGCTCTAATCAAAGTTCAACCTTAGAGAGAGAAAGAAGCTGCTAACTTTAAATCTAAAATGTAAAAGTGCAAAATTTCAAATGTGTGACTTTGGTGCTTAGCAGGGAGGTGGTATCCATCTCAGAGATACAGATAATAATACTAAATTAGCCTGAAACCAACATAGACTCCACCAGTTTTCACTGGTACCTTCAATTTTCCGGCTTTCATACTTTTGGCTGTGAAACAGGTATTAAATTGGCTTCTATGTGGAGTTGAAGTCTTAGAATTTACCCCTCAGACTCAGAACTAATAAGTAGTTTGATGGATACAGCAAATTATGCTTGATGAATGTGCTAACTATGTAATAACCAGGCAATGTATTGGTTTATTTATTCACATTCAAGATCAATATAAAAGAAACTGACAATTACAGTAACGCCCTTGCAGTGCAGTGAACAGCACATCTATTCCAGTAATTTTATGTTGTTACGGAATTTGGCTCAGAACTCTCACCTTTGTGTTTCCATTGTTTTCTTCTCTGTTCCTTCAGCTATTTCGCCTTCCTTTCTGTTTTGTCTGTATTTATTCTCCTGCTGTCTGGCTATATCTCTGTGATCAGGACTCCCTCTCCTCTTCTCTTTCATGCCTACTCTTTATTCTCTCTGGATGTTGTCTTTGTCCACCTCTCTTCTGTGTTCACACACCCTGTTTTTTTTGCCAGGACACATTGTTGTGTTACATGCTTTCTCCATCTGTTTCATGCCTCTACCTCCAAACTCGTCTTCAGAAACAAAAACACATCATGAACATACTGTGCACATGGATTGGAGCCATTAAGTGCTTTTTTCCCTGCTTGTTTGGGTAATGATCTGCAACGCTATACTGACTGAGAGCATTGAGTAGTATTTCAATAATGTTGATAAAAGTACTGTTACTTGATGCGTAGAAACAGCACTATCAAATACTTTTTCCAGAATATCTTGGCTATAATTACTTTTATCAACCTTACAAATTCACACACTCATTAATGAAATTTTGTTAAGGCTTGTTTGTGTGCACACACATTTTTTTCTTCATATATTACGCTTAGAAAAATAAAAATATTTTTCCTAATGATTAAAGATTGTTACTGCTCTGTTCATGGCTGTTAACATGTCTGAACATGGGGAACAAACAAACTAAAGGGAAATGCTCTGTATGGAGCTGTGGTCTTTGATTTCATGTTATAATAAATTTCAGTGGAATTTTGATGAGAGACAAAACAAAGAACACTTGTAAAATGATTTTTATTTTAATAATTTTATTTATATATTCGCCGTAGTCACGGACGGATTAATAAACAATGGGCCCTGGGCATTGACGTGGAAAAGGTCCCACCAACCCTCCCTACAATACATCTAGACTGAAAGAAATACAACACAAAAAGAGTTGCAGATGTTTTTCTCTTCTTTTCTCTTTTATGGTTCTTTTTATCTTTATAGCGCCTTTATTCTGTAATAATTTTGAGTCCTCATTTTACTGATATCCTCAGTGTTTCTCATCTTAGAATCACCTCAGTCTTTGTTTGATGTAACAATATTCATGTTTTGTCCATCTGCTATAGACTAGAAGTGTTTAAACTTAGTTTTTGTCAGTTTGGTATGGTGAATGGCTATGGATTTCAAAAGTGAATTCATTTAAACTGCTGGAAAGTACTATCTTGTTCAAAGTGTAAGCTGTAGCTCAGCTGTTCGGCATTAGCAGCATGATGGAACAGAATTTTAAGCTCTTGACTGCACGCTTGGGAGTCATAGTTCTCTCCTTACATTCATGTACACAAGTTTGTATCTTTGTTTCTTTCTTTTTTTTTTTTTTTTTTTTAAATCAGCGACTGTGATATTTTCAAATGTGGTGGCTCTTTCATACTGAGGATTCAGCTGGGAGAGCCCATCAAAGGGCTCCAGCTGCTCGTCACCTAACATTGTCCATAGAGAAAATCAATGCTAGTATCTTGGATAAACCTTGTATTTGTTTCTTAAAGCTCCTATTTAACTGTGTGCATTTTACATAGAATTCAACCATTTCTTAAACACAACATAATTTTTCCCACCAAAAACATGATTTGATTTCTGTCCATTTCAGTGCAAGTACAATTTTAACACATTTTGTCAAGGCTATGTCATCATTCCTTGAAATTCATCATGGGATTATATATTCTCTGTTGTGCTCTCAAGGGAAACACTGGCACATGGTCTTTGAAAGAGATATCTGCAGAACAGCAACCAAGAACGGACCTGTTTCACATTATCCCTTTCATGAAATTCATGTTTCTTTTGTTGTTCAGATTTTATTTTCCAGTACATGGGACAACAGCTATCAGTTTGGTGGAGTAAGCCATGTTCTATGTAGCCTTTGTGCGTGCTGTGAGTTCATATTGTTAACCCTTCAACTTCTTCTTTTCTGGCACAAAACATACCACACATATGTACACTGTCGGTGCATAACACACAATTCGCCACTAATAGGATGATCTTGGATGTGTTTTGTATGTCAAGGAGACTTTAGATACCAATAATCCTCTGATCCAGTAAATCTATTGACACAGAAGCCATACAGGGTTTCATTGAAATTGTTCAATTTTACCCAAAAGTTTCTCAGAGGATAGATCCACAGTGAGGACTCGGAAAGAGGCATGACAGAGACAACAACAAGAGAAAAAGAGAAAGAGATAAAAGAAGATATTGTACAAGCAGAAGTTTTCAAAATGTTTTCTACAAGAAGACTTTTTTTCTTCCACTCCTCCCTTTCTCCTAGTTTCGCATGCATTCCTTCCCATTCCCCTCCTCCATCACATCTCTTTCTCCACTCCTGTCTGTCTTTTCCACCTCCATCTCTTTTTCTTTCTCTCTTTCTCCCATCTCCGAAGAATAGCAATTACGGCCCCACAGTTGGTAGAGGCACTGAATGATTGAAAGAGAGAGAGAGTGAAGAGAAGGAGAGTGGACAGGGCTAATAAGACTTAGAGAGCTGAA
Organism: Lates japonicus; assembly: GCA_033238685.1. Taxonomy (NCBI): domain Eukaryota; kingdom Metazoa; phylum Chordata; class Actinopteri; family Centropomidae; genus Lates; species Lates japonicus. Next base: position 7,472,103 of record BRZM01000010.1, on the reverse strand, counting down.
AGTCTCTGCCATTGTCACACAGTCTGTGTCAGTGGGAGGCAGGAGGACGGAACAATCTCTCCCTCCTCTTTGTCCTTCTTCTTCACTCCATTCTCTACTTTTTCCCTTCCATTTATTCACTTTCTCTGACTTCATTTCTTCCTCATCCTGAGGCCAAAGAACCACAAACTCAATTATAAACTCAGAAAACTTCTCCCTGAAATCTGATCTCGGCACTGGCTTCACTTGTCACTTAAGTAACATGAAGGCACAAAATGCTCCCCAGAACAGGACTGCTGATTACCAGCCAGCCTGTCGCGGTCGCTTTTCGCGTGGTCAGGATGGCCTGACCGGCAAATTCCAAGGGACACAGCGAGTCATGGGTGTTATGGCCACTGACCCAGACTTGGAGGAGGAAGTTGTTATTACATCATAGACGCCAAAAGAAGCAAAACCACAGAATTGTTTCTTTTATTCAGAATTGAGCCTTAGATTCAGTTATGTAACTGTGCACTGTGCTTTGAAGATGTGAAAGTGGTGAGAAAGATTTGATTGCACCCCTGAACAAAAGGTATTTTAAAAGGCTCTTTTGTTCTATATAGACCAGTTTTAGATAAAGCAGATACAGTATTTCATAAGATCACACATTTTACTTAGATTTTTTAAATTTTAATCAGACTTGTTGATGACATAACAATGTAGCTGTGTTTAACAAGCTAATCTAAAAGAATTACAGTTACTGGCCACCAATTTAGCATCGCCTCCTCGCATACTGTCTCAACCTCAATTAACTGTTGAAAAGGATCAAAATCAACGCAGCAGAACCAGGAGATCACAGTCTTTTTCATTCATGTCTGACACCTACATCACCTACAGTGCAATCTTGACATGTAACTGGATGGCTGGAGGTTCAGGTGTGTTATTCCAGTGGCAGCTAATGTCGCCTAGCTACTGGTCATTATTTTCAAGCAGAGATGAGGAGTAGGGCATAGGATCTGTTAAGCTTCACTCCTCTTAACTACTCACCACCAGATTGTTTTCAGTCACACGATAATCTTCAGACCCAACTGACGCTTAAAGTGACATAGTTTGAGGACATTTAACAGATTTGCCAGACTTGTTTGTAGATATAAACAAACCAAATATTTGTTAGTTACTTTTGATAACTTTGTCATAATATAAATTGAGTGTTTTATTATTAAATTCAGTAAATGAAATAAGCTTTTAAAGACACCATTTGGGCTTTAAATAAGGTAATCTATAAACTGTGCCTAGTAGATATTAAATAAATCTGTTATGAAATAGTCATTAGTTGCAGCCCAACATGACAGATTTTTAGTCAGTGAATGCTTTTCTATAATTAAACTATTTGATTTTGCAGTGATCTGTCTCTCTGCCCTTTATGACCCTTTCATTATAATTCATGGATCAGAGGCTTTCTGGATCCAAAAGTTACACTCAATTCAAATGGACACATGGAGGAACTACCTAAACCATGTGTAGAAATAAATTTAGTGCCAACAGGGGCAGCAGCATGATTCTCCACCAGCCTAGATCTCACCTCAAAAAACATACAATAATCCTGAAGTGATTGGTGTGATTAATGCTGACGGACATGTCGACACAAAGGCCTCATGTATGACGCTACCTATATCTCAGGTCAAGTGTTGGTCACCAGGAGGGAGAGAGAGACAGGGAGGGAGGGAGGTAGAGGTGCGAATGTTTTCTGTAATATCTCGGTGATCTTTCAGCTTTGATACACAAGTTGCATGGAAACAACATGAAACAGAAGTAAAGAGCACCCACAGTCTGTGAATGGATGCCACGTCACACAAAACCCTCGCAACCAACAAAACACTCCAATTTTTATCCTATTTCTGTTTCCTTGTTAGCAAGTCTGACCCAGGCTGAATCACAGCCTCAAACAGGCCGACTCGCTCTGTGTGTGTGTGTGAGAGAGAGAGAGAGAGAGAGTGTGCTTACTGCCTCAGGTCTGCTCTCAGTGTATTGTGTCTGTACATGTGCTGCTAACCTAATAGCTCAGAGATTTGGTTCATTATTGTGGGGGGAAACTTGGCGTGTATACAGTGTGCCTGAGTGTGTATGTGTGTGTAGACGCCAGTGTACAGTGTATATTTGCAGATAAAGCAGTGATGTATCCCCCAAAGTGCAGCGGGTGTCCCAGATAGACCGATCAAGCAGCATGATTATAGTACGTAATATCACATAGATAAGCAGGAGATATTACGCGTGTGTGTGCGTGCATGTGTGTGTTTGATAATTGCACTGCTATCAACCTACCACACATTACAACTCTCATTTATCATCTCTCTCACCACCGACATTAGCTCAAACCCACATTCTCCCTTTTTTCTAACATGCACATTTCCTCCCTGGTACACACTCACACACACACTCACACACACACTGTATTATTCATGTCCTCTGTGTCTACTCACGGAACCATTTGGAATCTTACTGACCTCTACCTGTCACCATCTTTTCTGATCAAAACAATAATATGTGCAAAGTGCGTCACACCCCAACAGTGAAACAATGGCAGTGAAGTGCATCACTTCCCATACTTGTTTTAATTAGTGAGCTTAAGAAGTGCTGGTGGGTGGATCTTTAAACTTTGAACAGAACCAGGCTCGATGTTTCTCTGTTTTCAGTCCTCATGCTACGCTAAGCCAACTGCCTCCTGTAGTTAATGCACAGACATGACAGTTGTTACAATCTCCTCATGTACCTTTCTGCAATAAAGGCAGTTAAGTTTGAAACCACAAATCAGTGCATTATCAGTAATGGCTATTCCGTATGGTCTGAACCGACAGAAGGGCTACTGTAGCAGAAAGTTGCAGAAAATTTTAAGGATGGGAATAAAAAGAATGTGTCACAATAACCCTGTTGCATATGGGGCTGGGTAGCTGAAGGGCAATCACAATGTCCATGCTGGTAACAATGTTTTGGCTCATCATTGTATTTCCCAAAATGTCAAACTATTCTTCTAAAACTATTGCGGCTTCAAGGCCAAATCTAAAATACTAGACATCAGAGGTTCTCAACAACGCTTGAATTCTCCAACTAAAAACATGTTTCCCTCCAAGCTAACAATCATAGCCTGAATACAGCTCTTTTTGATCCCAGAAAAACTGTATACTGCACTGCTGCTAAGAGAAGACACAGTAACATATAGTATAGTCAGGGATCTGTCAGGCCGAGACTATAGGCAGGACTCAGACGCAGAGATGACGTAAATAAAACAGGACTTTATTAAACAACAAAAGTTCTCTCACTTGAGTGACAAAGAAACAGAGGCTATAAACTTTCTCCTAGGGCGGATAAGATAACAAAACAAAAGTCACTCTCAAAGGAGGCAAACAAAAGGCTATGAAAAGATTTTAACACAAAACACTCAATAGAGGAAAACCAGAAAGCTCTAAATAAACCTCCTAAAAACGGAGGACCTAAGAAATGCTACAATGTTAAACGAGTAAACAAAAAATCGCTCCAAAGGAGGAAATCAAACAACCACAAGAAAGTACTCTCAAGGCTAAGGCAAGAAACTGAGATATCAAAATTTACAAACAAAAAATCACTTACAGAGGAACAATGGCTTACTGAGGCAACACTGTGGCTGTGGATTCAAGGCTGGAGGTAAGTCACAGGAACGGACAAAGACACTTTGGCATACAAGACAAAGGAGAGACACAGACCATTTAAACATGCAGAGGTGCATGGGAAACAGGTGGAGACAATGAGTAATCAGGACACAGGTGTGACACATGAGGAAGGGCAAGTGTTCTGAAACGAGAGGAGAGTAAAACCTCTCAGCAAAACAAACAGGAAATGATGACTTAAAATCCTAAGATAAGACAAACTCTCACCGTGAGTGTGACAGAATCTTCTAGGACCGGGCCACCAGACGGTCCAGACTGTCCAGGATGGTCATGGTCGGTTCTGAATGAGACCAATGGTCAGTCCAAGATGAATCGTGGAGGGGAACCACCGTCTCCTCCGTCCAGGACCCTCCCAGTCCACTGGTATTGTTTGCCCTGCCCCGCCGGGCGCATTGCCAGCAGCTTTCTGACTTTGTAGACGGGCCTGGGCCAACCACCTCTGGAGGAGGAGGGGCGGGGGGTCGGGACTTGGGGCTCACCTTTACCGGCTTCACCTGACTTAGCGAAAAGTGGGTGGACGCTGGAGGGATCGGGCAGGCACATGGAAACAGCTGTGTGGACCATGATCTGCAGGATGGAACTGCTGTGCCAGCCCCTGAAGGGACTCTGAGGTGGATGTTCTGGCCGAGAGCCAGCACTCTGACCTGGCCGGTAGGGTGGGCCGTCTTCATGGGTTCGCCGCCTTGATCTGACCCTGGCGGATGAGAACCTGCTGTCGGGCGGCTGACCAGATGCGCTCGGCACCGGGTGGACTGCGGAGGGAAGCGGAGGGCACTGACACTTCGGGTTCCTGGTCAGCTTAAAACAGGGGGCTCGTGAGCCGAAACACACTTGAAGGGTGAGAAACCTGTGGCTGAGGTGGCAAAGAGTTGTGGGCATACCTCAACCCACCAGGTGTTTGCTCCATGTTGAGGGTTCTGGGACACTAGACACCCAAGGCCGGGTTTCCAGCTGGAAAGCTGGATTGAGGCGCTCGGGTTCGGCTGCTGGGCTCCGGGTGGTAACCTGGAAGTCAGGCTGGCTCTTAGCTCCGGCGGAGCCGACAGAATTCCTCCAGAAGCACGACACGAACTGGGGCCTCGGTCGGAGACGATGTCCTTGGGAAAACCGTGAACTTTGAAGACATGAAAGTTAATCATAATTTCAGCCGCTTCTTTGGCTGAAGGCAGTTTAGGTAAAAGCTTTTCATGAATCTGAATACCGAGAAAACCTGTCCACCACAGTGAGGACGGTGGTGTTACCTTGGGAGACCGAGCCCTGTGACAAAGTCCATGGATATGTCGCCCACGGTCTGAGGTGTGAAGCGCTGCAGTAGTCCCACGCGTGACCTGGAGGACGTCTTATTCCTGGCGCAGACCGAACATGCCTCGATCGCATTTCCCGGACCTGCGGGGTTCCATGGATGGCTACTGTAACCTCCGGGAGAGGCGCATAGTCCGTCAACTCCGATGACAGCAGCGATGTAAATTTCAGTGAATCACCTGTGGGCGAGATCACAGGGACAAACAATCGACTCTCAGGGCACCCACTAGGGTGGAGGAGCTCTCACCATTCGCTTGTTTAACCTCATTTATCTGCTACAACCGCCTCCTACCACACAGGTCAGTGGAAGGATAGGCTCCTGGGTTCCTGGCAACAGGCTCAGGGTCGAGTCGTGGACAGGGCGCCTGGCTTGACGCTCCGGGACCCCGCCTGTAAGAGAGTAAAGGCAAACGGGTTAAAGAACAGCGCCCACCCTAGCCTGGACGGGAGAATCAGCCCCTTGGCTTTACGATATACTTGTAGTTCTTGTGATCAGTCCAGACGGATAATGGGTGTTCAGCCCTCCAACCAGTGCCCCATTCCTCCAGGGCCACCCTTGACCGCTAGCAGCTCGATTAATGACATCATAGTTCCGCCTGCCCGACAGCTGCCGCTGACAGGAAGGCACAGGGATGCATCTTCCCATCCTGTTCGATCACAGAGAGAGGACCACTCGATCCCTTCGTTGAGGCATCCACTTCAACCACGAACTGCCGCTGGTGGTCTGGGCATAGTGAGGATCGGCGCCTGGTGGAAGCGGGTCTTGAGGTCTTGGAAGGCGGCCTCTGCTTCTGGGGACCAGGAAACTGCACCTCGAGGAGGTTAAGCATGAAGTGGGCTGCTATTGGCGCTGAAGCTCTGATAAACCGGGCTTGCAAAAGTTAGTAGTCCGAGGAACTGTTGAACTTTTCTGCGGGTTATCAGGCGTGGCCACTATTGCCAGCGCTTGACTTCTTAGCTGGATCCATCTGCACCCCTTCCCAGGGGCTACTATGAAGCCCAGGAAGGAGATGGTGTTGGCATGAAACCTCGCTTTTCTGCTTTTAACATAGAGTTAGGTTCTAGTAGTCGCTCTAGGACAGTGGCTACGTGTTTTTGCGTAGGGTTTCTAGGTCAGGTAGTATATGAGAATGTCATCCAAGTAGACGTGACACAAAATGGTCTAGGAAGTCTCAGGATGTCATTGACCATGGCCTGAAAGACAGCGGAGCGCTAGTGAGTCCGGGAATGGCATGACTAAATATTCATAGTGACCACTAGGTGTGTTGAATCCTGTCTTCCACCATCCCTCCCTGATCCTGACTAGGGTGGTGTTGCTTTCGAGATCTAGTTTGGTGAAAATTTGCCTGCTTTGGAGCTTTGATCAAAGATAGATGATGAGAGGTAATGGATATCGGTTTTTAATGGTAATATCGCTAAGAGGGCTGTAATCGACACAGGGTAGAGACCTGGGCCTTCTTAGGCCACAAAGAAAACTGCCCCTGCAGTTGATGAGGAGGGGCACAGCCCCGCTTTCAGTGAGAGGGCCCTATGTAATTTTGGTCATGGCTTGCCTTTCTCCCGGGACCAGAGATGGAGCAAACGATCTCTTTGGGATGGTGGAACCAGGGACTGTCTATGGCACAGTCGCATTTGTCTGTGAGAAGGGAGTGACATGGCCTTGGTCTTAAACTCTCCCGGAGAGTGTGTGTGGAGGGCATGATCTCAGGTCAGGAGGTCCTGTAGCCCTGTGGTAACATTGAGAGTATACAAGAAGTTGCCGTTATTTTCTCCTGAAACGAAGCTGGAAATTTCGGCAGTGGTTCTAAGACACAGTCCTTCCCCATCCCAAGATTTCCTGTTCTCCAGTTTATGGGGTTATGTTCTTTAACCACGGGAAGCCTAGAAATGTGAGTGAGTGCTGGTGGGAAACGAAACAAATGAAAATGTATGCAGATCATCTACACAACTTGATTTGTCGGAAGGTCTTGTGAGTCACATTGAATATTAAGGTCCTGGGCTCCAGGGCGCTGGCCTTTAATGGCTTGATAATGTCTGCTTTCAATCTTGAGCTTTTGGGCAAGATCCCCAGTCCAGACTGTCATCAGCCCTGAATCAATAAGTACCCCAAGTGAAATCTCTCAGAGGTTATGATGTTTACCTTGATGGGCGGAGGGTAATGCGAACAGGTTAGAATCCGAGTGCTGACTTCACCACCTTGGGCCTTAGTAGGACAGGTAGCGACGAGGTGGTCTGACCTCGCAGCACCGCCCTCCTGCTGCCTTCGCCAGCTTCGCCGCCCTCCGGTGTCAGCCGCGGCCCCTGCCGAGCTGCATGGGCTTCTCCCTCCCAGCTGTGTGGTGCTGGAGGACGCGTCGGAGGGGAGGCACGGATCCAGCCAGTCAGGTGTGCAGGTGTTCTCCCGATGATGGCCTGCTTCCCGCTGCCACGAGTCTTCGCGGATTCGCTGTCAGTCCGATGGCGCAGGGCGGCGAGGTAAATCCAGGTCCGGAGGTAGGTCCAAGGAAACCAGCAGTTCCGTGATGGAAGTCATTGGGACCCTTCAGAATATCGCCGCTTATATATATTATTAGGGTCCGGACCCACTCTCCGCCCCGCCAGGGTGCGGAAGTGGATGGTAGAACACAAACTGTGCTGACGCCTGTGTCAGCCCGCCAGCTAGCCTTTCCTATCTGTGGGACACAGGGTCAAGTTCCTGCGCTGGCCTTAAAGTCCTCGAGGGAACTGCAAAGTGGGGGACTCCTCGAGCCCACCTGCCATGGCCCAAGCCTAGCTCTGCCTGCCAGATGGGAGACCATGTGCTGGCCATATCTTGACCCGTCTGTGGTAAAAGCATGGGGGAAATGTTCAAAATGTATAGAGTAGTCAATCAGGCTTGGTACAAGTTCTGGTTCCCAGAGAAACGCCTGGGCACCCACCCCGCCCCTGTGAAGGGAACGGGCCTGAACTGCAGTCACATGTATCTGAGCAGGTGCTGTGGATGGGCTGGTAGTCTGTTGCAGGAAGGATCAAGTCCCAAGACTTGGAATCGGTTAGCGGGCCGAGCTGCGAGGCCACCGCCGCCTGAAATTCTCCCGCTGGGAGAGCTTACTCCCGCGCGCGCGCCGCTGCAGCCTGGGCTGTCGGCTGGTTGCCCCGCTGGAGTCCAGTACGTCAGAGGCACTGTCAGGCCACGAGACTAAAAGGTGTGACCTGACGTAGAGATGATGCAACAAAACAGAGAGACTTTTATTAAACAACAAAAGTTCTCTCACCTTGAGTGACAAAGAAACAGAGGCTATAAACTTCCTAGGGCGGATAAGATAACAAAACAAAAATACCTCAAAGGTAGGCAAACAAAAGGCGTGAAAAGATTTAATTAAAAAAAAAACACTCCAATAGGGAGGAAAACCAGAAAAAGTTTCTAACAAATCCTCTCCTAAAAACGAGGACCTAAGAAATGCGGTTATGAACATAAACTAGTAAACAAAATCGCCCAAAAGGGAGGAAATCAAACAGAAAGTACCTAAGGCTAAGGCAAGGGAAACTTAGGAGGTCAAAATTTACAAACAAAATCACTCTACAGAGGAACAATGGCTTACTGAGGCACACTGTGGCTGTGGATCTGGGGCTGAGGTAAGTCATGAACGGACAAAAGCATACTCTGCACAAGACAAAGGAGACAGACTATTTAAACATGCAGAGTGTAATGGGAAACAGGTGGAGACAATGAGTAATCAGGATTGCCACAGGTGACACATGAGGAAAAAGTGTTTTGAAACGAGAGGAGAGTAAATCCTTCCAAAATAAAACAGGAAATGACAAGACCAAAATCCTAAGATAAGACACAAACCTCACCGTGAGTAGACAGGATCCTTATTCATGTAGAGACACAGTGCACTAAAACACTCTCATTGTTTTAAAATTGATTAAGACTTGCCTCTAAATAAAGCGTGAAATATAGGTTCTGAAGTGGGTTATTTGTTTAACTTAAAGAGATGGTGATGCATATTTAATATTTGGTTTTAAGTAATGTCACTGCACCATTCACCTGAGCTAAAGGTTTTGCACCAATTACTTACAGTTTTACTGTCAGCAACACAAGTTACAGACTTAAAAATAGCATATTTTTGTGCTAGAATCATTGTTGTTGTGTCTCATCTGTTACCAGAGAGGTAGCTAACAGCTCACTGAGACAAAATGAAAATAATCGTGTTCCACTCACTCTATCCATTAGTGCGAGAGAGGAAGAAGAAAAAAAAGAGAGAGGGACATGAGTGGGTGAGTGTGTGGAGAGGTGATGGCGGATGATAGGCAGAAGTGGTCAGGGGAGAGGCTGTTAAATTATTTGCATTCAGCTCTTGTGGTATGATAAAGAAAAAGGAATGTAACTGCTGGCATTGATCACCCAACTCGCCTGTGCAGCATTGACTGGACGAGACCTCAACACAAAAACTCACGCCAATGCTAAGTGGGATTATCAGCCCATATACCTGTATGGGCCAGCCCTTGTCCTCCCCTCTGCTCTGCAGTGCAGCCACACGAGAATTCATACAGACATCATGCAGCGCAACATGTACATGCTGTATATTATTTGTACATTTCATCAGTGACTTGGTTTTAGAGTCTCAAAGCAACACAATGTAACTTTTGCTCGGCAACAGCACCTCTACAGCCACGAAAGTGATAATTAATCTTTGGGCTCCGGAACCAGCCGGTCTAGTGGTATTCATGTACAGAAAACAAAAGCTTTGACTGACTGCATAGTCCTACTCACTAGAACTGAAGCAAACAGAGTGTATTCTTCATGCTCCTGGCTTCCAGAGCCACACCACAACACTACAGCACTATTGTATATGTAAAATTGTCTTTGTGGCGATGTCAAACAGCATCTGTCAGAACTGGAGGTCTTGTGCCTGACAGCTTTTAAACTCCTGTATCAAGTTTGTAATGTTTTTTAAATATGTGATGTATTGAAAATTAACAAATTAACTTTATTTTGACATCAACATTGAAGAAAACATGCACTAATGAGTGACAATTAGCATTTTTCTACACTCAAACACTCAGTCTGCTTTTTTTAAATTAGGGGTTGGGTTATGGTTGCAGGGCTTGGCTGGAGCCCAATCAACAGAGCTTGCTCATATATTCAAATGATCCCAAGCCCTCAGAATGAGGGTCTGTAGTTATCGCCCGCCAGAGATTTAAAACCAGCTCTACTCTTTAAATTAGTCTGAAACCTTAATCCCTTACGCACACAAATGCACACACGATTTAGATATCACTTGATCCGGCCAGTACTCCCATGGGTGATGGAAAGATTTGATGATATAACATATGGTGTGCTTCATCACTGAGCAGCGTGAATTACCTTTCATGTTGTGTTTACGCTGACTGACTTCAAAGTCTTTGTTTATTTTTAGGAATATATGTCGCAAAGCCTGTGCATTCTATTAAATGCTGTACTATGCAGAGCGATCCCTTGAAACCATTATTTGCACACATTGCTTGATACACGCATAGTAATGTCAGCTAAAAACTCTCTCTCTGTCCCCTCACTCCCAGTATCCTCATTCCCCATCATCATGTTTTTTTTTTCCTCAACTGCTTTTTTATCTCTCTTTTCTCCGCTATCCTCCTCATTCTTGTGCTAACTCTTCCTCTTTCCTTCTTCTCTCCCTCAGCTGGGCGCTTTGTTGATCGAGTTCATAGCCTCAGATGATCATGGAACGAAAGTGCAGAAAGAGAACCCCAACGGACGGAGGGAGGTCATGTACCCTCCCTGGCCTGGTCGGCCTAGATGGAAGGTCTGTAAAAGTATCATACAAAAGACCTATGTTTATCTTCTAGCATGAGTAATTTAAAAGAAGGGTTTCTTTATACTCATGAAAAAACAGATGTAAGGATGAAAATGTCAACTGTCAAAATTATGAAGTATTCGGTCACCTTGTTAGTACATTTAAAAATTAAGGTAAAGTGTTAAGTTTTAAATGTCTCTGTTATGTCTGCTGAGTTTTCATCTATTTTCAGTGAATGTTTATATTTCTCAGTACCTGGCAAACTAGAATTCTCGTACAGAATATCCGGATGTTAGCTTTTCACTAATTCCACTTCTCTCGCTAAATGGGGCGCTATATTCTGCTGCTGTTTAAAAGAAGATCGCTTAATTTAAGTGAGTTTTACTTTCTCATCCATGACATCACTGAGGTCAGGGTGCTTTCATCAGCAGCTAAGATTAATATACCAAAAATAGGTGCACCCTAATGCCAGCGCTTAAACTAAGGCAGAAGCCAAGGTCACCCATGCCACCCTCATCAGAGCGCAAAATTACCACGAGCCCACGACACAGTTCAACCTTGACTGTTTGGACATGGAGAGAATCCACTCAATTAAAACACAGAGATGCAGAACAGCCTCAGATTCGCGATGCCACTGAGAAGCAGCTTGAGCTGCTTCATTCATAATGAATGAAACGCAGCTTTGCGCAATAACGGGGTGACATTAAGAGTGAGGATTTTCTCCGGAAATGATTTTCTGGTGCAATAGTCTATTGTAGGATGAAACAAAGCTCTATTTAAGCACAATTAGTCAAACAACAAAACTCTTTGGCGTCATGGACAGAACACTCTTCTTCTGTTTGTCCACATACTGGTGAATAGATCAGATATGGCATCTAATATGTTTGCTTCTTTCTACTTTACCAGAATCAACCTGTTACCAGAATACTTCAACTTAGTGAAAGATGCTTGTCAATACCAGAATTTTTTTTCTCAGGGCTCAAGCTGACGCTATCAAATATTTTTGTTTTGTCCTAAATAAATCAGATTCTAAGCTCCCCCAATTACTTTATTGATTAATGAATTATGTAAAAATGGCCAGTCAGTCATTTTTTGTAGATCAAAGAAAAATGCATCTAATTGTTATGGCTTTTGGTTGTGCAACTGATAGAAAAAAAAGGTAAATTGTGTTTTATCACAACAATCTAGTTGGAATACAAAACAAAACAATAACCATAACTATTTCTGTTGTTTAGGTGGCTATCATTATCCTGCTCCACAGAGAAACCACCCATGGATTGGCCCATCACCTCCACCATCCTCAGACGGCAGAGGATTGACTACGCATCTACATCATCAACCAGGTACGGCCACCTGAGAGGTTGAGCTGCTTGAGAGCATTGTCAGGTAATACCCAGATCCGTTGCGATGACCGGCGAGACTAAAGAAGAGGGAATTGGAGGCTGAATGGCCAAAGTTGAAGCCAGCGCAGGTTCAGCTGCATTCATCGTCAGTGACACATTCTTGTTCAGGTTTTGTGGTTGGTCTAATAAATAGAAAATTTGGGGTGATCACTCAACAGGTCGAGCAACAGACAAAGGCAAGTAGTACAGACCTCTGTTTTGACTGTAGCCCAACAAAGTCGACATATCCCTAATGTTGCTACACATGGGTACTCCATACAGCATGTGTCTGAGCTAACAAATACCAGCCAGCTAAAAGAAAAGGGAAAGAGCCTGATAATATGAGCTCATAAATGATTAATTATTTAGTCTATAGAACGCCTGAAAGCGACTTCATCACAATTTCCTAAAAGCTCGTCCTCGGACTTAACAGTCCAAAATCCAAAGGTATTCATTTTACAATAATATAAAAGGAAAACTTCATTTGAAAAGTGGGTTTAGATTTGACTAATCAATTAAACCACTTAACAATGGAACCATAAAATTTCAGGTAACACACCTTCATCAGAAGTCAAAAACTTCAAGACATAAAGAATCTCAAACTCTGTGTATGAGTTGGAATGCTAAGTAGGTCATGGTTTTAAAAATTGTATTTGTTTCTCTCATAGTTTTAAGATAAACAGTATTGAGGCCAAGTAACAAGCTGTAGGAATATCTTATTCCAGCCTCAAATTATGACAACAAGTAGACATGAACTAGATCTGTCAACTCATAAAAGCAAGTTATAAGCTTTTGTGAAGGGAATAATTAGGAACACTGAGGCTCGGCCAGGTATTCATTAATATGGTGGAAAAGTCTATTACTACATGTTGAAATGGAGAACAAGTCAATTTGCAGGTATTTAACATTGACAGCTGCTGTCCTCGCCTCCCGTCCTCGCTGGTTTCAAGTGACTGTGTTTTGTCTCTTCACTGCGCATGGTCTAGCAGAAGCACAAGCAGCTTGATTTTCTAAGCAGTGTTGTGAGTGTGTGTGAGTCTTCCTCACCGCGCTGGGGTGAGAGTTCCTTTCTTTCTACATTATAGGTGTAATGAGCTCTCCTTTCTGCCCTTTCTCTCCCAGCCTTGTGCACGCCTTAATCACTCCCTGTGGAACAGACCTTGGTTCCGCCTGCCCTGCTGTGCTCTGCTCTTGATATGGCGAAGTGTTCCAGTAAACCATTTCCTCTCGCCTTCTTACACTTACACACACACATAAACACACATGGCCCTCTGAGCACCCCTTAAATCTTCTATATCTCAAAATGTAAAGCTGTTAGTGAGGGTAAGGTGCTAAGAGCACATTCATGACCTTTTCTTTCACTTACTTTTAAGACTCTGTTTGCTCATTCTCATTGAATGATCCATTCTTAATACTTTTATTTTATTCCTGAGTTTCATCCTTGAGGCAATGCAGTCAGGTTAAGAGGTCTTGGCACATGCCAGATTTTAATCTGGATTACAATCATATCTAAGGTCTTTTTCTCGTTTCTCTACAATTTGAACTTTGGAAGGTCTATAAAAAGTAGAGAATAACATGAATAATAACAATTATAATAGGAAGTTAATATAATTTAATTAGCATCTGTCAAAGCAAACTTACAAAGTGCTAATATTCGTGGGGGTATAAAAACATAATTAACTAAATTAAAAATTAGAAGTACTGAATAAAATATCCAACAATAAAATAAGATTTTTTTTGTTTGTTTGTTTTTTTATCGTTCATTAAAACAAATTAAAGTACATAAAATATAGTAAAATCGAAATTTTTGATTAACTTTGTCACTTCCTTGAAGATTTAAGGTGTTTCATCTGCTTCTATTAAAAATCATGGCTATAAAAATGAAATATGATAGTTTGGTAATATGTACACCATAAAAGTAATGCATGGAACAAAAGGGATGGTAGTGCCTTGCTCGAGACAGTTTTGAAGACACTGGCATACAGGAGGTTAAATCAGTCCTCCAACTGAAGGATACATTATGACTAAACTCTGATTCCTGTGTCGTATTTACCAACAAAAGTCCACATGTAATGTCATAACATGATTTCACAGCCTATGCCTTTGTCAGTAACTGTTCAGCTCTTTCACCTACATTTCTCTCAAACACACCATCCGACTGCCTGGCTGTACTCATTCTGCAACCATCAAATTGTACCCCACTCTGTGATTTAAAAGTTCAGGGAGGGCTTTGTTTGAAGTGGAAATTACTCTCGTGTGTTTTTGAAAATAAATTTGAACCTGTTGAGATACTGAACATAACTTGTGCAGCCAGCTATGCAGATGCATCGTGTAGTGGGGTTAATTCCTGCCTCTTGTTTTTGAATTTGTTTTAAAAGATAACCAGTGTTTTAACTACCGTGATGCTGGGGTGTGTGCTTCTCCTCCACTAAAAGTAACAATGACTGCTGAGTTTGCCCTGCATTAAAACTGTTATATAGACTCTTTCAAAAGGACTGACCCATCAGCAACTACTTGGTTTTTATTTCTTCTTTTTCTTTAAATTGAAATTTAAGTTTTATGTAATTGGTAAGGAAGGGCATCTTGAGGTTGTACATTTTTTATTCATCAGTTTCTTGTTCTTTAAGGGCATCATTTTGAAATTATTATTAATCTCAAGTTTGCAGCACCATAATGGCTCCCCAAAGAACGTATGCAAAACATAGGTTCTGTAAGAAATCATTTTCAAGAAAGTCCTTGTTAGTCCAACTTGTTTGGTAAAAACATTTTAAAATAGTTCTTAAGAAACTTTCTAAAATATAAATGGTTCTTGATAATTTCATAAATTAAAATGCTACATTATGTACAAAATAAGTGCAGTGAACAAAGATGTTCTTCTATTCTTTTCACTCATCTTGCATTTTGTTGTTATGTTTTAAATCCTCAAATCATGGATTTAAAGAGGTCAGTCAGGACATGTAAATACTGATAGCCAGGTAAGCTGACAGGAAGTCCCAAACAGACAGTAGTTATGTAGGCTACTAATTAGGCAGTTTGGGAGAAACCGAATCAAAGCGATGGTGGTATTTTATCAAGGCGGTAAGTCCTGATGTATCTGACACGATACATTAAACCTACACCTGCACTTTCTCCGAGAGGACGGTGGAGAGCACTTTCTATCGTGTCATTTAGTGTTAAATGAGTGGAAGTCTGAACCTTTAACACGGGAGACACAGGAGGGGGATCAGGGTGAGGGGAGAAGGAGAGGTGGGAGGGAGGGTGACAATTCTTCACCTCCAGTCTCACCTTCGTCAGGATAATGGCTGGTTTGTCCTTAGAGTCAAAACAGGCTCTAGGAAAGAAGGGCCCCTGAGGCACACCTGCTCTTTTCAGACACACATGCACGCAAGGACAATAATACAGAAAATATACGAAAGTGAATGTCAGTATTTCCCACTCATTGGCTGCTGTATTCTGTATACAAATAGCATTATATTGACTTGTGATGTAAAGATTATAGCTGAAATGATATGGGGTATTGGGAAACCTAATTTTATATTGCGATATAATTTTATATCTGCTATTATTGTTGCCAGGTAATTGTAAGATAGAGAGGCTACAGGATAAGAGGTATTCAAGAATATTTACTGTTAAAACTGGCTGAAATCATGTGAAACATAACTTCAGGTTGGGAGCACCGTTTGTCTGTTTCGGCCATGGCCGTCCTGTCACCATGTTTTGCCCCTTCAACTAGATATTTTACAGCTATCATCTCTGAAAAGTGGTGGTGCTGCTGATGAGGTACGGTGAGTAGGCGCCATGGAGGGATCATGGAAAGTGACATAGCAACCTTTTGCTGTTCTGCCCTGTTGAGCTCTGTACAAGGTCCCCCTGCCTGCCGAGGACCTGGGGCCAATGTTTGTTTGTTGGCCATCAGCTCATCGCTATGTATACTGGAGAAAAGCCCAGACAGAGAGAGAGAGAGAGAGAGAGAGAGGGAGAGGGAGGGGAGGGCACAGAGCGATAGAACAAAAAAGAAAAGTGAGGTGAGAAAGAGAGAGAGTGGTGAGGGAGGTGAGTGACAGTTATGAGAGGAAGAAGAGCCATCTGCTGTTATGATTTTTATGGAGCTGAAGGTCGGTCCAAGCTGCTGGATATCAGTATTAATTTATACCATCTAATGCAGCCAAAAAAAGAAAGTCAAAAGTAACACAATGTTTGCCTTTCTTGTTTTTTTCCCAGGTGGTGGCCTTAGATCCTGTATCTGCAGTACCTATATAACAATGTAAACATACTTATATAATTCCTTAATTCAAAAGATTAAAATTATACAGAATTATTATTATTATCAATCATTATTATGAACAAAATTGGTGACAAAAGTATCAAAGTAAAATAACTTTTTCTGCAACTAAATGGACACTGTGACCATATGGTTATATCGACATTAGATTAAAGAATACTGATGCAACAGTGTGTAATTTTACTGTTGCAGCTGTTCACAGGAGCTTGCTTGCATCGCATTTTGATATGCAGTTAGGTACTTTAATCCAGTGGTGTAAAGCAAAGTTGTGCTTCAGAATTTTATGTTATGTTTTGGACTTTTCTTTTAATTTTAACCTCCTTCTGTGAAAATTAGGTACCACTTTTATACCTCAAACAGTGAATTAAATGAAGCAATCTGAGAATTTTGAGAGTGAATATTCACAAAAAAATCATTAACATCTGAATTGCTGGCAAGTGGCAAATCTAACACTGCATTTTGTAAGAGATCAAAAACCAGAAAAGGTTGGGAGCAACTGGTTTAATTCCTGAACATTTTGTGTTTTGTAAGTTCATCGTGACAAGTTATTTTTATATTCTCCATGTAAATTCTATCTAGTAACTACAGTTATGTTATTTGTTATCTAGTAAAAATGGATACACTAATGTTAAGTTCAAGTACCATAACCATATAGTAAATGTGTTTAAATATTCAACTCCTGGTTAATCTGGTGGTCTTGGGTATATATGATCCAGAAGTGTTCACACTCCTTTTCCCCTTCATTCTAGGTTGCTTAAGAAAATATATTCTTTAGCTGTGACTTCTAGTGTTCTGAGGTGTTGAGTCTGAAGAAGTCTTAATCTCTATTTTCGTGGGTACTTTAGCATCAGTATAAAATCAGAGGATGTAAAAAGAAAGCAGGATAAATGCAACACGCTGACATCTGGTTTCCCCCAGCACACACACAACACTACAATTGCTTTCCTGCCAGCGCCTTGCTCCACTAATCCACCAAGATATGACCGGCTACCTCCTTTCTCCTTCTGACAACCCTCCTCACACACACACAAACACACACACACACTCCATACTTCCCAGTAACTCTGCATCTGAGTCTCAGGTTGTGTTGTAGAGCAGAGGAAGGAGAGGATCCAGTCAGCCGTTCTCACTGTGCGTACCTCTTATTCATGTCAGCACTTCAGCTCCAGCAGTGTCCGGCACTGAGTGGACACCAAAGGATCAGGAGGGATTAAGCTTTGTGTGTTTCTGTCTGTATTGATTGGGCTTTATGATGAAGGTCATGTTAAGGCGGACCAGGCAGTCAAACAATGTGCATTTGTATGTGTCTGTCTGTGTGTGTGTTAGAAACAGACAGCCAAAGTACTTGTAGATATGCCAGCTCCTACCTCTGCACTTCACTGGTTGACCTTTGTTTTGTTTTGGGTTTTTTTTATGTCTCTGTTTTGTTGCTGAAAAATTCAAGAGACCAGGCTCTTGTAATGTCAGCAAACCAAAATGCTACTACTGAACTCAGCACTGTCCTCGTGGAACAATTAGCATTAGCTGTACCATGGCAATGCAAAATAAGGGCTAACAAATTAGTGTCAGGTTTTTCTACATATCTACATTTTGATCAGTTGTTTTGTCTATAAGATGTCAGAAAATATTGAGCAGAGTCCATCATCATCTTGACATCAAAGAGCAACAAAACCTACAACATTCAAACATTTCTAGACCCTGTGGCTCTGTTTAACAACACCAGCTAGAGCAAAGAAGCCTCTGGAGATTACTTTAAGAGCGTGAGGACCTCACATTTCCATGGGTCATAAAATTAGTGACCCTATAGGAAAAGCACTATATACACGTCTTTGTGATTATGGTAACGAGTTAACAGCTTGATATGTAGAGAGAGTGTGATAGGAAAATCCAGGCACCAGAATAGAATATTCAATCCATGCTAGTCTTTATCTTTAGTTAGTATTAGCAATTTTTTATTCAGGTGATAGACGGAACAAAGCCTATTTAATTATAACATTCATTATTTTCTTATCTACTTAGGAAGGGTGCAGGCCTGGGTGAGATATTTAGACATAAACCTCTTAGAATAAAGAAAAGGCTGTACCAGACCTTCGTTTTTTTGTTGGTTTTTTTTTTTCATTCTTTCAGTCTCCATTTCTCTTTCTTTCACTTTCTCCACCACTCTACCTCATGCATGGTTAATGTACTTTCTGTCTTCCTCTACTTTGAAAATTGAAAATGTTAAAAAAGGAGAAAGAAGATGAGGGACTTTTTGTGCAGTTGACCATGGAATAGGATATTGATCTGATGGGCAACAATTCTGTTTCTTTCCTTCCTCCTCCTCCTCCTCCTCCTCTGCAACTTTATGTTTTAGTATTTGCTGGAGCGTTGTTACTGTTTTGTAGAGGAATTGCACAGTAAAATAATGTTCTCATTGCTCTATTCCTTTAGACCCCATTGAGTCCCAGGTGCAAAGTGCTTGATGTGATTGCGCTAGCCTGTGCTGTGATGAATTATAGATTTAGCTGCAAACTCCTCTCCTCTTCTCTCCTCTTCTCTCCTCTTCTCTCCTCTCCTCTATTCTTTAACGCCTCTCCTCTATTCTAGCCTCTAATGACATGGTGCTACATTCATTAATTGTTTGGAGCACTTTCTTTCAAAAGTAAAAGCAGCAAAAAATGAGATGTCCTTATGACTTCAGGTCTACATGCCCATAAACACCACCTACAGTGGTTGAACCAGGCAGACACTGTACAGATTAAGCCCAGTCTTCACCAAACATTTCAGGCTGAATAAAGTCGGGCTGAATATACGGCAGATCAGTTGTTGTTTGTCGTGCAATTTAAGGAAGGTCATGATGCCCAGACAATCAAAAATCAGGCGCTTAGATGGATGGATTTTGTTAAGCCTCGACACCAGCTACAGCTTTGGGGGGGTTGTCCTTCCGTCCTTCCGTCTGTCTGTCTTGTGAATTTCTTCATACTTGGCACAAATATTCACTTGGACGCAAGGATGAACTGATTAGAATTTGGTGATCAAAGGTCAAAGGTCACAAAACACATTTTTGGCCTTTACTCAAGAATTCATGTGCTAGCTGGGACAAAATTTCACAAAAAATGTCTCATAGGATAAAATAATGAAGTGATGAGATTTTTTATCCATAAAGGTCAAAGGTCAACTTCACAGTGACATCATTATGTTCTACAGAAACACTTTTCTGGACATTATTCAACGCTACAAATCAGGAACAGAAGGGGAGATTGTGACTATATTTCACATTTGGTCAGATACTGAATTAGAGTCCACCATAAAACTGTGGTGATTGTACAGATCTTCTGTTTTGCCAGGTTGAAGATGTGTGTGAAGCATCAACATTTTAGAATTTGTAGCTTCTTGACTGTAACATCCATATTTGAAGCATTGTCTGCTGTCATAGCTACATTTCCTTCAAAGTCTTCACTTTATATGATATATGAGTGTCGACAGACATGGATGTAAACTGCAATTTGGTTTGTGGAGGCGTAAAAAGGTGGTAAGGAGGTAATTATAGCCTCTGCTTTTCCAGGCTTTTGAGACAAAGTTGGCAAATTTAAACACATTAAAATTAAACAACCAGTTTTTGATTATCTGTGCACCAGAATATTTCAGGGTTTTGTTCAGCTATTTCATGGAAAATTAACTCCCTTAAATCATCAGAGGTCGCACAAAATAAAATGGGATTCATGATATGCTTCTTCAAAATCACACAGCTCACACAGCCTGTTTTCCTCCTGAATATTTTTGGATCTCCCACCCTCACTGGCCAGAGAAAGAATACCTGTTATTATTTAGCAAGTCTTCCTTCCCCCATAAGCCATTATTTTTAGTTTAAAACAAAACAGTTGCTTAAACTCAGTTTAGCGACTGATCAACCACAATAATGATTAATAAACCACAGAGGACCTGTCAAACAAAGTATATACATGCATCATTTTAAAGAGCTGGTGCTTCTTGCAATAAAAATAGAAAACATAAGCTGCCTGTTTACTGCAGATAAAGTGCACCGATATAATTTGAGGCATGGGGCAGCAGTGAATTGACATTTCAGCATTTTAGTGATGCATAATTTAATGCGGCTTTCTTCCCTCAGCTTCCCCTTCAATCAAGCGTCCATTAAGGCTGAGCTGTTGAGACAGCAGAAGGCAGCGAGAGAAAAGACAAACATAGTCCCTGTTCACATATTATACCACTCCATAATACAGTAGGCTGTTATTTTACTTCTGAAGTTTTGTCTCACTTTTATACACAGCTCAAGTTGGAGTCAACTTTATTGTCCCAAAAGGGCAACAGGAGCTGCAGCAAGCATAAAACATAAATAGACAATACTTCACGTAGACTCAAGAGTAAACAGTACAAGATGTACAAACATAAAATGTGGAGGTGTTCACTCAAATCAATATTTAGTCTATAGAACAGCTTTTTCTGAGACACTGAACAGTAGATGTAAACATACATGCTGATATACTGCTGTCAACATTAAACAATTTTAAACTCCAACATTAATTTACAGAACATCTGGTGCACAATCCAACTAAAGCTGTTCCAACTATTTATCAGTGGCAATCAAGAATGGATGGATGATTGTGTGTACAAAATGAATATTACAAAGAAAATATAGCAAATCAAAACATTTCAGGATTGAACTGATAAAAGAAATCAGGTATCCTGGCATTTAGCCCCAATGAAACATGATCATAAAATAAACACTCCAACAAATCCATGATCCAACAAAATTGAGAGAGATTATTAGTTCAGTTACTTGTTGTCTTTATGTTTGATGCTGTGCTGTAAGCATACTGACAAATCACAAGAGAAGTGATCAGTCTTGCTTATTATTTGTATTAGTATGTAAAGTTGAAGTGAAGCTGTAGCCTGCAGGTTCTGTTTCAGATTTAATTAAAAATTACATTTGTAGTAACAGACATAAGGGTTTGCCCCATATGTATGGCTGGTTATGGATGGTAAGTTGAAAAAAAAAACCCACACAAACTAATATTGTTATTTATTTATTTATTTTATATCTCTGTTTTAGCAGTCTTCATCAAACACCATTTCCCTTTAGCCCTGCCCCTAGTTCAGACATGTCTGTAATAACAGCAGGACAGAAACAGTGGAGAGGCTTTTAGGCAGCAAAGATGATAACAAAAAAGTAAAAAAATGAAATGATAGTAAAGTTTTGGAGAATTTTATTACAATTACAAAGTTGTCAGTGGCCTTTTTTTATGCAAACATAATCATATTCTAATTTTCAGCTTATAATAGATGGATTCAAATGTGTCTCAGAAAATGGAACACTGCATTTTTCCAGATAGGCAAATAAAAGAATTGTTGAATGAGGGATTCAGTAGAGAAGCTATTGGAAGGGAGGCTAGCTCTGAGCTTCTTTTATGCTGTAGGGGTTCTCTGTCGAGGCCCAGCTGCATCATCTTAAATAAGATTACAAATTTAAAAAACATAACAAAACTAGACATCAATGAACATTTTATTACAGGCTTCAGGCTCAATATTGTATTTGAGTTTTTCCTAAGGCTTTAATGTTTCAGGGGTGACTGCACTACAATCTAGCTGTGAAATTATCCATCATCATGTTTGTGTGTGTAACTGTCTGAGGGTATGTGTAATACCTCATATTTGGACAGCGGCCCTTCACTGTTCACACTCTCCTCTTGTGCTGTCAGCCAAACAGCCAAACTTGACGACCTTGCTATTCAGAGAGCTTAGAACAGCTGTATGAAACCTTCTAACCACCTTGACAACCTCTCATTAAAACGGCCTGGAAATGTCACTCTGATTCAAACCCATTTGTTCCTTGACTGCCCCCCCCCCACCCCCCACCCCCCCCAGCACTCACCTCCAGTCTCACACTGAAGCTGTTGGGCTGTAGCTCTGCTCTGTTTCCCTCCTGCACACTGATTCGGCTGAAAAGGCCAGACAAATAAATCTTTTCTTTCCTTCGTGCTCATAAAGATTACAAGATTACAAGAGAAGATTCATTATGAGTGTACTCCCCTACTTTATTGGTGATTGAATAGATTTTATTTTGCCTGTAGGTGGCTTCAGTGGTTGGTTGAATATTGCTGATAATCAGCAGAAAATAACGTTTCCGCTGAAAGGCAACTGCAGATACTGCAATTATTTTGAAAATATTGACTATTTCATACATGAACCATTTATTGTTGACAGGTTCAAAGGTGCCAGATTTCTTCATAATGTGCACCTTATTTTAAAGTTGTGGTGGTTTGATAGGATGTTACAGTGATGCAGTGGATGGATGGGTTGAATTTTGGATATTGTCATATATGAATTTTAAACTTCATGAGATATTGTTGAGACAATGACATACAATCCAAGATGGTAGGTTTGAGTAATAGATCAGTTGAAGGCTTATCAGAGGCTCAGCTGTTTATAAAAAACAATGAGACAGGATTTTACAACTCTTGGACGTTACCACGGCTATAATCATTTTTATTCTCTGTCAGGAGGGTTGCAAGGTAAGCAGTAGACTTACCCCATTCACATGAAGTTGCTGATCTATCAGAAATGTGCTTTTGCATGTATTGGATTGGCCAGCGGAGCACCTTACCAGTGGAGCGCCTGATGCTGCAGAAGCTGAGCCAGGTTCAACTTCTTTGCCGATGATCTTCTCCTTTTTTTTGTGAGAGCCCTCTACATTGGCATCCACAGACAGTAGCTTCACTGAAGGGGTTTGTTAATGTCTGTCTGAACACAGCCTCAATTTTAAAAGCTATTACTTGTTTCATTGTACATTTAGCAGTAACATCCCACATTAATCTGCCTTGTCACTGACCATGTTTTATGTACTGTATATAACAACTCAATTTCCTGAGTGCAGACCATCTCTGTAAAGGATTTAAACGATACTTTTATTGTCGAGGAGACATGAGTAGCAATCTGATTTTAGCCTGGACACAGGAAATCAATATTAATGTGGAGTATGAATGTAATAATAGCTAGACACACTGTGGACATGCCACACATGTTAATCTAACGTAGGTGTCCTTAGATGGAGAGATAAAACTGAACAGACAAAACCTTTCAGTGAGGGTTATGCTTTATATTTCTAAAGAGAGACACATTATAAACAGCCCACATCTTGTTTTTAGTATTCTGTAACCTGCATGCCTCCCAATACATTCTGTTATAAAAGCAAGCACCCCTTTTTAGTTATTGCTCTGTCTCCTCTCTTTGTTTCATTCTGCCCTGCTTCTGCATTTCATCCTTTGAGCCTACTACTGGCAAGACAAAAAGAGGCTGCGCTGAGGATGGGTTATAATAATGTCAGCAGTATTAGAGATTACCAGCGGGGACAAGATCATTGTGTAAAACATACTGCGGTGAGCTTGAGAGCACAAAAGTGGAATGGCAAAAAAATACTGTTAGTCGTAATTGTTGAGAAAATTGCCCCAAATTGCTTCCCATTTATTGTCGTTTCTTCCTAATGGCTGCGGACTGTGATTCCAAAGCAAGATGGGGATAAGTGAGACATCCTGTAACTTTCAATTCTCTCTGTTATTGGAGGAGTGCTTTGTTTTTTCTCTTTCTAGACAAACCTTTGTCAGCACTGTCTCTATTTTTGACAGGATATATATGTGAGTGTGTGTGTGTGTGTGTGTGTGTGATCCCAGTTCAGCAGCACATTAAGTTCTGCAAATCACAGCATCTCATCTGTGCGAAGTGTTGTGCTTCAGCCTGCCAGATGAGGCTTAGAAGAACATAACAGTCACGAGCAAGTGCAGTTTGTCCTATGACGCATTTATGTATGGAGGTATTTATCATGAATATATTTACATTAGTTGATCACAATTTGCCTTCTCTATAGAGCAACATAGTTCAGAATATATTACATAAATACATGAAAGCAATGTGTATTTATGCAGTGTGCTTTATTATGAAATGTTTGTTTGATCATGTGATAATGAGATAACTGACAATGTGATATGTATAAGCTAATCTGCATGTGAATAAGCTTTTGTCAAACACTTTGTACAGACGGTAATTATATTACAGTGTCTTGTCAAGCTACTGTAATACAAAATTAGATTCTTATTTTTGTAGGTTTTGCGATCATTCAGCATTCAGCAGCATTCATCAAAGTAATTCCTGAGATCTAGAAACATTAGAGGAGAGTTTTACGTGGCAATAAGATGACGGAAAGCCCTGTATATGGCTGGACTGTGTATGTCTATGAACATGTGAAATTATGAAATCCTACTGCACCACGGAGTATCTCTCCTGCTGGCCTGCTGACAGTGTTGTCAGTCGGTCTGAACTTCCCTTAATACCAGTAGTTTCTGCTTTAGCTGTGTGTGTTCCTGCATTGGGCATACCGTTCTCTGGGCATTCAGAACTCTGCAAAAACTTGACACTGGAGCCGAGAGTATCAGAGCGGGCAAACAAAAGCAAGTCACACTTCCTGATGATGTAATAGAAACTGTTCGCATCTGTAGAATTTGACTGACTGATTTTGAGTGACAGCCAATGGAAAAAATCCAACAGCCACCTGACTAATGGTCTAACTTCATCACCTGGCCAACTCTATCACTCAGTTATGGACATTTGCATTTATAGGGCTGGTGACGCTCTTGCATGATCAACTGTCAGACAGTCAGACATGTTGTAAGTCTAAAAGGTCGAAAAAGTTTCAACTTGAAACCTGATGAAGACCTGCTATGACTGAGGCCAGTCAGTTTTTTACTTGTATAAACAAGCCTTATGACTAATAAAGGCTTTTTAACACTCAACAGGCTCTGTGATCTGAAGTGATTGCAGACAGAACCCCCTACCAGACAATCTAGGCTAAAACACTGATACACTATCAAACTATCAAACTGAAAAAAAATATGTGAGCGTACTCACTGACTATATGTATGTAAGATAGATCTGCTGTATTTACATTCTGTCTATTAAACACTTATTTTCACATTATAACCCCATGTGGATATGCCACTCTTTCACTTGAACATTCTCTCTTTTTTTGAAGAAGAAGAAAAACTTAATAGAAAGATTTGAAGTCATGCTCATCCCTCCTGCAAGCCTGTGACGTGCTGCATGGGGCAAAGAAAAGTTTGATGTTTTATCATCAAGGACAGGGCTGTTTCCAGTGTTGATGATGGATGTTTTAGTGGTTAATAATGTAGCATTCGCATGATGGGCCATGGGATGAGGTGTGATAGCAGGTGTTATAGCAGGATATATAGAACCATCCCTCTGAGCAGACTGACCTTCAACTTGTTTATCTTTGCCTTTAAGTCTGCGGCCCAGCAGTCTGAGAATCTCTGTGAAATGAGAACAGGCGTTTGACATCTTGATGAGGAAACCCAGGAGGGTATGAGCGGGGATAAAGCACCATATTATATCTGTGAGAGAGAGAGAGAGAAAAAAATATCTGTCAGTGGCAGCTAACACATCTTTGAAAATAATACATATTGATTTGGCAAAATGGATCTGATATTGTTCTTCGCAAGGTCTCAGCGGGAGGAGCCTGTTGTACCTGGAGTTGCAGCACAACGAAGGCTTCCTTTTGAAAAATTAAACAAAGAGAGGCATTGTACCATGTGTTGGGAGAGAAGAACATGCTGTCAAAACATCTGACATGACCCTCACTCTGTGAAAGACGTCATTCTCTCTCTTTTTTCAGTTATTCTGCATCCTTTTCTCTCATAGGTATGGTTTTGAATAGACAGAGTTGGAATAGAAGAGTTAGAAAAAAGACTCTAACTTGCATTGGGAATGGAGAGCAAAAAAAAAAAGATATTGAGTGGAGACAAAATTGGATGTGGATTTTTATTGTTTTTCTGCTTAAAGTTGGTGCATGAATAAATAAATAGAACAACCTCATTCTGTAATAGAGCCTATTTGAGGTTTAATCGTCTGAAAGCGTGAACAGGGCCATGGTTCATTTGAGATTTTAAAGAAAAAATCAGATTTCACAGCTAAGGCACAGGTGCAGCCAAGGTTTTTAAGTGTGAAATTGGTCTTTGAGGAGGTTTTGCTGCCAAGGTTGGTGTTATGATGGTACCAATTTTACCACAGGGGAGAATGAAGTTTATTTTATGTTTCTCTGACTTATTACGTGTAACTCTACTCTCCAGTCCCACAAGGACTTGGACGGATAATGTCAGAGAAGATGGGCAGCTTACTTACACAATTGGAGTAAAAGAGGTTAATCGTTAGTTTGGTTAGCAGTAAACTGATGGCAGAAAAACAAAATCAATAGATCAACAACTACATAACAGCCATGATAAAAGAGTACCTACAGATGATGGTCCAACAAGTACCTATGGGAAGACAAAAAGATGTTTGTCAATATTTGCTTGGTCACAGGTCAGACAGAGTGATGGCTGTCCGTTCAACTGTAACTGCTGTGGATTTGTACCAGTTGTGGTTGTTATAGCAACACTCTGCTCAACTGAAACCTTCTGATGACTGAGTAGTGTCCAAACTGACTTTGAGAAAAAGCACAACAGGACTAGAGCACAGAGGCAAAGATTATCGTCTTATCAGTGGGTGAGAATTAGGAAGACCAGGAACTTTGTTGGGAACAGGTCCAACTGGGCCACACATTAATCGACTGGTTAACTGGTGAGCCCACAGGCTGTGGAATAATCCTTATTGTCAGCAACTGCAGAATAAAATTGCATTGCAACTGATAGAAATGTGATGCCCCCCCTTTTACCACATTCATTTATTTTGCCCTCCTGATGAAGAAAGGCATCAGATCAAGCCAACATGCAGACTTTTATTGTGGGTGAAATAACAGAGCTGCAAGTCAAAGCAATCAATGTCCACTAAATTTTACTTGAATTTTTAAAAACGACATGATATTTTGTTTTAGGATTGGCTGACTAATGGTCTGAGTCAGTAATTAATCATCCTCTAATTCATCATCTTCTTAAAGGCCTTGCAGTGTTGGCTCCTAAAAAAATGAAAAATGGAAAATAAAAATGGGGACAAATGTTAAGCTGAACCCAGTATCATGCTCTAGCAGTCTCAGATAGCCAATTCAAATTACTATTTTAAATTTCTTCTTTATCATTTTACTTTAGCAGAGGAATTCATCATACCTGTCCCCACAAACACATGCATAATATGCTGAAGTGCACACACTGCAAAGGCCACAGCTCAGTGACATTTTACACACTGGTGAGAAATAAAAGCAGCAGAAGTGCGACAGGGCTAATGGGGATTAAATCAGGGTGAGCATCTTGACCTCAGTGACACCGTTTTCATTCACCTGCTAGCACATAAAGGCATGCTGCAGACTGAAAGACTGTTCCCAGAGACATTCACATCAACAAAGAAAAAAACATCTTTATGCACAAGAAGCATAAGCTCTTCTGTGTTTTGTATGTGTGTGTGGATTCGTGAGAGGATGTTTATTTCAGCAACTTGCAGCAATTTGAGACAGTTTGTCTGTTGCTAAGGAGGCAGGCATTCAGCCCTGACTGGTGTGTGATAGGCTGCTGTATCTCTGTCTAGCCTTGAAATTCTGCTCTTCCTCCTGCCTGTTGTTTTTTTTTTTCTCTGTACATTCTCTCCCTGTTCACTGTCCTTTCTCCCCTCATCTTTCACCTCACTCTCCACCACCTGGCATCTCCCAGAGAGACTGTGGTGACTGCTGATGACTCAGGGGAATGTGTGTGTATCTCTCTCTCTCTCTCTCTCTCTCTGTGTGTGTGTGTTGTAAGGGAGGTAATTTGTGGAATCATGGCCGTTCTCCCTCGTCCTCCCGCATGGTGATGGATTACCAGGCTGAGGAGAGACCTCACAGAGCCTGAAGAACCACCTCAGAGCACAATAAGTCTATAAGATTTGCTTTGTAAGAAACAATTCATCAAAGAAAAATAACATGTATGAAGCTCTAAGTAAGCCTATGTATATACAGTATTTATATATGTCTCTACTGCTTGCCTTGGTTAGTTCTCGTGACAAGTGCATGAGATTAATGTATATACATGTTGCTTTATCCCACAGAAATAGGAGCTATGATCCTGTTCTCAGCACTAATGCCATGTTAGCAGAATTTTTAAGTCGTTGTCAAACAAAAATAATAGATTTGTCCTTCATGCATGAACCTTTTTTCTGGTTGTAACACTGTGGTCAGCACAACCCCGGGTCCTTTGTGCTAATAATGACCACTGGGACAACCTGCGCCCTACAATAGCTCCAACAGACTTCTCTTTCATTATAGTATCAATGAGAAAGCACCTACCAGTCTCCTGGGCTGTATTATATATTCCATCCATCATATAAGAATTATAAAAAACATTTAATTTGCACAATATATTATATGGATATATATATATTATATGATATAAATATTGATTGATTTTTTTAATGTAGTTTAGGAAGACACCAAAAAAAATAAAATGTTATCTCAGAATCTAAATGTCCTATTAAACAGTTCAGGTCAATGAGAGGTCAATCCAGTGTATTCACCAATGGCCTGTCGGTTATGGACACAAATCAAGTTTGATCTAATAATACAGGCAGAGAGATTTTTGAAAAGTTTTTGATGGCTTTACTGGTTTGATGTCTTAGTTAAACCCGCTAGTGCCACTGAAGAAGCCCTGTTTTCCAGGAAATAAGACTTTTGCACAAAGTTCCAATAAGGCCCTGATGTACCGATTTACAGTCAGCCCAGACAGATGTAGATTTTGTGACAGATGAGCTACCACACATGGATCCTTGTGGCTACATAGAGATCAAAAGTATAATTTGGTTCATACTCCTGAGGTCTGGAGTATCGGGGGCTGTCGAAATCCGCAATTTATCAAGCAAGAGAGCTTGTGCAGACTCCCTGTGGACTTCCAGTGAGGCAGCTCCTGGTGCAGATTTCACCAGATGTCTCTCAGAAGAGAGACCCATTAATTCACAGCAACGTGGAAGAGACTAACAACTGAATGTAGATAGAACATTTAAGCAAGTAAACTTCAAACTAAACCCAGGATTTTTGACACACTATATGTTAAGGTATCAAGAAAGTCAAGTTTCTTTATTTAGTGTTGACCAAATGGCTTCTGCAGAGAAAATAAGAATATGGTTAGATTAAATCAGACAAGATTAAACACTCATTAATAAACATATTCATATTCAAATTTTGGGAACAGTTGTCATATTGCAATGGAAATCATTAAATAATAAAGACAGAATCATGTGATATAATTCTCTCTAAATCCTTAGAAATTCATATCCTGTTGAGGGTCATGGGTCTCTGGAGCCCACAGTACCCCAGCACATACTGTGTGAGAAGCAGGGTCACTGGGTGAACAGGTCATTGGTCTGTCTCTCTTTTTTCTGCAATTATCTCAATGATTTTCTTGATCAGGGTCTTATTCAGCCTAATTGTCTGTCTCAAGCACTTCTCCCAGCACTCACATCAAATATTAACGCTTTTACATGAGATTTCACTTAATTACACTCACATTTTCCCCTCAGAAAATCCTGTATACATTTAGAATTAAGATAACTGTGCTGGTCATTTATTATCTTCACATTAAAGATTAAATTATGAAAGAAATATTCAATATGAGCTAATCACAAGATGAGCAGATCTTCTTAAGGGTTCTTTCATCCTCCAGAGAAAATGAATGTTTCCAGATTCACTAAAAGGTGATTTTGTCACAGACTCAACATATCATTACCTTCAGAGATGTTTTTGCACTGTAAAGGCAAGTCAGAGCTACTTCATCTTTAAATAGATCTTGGTGACATATTGTTGTCTAGACACATACATGAATGATTTACTTTTTAGGAGGACATTTTTGTACTGCACACCATTTCAATGGTTGCATAAAAGATAAACAGCGCTCAAGGCAAAGATCAAACTTAACGTTCATATATTGAGGCTTTGTAAGCACAAAAAATCTAAACTGCTCAGCTTACCTTTTTAAGCTCTTAGCCCCAAAGATTTTAAATAATGCATTTTTAAAACGTTTTTATCAAGCTTTTGAAACATATTTAAACAGCAGTCAAAGATTAAGATCAATAAAAAACATTAAAGTTAAATTAAGATAAAGACTCCTCTGTGTTGTCTTACAGGACTCCCATTTTCCTGAGCTATCACTGCCACATACGGTACATTCCTCTGAAAGATCTTAATTTGTGGTAAATATACATTGGAGAGAAGGAGGTCACAGGCTGTTTGCCTGCTCAGTGGGATATTGCCATTTTTTTCCACTATCCCTCTTTTTTTTTATCCCCCCACTCATCATATGTATGACCTTTAAAACGTTGCAGAATGGAGGGCAGCTTCTGTTGGGGTTTAATTATAAACTGACCCGAGGTCATATCATATCACAGAGAGGCCCTTGCATATTATTCAAGGATTTTAGGCCAATGACGCCCTGTTGCCGGGTTACTGGAAACAGACAGATGACAAAGCAAAGCAGCACAGCAAAGAGGTAAAAGCACAGTAACATGTAATTTATCAAAAGTGTGATTGTCAATTCTGGCCAACACAACAAGTACAGTACTGTGCTGTGTAGTATTTTGCTCTCAAACTTGTGCCTAATATTGAAATCCATAGACTCTCTCAGCATGTGGCTAAAAGAAGGTTCAACTACAAAGATGAACTAATTCACTCTAATCCTCTTATAATCAAACCAATTCTGATCCTCTAAATCCAAAACAAAGATATTAAATCAAATCCATTATAATCCACTGTAGCAAACTTTCTGCAAACGAAACATCAGTGTCGGGTTTAAAAGGGGTTTTTAACTCGGTTTTGATTAAATTTCTTCTGGAGATTGGTTTTCATTACAATTTCATGGTTAATTGGATTTTTAATTAGAAGTTTCAGAAGTGTCTGCAGCTATAAAACACCTTGTATCCTTAACTCCACTGTCTCTTACATGCTGTTTAACTGAGGAGGAATACTTATCATTAATACATGTATTTAAGAAGTCATTTGTGCACAGTTTAGACAGTACTTGACATAATAACTTTGAATATCATAACCCCAGTCAGCAAGAGATGGCAAGTATACTTGACCAATGTGGGTCAATCCTCTATTTGAAAGATATTCTCAAATGTGTTTCTGGTGTTCTAATAATGCCGCTCTTACTGTACACATGTAGGTTTGTAGCTGCTGCAGATCTCCAGAAGAGAGGTCTTCACAGCTCCAAAAGTTTTAGACCCAACCCGAAACAGATCCATGTAAAACCTACTTACCTGTCTGATCCAAGGGAGACCCGAGCAGTAGTAAGTAAGGAGCAGCATTCTTGTCTTGTAGAGTAGAGCTAGTTAGTCCTATGATGAAGTAGGAAAACAAGCATCACAAACCGCATGTAAAACTCACTGAAAATGTTGAGGAGTGAAGTTCAAAACACTGTCTCAGATAACAAATTCAGCTGGGGCTGCTGAAATATAAACCTCTCTAAACCTGATAAAAAGCAAAAACTGCTATCGTTACTCTAAACTCTGATAGAGCAGCGTCTTGTTTCACCCAGAGTGGATTTTTCCGTCCCAGATGAGAATTTCATAACATAACCTGTTAGCTAATGAAAGGCTCCCTGGCTTTGAAAGTAATACTCAGTAATATTGAAAGTCTGGGCATACTAACATTAGCATTAGCTTATGTTAGAGCAGATTCATTTTAGAGCTCTTGTGTTTTTGATTTTGCAAAAAGCAAAAGACACCATCCTCCACACCCTTTATGTATAGAATGCATTGTGCTTACCTAAGCCCCAGCATGCGCAGACACCAACGTACCTGAAGCTACTATTTTCTGTGCTTGTAGTTTTCTTACTAGGTGACTCAGAATGTGTGATATTCTCCTATTCACTTCATTATGTTCACTTTGAGACATTGTAGCCAGTCAGTCTGTTGCTGTTTGGGACTTTTTTGGCCATGAGTGAGTATAATTTCCTCTATGCACATTTTTGAACATATTGAGACAAGAGTGGGCAGATGGTTGCAAACTAATTTCTCATGGCATCCTGATCATATTCCAAGACTTCATCCCTACTGGGACCAGTGCTCTAATTTCCCTACATCGAGCTTAATAACACAAGCTTCCTCAACAACCACTTACCAGGTGTAAAACTGGCTGAAAAACATAGGGGCGATTGACCTTAATGACATGCTTGTGAATTATTAATTGAATCACATTTGGTGCATTTACATATCAAACTGCAAAGCACGGGGATGTATAGCCGACTGTGGGGCAAGGAGAAGCAAGAAGTGAAGTTCATATTTTTCAATCAGAGCTTGTTTATTGTATCGATTACCTTCAAAATTAAATTCCAGACCAGTTATCTCAGTTGTGTTCCATTTTATGCCTCCCTGCCGGGCACTAACAAGAAAATATTAAAGCTCTGTTAGTGCTGAATATTTGTGATACTGTATACAATATGAGAGCCATCTCCCTCTCTCTTGTCAGTGCTATAAGACAGAAAATTTGGACCAGTCTACTACCAACAGGGAATGGTGACATTTATCTTAAAATAACCTTTAGTCAAATAGCCTTCAGTATCTCACGGCGGTGGCTCAGTCCTATTTGGCTTATCATATAGAGAGGGAATAATGAGGACAGCAGATAGGCGGAGGCTTAAGGAGGCACCTTAAAAAAAAAAACACAAGGCACCAGTGGCATTGAAGCAGCCTCTTTCTGTTTACAACAAAGGCAAAGCAAGGGTGGGTGCAAGGATAAAGGCTGGTTACTAAGAATAACAAAATTAAATAGCATTATGGTATAAATGTGAGCTTATTTTTCAGTGACAGCATTGGGATTTGGAAAGTGTATGTTTGATTCATTCACTCAGAGAGCTGCTATTGTTTCTGAGGCACCTGTTCAAACTAGATAGTAATGTTTTTGCAACGTCATTATTCTAAGTGTTGCATATTTTAGGCAGTGGTTGTCTTAGTTGGCACTATATCCTGAAAAGAAGATTGCAGTGAAATATGGTGAAATGTTGAATAATTGGCCACGGTTGGTCAGTTGGCAAAGCACTCTGCTCTAAACCTTCAAATGGATTGCCATCAAATTCATTCATTGTCCCCAGAGGGTGAATCCCACTGACTAGACGGTGGTTTTTAGTGAAATGTCTTGCACACAACTGGGTTTTGATTGCAATTAAGTTTGGTACAAACATTCATCTTCCAATAACTTTCATCCATCCACATAGTTGGGCCAAAATTGTAATTTGTCCAATACTTTGGTTCTTTTATGTTTTCAGCTGCAGATGTCAGTGTGATGTGATGGAAAGTTAAATATTTGTATTTAAAGGCACATCCTCAACATGCTGATTAAAAACTGTTGAATATTCTAAACTTTTACTATTTTATGAATAATCAGCTGCTCTCTGAATACCTTCCACCTCATTCATTCATTTTTTCTTTCCTGTCTTCTTCTCTCTTCTCCTCCTAAATTCCTTCCTACCTCGAGCCAAGCTTTTTGTTCCTCCCTATGTGGATAACATTTGTTTCCACCACAGTCTCCTTCACTGGGTTGGTAAACTGGTGCTGACAGCTGGAGTTCAAACTCCAACCGAGGCACTTGACTGAACAATCCTCCAGGAGCGTTTCAGCGGCCAGATATAACCGCCAGCCGAAACAATTCCATCATCTCATGAGGGGTCGTAGCTGAAATACAAAACATTACAGTGCAGTAAGCTGCTGCACAGCGCTCCTCCAACAGATCGGATCAGAAGAGGGCACTCCCTTTGGTGTGGCAGCACATCAGTCCGAGACAGAGGAGACGTGCTCGCCTGTCAGGGACTGAAATACGTCCAGCACTGTCTGTGTGCAGTATGGAGCGGCCATACGAAGTGGTTTATGGTTCGGCGGACATATTTGAGATTAAACACTCCAGTAGGTTGATTATCTTTCCATGAGTGAAGGTGAGGCTCACACAGCAACCTACGCTGCTGCCAACTTACTGGATGCCTCTCCCTTTGCTTTCTCCCATCTCCAGGCGGGTGGACACAATATAACACAAACACCTGCACAATATAACACAGTCCAAGACAATAGCCCTGCAATAATTACTTTGTGTTGAGACAGTGGCAGAGGGGTGTTGATTGAACTCGGTCGCTCTCTGAATCGAATGCATTAGTTCCTTGTTTCTGTTTCTCTTTTTGTTTTTCTTGTCTTTCACAGTGACGACCAAACTAGGAGACATTTCGTTCAGTTCTCTCTTGATATATTCTCATCTCACGCCAGTCGAAAAGTAGATAAGGAGAGTTGTCGCTGGCCTTTTGTATGGACAGACCTTAGAGAGTTTAAATTGATTTTGTCTGTAAAATATTGTTATCCTTTTTTTCCAACACAGTAGTGTATCTTTCATAATAGTACCTAGTCTCCAAATATTTAGAGAAGACTGTGATTGTCATTATAGAGTTTGTTACCGTGCTGCATAGCTCCTGTGAGTGTCTTTGTGTCGAAACATAATGTTGCGTCTCTGCTGCATTGTCGGCATAAATTACCAGCCTATCATTACAGACTTTGTAATCAAGCCTTAGCGCTCTGGTGTTGAACCAAATGAAACTGACAAGCAATTTGTACCTATGTAATTATAGAGTGCGTGTTTACCTTCAAAACCCAAGGAATTTAAGAAACTAAAGACTTCGTCTGTCAGGTCAGATATAGTTCTTGCATGTGTACTGAGCAGCACACAGTGAAAAATGAGAGAAAAGGAAGAACATGATGAGATAAGGTGATAACGAACGTGATAGCTGTTTAAACCACAATGGAAAGACAAAGTGGGAAGAGTAAATTGTGGCCAATTTCTTCACTTTTTCCTCAGGAAACAGAAAGAAACATCATCTTGAAACTGATTGGTAAGATTTACAGGGAGGTAAAATGTGGAACAGTTTGTAGGTAAGGGTTTATTGGATAAAAAAAGGTTTATAGATGAAAATGAATGTGGGTGTGAGTACAGAGTTAAAGTGTAACGAAAGCCAGTACAGCAGATCTGAAGAGCACAGAGGTAACATAATCTTCCTCAGGAGAAAGACAGCACCTTAGAAGCTGTGGTTTTTTTGCTGCTGTACTTTTTTCCCTTTTGTTACAACTCACTTGATCTTGTATCTCATGGGTCAGTGTGATACTCTGACAGGACCGACAGGGCCAGTCTTAATGAAGTAACCTTTTAAATCAGTTAGCCCTTTGTAAATCACAGCAGAAACTTGCTTCCTTATTTAGCAACCACTGATTTCACTTTTTGTTTTATTTCATTAAAAACCAACGTAAAAACTTCGCCAAAACCAGCTGTTATCAGTAAATATAATACCATTTTTGAATGTCATGATCACAGTATATTTGAATGTTATAGTGTTACATGCCCCATCTAAAGTCTTTATAGATATGGGATTAAAGTGGTCATTCACTGTAAAGAAAACAAGCAAAGTTTACAAAGTTTGCAAAGTGTCATAAATACAGGCCAGAGTTCAATTTGCAGAAAATATTCATAGTTGCAGTGACACTCACATTTAGATGCTTATTTTTTCCAAATCATTCAGCCAACCAAACGAGCAGCAGAGAGCTGGTCAAATTGTAATATTATACAGTAGCAGTGGAGATAGGCAGCTGTGCCTGGAGAGCCTTAATGACATAAGGTCCTCTTGGAGGTAATGGCTTGTGATAACAGCTACCAGCATGTGTGGATATATAATGTATAATACCATAAACATGATAACCTACAGGATCCTGTCATATATGATAACATACATAACATTATATGCAACACACTAGTTTGACAGATCATTTGATTAAAATAAACCATATAAATCTGTGCCAGTGACTTTATTTCTCATCACAGATATTGTTATCCCCAGACTCTCCTCTTTCAAACTCTGCATCACTATCAGCTCTGAGCTGAGTATATTTACTTTCAATCCTGTTTTATAGTGCTAAGTCGCTGCTGGAGTGTGTTTTAACCTCACTGATGTCTATAAACCACCAAAACTTCTTTGAAGTGGATTTTATTCCTCCCTCTGCTTCCATCCTTGAACATATGCCTTCCTGCATCTTCTGGTCAATACTCTGTGATCAGTGGGGCTAAATGATCTTATGAACCTTCTGATTAATTTAACATCCACTGGTTATTTACATTTCACAGCATGCAAAGTCTAATCTTCTCTCTCTTCCTGTCTCTCTCTCTGCCATCTGTATTTGTTTGATCACATGCCAATCATAAAAGTTGATTTCCTTCATATCCATCATTAAGTCGCTGCTCTCTAAATAAGCAGACGATATAAGCTTGATTATATAAGGTGGAAAAGAAAAATGTCAGATTTCACAGAGCATGTGAAAAGTGGAAAATCTGTTGCACCGACTGCTTAACAAGTGTTTAAACTGTAGTGGGTGTTTTGACGTGAGAAGTGAGATTCTGCATACTTATTAAGTGCATTAAGGTACTTCAAAGGGAGATGAGTGCAACTCAGTTTCTTTGTGTGTATCTACAAGATGTTGAGAGAGCAGGAGGATTATTGTACAATTAGTTCACCGTATAAATAAAATTCCTGCTGACAGATACCAGTGTGGTTTTAAGACTGATGCACATGTGATACATATGTTATTGTAATGTGATATCACATATTGTATGAGTGGATCACTCCAGTAACGTGTTATGCAGAAAACACTCTCTAAGCCAGTTGTGATTTGACACATCTGCTCATTTTTGCAGAGGAAAAAAGAAAGTATTACCTGTTAGTATCACCAGAGACATGTTGAGTTACAATATGCTTTGATATCACTGTATTTAGACTCTCAGGTTGAATCAAAAGAGGCTTCATATTTGTCAGTTATCCCTGCAGCATAAGTTCCAAGCATTATGTCAGGTATAAAAAGAGGCTCAGGGGGAAAGTATTATGAATTAGATGGCTTAATGAAAGTTTTTTGCGCTGCCAGCAATATTTATCTCAGTCACAGTCTCCTCTCTTTGTTTCATTGATGGAACAGGTGTTTTTGTAATGCTGGTATTCCTAATTTCTAAACTAGAAAACACTCACACATTGGCCCAGTGACCGGAGGTTAAGGCCGTGACTGTCGATTGCAGTGTCCCCAGTTTGAGTCTGGCTAGAGACCGTTATACCCAAAAATATAATTTGATTCTCTTTCTCCACAACTTTTACATAAAGAGCACTGCAGTCACGCCTGCATAAAGTTCTGTTCTGGACTGTAAATGTAAAAGTTTGGTTTGGAAATGTGTTTTCAGGTTACCAGTCATGTTCATCTGGCTGATATTCACAAATGACACAGTTGATCCACTAACTGGTAAGGCAGATAACTTATTATTTTGAGATGCTATAATGTTACAAGCTGGTAGATGACTGAAATGTGTGTATTTCCACTAAACTGATATAACTTGTGTTTGTATGTTTGGTGCTGTTGGGCCACAGTGCCATACTCTGTCTTGGCATGGTTCTCACTTTTAGGTCTGTGCAAAACTCTAGTCTGTCTCTTGTGTGTCAGCCCTTAATTGACTGGCAACTTGTCCAGGGTGTACCTGCCTCGCGTCCAGTGCTGTGATTGGCTCCAGTGGGTACAGCTAATGAATGGAATGGAAGGACAGAGAGAAAACCACTGCGCAGTCTTAATTTGAATTTACCATGTTGCTGAGTCACACATTTGCCAGACCACTTTGTAATTGGTTGCAATCTCAGCATTTGTTAAAGATATTTGGTGGTTGCATCACATAGGCCACACCTGCAGAGTTTGATAACAGTCGCTACATGTAAAAAAAATCATAGCTGTTGTTGGGCACATACAAATTCTGTATTTTATGGACCAAATATAGCAGGAGTGATAGAAAAGTTTGAAAAGTTTTTTTGAGAGTGAAAACTTTTGGGGCATATGCTCATAGATCTGTGCTGAACCAAGGAATCCAGATAACAAAGAATTTAGTTTCTACCATATGCCTCATAGTTGAGGAGTTTTGAGCCAGATCATGAACTGCTTTGTAAAAAGCAACATGGAGATGTTTTTTGTATCTAGATTTGGAAGAAAGACTAATGGCTTGTTCCTTTTCTCACTGGCCACATTTTTTACCCAGATGTTATTGAAATCTGTCAGACTTCTTAAGGTATCCTTTCAACTATTAAATATAGACAAACAAATTGGTCTGTACATATGAGAGACTGAGAATTGTAAACTCAGACATGAGGCCTAATATATTGTTTTTTTTAATGCCTTACAAAGAAGAGGCCTTTTTTTAAAAAAAAAAAGTAAAATAATAATGTGAGCAGTATTCAAAATATCTCTCTTTCAGCATATTTGTGTCACAACCCAATTCACAGCATTAGTTTTGGGAAAATCCTATAAGAAGCATCTTAAGTTTAATTGCAAAAGCTATTAACGTGACCAACTTCCTGTTTATTTGGCTTTTTTCCTACTGTTTCTAGTTTAGATGTTGAGGTTTATGGTGTGTTGTTACTTTTATTCTATGATGATAGAAGAGACTCTTCTTATTTTCACTGCATCATTACCCCCAATACACATACGCACACTCATTCGACCACAAACACACACCGCTCCTGCTGTGTAGTAAGCTGACTGGCCACATCCTGGGCTTACGTGCCCCATGGGGCTCTATATCCTTGCAGTGCTCAGTCTGAAAACTCTTTATCTCCACTCTGTCTCCTATCTCAGTGCTGTGCTCACCTATGGCAAGGGCAAACTGTGAGCATATTACTTTATTGGATGACAGAACAACATGCCTTCATCCAGTTATGAGTCAAAGGTTATGGCCTGTGATTCACTACACAACACATCAAAATAGATTATTCCTCTCCTTCTGACAGCTTTCGTTTCCACTGCAAATCCAAAACACAAGTAAAACTACAGAGTGTTGGCGTTTTCTGTATCTATCTGTAATCAGAGACTGTCATCAGTGAGATTTTACACATG
Source organism: Lates japonicus (assembly GCA_033238685.1). Classification (NCBI taxonomy): domain Eukaryota; kingdom Metazoa; phylum Chordata; class Actinopteri; family Centropomidae; genus Lates; species Lates japonicus. Next base: position 7,432,814 of record BRZM01000010.1, on the reverse strand, counting down.
TACAGTTGGGTTTTTAACCTGAAAACCTTTTGAAGCGACCCAATTACAACAAGCAGGTTTACCAGTGGAGAGTTACTCTATGGGTGATATATTAACAAAAACAACAACAACAACATACAACAAAAATCACAAAGTACAGTAGCTCCTTTATACCTTCAACAACAGTTGGCAAAGCAGCCAAGAAAATATGGTGATCCGGTGGAAGGCAACTTTGACCAATCAGATTATTAAACTGAAGCTATTGTGAGTATAAAACTTTATCATCCGGTGTACATGCTCCATATCATCAGCAGTATTCAGCTAAGTAGTGTCCTCCAGCTAGGGTTGCAGATCCATACCAACAAGGTATTTTATGACTGAAGCCTGTAAAATATCTATAATCATACGGCACTTTGGCACTTATAGACCATTATTCTTAGAGCGGCCATGTTGTTGACCCCGTCTATACGTGGCCGTGAATAATATGGAGTAGCTTTAACATCCCAATAGATCACGCTGCCTATCTCTCCTGAGTACATCTGCTGCACATTTGTTTCAAAAGTTTGATTTATGTTTCCTCGCCTCCTGAGGAGCTTATCTGCATCCAGTGACGTGCTGATAGTAAGTGGAGTAAATGGATTTCTAATCACTGGATATGAAAGAGAAAAAGACAGAAGAGGCATATGAAGAGGCTCCTGGTGCCTGCTATGACTTGGATTATTTTGATGAGAGCTGATTAGTATTCATAATGTATTACAGTGCAGCCATGTTACCACTCTCAGGCTCTCCATGCCTCCCTCCTTTCCCACCAAAATACTAATTAATAAATCAACTATTGCACAGCTATCAGCTCCGATTAGATCTTCATACTTGTCCTTACACCCTCATGATGGCAAAAAACAGCCAATGTACAGTAAGCTTAATTAAATTGTCTAGAACGGCTGCAACTTGCCGCAGCTTAGTTAAAAAAAAAAAAAAGTGTAATTGTTTTTAAAAGGATGTCATAGGTTGGCTGTCAAACGTTAGCTTGGAAGCAGATGGGAATGACAAACAGTTTCATTCTTTTTAAGACTGAAAACTACAGCGAGGGACAAAGACCGTTAATGACTGCAAGTAAAAAAAAGATATGCAAATATGTGCCGTCAAGCTAATGAAGCACAGGACAAAATCTAATCTGTCTGATGAAGCATCCCCATCATTAAAGATTCTGTGGCATGAAATGTTTTCACCCAGGACAGTGTTAGCCTGAAGTTAGGAGAGCCAGGCTGAAGAAAGAAAGAAAGATGCAAAGAATGAAACAAAGAAGAAAGAGAGAAAAAAGCAAAGACAGAAAAGGGCCGTGAAGACGGCAAGAAAGTAGATGAAAAAAAAGATGGAAAACCGAAGGAAATATGGAAAGAGAACAAGAGAGAGACGAAAGGAAAACGACAGGAAGGAGAGAAATACACAAAGAATGAAGCAAAGGTAGAAAGACAAATAGAAAAGAAGGTAATAAAGAAGACAAGAAAACAAGTAAGGATGAAAGAGAGAAAGAAAAAAGGAAAGGTGGATGAAACAAAGAGAGACAGAAAGAAAGAAAGAAAGAAGGCAGTAAGCAACAAATCAATACATGGAAACAATAGAAGGAAAGATGAAGAGAAAAAAGAAATAGATTATAGAAAGGGAAACACAGGAGAACAAAGAGAAAGGAAGGAAGAAAGGAAATGTGAAGTGGAGTATTATGGGCAGTTCACTTGGCCTTATCCTCATCTTTATGAGATAATATAATTTTCGTTAACTGTCTCTCTGGCTGTAGATCATCTGTTTCTGTTGTTTATGTGTCAGAGTTCTTCACAGTGGTGATTCTTAATGGAAAATGTGATTTCTCAGTGTTGGGTCAACCTCCTCTCTGCCAACAGTAAATTTTCATGGGACAGAATCACACAGCCAGATGACCAGAGTGCTCCAAAGCTGGAGTCTTGGAGCGAGACTAAATTTCTAATGTTGGGCCCTCTGTCTGACAAAAACGAGGAGCTCCCTGCTTCACAGGATGTCGTCTCACTGGATGGATTTTCATTATGTGGCTTTGTAAAAAAATAAAAAATAAAAAATTACAACAGAAGTTTGAGATGCATGTGGAGAGAAGCCCCAAGGTAAACATTTTTTTTCTGAAGCCAGATGAGAAATGTGGTCTCGCTTCAAAGGCTCAGGCTCAAGAAATGTGGCCTCCTTTCATGACACTTGTTCAATCAATAAATAAAACACCTAATTACAAGAAGCCATGTCGGCATGTGTTAAGAAACACTTCACATGGTCCTCAGCTAAGCTTAAAGCTGCACCTGTTAATATTTTTATATCAACAATGATTCAAATGACTATGTAGATGTTAAATGTGTCACTTGTGGTGACAAACCCACAACTCTGTACTGTTCCCCTGGTTCCTCTACACAGAGATTCTTAGCATTTTTCAGTCCATTGTTTTGGTTTTACGTCTCAAAACTTAACTGTTTAGGTCTCACTGCTCTCATCAACCTTGTTTCCAACATCAACAGCAAGAAGTTTCTAGCTGAAAAGATGTGATAAACAAATTTAGCTTAGCTACAGATAAACTAGCCTGTGAACATAGTGGAGGATTTAGTGACTATAGAGCCAGATATTTTTCTCAGGAGTTGATCGCGACCAAAACAGAGCTAAAAAGAGTCAATTTTGAACCTACATTTTCCAAGTGGCCAGAAACACTGCTCCAACTGAATGCTAAAATTGCTGGATGTGCAAAAAGGCAACCATTAATACCATGTTAGCTATTTAAAGGTGATAATGTGTCATTGTTGTGTTTTCAGCTTCATTGCCCCCAAGTGGGAAGCAGAAGAATTCAACAACAAGCAGGACAGGACAGGAGACAGACAAAACTAGCGTAGCGTACAGTTGATTTACGAGGCAAAAATTCTTCATAGAGTTGATGGGAACTGCAGGGTCAGGTGATAATTCTCACATTACACATAGTCATTTGATTCTTTGTAATATAGAAGCATTGATTAGTGAATCATTAAGGATACACTCCCTGATCTAACCCCACAGCACCCCTAAACTCCTACATTTTGCCTCAGCTCAGTTATGTTTTGAAGCTATGTGTTCATTTTCAAAACATCTAACTTGTATTGAGGGGAATATTTTGTGATGGTTGCTACAAGAAATTCTGTGCGGCTTCAGGAAACAGTCTTCTCACGCTAACTTTTCCCTCCCAGAAAAAAAAAGAAATTCAGAGAAAGACTCATGATATCATTATTAGCTTGTCATATTTCTGTCTTTTAATCCATACACACCGTACACGGGGAATGTCCCCAGATTCTTCTGGTGAGATTGGAGAATAACTCATTCTTCATTTGCTTGAGCTTGAGCTCAAACTCTCTCTCACACACACACACAAGCCGAGCAATATCTCAAAGTGATGGGGGAATTGGAGAAGGCTCTGTCATTATTAGGGCGAGGCAGATGGTGTCCCATATTGGTCCTGATGGGAAAGGAGGAAGGATGAGTCATCTGACTATTGAGCTGTAGGTTTGGGGGACGTGCAGCATGTAACCCAGCCTTTGTGTGTTTGTTCCCTTGCGTTTGTGCGTCTTACCTGACACAAAGAGGAGGTGCAAACAGGAGAGGGAAAGACTCCACAGCAGGAGAAGAGAGGCATGATATGACAGTCAAAAAGTTTCTGAACACGACGCAATGCAACACCAAGAATTTGGGGATCTCAGGCAACGGGGTGGGGGTGGGGGATAATGAGGTATTGGTGGGACAGAAGTGTAGTCTTGTCTTGTGTTGCGGATAAAAGACCATTATTATAGTGTCTGGGATACTTCTTTTATGTCCTTTGCCTCCAAGATTACAGATGCAAGCAAAAACCTCTATGTGACTTAATGCTGCTCCGCCCTCATAGCCGAATGGTTAGGGCGTGTACCATGTGGGCCCTAGTGGTCTAGTGGTCGAGTCCCGATCCGGCCGGACCTTTACTGCATGTCATTCCCCCACTCTCTCCCTGCTTCCTGTCTCTCTCTCGCTGTCCTATAAATAAAGGCAACCCCCCTTACACTTACTGTGTTTATATTGTAGATGTTTTTTGCATTTATATCTGGACTTTTGTATTGGCTGTTGTCAGTTTGCTGTTAGAAATGAGTCAGTGTTGCTGGGAGCCTGATGCTGAAATAAAGGTGGTGGTGCAGGAATATAGTTTCCAACTGAGAGTTTTTGTTTATTGAGTGCCCTTGATGCTGGAGAGGTTAGATGTGATGAGGCACGCTATGGCTGTGATGCCTGAGAGAGAGAGAGAGAGAGATTCCTATCCCTCTGGAGAGCACCCCTCTTTTGGCTTTTACAGTATCACAGTTGTTTTTGTCACATCCAGAGCCCCATATGTCTGTGAGAGCAGGTCTGGCACAGCAGGTCAAAGCAACAAGCCTCAGCAACCATCTGGCCCCATATTTGTCAAAATGTCAGGTGGGTTCGATTCTCTGCCCTTCACCTCCCTGCCGCTCTCCTTTGGCATGCCAGTCTCTCTGTCCGCACACGTCAGGTGGCAGCTACTCAGTGCAATGTGTGTGTGTGTGTGTGTGTATGTAGGTGTGTATATACTGTATGTGTGTGATTTCTGTATGAGTCTGCTTTTTCACTGAGTGACACATGCTGGCCAGTTCCTACAGGGCAGCTCTACCCTTTGCTGTCATTTCATTTCTGGCAGCTACTCTGTTGTTATCATCATCATCACCTTCGCTCTTTCTGTCTCTCTCCATCTCCCTTTATTTTTGTCCATCAGTCTTTTGTTCTGTCTGCCTGTCTTTCTCCCTCTCTCTGACCCCTCATCCTCTTTGGCTTATGCTGTCATGTTGATATATCCGGTTCAATGCTAGTCACTCTTTTCCTCTGTCTTGCTCTCGCTGACTTGACTCTGTCATGTCAGGACGTTGCTAACTGTACTCTGGTTTGTCACTCTCTGGTCCAACACCACATAGTATTCTCTCTGTACCTCTGTTTCATGCATCAGTCATATCCAGCTCTGGTGATCCACATGTTGTCAGACTTTGACTTCGCTGCAGAAAAATAAACCAAGCCTTTGAGGTACAAAATAGACCAAAATATGCTCAGTTTTTGAATATAGAGGGACCTGGGAGTCTAATGTTAATGTAACAGAGGCACTGTTTTAATGAAAAGATACCAGAATGGTCTGTGGGTTAGTTGTAACAAACATTTTATTTTCTCTTGAGGTCCCAAATCCCAAAGATACCAAATGTGAGAGGCTGAACTGTGGTGAAATGTACATAAAAGGATATGTGTAGTATTTCCATTTGCTGGAATTATACAGTCATAAAAAACATGGTTTTGGTTTTGAATATTTTACATAGTGTAAACATACAGCCTGGAGTGCTGGAACAAGCTGATGCAGGATATGTGATACCTTCAGACAGTGGTGAATGAGGTGATTTTGGCTGTGCAAAACACAATTTGTGCAGTTGTTCAAAAATTGCAGGAATAGGACTTGGACACTTGGAATAAAATCTATTCAATATGCATTATATTTTTCTTGCTAGTTTAGTCTGTTAAGGCTGCGCAATGAATCATACTGCATGCTGAAATTTTAATTTCCAGTGTTATTTCAGCTTTGACGTCATGAGGATATTTGGCCTTTTCAGTGAACCTTTTGTGTCATTATAACCTTTAATTAGGAATAAAACCATTACATTTACATTATGTGTCAGTGTATCATATAGAGGGCAGAATAATTGTAATTTTCCCATCTCCCCTTGCATATAATATTAAAAGAACAAAAACACAGATCAGTACAACATGTTCTTTTCTAACATTCTTATTCAGTGCTGAATCCTCCACACAATAAGCTATAATAAGAAAATAGTTGACCGTAGCAGTTTCACTTGTTATTTCCACATGGACATCTGGGTCCAGATTCTTGTAATAAAACAAAAGTTCCTGTACAGTTTATATCGGAGTGTTGTTCTGTACTTGTTTACTTAGAACAAATGACTTGCTTCATTGTTTCAGCATGGCAGAGTAGCATATCATCGTTGGTTGTTGTGTTGTTGTTGCCCCGATCTTCAGCTAGCGACTGAGGCGGGATAGTAATTGAATTGCCCGTCGTGGCCTGGCCTTTCGCTTTATGTGGGAGCTCCTCTGTGTCCGGACTGCCAGAAAGTCATTACAGCAAATTAGTTATTCGGGCGCCACGCCAACTCTGTCTCACTCTTTGTGCTCAGTGCCAAGCTCTCATAAAGCAGGAAACAAGCTGCTGCAAATATGATTGAAGACTGTAAGGTTATGAATTAGATATACATAGCCCAGCGCGTGTGTTTGTGTTTGTGTGTGTTTGTGTGTGCATGGTTGACTGCAGTATCTAATCAAGCTTTGATGAGCCTCCTGTTTCCCAGGTGGCAGGGGAATGAAGGGATCATCATCTTTTATTAAGAACGCATGGCCGAATGCATTTAGTCACAAATGTTCATACGGGCTTTAATGAACAGTAGTTTTCTTTCTCCTTTTCTATCTCACACATTTTTTTTTAATACCAGACTCCTCCTGTAGTTGCCGTTGGTAATCCTGCCGAACTCTCTGTTTTTCCATGGCTTTCAGTTTACAGTGATAACACTGGCAGATTTACCACTCAGAATTTACTGTAATTTTTGAAACAGTGGGTCCTTGATTTCAGACAGAGAAAGACAAAAGCAGGGTTCTCATTTCTAGCTGCCAGCCATCTATTTTGCCAGCTGAAATGATGACTGTCTCTAGCAAGCTAATTAAGCTAACAATAGCTCCTTGAGTTGGTTGAAAACACTGTCAGCGGCTGATGCTGTAATGTTATCAGCTGACTTGTTTTAATACAGAAATTGTAATAAAAGGGGTCTCAAATATGTACCTGATTTCTACATTCGTAATATTGTACCAAAAGAAAATTTAAAGCAGGTCCCAGGCAAAAAGTCAGCATCCTTACCAACTGATAAACCAAGACATCGCAGTGTAGAGTGAGTCAGCCCTTGTATTCATGGCCACATTAACCTCTTATGGGGCCCCTGGGGCAATCATTTGTTGTTGGGCCCCTATTGACCCCCGCTGACTGTTTCATTATTTCCCCTGGCACCCAGAAACCAGCCAGTACACCAGAGCTCAAATGATTAGTTGTATAATCGATTCGTCAATTGAAAGAAAATTAACTGGCAACAGTTCTGATAATTGATATTTGTTTCTTTTTTTTTTAGCGAAATTGGTACTTAACACAGAAAAAGTGTAGCAATTTGATAAAACACAGTTTATCAATAATTTATTTCAGTATAAATGAGTAATTCAACAAGACAAAGGACCACAAGATGGAGGATGGAAGATCAGTCAGAGTTTACATTGCACTTCAGTGGAGCAAATTTCGTCCAAACTTGAGATCAATTCCAAATGGAGTAAACAAGAGGTTTTTTGGCCTCTGGGCAGTTGCCTGCTTTGCCTGGTTGGTAATCCAGCCCTAACATAATCCTGTTTGGCTGCTAAGCTTGCGCGCTTGTTTGTGTTTTCTAGTGCAAACTTCCCCAGAATCAATAAAGAGTAGGAGCATGCTGCTAATGTTAGCCTAAACTCTTAGCATCCAGGGCTATACTACACAGTGGATGTGTTAGTTGTAAACAGGACCTTTCTTCTATTACCTGTAACACTACAGACTTAAAATGTTGGCTACAGATCTGATCCTTGTTATTTTTGGTTTTGAAAGAACTAAAACAACTTTTTCAAAACCCTTTAAATGCAGAGTATCACTCTTAATACAGCCTCATGCTCACTGCTTCAACAAGTGGAGAAAGCTGAGGGTTGATGCCTAGTTACGGTTGCAAAGCTATGATGGGAAAATCACTGTTTTGGGGCAGTTCACTTCCTTTTTCTTCCTAACACATATGCTCATACGCACACACAGGAGACCGTTCACACACTCGCACGCATTCAACTCAATCTCCATTAAGGGAGATAAGGTGAAATCTCTCCACGTCTCTTGTGGTCTCTCTTTCCCTGCATTGACTGACTGGCCAAATGATAGGATGAGAGAGCCCACCTCCGTGTATCTGCAGGAGACTGATAAATCCCATCACACACACGTGGACTCTCAACATTTGCGCACGTACATACACACGGTGCATTCAAATGCACACACCTACTCGCTGTCTAGGGTGACAATCATTCAGGCAGAGCACTTGACTTGGCCTTAATCCATCTCCATGGCAACAGCCCAGGTATGTTGTGAGCGGGGGCAAAGTGGTGGCAAAGTGAAGAGCGTGACCAGACCCCGGGAGAAGCATGGCTGACTGGTCCTCTACTCACAGTCAGACTATTATTTTGCCTCACACGATGACCTATTCCATCCAGGAGACCTAGATTACTTATTGACAGGCTAACTAGGCCTCAAGGAGGAAAGCATTTTAGAGGGAGATGACTACTACTTGACCATAGATTATCGTAAGGAGGTGATGTTGCAACATCCTGCCCAGATTACACACACACTCACAGAGGGAGCAGCAATGGATTTATCTGGTGATACTCAGATATGGCTGATAGGGTTAATTGGTTTTCAGAGGGCATGTAGAGGGAGAGAGACTGACACTGACCAGATTACTGCAGAGATGCCAGGGAAGACCTGCCAGACACAGAAAGAGCAAGAGGCATGAGAGGAGCAGAGAGAAAATAAATGTAAGTGATGACATGAAGTGCAGGTAGCAGGGGAGGTGGAAGAAGATTTACCTTTTACCTTGGGAGTTGAGCAGAAGTCAGAGAGTGAAAAGAAGAGGAAGTCAAAGACGTGAAGAGAGAGAGAGAAGTCTGAGGGCAAAAAGGAGATAAATTAAATTGGATATGGCAAATGTTTATTTTCCTCATTTCTTTATTTGCTTTTTTGTTGCTGTTTTTTTTTTTTTTTTAAACAGAAGTGCCTGAAGGCTTTTTAAACTGATTTACCCACCACTTAATCTGACACCATGATTTCACTCTATGTTGAATCAAGTTTGGATGCAAAAGGTTTGAATTAGAGCCCGACTTATTGGCCCTCTTTGCATATTCTTTTTTTTTTTTTAATCTTTGCTTATATAAGTGTTGTAAGTCTTTTTTTTCCCTTTTTTTTTTACTCTTAAAGCACAATCTCATCATGAAGTGCTTGTTTTAGCCTCACGAAACTTCATGCTGTTCACAAGGAGATGCACATTTGTGAGATTTCATAATTACATACTTTGAAAAACTGCTATATCCACGATTAAGAATGAACTTTGAAACTCATGTTTGAAGAAATTTACAAACAGAACCACCAATGCATAGTTAACTTTACATTGTTAACAGTATATATCATTTTCACAATTCTTTAAAAATCTATTTTAGGCTGTATATATTTGTTTATGTTTTACTGCATATCCTTATAAGATTTTTTTCATACCTGAATATCAATATCAGTATTGGCCTGAAAAATCCAGTCACAATAACAGTTGTGATATAGCAAAGTGTTTAAGTGTTTATCTTTTTCTTTCATAATTTTCTCATCATATACAGTACATTGTCTACATTGTGTTATTAGTTTAATGCAGTGATACAGAAAGATTCACAGCATCAATCAATCATCCAGTCGCTGCTACTGACTTGAAAAGTCTCTTGAAGTTTCAACTTCACTTGAATTTTTAAAGAAACAAATTGGCACTTATGGCGGTTGAGATTCTTCCCCTAGGGTGTGCAACAAGGGCAGGTCAACAAGGGTTTCTAACAGGGCTAAAAAAAAAAATCCTTCATTTAAAACATGGTTCTTTATATAACATTATATCATAAAAATTATCACTTTTTTAGATTGTGTCCATCTGATTCAGTGATAACTCTCCAATGGGATCTCTCAGCCTCCTTCAGAAACAGCAGTGAGAGTGTTGGAAGGTGATTTATGTGTCTGTCTCCCTGTGCATAAATGAGCAACAGGCTTTCCAAACAAAAAAATTTACACATCTTTGCTTTGCTGTAAAAATGAAAAGTAGGCACTTTCCATCACATGTGACAGGTGTTTGCGCAGGTTTTTTTTAAGGCCTTTTGAAAAAGAGCACATTGAGTTTTCAAGACTGCTGAGATACTGGTGGCATGAATATTTCAGAGGAACTGTCAAGACCTGATGGCAGTTTTTTTTCCCCTCCAATTTTATCTGAGATTGTTAATTATCAATTTCACTGAAGTTGTTAACCAGCTGCAGATGGTGTGAATCTCATCACTAAAGGCTTTGATTCAAAGAAACTTTTAAGAGTTGGTGTTACACATTCTTGGAATATTTAACAGTGATTGTATCATTTCACATTTTTTTCACGGACTGTTTTTCCCGTCAGAATTGACTAAACACACATTTCTTTCCGTGCCCTGCCTCACATTCACACACACACACACACACTCTGGTGCACACATTACGGTGAGCTGCCAGCAACCACAACAGGGAGCATTACAGCCACAGTTTCCCGTTGTCAGTCACTGAGCCGCTGCAGTGGAGCAACCGGACACCTCAATGGCAGATGATGAGTGTTTTCCATTCAATTACCCCACCCATATTTTCCCAGGCAGCCAGTGATTTACCCCAGCGGTTTTCCAGTCAGAGGTCTGCTTTCCCAGCCACTGCCTGCACTTTATCCCAGTTATCAACCATCCATGATGTATTCAGTATCAGTCATCTGTGCTGATGCAAAAGTTTATCTGTGTATCTTCCCATCTTTCTTCTTAAAGCTGCTCCTATCCATGTTTTATATCAACAATGGGTCAGATAATGTAAAAGGGTCACATGTAGTGACAAACCACATAGAATTATTACCCAACCCTGCAGTTCCCCTCAGCTTTGTGGAACCTTTATAGCGTCTTTCACCTCATTGTTTTGTTATTTTGGCCTGCGACTTTCTGGTTCTACGTTCTGGTTCATTTTCTCCACTCTCATAGCGTCAGAGAGGGTAAATATTGGACTTATGTTTGTGTAAAGCAAGAAATATAACACTGATGTGTAAAGGATGTAAAATCTTTTGATAGTTTTCTTGATATATTGTTTTTCCTATGGTGATTGAATGCACTTGACAAAAGTTCCTTCCAATGTCAGAGTATTTTAATGTAAAATGTCAACGCTATTATTTATAAATGCCAGTTATTGCACAATGAACTAATGAAAGTCTGCAGTTCGTAGACTGTTGTCTGAATTGAATCAGCCTTGGCCTACATTTAATTTAAAGAGAATCCCTGCAGGGAGAGGCAACTTGGAGAGAAGAATCTGTCATTGTGATGGGTACCTGCTCAGTTTTTAAATTGATTACATGACAAATGCAGGGAAGATGCAGAAAGAAAAACACCATGCAATACACTTACCTGGGGGCTGAGGTGTTGTTTTCAGACATGTCTGTCAGGATCTTATTATCAAGAATTTTTTTTTTACGTTCTCTCTTGAACTGTGAGTTTGAAGCGGCGGAGGTCTTGGCTAACTGAAGAAAACCATGTTTGTGACATGCTCATGCTTGTCATTTACACAAGGCTGAGACCACATGCTCACATGCATATGCACACTGCATTACGTGCAGCCTGATCAAAAATTAATGGGGCAGAAATGTCCTTGAAAGATGCCTGTGAAATTGCAAATGAGGAGCCAAAAAATTGCCCTCTGCTAAATTGAAGGACACTTTCTGCATTTCACCCTGTCAACGTGTAATTTGTTGATTTGTCAAATATTCACACTTGAACAGTTTTACTGTCCCCTGTGGGCCACTGTAGACAAATTGTGGCTGAGCAGTTTGTTCCAAAAATGGAGACGGGTTTTGGTCAGGCAACAACAGCCTGAAGTAGTAGGGGAGGAAAAAAAACAAAAAACAAAACACGGAGGGAAAATGCAGCATCTACAGAAAACACTGTGCAAACAAAATAAATGACCAATATTGAGAAAAAACTCAACAATAGAGTGGTTTGAACACAGAGGAAGAATGCAATGTCTGCTTCTCTGCCAGAGTATATTGTTAGATAAAAAGTGTTTGACATGTTTTGTATATTAAAATTTTAAGTACAACACCTTCACCTAAATGAACATATATCAACATTCAGTTAAAATAAATCAGAAAATGACTCAAATTACTAAAAATTCAATCAAGGCATTGAGAATAGGTGGCACACCCTCCCACACACACTTAAAATCTATCAATACCACTGCCTCTATATATCCACACTACTTAAATGGCCTGTCCAGTAAAATGGGTGTCAGTTTACCTTCCCATCCTGCAACTGATGTGAACTCCCTTATGGCAGGAAGTGATTAGGAAAGATGTAGAGCACCATAAAGCCGAGACACTGAGAGGATCACACACAGATGTCTTATTAAAATAATAAACAATGACCGCAATAATGCTTAATGAGGTTAGGAGCACAAAAAGGCTTTGGTTTTTGCAAAGATGAACGAGCTCATCTGCTGCAAGCTGGCAACACAATGGAGAATCTCTTTTCTTTCTGTCTCCTGCACTCTCTTGACCCCTTGTTTTCACTCTGTCTCTGGCACAGACACAAACAAATGTAAACATTTTTAAGAAAATTACAATCTGTGCACATATTGATTATAGCTTGCAGCACAGAAAAAGACTTTTGAGAAGAAACTTTTTTTGCAGAAACATTAAGTAGTTATAGTAGAAGTTGGAAAACCTGAACATTTATGTGAGAAGCATAATAAGAAAGGCAATTTGCAGATATACAATCCCTCGCTACTTTATTAGATGCACCTATGCAATATAATGTAATCCAATACAACAGAAATCCCACATTTATGAAGATGATAATGCTTGGGTTCTGTTCCAAGAGGTGTTAATTAAACTATTTGTTTATTACTCATGTCATAGTTGAAGTGATGGTGTTGTACAGGACTACATTACACTCACAGAGCACTTTATTAGGAACACCATGCTAATAATGGGTAGTTCCTCCCTTTGTTCTCAAAACAGTCTCACTTCTTCTTGGATAGATTCAACATGATGTTTGAAACTGTCCTTTGAGATTCTGCTTTATGTTGACATGACTGCATCACATCATTTCTGCATATCTGTCAGCTGCACATTCATTCTGCCAATCTCCTGTTCTGCCACATCCCAAACATGTTCTACTGGATTCAGATGTGGTGACTTGGGAGGCCACTGAAGTACACTGAACTCAGTGTCATGTTCATGAAACCAGTTAGAGATGACTTTTGCTTTCTGACATGGTGCATTTTCATGCTGGAAGTCATTAGAAGAGGAGTAAATTTTGGCCATAAATGGATGCACATGGTTAGCAACAGTACTCAGATAATTGATTGGCCCAAAGTGTGCCCAGAAATACATTCCCCACACCATTACACCACTGCCACCAGCCTGTTGACACAAGGCAGGTTGGGTCCATGGACTCATGCTGTTGATGCCAAATTCTGACCCTACCATCTGCTGCCTCAGCAGAAATTCAGATTCATCAGACTGGGCTATGTTTTATCCCACTGCAGCCTCAAATTTCTGTTCTTGGCTGACAGGAGAGGTCCTCTGTTGCTGTAGTCCATCCTCCTTAAGGTTTGATGTGTTCTTCATTCTGAGATGCTCTTCTGCTCACCACAGTTGTAAAGAGTGGTTATCTGAGTCACCACAGCCTTTCTGTCAACTCCAGCCAGTCTGGCCGTTCTGCTCTCACATCTCTGAAAGATTGTTGTGGGTGAAAATGCCATGAGACGAGCAGTTTCAGAAATACTTAAACCAGCCTATCTGGAACCAACAATCATTCCACATGCCACTGAGTGAACTTTTGTATCAGATTGTACATTTGTCCTCCGTAAAGGGACCGAATAATGTACCTTGTGATACAGTATAATATGCAACATTGAAAATCTTTGCTATTAAGTGACAATATTATGTGTTTTGGAAAATAGTGTTAATAGTTTTAGTAGTTGAAATGTTCAATTTTTGAAATGTTCCTTTACTTCTGCTGTCAGCATCATAGCGGGTAGCTCTCAGTTGGAGTTAATTAGTATGTGGAGTAAGGCAGAATTTTGACAGAGGGGAGTCAAAACATAACCACTGGATCTTGTAACATTTCATTTTTCACAATAAAACTTTGAAACTGAGTTAGCAGCTTCTGAAGACATATGTTATTAACTCAGTAGTGGTATAGTAATTTCAGGGAGAGCAGCTACAAACCATGTTCAATCTCAGTAATATTTGTTATAAAATGCTCTTGTTTTGAAAGATTTATTTCACTGACATCAGTCATATTTTGCTTTCCCAACCTCATATGATGTTGTTCCAACCTACTGAACAGACTGTTGTTTAAAAACAGACACAAGACCACTTTAGCTGATATTTGGAGGCCTGGTGGATTTGCGACAATAGATTTTTTGTTACCTGCACAGGGGGATTATGCTCTCAAATCTCAGGTATTAGTGGGCTTACTAGGGGGATTACACATTGTACTTGATTCACGGCCGGTCCGAACAGATAATGCACCAGTATGTAAGCAAGCGTATTTCCAAAAAAAAAAAAAAAAAAACAAACAAAGAAAGAAACTGTATCCTGAATAGAAGTGAGGACAAGCAGCAGATGCATTAATCATCTTGGAGATTCTCTGTGCCGTCAAAAGTGGGTGGTTTTCCCTAATGGCCTAAGAATACGTGACTGCGGCAAGTTTGTTACACTGGTTCATTGTTCTTCTACGTACTGTAGATACTGAGGTATTCGTCCAACTGGGAACCCTTTTTTATGATGTGAGAAATGAAGCTTCACACTGGGACCCAGTCTCATTAACATAAACATGTAATCTTGCCATGCGGGGCCCTTCACATCTTACAGACTTTGCATAAGGACTTAACAGTGCTACACTAGTCAGATTTGCATGAAACTATTATAGTCATGATAACTTAGAAAGCTCATTATCCAGAGTAAATACAGCAGATTCCTTAGAAGCTAGTTACTGTAAATGTATAACAGTAACTTGCACATATTACAATAAATGAATGAAGTTTTTTTTTTATCGTGTTATGTACACAGCCAAGTCAAGAGCACAGCTATTTACAAGACACTACAAGAGCATACAAGCCAACAAAGAAAACTGGAAAACTAAACAGCAGTTCAATCATTTTCACAATCAGATTTTATGACCTTCAAGTCTTACTTATATCATCTTGATCTAATGCAAATATTCTTCAACTACTGTATGATAACTAGCTGTTAACTGATGATAACTAGCCACCTGTACTACTATTTATTGTCCTAATTTTGACCCCTGCTAACATGACATTTCTTCTTTCAGTTGAATCAAATGTTGCATCTGTGTGGATATTATTTCATCAAATATCCTGAAGTAATGGAATTAAAACATAGAAATCTTTGGCTTGAAGTCTAAATGAATTAACTGTTCATTAATTAATTAACCAGGCAGTTCATATATTTAAGTAACAACTAACACATACTTTTGTTATCAATTAATCTAACATTTTATATCATTTTACAGTTTGAAGTGATTAATCTTTTCTCCTAAAAAATCTTGAATACAAACAAAGACAAATACTGGAAAGTGGTGACCATAATTTATCTGAACCAAAAATGATGTATTCAGGTGTTTTGTCCAAAACCCAAAATATTCTGTGTACTGTCATGAAAAATAAAAAATGAATAGAAATGAAATGAAATGAAAAATAGAACAAGGCAAAGTTTGCAATTTTTTACTTGTTAAGTGATTAAATGATTATCAGAATAGCTGCTGATAAATATTCTGTTGATCAACTGATTAATCAACTAATCATTTAAGCTGTCATGTGAAGGTTTTCACCTGCTCTCATTGTAACTTTTAATGATTTCCTGCCCAGTCAGAGGAAATCAGTGACCTAAGTATGGCTTTGGTGGTTGCAGTGGCAGATGCTACCATGCATATAAAGATCCTGCTTGCGCTCGCCAAAGGACTTGAGGCCATTTGTACTAAAATAAATGCACTAGTCATACCATAAGTGAATAAAAGCATTCCCTGAGGGGGAATCGTCTTGATGACTCAGTCTTAATGCATGTACCAGGTACTGACAGTACAAAGGGTTTGAATTTTTATCTCTGCCCTGAACAGCACTGTCTCTCTATCCCCATCCTGGGCTTCTTCAGTTCACTTGTCATGGAAAGTAGAATAAATTCAGAAGATGTTAAAAGAGGACAAACTGTCAACGTGCTGCAGAAAAGTGTCTGCCAAAGAGTGTCAGGTTGCACTGAGGCTTCCTTCACTTCTTGCTCGCTGACCTCCTTGCAGCTTGACAAGGACCTGGATTTTACAGAGCCAAGCTGTTGCACAAGAGCTCTGCAAAAGGAGATATACAGTGCCTTGTACATTATTGAATTTATAACTGTCATATATATTAACCGCAACTATCTTACACTGCTGTGCTGCTTGGCAAGAATGCATTTATCTTAGCCAAAGTGTTGAACCTGGGCCATGCAGAGACTGAAAAACAGATGCAATTCACTGCTGCAGTCGGCTCTCTTGAGGTCAATACACACATCAGTTCATATTGCATGCAGAGATAAATACAAACCAGCACTGCAGACACTAAATACTGATGTTCAGTGATGCTCTACCATTGGCTGTGTTAAAGGAGAATTCTGCTATTTTCAGCGTGGCTCCTATTGTAATTGTGGCCGTTCTAAATTAGCTATAGCCAGGTAACCAAGGTAGCTAGCTCATAAACTACCTAGTTATCAGCAGTAACAACAAACATAGCATGGTTATACTTCAACAGAATTCAACAGAAGAAAAACTGCAGTCTCTCTTTAAGGTGTTAGAGGTGACAGACTCTCAGAGGCAGATGTGTTTCACTGTGTTGGGAAACTGATCTTTTCTTGGAGTCAATAAATACATCAGCTCGCACTTAATGAATGCAAAAAAAAAAAAACACCTTTGATTTGAGACCTCATTTGGCCCTGGTCTGACTCATTTTCCTTGTGTTTATGGTAACAGTGCCTATAGCAGTTGAGAACCTGGCTGTTCTT
Source organism: Lates japonicus (assembly GCA_033238685.1). NCBI lineage: Eukaryota > Metazoa > Chordata > Actinopteri > Centropomidae > Lates > Lates japonicus. The sequence continues at coordinate 7,415,826 of BRZM01000010.1, read as the reverse complement.
TCTATTCAAAAAAAAAAAAGAAAAGTGAAAGTCCTGATTAATAATTGTGATTGACTTCAGCAACACCTACCTCGGTTGTATTTTATAGTATTTAATGAAAATAGCATGTTTCAAATGTTTTGGCACTATTCATTCTCTGTTTCTCATTTACTGCCATTTAAATGCCCTAATTCACTCCAATCCCTCTTGTGTTTTTTTCTCGCAGCTGGGTGAGGACACTTTCAACCGTGCCAAGCTGTTGAACGTTGGCTACACGGAGGCTCTGAAGGACGCAGAGTACGACTGTTTCATCTTTAGTGACGTGGACCTGATCCCAATGGACGACCGCAACCTCTACCACTGCTACGACCAGCCCAGACACTTCGCCATCGCCATGGACAAGTTTGGCTTCAGGTATGACGACGGTGTATTTGCCAAAGTCTGACTTCAACACTGGTTTGTTTGAACTCATTTTGAAGTATGTCACGCTGATGACACCTTAAGGGATAATTATACCTTGAAAGCAGGTTGGCTCTGTACCTGCCTGTCTGTTCAGATTATTATTGTAGATCACTTTCACAGTTTGCTACACTTAGTTTATAAAATGTAAATACGTCAAATTTAAATATGCATCTGGCTGCCTAACAAAAAATGGAAGAAATGGCCCACAGTCTTGTTGTGACAGACAATTGACAGAGCACTATTTAATTTGACTAAATCTCATTATACTTTGAAATTTTTGTCTGTAGCCTAAATTAGCATGAACATGCACCATAGTTCACTGCTGCCAGTTTTCATTTGGTCATACTTCTATCGCCCTAACAAGAGCACATGATGCAAAGCGTAACTAACAAGTCTGGACGACAGCGGATGAAGTTGCTGAGGGGTCTAACTGTAACACAAAGGAGCCATACAACACATTATGTGTGTGGCTGTGAGGTTACTGACTTTGTTGGCAGTGTGCACTTGCTGCTGGTAAATTCACCACTGATAATCACAAGAAAAACACATAGTACACATAGAGGAAAAAAATAAAAAATACACCTCAGAATTGTGTGAGTTAGTTGAGTGGTTGAATCAGCAGAAAAATAATCTGCTACTGTAAGGTAATTTTTCGAGGCAAAATACCAAACATTATGTTGGATTTGTAGTATATGTATATGTATGTATACACACCCACACTATACTACAATTATGGAGCTCTACTAATAACATGCCAGAGATTTGACCAAAGGCTCTTAGACAGTATATTGTTGATGCCTGCTGTTCCTTAGCTTTGCAAAGGAGACTGCAGCGTTCCTCACAGTCAGTGCTGAGCGGTGCGGTCGGGTCCTGTTTTAGTTGTGTCTTTTGCATAATGACACTACACCTACCCTCAATTATCTAAAAGCACTGGGAGCATTGATTAATGGCCTAAACATGGCCAGTGAATGTGACCTACCCATCCAAGAGCTGTCAGTCCACAAGAGTTATCCTACTGAAAACCCCCAGGGGCCACAGCAGCTCCCTGATATAGTGCTCAATAAGCTAATGCTATCTGGCAACAAATACAATGCCAGGTGGTAAGCAGGACTGTAGTGCTTATTTGCTGTGAATCAGTAAAGACTTAAAATAGTTTCATCAGACTTTTTTTTTTTTTTTTGGCTCCCAGAAAATGGAGAAAAGTGGATAAAAGTAAGAGCTTGATGGTTGGAGTGAGTGGAAGGTCACAGAATTGATTGTAGTTAATTGCTGATGTAAAAATGTGATCATTGTAGAGGATTGGTTCCCAAGGTTAAAGTGGTCTTAGTCAGCCGACCAACTTTTTTTTTTTTCTCAGTCTTTCCAGTCTTAGCTTTTAGGAAGCTTCCAAATTAGAGGAAAAAGTCAGCGACCATGCAGGAAAGAAATAAACAAAGACATAATGAAACATTTGGTTGAGGCATCATGCAGCTGTCTCCACTCACTAAACGTTTGTATTTTGGCTTCATCATCTCAGGAAGGCAACCTGAGCTGCTTCCAAATGAAAAACACTACAGGTTTTTTGATAAATGTAGGCAGTGAAAGTCAGGTCACATTAAGTGCTACTCCATTACCTTAGCACCTCACAACACCTAACACCTCTATGAGCATAGAGGGTCACCTTTAAGTCCATTTCATTCCAACACAGCTCTTTCAAACACATCCCAAAAATTATAGTCCCTCATGCAATGTATTAAATTATACAACCATTATATTGTACATAATTTTGTGGATGTCCAAGTACTTGTTCCCTGGATAATATGAGTCTGCTACAGCCCATTTAGACTTTAACAGAGAACACGTTTATGCCAGGTCATGGCCTAATCCTCGCAATGATTCCACACTATTCAGTGATTTACGATCAATGCTAAAGGAAAGAAACAGGCAATAGGTAAACATATGAAACTGGTATAAGGTAACAATGCACCATTTAAAGATTTTAACATAGTTTCTGAGGTTTGGCTTATTCCAGATCGCCATCCTTATGGATTTTTAGTAGTTTTTGTTTAACTATATTTACCTCTCTTGTCTTGACCAAGGCTAATTCTGTGCTGTATCCCACTTAAAGATCTTTTTAGTCAGTCTCTCCTCTGACAACTGGACAAGGTGGTTCTGCAGCCTGACTATCACATTTCTGCTTTACAAGACAAGTGCTGCCAGAGATATGTGATGTACAGTATTTATACCTGAAACATGAAATGGTTCGGAAATAATGTCACAGGCAGAAACAGCAACACAAAGCCATCCTCATGTTTGGTCATGCTTTAAACAACTAAGTCAGAGGAGCTTTGACGTGTGTCAGTCACTTGTGACCTATAGTGACCTATAGTTCACATTGAGCTCATTAAATATTAAAACAAGACCAAAAACTTAGAATGTTATTAATGGTTCATTATTTAACACAATAAAAAGACTTTTATTCTGAATAAATCTCTGTCACGTTATTGCCAAATTTCTGTCAGACTCTGGATCTGAGTGGTGTTTGAGAGTTAGTATTTGATGGATAAATATCACGCTTTTCCAAGGAAATAATCAGACCAGTATGAGGTTTATGGAGCCACATCTGTTGAAGATATTATACAAGAGTTTTGTTTATCCTCTTTCTACCGAGACCTAATAAAAAATTTAAACTCAGTTCTGAAAGTTCTCAAGAAAAACATGCAAACAGTTTATCAAATTTCTGGTCTCTCCCTCTCTCTGTGTGTCTCTCTTTCTCTCTCTTCTTCTTCCTCTTCTCCCCCAGCATATGTCCCTTTTTAAGCACACACACACACACACACGCACAAACACACTTCTCACCATATTGTTGGTGGGAGAACTTGTGCAGAGACATACGGTCTCATTAATTTCTGCTTGTCATCTTTCAACAGGGAGCTGTCATACGTTTGACAACACATACTGTACAGAATGTACACACACATGCAGTCACACACATACATCACCCTCTGGTTAGTCTCCAGGCGGCTGTCATGACACTCCCGGCTGACGTCCGTCGCACTCCACTACTCTCACGACTTTTGAGGAAAAGATAAAAAAAACACTTGTCTGCCTTATTTTGTCCAGTGTCTACACACACACACTCATGCACACACACACACACACACACAGAAATACAGTACATATGGCCAGTGCTTTCACAAACAAAACACAGACTCCACTATTTTATTGTTCTTTTTTTTTAACCATCTGTCTTCCCTCATATTCATTTCAGTTTTGCTGTTTTTCTTCCTCTGTTCTCATCTTCTCTTTTCCTCATTCATTCTCCTCTAATCTTTAATGTAATTGGTTGGGGTTTCTCTCAACTTATCTGTCAAGTGTCGTACAGCAGGATTTGTATTGGTAATGCAAATTTTAATTAAATTTAGCATTATCAGACATTTCTGGTGTTCTGATTCACAAAAATGTTAAACAATTTTACAAATACATTGCTACTTGAATAAATATCAAAACACAAATGTAAGTCCACAAGTGTCAGGTGATCCTTGCACATTTAATAATCAAAGTGCAAAAGAATTTATAGCAAATATTTGTGGACATTTTTAATGCACAGGAAGCTTTAAGAAACTGTTATTAGATCTATGAACATTATGTAAAATACTGATATTTATTCAAGTTGCAATGTATTTATTTGAAAAATTGTTTTATTGATTGAAATTCTTTGGTTTTTATTTGTGCAATATTCATTGCACCATAAATTACCAACAAAGACAGGTTACAAAACTCGTTTTTATTTATACATCATGTAACATGCATTTGTCACCATTGTTGAGACTAATTTCTCTCCATACTCCGAGAGCAGTGCAGAGTGTTTGTTGTCTGCTTACTGTATAAGCACAAGAGGTTTTTGCATAAATACTGTGGCCCCTGTTTACACCCAGTCATTTCATGTGTCATTAGTGGATTATACAGTATATGGATATGGATTATCCACTTACTGTAAAAAAAGGCTACTGAAAATTATCCTCTTAAAAATGCATCCAAGACAAGACACATTAGGGAAAAAGATCTGATTGCCTGAAACGTTTCAAGAGGTTATTCAAATGTAAATTGTGATCCATTTCTTCAAGCCGCAGAGGAAAAAAATGGAACTCCTCTTAATGCATCGCATCATGTGAAGCTGCTGCTGTCCGGGAATCATGAACAACCTCAGAATAACAAGACCTGAGAAGCTGCACTGGAGTCTTTACTGCACTGAAGCCTGTATCCTCCACTAACTTCAAGAAAGGGAAAAAAAGAGGGATTCTCGTTATTATCAACTATTTCCTGTGTTGGTAGACATGACTGTTGTAGTCATATCGCACATTGGGGTTTGAGAAATTGAGCCTGACCAACTGTATGAACACAGATGTAAAGGAACTTTTTGTTTTGTTCCTACAATAATATGGACAAGGCAACTTCCTTGGTTGTTGAACTGCATGTATGATAGGGTTTTTCAAGCCTATAGTTAGTTTGTTCTGTTCCAAATCATTGCATGAGATCCTAGTCCAGGTCAGACCTTGATTCGTTTTCCATCTTGCTACAAGCTTGCGTTGATTGTGCTCATCAGCATCCCAGTATGCAATGCGCACCAGGGTATGGGAGCCATTTAGATCAAACTTACCAACCTTCTAGTTGGGTCAGATCAAGGTCAGATCACTTTCCCACCGCAAACGAATTGCTGCAGAATTCATTTGTGACTGAACCGAGACCACCACTTCCCCTTAGGGGTCTCGGTGTGGTTGTACGAGGATGATTGCTGCGTTCAGATGTTCAGATCTGCCTAAACGAATATCAAGGGAAGGAGAAAACGAACCATTAGTGAGTTCAGCCTGACTAAACAACACAAGTTTCTAAAAGCCTGTAAATGTATGTTAGATTTGCTCGACCTAGCTTTTTGAAAGATTCGTTTGCTGTGTCATTGTCAAATAATTGATGATGATACCTTCCAGTAAGTGCTGTGCACAAACAAGGCTGTGGTTAGAAAATATTTCTCTTTGACTTGACTAATTAGGATGAACGTGTTAAAACTGGTTTCTGATTTGTTCTCTCATTTTTACCCTTTGAAAGCTTGAGCTTGCTTGAGCTTGCTTGCACATAAAGGAAAAATGGATATCTTCCTGTACTTTTATAAACCCAACTAACTAACTAACTAATTTTGTACCTTGGGTCCTGGTATTCATCCGGATCTTACTTTGTCACGTACCACCACCTAAACATTGCATGGCAACAGCATTCCCCAATGGCAGCAGCCTCCCCTCTTCCACCCTGCACTGCAAAAAACTAATGAATGGCTCAAGGAACCTGACAAAGAGCCCAAGGTGTTGACCTGGTCTCCAAACTCCCCAGCTCCCAATTTGATTGGGCATCAATGGGATGCGCTGGAACAAGCCAGACCCATGGAGGCCCCACCCCGCAAACCCACAAGACCCAAAGGATCTGCCGCCAATATACAGACATGACAGAACACCCCCAGAGATTCTGTGTCCATGCCCTGACAGGTCAGAGCTGTTTTGGGGGCACAGTAGGATCTACACAATATTAGACAGGTGGTTTTGAAGTTGTGACTGAACAGTGTAATTCTTTGCGCCAGAAGGTAACATGCAGTGGAGCAGATAGTTGAGGCTGCAAATGAAAACTGTTTGTAGTTATTATTTCTTTTGTAATAATACATTCATTTAAAATGCTGTATATAGATCATTTCTTCACCTGTCCTCAACTGCTCTGTTATAACTTCTCTCCCCTCTCACCTTCTCTCCCTCCCTTATCTGTCTTCCTTTCTCTTCTCCCGCAGGCTGCCGTATGCAGGCTACTTCGGAGGAGTTTCAGGCCTCAGTAAAAAACAGTTTCTGAAGATCAACGGCTTTCCCAACGAGTACTGGGGCTGGGGAGGGGAGGATGACGACATCTACAACAGGTAAGTGCAGAAACACACAGCATAAGCTTTTTAGATTCTCTTTATAAAGGTGATAAAGTTTGAAGGACCAAAACTGAAATAAAATACTTGTCAGGAGAAGCAGTTTGCAACAAACACCGCACACAGAACATACCATCTGTCAGGGTTATGTTCGGTAGTCTGCGTGAAATAAAATCCTTGTCAGACCACCAGCTGCAGCACATACACACACAGTCTCACATATTCATACAAACATGCACATTATCTCAGGCTCTAGTGGAGACTGTAGCGGTAAAATGAGTCAAAATCAAGTCTCTGAACTGAAAGTGACACTGAAGTTCCTCATGGAGGGGGTGATTTATTATAATTGTTCAGGGAAGGAGAATGACTAGCAAATAAATTAACCTTTTGAAGCACTCGAGTCGGTTTTAAATGACTTGCTCCAGCTCACTAATGATATTAATGTGGAACTGTGCTGGAATCAAACCTGGGAGAAGAATATCTGTTTGATGGGAAGACAGAAGGATGACTTAAGACTGCTTAAATGCGTTGAACCACTTACGGGGCCATTAGTTTAATTTATCGTCAACTCGGATGGTTGTTTGGACTGAAAATTGTTTAATTATCTGGCAAAGTGATGATGTGACTATTAAGCAAATGATGATTGCGGCAATGCACACTCATCCATCTGTTTTTGCACAGTAGAAACACAATAAATAAGGATTTAGTTTGATAGCATGGAACCACTGTAATGAAACTTTTCATGGAACCTTAATTACAACCGATGTTTTCCATATATTCCCTCATAATTACACATGTTAGCTCCACCACCCACATCAACAAACAGGAAATATCAGTTTTACAACTGAAATACACATTTAAGGTGGCGGAGATTTTCTATTGTCAGTTGTCGCTGAGGCTCGAGTACACTAATTATAAACATGCACACACACACACACAAACAACACTCACTCACACACAGCAGGACAGTTCTCCTCTGACAAAATGCAACCTCCCTCTTTATTGTATCTCTATTCTTCCCAGTCTGTTTTTCTTTTTCCTCTGTCTGTGTCCCTGCCGTCACTCTCACACTGTGAAGCTTATCTTTCTCCTCTCTGTGTAATAGCATTACAAGAAAACCGCAACTATATAATACAAAAATAACATTTGAAAATTGCTGTTTTCAACAATGGGCTGTGGTTGTCAACACCACTATTCAGGAGATTACAGTTGTTTGTCAGTGCCTGGTAAGATATGATAAAAAAGATCCATGCGTGTGGTTCACTGAGTAGTCGCATTATGTGTGAATGTGTGTGTGGTGTGTGTGTGCGCGCAATTATGTGCCTAAGGATAACAGATAAAGTTCAACCTCTAACTTTATATTGGATGATAGCTGCACTAGGCCATTAGATGCTGTAGATTTCCTTCAAGATATTTTCTGCTCTCCAACTGAGCAATTTCAGCTGCTGTGAAATGTGACATGCGGGAACATCATTAAAATCCCAGTCAAAAAAAAAAAAAGTTCAGACATTGACTTCTGCTATTCAAAATTTACCTCAATGTTCAAATTCCATCCTCGGATAGAAATGTATAATCTCAGAGGAGACACTTTCCAATGTAAACACTGCTAAAATATACATGTGAAATGGTTTGTTTTTTATATATTTCTTTGGATAAAGTGCAAACTGCAAACACAATGACATCCTGTTGAGATATGAATCAAAGAGCAAGAGTTTCTTTGTGGTGTTTCCTTCATTTATAGTCTCTTGTAATTAAAGTGAGGCTATGTAATATAACTTTTGCTGAACAGTGGCCACAAGTGGCAGTTACAGGATAATGGCTAATTGAATTACCTTCATTTTCCAAGATTGTCTTGGGTCAGTGGCTTTAATGATATCAGTGGGGCATCCTGCTGGCGTAGAGGTTTAAGACGCCATCCATATAATCTCTGCAATATGTCCCTGGATTGAGTCCATCTGGGGGCCTTTTTCCCTCATCTTGTGTCAGCTCTTTGCGGTGTACCAGAGGTTTTCAAACATCATACACATATGTTTTTAGACTCAGTGTGACTCACACTTTTCAAGGATGGCAATTATCTCCAACGTCCATCACCAATAAACACCTGGAATTTTGCTTAAAAATCATAGAAAAAAGACATTCTTTATAATTAAGAACTTGCTAGAGAATCATCGTCTTTAAGTTTTCCCTCATTATCAAAGTAATCCAGATATAGTTGTGTGTACATCCATGGTGACCCTGCTAGCTGCTGATAGCTAGAGTAGTTCAGCATACCTTTTACAAAATGTAAACAAGTAGGTTTGTCTGGTGGGAAAGGCAGGACTAACTAACCAAAGAAGACTTTTGGTGGATGTTTCAGATTGAGAGAAGTTAGATATTCTCTAGCTAACATCAGCAAAGACACTGTGGAGAAGAGGGTCATGCAGGAGTTGTTTGAGAAGTTGTTTTTTTTGGGGATATTTTGACATTTTGATACTTTTTTTTAAAACATGAACCTGGACTCAGTTGTGAATCCAAGCAGACTACACTATGACTGCTGTCTGTCTGAAGGAGAAAGCTAGAAACCTTGAAAGTCCACAGGCAGTGAGTGTTTGATGGTCAATCTGCATTAAATTGACATCACATCCAATAATTTGATAATATTTTAAAGGGTTGAGTGGGTGTGCTTAATCCTAAACAGTTAACATCAAATCTGTAGCTCTGTTCAGCATTTATCTGTGGGTGAAAGAGTCTCGTACAGGGTTGTGCAACGAAACTGTAAAAATTCCTAAAGTCAATCTTATAATAAATTGTAGAAAAAAAACACTGTCAGAAACAAGCAAATAAAGCTGAGCATGAAGGTTGTGTATTGCTTCACTCAAGGGCTCACACCCCCTCCTACTATCCATCCTTCGCTTTTCAGGGCTGGCTTGTTTTAAATCCTTTCATGGAGCAATCTGAAGGAAAATGCCCTTGGAAAACACACTTGAGCAAGCTGTTGGAAGACGGCACTGTGTGGACAGGGTCGTGTGTGAATGTAGCTGAGGCTATCAAAACAAGCAAAACTGTCTTCCACTCACTTTTCTCTTGAAAAATGCTTTGATTTAATTTTTGAGGATTTCTAGCTTCAAGGATGGACGTGTCTTCCAGTCTGTCAGGCTGAAATATCTCAACAACTATTGGATGGATTGCTGTGAAATGTGGTACAGGCATTCATGTCTCCATCAGAATGAATTATAATAACTTTTATAATCTCCTCACTTTCTGCACAGTACCAAATCAGGTCCAGTACTTTGGTTTATAACTGGTTGTACTTTGTGTTGCATGCTAACACGCCAAGCTAAGATGGTTAACCTTGTAAACATTAGCTGCTAAACATCAGGAAGTTAGCATGCTCACATTACAATTCAGCTCTAAGCAATGCTTTGCCTTTTCACAGCCTCATAGGGTCACCAGCTGCTGTAGACTCTCAGTCTTATTGCTGCACTTAATATGTTCCATATAAGTCCTTTTTATTTTTGATCTCAGCAGAACATACAGGTATGGATGTAAAATGTGCCCTTTGATTAGTCCTACAGCAGCAGGCAAGTAAAGGAGATTTTTCCTTCAGGGAACAATAGAGAAAAAGCTTATTATATGTTTTATTTGGAGGCATTCACAGGAATCATTTTTTGTGTTATCAGAAGCTGAAAGGTTTCTAACAATACAGGCTGTAGTAGCGTGCAGAGGGGAGGGTGGAGTCTCCAGTTGAGTGAACTAACAGGCTTGCCGGCTCAGTCTCTCAGGACTGACTAGAAGAGAATGGCACAGGGATAGAGAGATAAAAGAGCAGCGGTATACCGTAGATCAGAGTGTTTGGCGCCCATGAAATCTGCCCCTTGTTTTTCCTCTGTTGTTAAAAGATAGCTGGGATCACGGTTTTGAGCCCTGCAAGCGGCCGACACGTCCATCAGCCTGGTGTCCAGTCAGAGTGTCCTTGAACCTGACGCTGAACCTTCTTCTGCTTGTTCTTTCATAGCTGCTTTGGAAAACGGAGCATCAACTAAATGACTAAAATTGCTCTTTCACACTCTACTTCAGCAGCCCTCCCTCACTCCTCTCTAACCCTCCAACCCTGTGTGCCTCTTTGCCTATCTCCCTCTCTTGCTTCCCTCCAGCAATTTCCTTTTTTATGCTAGTTTTGATGCCACAGACCATGGCATGGCCACTGCCTGAAATGGGTCCTGCTAGCTTAATGCCAGCCCTGAGGGAACTAGCTGTTCCTGCTGCTCAGTGCAGCTCGAGCCTGTGGCGGAGAGGACACATGCCACTTACACAACTGCCAGTGCCACTTGCCCAACCCCCACCCCGCTCTCTAAAAAAGTTGGTGGATATTACAGAGAGAGAAGAAGAGAGAGGAAAGGGTTTTCTTCCTCACCATCCTCTCACCCTCTCTGAACATGCAGTAGTAGCCTTGGGTAAAGACTGTCTCCTCTCCCCAGGGCTTTCATGGCACACCAGCCTTCAACACACACACACACACACACACACACACACACTCGCTTCTTCCCTTGCCCTTTCCCCTTCCTCCCTCTAAACCTCCCAGCAGTGGCTTTCAACAGAGCCTGAGCCAGCGACGTGTACACTTACAGCCACAGCGGCACAAGGACTGCACGTGTTTCTGTGAAGCCTTTACAGTGGTGTGAGAGTCAGGATATTTTGGGCTTAACACTTTGAGCATGCCGAGCCTTTGATAAGTTCAGCCACACTTCCAGATCTCTGCCCTCGGGTTGGGTCAGCAAGTATTTTAAATCTCGACCTTAGACCTATTTTCTTCTCTCTTGCATTTTATAGATGCCCTCACCTGTGCTTGAACGCCCACATCTCTTATCTATTCATGGGTTGGTTTTCACAGGATCTGTTTCCGACCTGTGAAGACCTCTAGTAAGGAATGTTGCGAGAGTTGTGACCGGCCGCACTGAAATAGTAGTTCTGGATCCCCTCATTTCTCTTTGCTTGCCTGTTGCAGGTGATCCGTAATGCACTAGCAGCTTCAGTGCACCATTAGTGTCTATACAGAATGTGTTCAGGCACAGCACTGAGCGTGGGTCACCCGTGTTATGGCAGCACTCAGTGACCAATACACAATCATTGTAGTTACACACGTAAAACAGAATTGTAAATCATTATACGACCTGTGTAGACAGCTGGATTAATTAATAGGATAAATAGGAGTGCATGTGTTCTCTCAGGCACGTGTGCGACTGAAAAACGTGGTAGAAATATGTCCTGTGTTGACAGGCTGCTACGCTCGAGAGGCAGCGACACATCATTCCTCTGGAGTGCTACCAGTAGCATTCTTTCTTTGAATTACATGAGGTTCAAAAACATTTCTTGGCTCGGCATCAGAAGAATGCAACTGATTTCATCTGCTTTAAGTAATTCAGGGGCAGGGTAAGGAATTCCTGTTCAGTCACTCATTCTCCTCTGGTTCAACCATTTAAGTGTATCAAGTGGTAATTTAGTCATATCTGTTGTTGTAGTCTTTCTAACGTGCTCCATGGACAAAGAAAAGCAAGCACCCAAAAGGGCAGCAGGGAGAACAAACAAGTCCCCCTGAGAAAACAGAGCAAGCAGCCCCATTTTCCTTATGATATGAAACTTTCAATATGACAGTCACAGAACAGGAGTCAACATGACACAGAGAGCACTTCCTTCACAGTGGAGTAAAATCAATGTAGGGTGAAGGCGAGGTGACGGAGGGAAGCGGCAGCGGTGAACACAAAGAGTGAATGTGCAGAATGTGAAAATTCAACACATTTGAAGATAAAAAAAGAAAGAAAAAAATCTATCATATCACGCTGATTCCACAGCAGCTCCACTGGCTACCTGGTGATTGCAGAATTGATTTAAAGAGTATGTGCTCCTGGTCTATATATTTCTGACATGCTTCCAGTTTGTTGACCCCTCAGGTCACATGATAACTTTCTCAAAATTAAGCTTTTATTTTGCCCATACAGTATCAATGTTATAACCTGTTTTTCTTGCTGTTTCGTTACAGTGTAGAGCACTTTGAATTGCTTTCGCATGACTTTGTGCTTTACAGATTAACTTAATGGAAACATGGGGGGGAGAGGGGGGAATGACTTGCAACAAATCTAACTGGTTGTTTGATTAAAAAAAGGAAAGAAAGAAAGAAAAAAAGTCAAAGGTACAGTACAAGCCTAAAAATGTAAGGCGAGAAATTAACTATGACTCTCAGTGTGATTTTCAGCAACAAAGATCCAATTACAGAGTCTAAAATTCTGTTAAGTGCACAGTTAACAGTGGGCTAGAGCAAAAGATTATACTGCTGGGAAAACCGACAATACAATCTGCAGCTGAAATCAGTTTACTTTTGGAATATGGGTCCATTTTTTGCTTGTTCAATGATGAGGCATTTTGAATTTGCCACGGCTCTGATTTGTGTCACTTCTCCATCAGAACAGCAGCTGAGGCTCATGGGTACTTCAGTATTTAGAGCTGTCCGCCATGCCAAAATGACAGACAAAGCATGATTTCTTAGTTAAAAGTGGTGGTCATGGCATAAACCTCCTCACCCTGCTATCCTGTGTGAATTCAGTTTCAGAATCAGGTTTGTATGATGTTGGATATCTTACGTGAAGGGGGGGATGGAGTCTGAGGTGCTGGCAGCCAAATGATGAAGTGGACTGTGAATAATGCTACTGTTTTGTTAATGAACCCCAACCACCATGTTTCATAAGAGCACGGTGTGGAATGGCAATGACATTTGGTGAACAAATGTCAACCGCTAAATCAGTGACCGTGACATATGCCAGGTGTTCAGAGGATTAAAAATCGTATTTTCTGTTACCACACCCATGTGACACAAACAACTCCTATGCATTTTAATGTATTTGATGCCAGTCAAGTTGGGTCTTCTAAAATTCAACTTAGCCTCTGAGAACTCTGTGGGATCCTAAAATTTCTATTACAGCTGCATGCAAGATAAGCAGTGATCGGAGATGTGTTCTGTTACAGCATGTGACCTTTCCAGTGAAGGCTAGATCTTCTTCCATTTTTTAAAACTGATACATGCAGCCTGCTTGTACCGTCCAGCCCCCCCCCCCCCAAATCAGAGATGCATTAGGGAGAGGTAGGGGTTGGAAAAAAAAGGGAACATGCTCAAGAAGAAAATGAGAAGCAAGAGCTGAGAGTGGAGTTGTGGAAGGAAAGAGGAGGAGGGAGCAGACGGGAAAGGAGGAGGGAGAGAAATGAGGCATTGAGTCGAAGGTACAATCCGACAGAACAAGCACAGTCAGCAGCTGCTGGTACATGATGTCCACATGCAACGAAGCTGAGGAGCAGAAACTGACCAAAACTCAGCTCACTCCTCTTTTTATAAAAAAAAAATCTGTGGTCAGTTAATACTTTTATATCAACACGGAATCAAAGTACTAAGTGTAATGTAAGAGATGTAGATTGGAGTGACAAATCCACATAACTCTGTAGTCCCCCTTGGTCTTTCAGGTCATTGTTTTGGGTTTAAAGCCCGCAACTTTAACGTTTGGTTTGCTGTGGGCTATTTCTGTGCAACTCTGATGGCTATTACCACCTGTTTATTAATAATTTTCCACTTACCTACTACATAATTTCCCAGCTTTTTTAAAATTCAAGTATAACAAGCTGGTCCTGGGTAGCTGCAGCAACTAACACGTCATTAATTTCCCTCATAATTAGTACCAAATTGTGTTGGCCTTTCTTGGAAATATCCTGGTAATTTACAGCTAAATACCAGGTAACCCTTAGGAAATCATGGGGAAAGTTTGCAGGAAATTGACTGAAATTACAGGAAAAAATAAAATAAAGTACAACCTTCGTTCTTGCAAGAGAAGATTTTCAGTCTTAAGTTTATACTCAAGAATATTTTCCCCCATGTCTCTTCTGGGACATGAGATTGTTGTATTTCAGTCATTTAAATGGGCTCCAATGTCATTAAACAACACAATTTAAAAGTGTGCAATGTGTGAAAAAGACAACAAGCAGAAGGTTGAAAGTTTTTCCCTCTTGCAGCACCCAGACATGTTCCCACCGAGAGAAAAACTTCTCCTCTTTCTCATATTCACACCCACACACCTCACTTTCCTATTACTTTTTCACTGCTGTGCATCTTCCAACCCTCCACACACCACCACCACAATCACCACCACCTCCTCCTCCGACACCACCCCCCCTCTCCTCCTCCCTTCTCCCATCTCATTTCTGCAGGAAGAGGGAACTGAGGCAGGACATCAGACTTAGCTCCCAATTCTCCTCCACTCCATTGCGCTAGTGCAATTAACTCCTCTGGTGGGAATAAGAGAGGAGAGCTGGAGAAATTCCTGATTAATCCAATCAAATAGGTCCATGGTCTGTGTGTGTGTGTGTGTGTGTGTGTGTGTCTCATACCACTGTCCAGACTGCTATGATAATGTCCTTAAACGCACGCACACAGTCCTCCTCACCTTAGGCTGCAAATGAAGCTTTTCAGTAGATCATATTAGCAGGCTGATTTTCTAAGGAGAGAGATGTGCTGATGATCCACTTTAGCCTTCACAAAAATTAGGAATTTTTCAAATGATAACAAGGTGCTTCTGTTGGTTAGTCGGCCCTATGATATAATGGATTCCACTCTTAAGTCCGGCTGTAGCTGCGTTTATAGCAGACCTTTTACTGTGTAGTTCAAACTGAACCAACACCTTATTTAAAATGTCAAAGATTTGACAAATACACAGCTTTCCCTTTCCTTACTGCTTCACCGTAAAAGCCATTCCATTATTAAAAAGCTTTTAATGGGAAGAAGCAGCAGTAACACTGGATTACATACTTCCTGTTTCACTGCTAAATCTCTGTGTATTGGTAGATAATTTGGAATCAAGTAAAAATAAATATTTAGAATAAAGGGGCTTGCTCAGTTGCTGGTACAAGCTGAAAGTGATGCATTCTAATCCAACAGTCCTAAATAAATCCACCTTCATGGAGGTTATAATATTCAGTGGTGTCTCTATTATTTTGTCACCGTTTATATCAATGAGGTGGGGTAAATAACAGAAACACCTGTCTAGATAATTTAGAGCTGCAATAATTAGTTGATTAAAATGTATTTTGTTTATAATTAATTTTGTGTTTTATATACGGTTTCTACTTTCCAATATATCTTGCTGTCAATTGGATATTTTGAAACATGAGAGACAGCTAATTGAAATTGTGTTTATAAATATATTACCCAGTCAGAGCTTTAATCTTGTCTGTACAGCTGTTGATCCTTGAAAAATACAGTGGTCTTCTGTGTTTTTCCCCTTCCATTACTCCCAGTCATTTGCATGACTCCCCCGCCCCAAGAAAAGAGAGCATTGGACCCCACAGCGGGAATTTTACAGCTGCCACCCACCTGCTGTGTTTCTGTGGAGTGGCGGTGAATGTGTCGGCTCAGATTATATACATCACTGGGGACGCTGAAGAATCCCATCCTGCGACTCCACTGTGTCCTCGGTGTCCCATCCGTTACATAATATTCACACTCTACGCTGCTGTCCGCCATGTGCCTACTATTGTCAGAGTAGTGAAAATAATGACTATGCGAAGAGTGTTGTTGGAGTGTGTATGTGTGTGTTGGTAATAACATTTGGTGACAGTCCACCTTCACATTTTCTCTTTTGCAGACAGCGGAGAATTGTCCTTGTTAAAATAGAACTTAAGCTAAATGACAAGAGCCGGTTGCGATGATTTTACAGCAAATTACAACACACGTCGTCTGCGATGCACACAGCCTTCAAGGTCGCTGCCGGAAGTGGGCACACGAACTGAACATTTTCCATTGGGCGAAACCACCGACCCCACATAACAACCCTGAACCCAATTCTTGCTTGTCGCCCTGCACAGCAAACGTAGACAAGTTGTAATAATCATGCAAAGTTTTCCCTTGACCAGATGGTAGATGGAGCCGACCCGCACTCTTCAGGGGGGGGTATGAGACTCTCAAAGAGGTTTGAAAGCAGGCAGAGATTGGCAGGCAGAGATACAAGGCTGTGGCAAAGATACAGATTTCAAAAGCACTGATGATATTTTACAGAAACAAACATACTCTGATCAACTTATGTTTGGGAAGCCAGAAAAGCGGCTTCCGTCCCTCTGAGGATTATTTGCTCTGATTGCCCGGTGTTGACAACACCGGGATCAACTGAAGATATTGATGATCGACCATTGCCCCAAAAAATTACTTCTAATCATTCCAACACACACAAACAGGCGATTAATTTGATGTATCTATTCCCTTCTCTGCGTTTGCATTAGCGATGTAGCTCACCCTTGACATTCATTTGTGCTTTGATAGAGATTACAGAATAACGAAACTGAGAAGCTTGTTTGCTTTACAGATATGTGTTGGGCCTCATGGATGAAACATAGATTATTTAATTTGTGTGGCGGTCAGGATACAGGATCATTATCATTCGTTTAAAGTCAATATGTCTGTCTTTCTTTTACTCTGGTTTGTCTCCTGAAATATCTGGCTCTTCTTCAATGCTCCTGCTATTCTCCCACAACTAGTTATAACATCTGTTTGCTATTTGGTGCTGGTCCTGTGATGTGAAGTTCGAGCAAGACAGTGAGCTGAAAGACACTAAAACTCTCTGTAGCATTGAGGCAACTGCAGGATGGTAAGTAATTATCTGGGACTGTATTGTAACCCTTTCAAAAAAAAACATTAAAAGTAATTTGATGTGTTGTTATTTTTCAATCATTCAAAGGTAGTGGAGAATATGAATCTCAAATTAAACACTTAAAGTGTCCATGCAATGCTGTTATGGAAAACTTTGACATGCTTTGACACATAAATTAACATGTCTGTGAACTTTTTTTTACCTCCTTGATTTTCTTCTTACTTCACACACCTCACATTTTACAGAGAGTCAACCACATTGTGACATTGAAAACTCATTTGTTATTCTAAGTTGCGAGAACTAGTGTGAAACCCACATTGATTAGTTTTAAGTTGTTTCAGTTTTGCATGTAAGTACAATTTTTAAATACAATGTATGGGTTTGGGTTTCTATGAGTTGTTAGTTTCTCACTGAAGGAATGTTCCATTTTTAAATAACTCAGCTTTCCAATACTTCACCGAAAGCAAAGGTTTTTTAAATTAAAATTGATTTCAATTTGTTTACAGAATTCAGATTGATATTGTGACTCTGTGGAGGCTGGCAGCCACTGAATTAATCATAAATAAACTAGCTCCCTTTAACCCGCTACAACAGTAAAATACTGTTTATACGGTGATGCACCAGTATTAATGATACAATACAATATATGATAATGATTCTCTCAGGCTGATTTTCAAGGAAAAAAGTATATTTCATACTTTAAGTAAATTGACCTATTGGTACTTTTGTATCTTTGTATGCAGGATTTTGGTCTATGGGACTTGTAATGGAATACTTGTACACACAGTACTATTGGAACTTTACCTAAGTAATGGATCAAGAATTTCTTCCACTGTTACACAAATCTCATCAATAGTCAAGACACAACCATCCACAAATTTGTCTTCACAGCAAAGAACAAACCGAACAAATTTTGATCTGCTCTAAAAATATATTTCATGAATTTAATCTCAACATATAAAACCATATATCTGGATTCATAGTAAGATTAGATGAGAAGAAAGTCACATTTCTGGCTGATATCACTACAGTGGAGCCTCACACACTCTGCAGGGCAATGGGCACAAAGAAGATTATTTTAAAGATGCAGAACTGTGCATAATGTACAACTAAGCTTGCTGAAAAGCTGAGGAAGAGAAGGAGAAAGGCTGCCTTGCTCACTCTCTCACTCTCACGTTATTTGCACCATAATAAATCTCAAAATTATGCAAATGCATGCATGCTCACATGTGCACGCTCAGACACATGCCGACAAAACGGCTATGCATATACTGCCAAGTCAACAAAGTCACAGGACACAGAGAGAGAGAGAGAGAGAGAGTATGAAAAGAGCCAAAGATTTGTTATTTTGTTTTTCAGTGAATTTATTTATGGGAGGGTTGTTTTTATGGGTTTGGGTTCTGCCTCTCTAACAGTTTTGTGCTGATGGCTAAGACTCCACTCTAGGTTATTTACATTTGCTGGTCTATAAAGAAGATGGGGGAGAGGGAGAAGAGAGGAGAGGAGGAGATAAAGAAGGAAAGGAGAAGGAAGGTGAAATAAGTGATCGTGAAGAAAAACATGTGAGGTGAAGAGGGTGAAAAGAACAGAAAGAGAAGGATGGCAGGAAAAACAGGAAGGCGCTCCAGATATGGGATGATAGGGAAGGTGGGGATATGAAAAGATGGGGGAGAAAAGCAGATTAGAAGGACAGTGCGTGGTGAAGTTAGACCCTTAAACCAATACAGCTAGTTTAACATAAGTACTAGTGGCAGGAGGAAACCGTTAGCATAGGTGTCATGTCCAAAGATTAAAAATTCATACCGTCAACTAAAACTCATTAACACATCGTGGCGCACATCCTCACTCGCCTTGATGCTGATATAATAGAATAAGTTAAAAATTTTAATGAGCTATGTGTAAGTTTTGCTATCGCTACATAGCCAACGTGCTGATAACATTTGTTTACTGACCAGTCTAGAAGAAACTCCGCGCACTCAGCACAGGTTTCATTCCCTTTACTCTGAGCTGTCTCTAGAATTGGAAAAGCAACACAATGTTAACTCTTGTTTTGCTTCTATAAGAGTTTTCTTAGCGTGCTAACCAACTTGACCCAGACAGCTGTCTTGTCACTTTCTGATAGTCACTGTAGCGTCCAGCAGACTGCCTGAAGAAGTAGCTGCTCAGAGGCTGTATTCTCACCTCTTGTATCATAAACCTGCGCGATGGCTGGGGCTCTTGGCAATACAACCATCACCACCACCCTCCAGAAACCCACGTTCGTTGTGAAAACTGCATATAGCCCCAAAACATTATCATTATGGTTTGTCAAATGCTGATGCTTTCACCATGTAACAAAACAAAAACAGTAGGAAAAGCCAAATATAACGTTACATCAGCACAAAGCACTTACCCTCAATACTCTTTACAGGCATTTGGCATCAGCCTTTAAAACTCACAACTGGAAATGAGAGATGAAACAAAAGTGGGAGAGAGAGAAGGTGGGGAAAGAAGGGGAACAAACAAGGAGACAGAGAGGAAATGAAGAGAGAAGAAATGGGCAAAGAAACTATAGGGGCAAAGGAAGATGTGAAAAGAATAGAAGGGAAAGAGGCAGAGGAGGGTGAGAGTTACAAGAAAAGATAGAAATTTGAAGCGTGAGGTGAGCGAGAAGTTGTTGAGGAGCAATATCAGGCATGAATGCTTTTTAAGACAGAGAGAGAGACTGCCCGAATTGGAGGCGTTGCGGCAAATAAGAATTGCTCATTCAGTACACATATACACAATCCCTTTATATGATTGCAGGTATGAATATCAATGTCTCCGTCAACCTCTATGAGTTTAAGCCAGGCTTTATGTGGAACAGATCTATTGTTAAATATTGCCTACACTCTGTTATTGTCGCAGTAGATATAAATCTCTGTACAGATTTGCCCTTATGTTACATCTTAGCGCTAATACAACATAACCCTCATCTCAGAGTCCTGATCTCATACTTTGTTTTAACTGAAACACACAGTAAATCCTTGTCTTTTTCCCAGCTGGTGTCCTTAAGTTCCACAGCTCCCAAGTTGAAAAATGTGTTTTCTGTCTGTGTTATAAAACTGTCTGTGAAGTTGTACTTTGTTTTAGGGTTTTTTCAGTAAGAGCCCACGGATCTCTACTTTGCCATTTATTTTTGTGTGACACTGTTTGCAATGTTCTGTGTTGAGGTCAATTATAACATACACTCTCTGGTGCACATACATACCAAACATGTAAACCAGATAACAATAGAAAGTCAATTGTTCATATTTTGGTGTTAATAGGTAGAGAGTTTAGCAACTGAGATATAGGTTTGTATTCGGTTACTGTAGTACTATATGTCTGTGTTGACCCCAATATTCACATATGCACATTCAAGGCTGTGTTTCCTGTAATCATTCCTCCTGTGGTATCGTGAAATGATCTTCTCCAGGTGCAAATACACACTGTAAAGAGCTGAACAGTTTCTGTGGTGGAGCACAAAATGAAGAGCAGCATGTAATCCTATCGAGCAGCTAACTACGACTACCGCCAAGTATACATAAATCACAGCACTATTTCTCTAACCTCGTCCTTTCAATTTTTTCTGCAGTGCTTGATTTTACTCCAAGTCCCAGTAGGACTGGAGCAATAGAATTACATAACTATGGGACATTAGAAAAAAGAATAACTTTGTTTTTCCTACAGGGGAGCGAAGATTGTGGAGGGTCAAGCGTGTTTGGGGTCAAAAGGTTAATCAGTTACATTTGGCTCGTCGTGTCTAACAGCGGGCGCCAAACAACTCTAAAATCATTGACAACCACAGTCTCTTGGAGCTTACTGCTTTAACATCACATTGATGGGTTCTACAGAAAGTTAATGAGCAAAAGCGATTAATTTGTAGCCCTATCACCTTGGGCTATGGAAACATCCTTGGCATCAGATACATTCAAGGATAAATCAACTTATTGAATAAAATAACAATTAAACAGGTTGCAACATTTCTACTGCCATTTCCCTCATGAAACCGAAATTGTACCCCTCTCCCTTCTCTTCACTTCTCAGTTTGTTCTTTTCTTTTTCTCTTATGGTCTGCCCTCTTTTCTTTTTGTCGTCTCCCTCTTTGTCTTTAGTTTGTTTCCTTTCTCCCTCTAATAGATATTGTATCTGTATGTGTTGGAGGTCCATAGATGGGTTGAAGGGTGTCCCACTTGCAGACCCAGGCGTTATGGCCGCTACAGAATGATTAAACCACAGAGAGAGACAAACTGTGAACCAACCACAGGTACTGCATCATTGTCCAAACTACGTTCTGGCTGTCCGGATGAGTCCACCTGCCTTTGTTCCACAGCTACACACTCCCAGGTTTCTCTCCAGCTTTTTCCTCTCCATTTGGAGAATTGCCAGTTATGGGCGCTGCAAGGACATATTGTCAATAATTAGTGTCAGCTGAGCATTACTGCTCAAACATAAGCAACACAGACGTATCAGCGAAAGTCGTGAAAACAGACTATCATTGTAAATCCGCATTATCAGTTTTATTCTGTCTGACCTTGCTGGAGTTACCACGCTAAATATAGTTTATCACTATAACGAGATGGCTAAATGAGAAGTATGCTTTTTTGCCCCTTTTTTCTTGTTTCACACTCACACCTGAGAGCTGCTTACTGTTTTTGCTTGTTCCTGCTGTAGCCCACTGAGCAACTCCTCGAGAAAATCTCACTATAATACATCTTATAAGTATTAAAGTATTAGTATAGACTTATTTTGCAAACTGCTTTGATAGCTGACAAGATTTATATGTCTATGTCACACTTTATGAGTCAAGCAGCATGTTGGCAACCTGGGTCTGAGGAGCAGAGGTGCAAGATGTACTTGAGATTTTGGGGCTAAGAGATAATTAGAATTTTAAACTGAACTTATTGTGCCTACTACTACTCTTGCAATTTTAACTTAACATTCCTGGAAATCTTGCAAAAACTTGCAGTGCTCTTTATTACTGGTAGTGTTAGTAAAAATTAGACATTTATAATTTAGTTCAGCAGTCACTTGAATGTAATATGTTTCTTTGTCTTTTTCTGCTTGTTTCTCTCACATAACACTGTCTTGTACCCTAATCAGGATTGGTTAGGGTTAGGCGAGTTTAAAAACACAAAGATCTTGAGTCAAAATCCACCTCCTTGCACTCCCACCCATGGCTATCACATTCCTAAAAATGTGTTTATAATTGTTATTCATTTATTGATAACTTTTGGTTTCCTATTAGCTTTATGTCCCAACAAGAAAATGCTATTATTTCACAGTCTTGGGTGTTGTTTCTGTTTGCCCTGTGGTGGAAAAAGATACAGGAATTCTTTTTAAGTGATTTTGTTGGCCTGAAAATATTGCAGTCACCTCAGCTGTGGCTTTTATTGAATACTTTACCACAATAGCACTATTACTGCTCTGTTGTATATGTTCTGTCCTAGATAAATAAAATGGGAGGCGAGAGGCTGGACAAAACAATAAAACTGGACTGACGTCAGACATTTTTTAATCACTTGAGGAGTTGCAGGAACTTCTTCCTCTAACTTTGATAAAATTTCCTGTAGCAGGATATTAAAGAGATTAATGTGAAATAATGAAATCCATGGAACATGCTGAGTAAATAACATATGGAAGTGCAAGTTGCAAAAATACTCAAACTACTGAATGCATAATCTTAGTTTTGCTGTAAAGACAAACAGTGTCCCTGAATACAGACATCATGAATGGAGCCTTCATATATAATGGTACCAAATGACTTAGCAAAGCAAAAACAATCCTCTGAGACCACGGCCTGGCCTGGTCAGCGCAAGATTGGAAGATTTTTAAAATACAGTACACTTCAATAAAACAAAATTGCTGAAGTACAGCCAGGGGTTTTAAATGTTGCTCTTTTATTTCATGTTCTAAGTGCTTTTCAGACAAATGTATAAAAAATGCTTCCAGCTATAAATGTATTGTTTGGTTTGATGAATGAACCCAATATGCAGAGATGAGCCCTTCTGAACACATTAATCACCAGTGTAGCACCTCATGGCTGCTTAAAGCGTGAGTTATCACTGTTTATTCTCCTCTAAGAGCCCTGTTTCATGCCTGGATAGGTTGGGCAATTTGATGCCTCTCAACACAAAAAATCGATAGCTGCTGTAGCTGGAGAAGAATGAAGATATAGTGAACTCCTCCCTCTTCAATATTTTAGTTTGATTTCTTGTGACATTATTATGTCACAACAGCTGCTAAGGACTACCATGCTGCCTCATGGTTCCACAGTAGTCTGGACTAGTTATGTCTAAATTGGTTTATAAGAAGATTTAAAATTGCTGGCAATGAGGTCATGTGACAGTTGTTTTTTTTTGTTGTTATTGTTTTTGCTGCGGTTATGCGCATCAGCCAAACAAATTGGCATGTTTGGTTGAATTTTTGCATATGGCCTCTAGGCCTTGCATCTGATGCATTACTACATTTATTTAAACAGATAGTGTAATTGATTATAGAGAGATACAGAGTTCAGCAGAAAAATAGAATCAAGTAATCACCAACATCTCTGTATGGTGCAAAGTAGTGGACAGAGTTCTTCATCTTCCGACAATTCATCTGAAAATATGGTCGGAACAAAATGCTGGTGGCTTGAGGAGAAAAGCAAACCTTCCTCCTCACAACCGACATGTATAAAACTTTTTAGGATTTAATATGGCTCCTCATCAACGTTCAGGCTAACAAATGATATCCACCTCTTATACAGGAGGGCAAATTAGCCAATTGTAGAGAATCAGCTGAGAGGACATGAAATATTTTTTTTTTCACCTACAATATGCACCTGCAAGAATGTCACGAGACTTTTAACCCAGTGGAGAAGATGTCTTTATAGGATATAATGTCAGACTTTCACAGGCAGTTCTTTGCTTTACTACGGGGAAACTATTTATAGCAATGCTAATGATTCCTGTGAAGTAGTATCTAGTGACTTACAGTATTTATATTTAGATAGTCGGAACAAAACGATGCTATTACTCCTTCCTGCTTCACATTTCTTAAACTTTTATTGGTATTTTATGGATTTAGAATATCATATTTGGTCAAATTAGCAGATCATTTCCTTTTCCGTTAGTTAGTTAAGGTAAAACCCAGCTGTTATACAGGTCTGAGAGGACTTCAAATTAGCCATAAGTCAAACCTGTGACATCTGCTGAGAAAAGAAACCAACAGAACTTTTCTACCTACAGCAAGCACCTGCTGAAACAAGTGAGATGTCAGACTTCCATCTGAACTGGTTGCTAAAATAACAATCTATTCTCTAAAATTGCAGAATAACTTAAATGTGAAGATGTCTAAAATAGCAGGCCTCGTAATGTGTCATCCATCATTGTTTTGTAAATGTGTACGAAATATATGTCAGAGAGAGAAAGATTCAACGATCTCTCAGTAATTACCTGCTGAAATAGCGTAATAGAGATGGGAGCCATGGGGTCAGACTAGTCTAGTTGCCTTCATCAGTCAATAAATCAGCCACTAGACTGAAAGAAAGTGTGTGTTGTATGTATGTGTGTGTGTGTGTGTGTGTGTGTGTGTGTGTGTGTGTGTGTGTGTGTGTGTGTGTGTCCATGCGTGATACTCAATTCCCGTTTTCTTTCTCCTCTCTCTCACTCGTCACTCTGCACTCTCTCTCTGGTCCATGGACCAGACTTCCTCATCGGAGGTGACACCAACAGGGGCGCTATTTATTTGAAGCCGATACATTATTATTCATAACTGTAGCAAGGGGTAAAATAGCAAGCCTATTAGTTGGCACAAACTTCATTTTACAGCCCTTCTGGACACTCATTTATAATGTCTTGGAAATTTGGGCTTAAAGGATATTTTGAAAACAAGTGGGATTTCGACTTAAATAAACATGGTGGCTCAGAATAATCAGGGAGGTTGTGAAAGCAGGACTGACCACCTCATTGCAGTATTCAGGCAGTGTGGGTGAAGGAGAATCTTTTCCATCACTCTCGCTGTGTCTCTACAGACGAAATTCAGTTCATCACTTTTCATGTCCCAGAGAGTATTTTACATTTATTTCAGCACAGTTTGAAGGATTATTGACTCATCTGCAAAGGTGTTAACCCCTCAGTCTATCAAGTAATCTGAGCATGTGACTGATAAATTCATAAGAAAAAGGAAAGGTAGATGACAGGAAGCTTAGAGTTTTTTTGGTTACCAGAGTAACCCAGGTTCTCTGAACTGGTGAACCACCATCTCAGAATGGGAAGTACCAATCAATCTAAGGACTGCGTATAACATACTCACATTTACAATGCTAACATGCTGATGTATAATATTTACCACTTTTGTCATAAACCAAAGTATTAGACAAATTGAAACTTTTGCCTGATAGTAGCTCTCGATTAAATGTAAAGAGAATCATCAAGGTTATTTGAATTCATCCTCTAGGAGACAAGAATACACACAATTTCATGGCAATCCATCTAATAGTTGTTGAGATATTTTACTCAAACCCACAAGGTGAACCTCATGGTGACATTAGAGGAAAGGGTCAAGAGATTCACCTAAGTCAGTAGGATTCATCGCTTCAAGAGACCCATGAACATCTGTACAAAATTTCATTTGAACTCCATTAAATGGTTGTTTTTATTTCAGTCTGAACCAGAGCAGTGTACTGACCGGTAATACCATATCCACCACTGCTGTGGCTACCAAACAATAAATCAACAGAGGGTATGAAGAGAAAAATTACGATTCCCAGATTTCTTACAAGTTTATAAATTCTTGCTGTCATTTTATCAAAAAAGCACTGCTACATTGGACCCTGACCAATCATTACTGTTCCACCTCACAGGTGCAACCCAACCAGAGTTAACATATGAAATCACAGTTGTATAAATAAATTAACATGCGATATTAATCGTCAGCACTCCATCTACAGCAACAACCTTCAAGATCAATTTGTCCTTCTGACCACATTAAAACCCCATTTTACCTCTCGGGCTGGCATGCAGAGGTCTGTCACTCAATTATACAAGTAAACTGAGCCTCTGTTTCGCTCTTTAATGTCTTCAGGTGTGAGTTGCCCTCTCTGTTTTAGATTCAGATTAATGATTGAGCCTTTTGGGAGAGTTTTCTGGACTACCTGCGTAATGTCAACATTTACCGAAACGTTGTCTCGACTGTTTGATGAATGTTTACTATCTCCCCTGCACTCGCACACAAAAACACAAGCCCGTGCGCACACACACATACACACACATACATATACGTACACATTGACTCAAACATGCACATTCTCTCACATATAGTCCATTCTCTCAGTCCTTCCAGAGATGCTGGCTAGGCATCGCAATGAGATATTGGGCCAACGGAAGTTAGAAAGAGACACATTCATCACCAGCCTCAAGTATCAGTTAGCGCACGTACACACACACACACACACACACACATTCTGTCTAGCAAACACAGCTCCAGTGCATTGCAGATGAATGAGTTGCACAGTAGCACTGTTCAATATTCCATTCATATGTTATCATCTTGGGACAGTGCAGAAACAGGGTGTGCTTGTGTGGATGGGGATGTGTGCACGCCTGTGTGTGTCTGTGTGTGTATGATTTAAAGTTTACTGTCTTATTTCAAAGATTAATGCCACTCTCAATGTCAACACTCTAAATATGAAGCTCGCCCAGGAGACACTTAGCAGCTTTGTCCCGAAGACTGAAACGGAGGAAACAGCTAGCCTGGCTCTATCCACCGGTAACTAAATCTGTGCCTCTAAGGCCAAGGATAGTTCAAAATTCTATTTTGTCCACCTCACTTTCCCTTAATTATATATTGATTTTTCTTACCAAGTTTGTCTGAACTTTTGGTTCTCTTACTGATCAACCACTATAGAAAAAATCATTCAATCCATATTTTGTTGTGCCCAAAAATGCCCAGAATTGAACGACAGTCAACAATGAGATTGAGAGCATGTGTTAATGTTTATAGAGAACGTATCTATTAGAAAGTATCAAGTGTCTAATAACAAATAATAATTTTAATTAGGGATACAGTACAGAGGTTTGCCACCATTATTATGGAAAGCTTAATAACCCCATTCCACCACCATCACCCTAAGCAGTATTAAGTGTTAATTAATGAGCTTTAGAAGTAGCTGGTAGGTGGATTTTTTTTTGCGCTTTTGACAGACCCAGGCTGGCTGTACCTGCACACAGTAGCTTTACATTTTAGAATGCAGATATATCAGTCTTCTCATCTAACTCTGGTAAGAAAATAATAAGCATATTTCCTAAAATGTCAAACAAATCCACTTTCAGAGATTTCTCTACAACTGTGTAAGTGGAGCAGCTCAAAATATATGACACTAGAGCAAAATAGCTCTCAATCACTGGAATGATAAGCTACTGTTGAGATTCTTAACCAATTGTTTTCCTTTGGGACCCTAAATTGAATTAAAATAGAGTTTACTTAGCCCCGTTAGACATGCAAATCAAACTAATAGATATGTACAGAGGACTGTATCTGTCTTGCCCTCTAACTCTAAAATAAAACTACGATAAGCAAGACTGATGGGTTGAAAGTGAAACTGTACCTTAGAGTGGCGTACATGCTGAGTGTGCATGCATTGATATTGTCTATATGTATGTGGGGATTGGTTGTTCATATAATCTCCGCTGTTTTGGATCATCCAAGATTTCTCTTTATTTTTAATATCAGGTATATCTTGTTCGTCCATCTCTCACTCTCTTTCCTGATATATATTTATCTCTCTCTGCCTATCTATCCTCCATTTTTCCTCCTGTCATCAGCTCTCATTTCAGGTTAAACTGCCTGGTTTCCCCCTCACTCTTTTGCCTTTGTCTGTTAAACTAATTCCCTCTCCTGTTAGATAGAAGTATACCAATCCTTGGCAAGCGTCAAAATGCATAATTCTATTTATATCTTAGTTATATTGTTCCAGGGAAAAATGCTTGACAACATTTTCCAGCTTCCATTCATGCCAGTAAGCTCTGTTTGATTTGATTTGAGAGAGTGACAGAAGGAGAAAAGAGGAAGCGTTCACTAGTCAGTTCTGACAAGGATCTGTAGACTCAGTGTGGTCCATGTCAGGCTGGGCGTCAACTCACTTGTCGTCAAGCATATCATTAAGAGACGTCTTATGTTGGGGTCAGTCCTGCTGTTTGAAAGTGAGGTGCACAGCTGGGCGTTCGCGCATCCAGCTCTTTCTCCTGTTCACAGACAGGGGGAGAAAGGCACTAAGACAAGGGTGTTGTAAACATGCTGTTAGACACTGTGGCCTCATTTCATCCTGACTGTACTAGCAGGGTGGCCAGGAGGGTTCGTGTTATGAAGCCATTTTAATGCCGGGGGTTGCATCACTGCTGCACCTCAGTTTAGTGTGTTGCTGTCGACACACTGGTGAATTATTTTCCATCTTTAATACAAAAATCAGGCAGTTCAGCACTTAAGGTATGGGTCTGATGTAACTGCTGAGCGCAGCCAGTAGGGAAGGATGCTCCCAGTATAATTCAAACAAACTGAGGCAGATATGATAGATAATACCCGTTCACTGGGTCACAGTGCAATGCCATAGCACCACCTGTTGGTCAAAATCTGCATGATATAGGAAAATCCGATAGACGAGTGTACTTCATCGAAACAAGCAGAGCGGTTTCTCTTTACATCTGGTGGGTTTAAATGTGGATTTTGAGTTTTGGATTTTGTCTTTCTTCTCCATATTTCATTCTTTTTAACAGTGCATCATGTGACTGTGCCTATCTCCCCTAGTCTATAATGCGCATTATACTTATCTACATTTCCAAGTGTTGTAGCCATACACTAACCCAAACCCAAACCGTCTTCAAGCAATCAGACAGAATTTCACCTGTAAAATGTTGCAATAATACCTCAGCTCTGTGCTTTCTTTTTCATTTGAATCTAACTTCTTCTTCATTATCTCCCTGTTTCCCTTTCTCTCTCCCTCTCCCTCTCTCCCTTTGTTTCTGTCTTTCACTCATTAGATTCAATAAAATACAGAACACAAAGAACACAATGAAGAAGGACGGCATCAGCTCTCTGACCTACAGAGTGGTCCAGGTCAAGAGGTATCCTCTGTACACAAATATCTCTGTGGAGATCGGCAAGCCACCACCCAGGCCTATCAAGGGCTAGGGAGAGACAGAGAGGAAGACAAGGGGGATGATGCACATTGGCTGGAGGAAAAAGAGTGGAAGAGGGGAGTTTAAATGAAGAACAAAAAGAGAAAGCATACCTGGAAAGATGCTGGAGGAATTGGAAGGGTGAGGGGGGAAAGTAGTCACAAGCACATCACTGTCTCTTTCTCTCTCTTTACTCCCCCTCTCTCTGTTTTTTTGAGATCTCAGCTTGCCATTTCTATATCAAGGACTCAGGCTCTTTCCACTTACAACTTTTTTTCAAGCGGCCAATGGCTTCACACCTCCTACCTTTACCAATCAGTGACTTCAGAATCAGAGTGTGGACCAAAAGCTGGCTGACAGACGGTTGCTGGCATCAAGCTTGGACTTGAAACTTGGAGTCTGTCCATTAACAATCCTTTGTAAACTGGAGGGCATCCAATGGCATATCAACAGAGGACACTGACAGGAGCTATTGTTGGGTGATTGAAAGATGAGACAATAATATCACACTTTTTCTGGAAGTGGTGGACAGCATCCAGAATGGAATATTTGGAATATTTTGATCAAGGTGATATAAACCAATGACTCTAACCAGAAGAAAAATTGGATGTTTACATGGATACAAAGACATTTTGAGAGAATGACGGATACTAGATGGACTACATGCCTGTTGGGAAAGGAAGTATCAGGAAAACCTGGTGGATAACAGACCTAACAAAGGCCATCAAAGAATTAACTTCCCAAGCATTTACAGTGATGGCCAATAGAGTGAGGACTGCCGCTGGAGGCAAGCTGTAACATTACCATAATATAATGACATGCAGTGTTGATCCATGGAACTGTATCAGATGGTTTGCATATCAGAGATATCAGCTGACTCTTATCTTGACATGTGACGCTAACAGACAATTTATTATTGACATTTTTCGTCAGGGAGTCACCTGTTTGGATCTAATTACTCAATCAAATCCTCCGCTATCAATTAATGAATGTGTATTGTGCCTGCATCTACAGCAGAAGACTCAAAACAGTGCTGGGACACGCTGATAAAACATGTTCATCAGCAGCAACAAACACCCGAGAACTCTCTTTTTGTTCTCCTTTTTTATATATATATATAAACTCAAACTTTGGAAACAGACACTGACTTATTGGACGTTTTGCAACAAAAGTGAACACATTGAAGATATGGAAAGTTTTTCTCTTGTGCTGAATGCAATTTGGTGGAACTACCGTGGGAATGCATTTTGAAATCAAATCGAGGAACCGGAGATGACAGGGCAGATATATACCGACAGCTCAGTTATGATTTTAACCCCTTGTGGCATATATTGAAAATTAGGTTTCAAGAAACTTTGTTTTCTCACTCAACTGGAAGAAAAAGAAAGGTTTATTTTGGTAATCTGTGCTTTAAAGGTACATTTTAGTCTCTTCAAGTGTTTTGAGATGCATTGATATTCCTTAAAGTACAGATTTAACTGAGTAGGAATTTCCTTTACCATATTTTCTGAACATATGTGGTGCAAACATCAGAAACGAGATGTCAGGATAGAGTTGTGTTGTGTCTCGTGTTTTCCAGGAAAAACATCGTGATTCTTGTAACTTTTACATCGGCTCCGCTGACATGAATATCTGAAACGTAATCAGTTTTCAAGTCTTTTTTTTTTTTCAGCCTTCAATGTAACCTGGAAGTCAGATTTCTTTTTTAAAATTCTATCAATACAATTGCTATGCCACTTTCTCTCTCTGCTATCTTTTTCTTTCAGTTTTTAAGAAAAAGAGTATCATATCCAGAAAGAGGAAATTATAAGGTTCTGCTGGTGGAAACAGTGAATTTTTAAAGCAGTAATGAGAAGTTATTGTTTGAACAGTTTGACTGACATCTCCATCGCTCATTCAGATTTTATCATCATCAGCTGTCAGTTCTGTATCATGGTCACATTTCAGAAGTACGTGGCTAAACGAATCAAACTTTTACAGTTGCATTTTTTTCTATTGAAACTGTTTTAAGTTTAAATATTTTTGTCTTATAGGAATTTCATATCTTTCCCTGTGTGGCAGGTGAACAAACAAAATATTGTTTCATGATTTCCTACAGCAACATATTGAAGCCTTTGACTATTTTGTGCTTCGATGCGTCACTCTCACCCCTTTGTTTTATATTTCCCTTGTCACTAATGTTGATGCTGATATTGTTGACGCCTAAACACCAAACTGATGCCTTCAGAAGTTACAGGGACGGTTGTTTGTAATTCTTTTTGGGGTAATATCACTTAAAGAAAATGTGTGTTTTAAGATTGCCTCAGTTAAAAAGTGGGGGGAAAAAAAACATATTTATACAGAAGGTATGATTGAATATCTCTTCAACACACGCTTGCAAACATGCACAGTTACATTCACACTCACACTGTCTTCCCTTATTTTTTGCATTATCTCCTTTTTCGTTGCCTTTTCTTTCCTCCTGTGCCAGTCCTGGCTGTATGTGTCAATGGCACACTGTTGTGCTTTGTGGTGGGCCCACTCCAGGCATAGCTGTGTCTCACAAGAGTGCATCTTCTTTCGATAGATATTGACAGGGCCTCTCTTTGTGTCTCTGAATCTGTGCCACTCACTGTATCTTTATTTTTCTCTCTATTCTCTCCCTCTTTGTGTTTATCCCCATTTCTGTCTCCCTCCTTTTCTCACTCTTTCCCCCACTTCCTCAGACTCTCCTTTTCACCCCCCGTCTTTTCTGTATTTTGTTCCTTTTTTTGTCAGAGTGCAGTACTCTCCTGGTGAGTCTCAGTGTCCTCAGTAGACAGACTACACACTGGGAGAAGTTGATACAATCCCCTCCCTATACTGTTTACAGCTCACACTGTGCAATATCAGAAATTCATTCACCTCTACCCCATATCCCCACAAAGTCTGTGTTTTAAGTGGTATATTAGATGATAATATTTTATGGGATATTTGTTTCAATTTGGTTTGTAATCCATTATTTTCTGATTTATGTCCAAATAGATTTCTTCATCTTTTCCCCCTAATTCACTTGTTGATTTCCTTATAAGTCCTTATAAGCTGTACACAACAGATACAATCACAGCTATTGCTTTGATTTTCCCATTCTTACAGTGTTAAAGGGGCAGACCAGTGACTTCATGTTTTGCCTCCATAAAATTGGGAGGCTTTTAAAAAGAATGGTTACATTTTGTGCAGCAGAGGCTGAGACATCCTTTTAGTCATGGTCAAGTTCCAAAAACACAGGATACAACATTTCCCATAATGCAACTGGATAGTGTCTCTCATGCCATGTAACTCCAGAACAAATGAAAAATGAATAAACAACTGCATTTGAAAATATCTGGTTCTTTCATAAAATGACAACCTGTTTACATAAAAGTGACGGCGGACAAGAAACATCCAGGCACTTCGTCTTACAGTTTTGTTATGTGCACTGCAAATGGTGGAAACTACAAGAAAACTGATTTTACCATCTGCAGCTTAACATACTTCACTGTTGGATTCTGGGTCAGTTGTGGGTGAATTTGCCAACAATGACAAAACGTTTCATTTGCAAAGAAACATCTTGAATTTGATGCTGCTCAGATTCTCAGCTCTGACTGGCTTCTCCTCTCAAGTTAAAATAATTAAAACTGGTGCCCGTAACAAAAGCATTATCTGGAGGAGTCCTGTGTTACCATGTTACATAACATTGAGGATATCATTGAAATGGAAATGCATTTGGTTCTTCCCACTTCCTAAATACCGACTTCTTTCAATCCCCACACCTCCAGTTTGTAACACAGACTTTCTGTTAAAAATAAGCCCAAGCTGAGATGACCCATTTGGCATCATCAAGGTTTTTTTTTTTTTCATACTTTGGAAAACTCCTCCAGAGCCATACAGGACATTACACAGGTAAAACTCAGTGGAGTGCCCCTAGCTCAGGCTATCAAGGCTACTCTAATAGATTACCCTTTATGAAGTCAGTCACATGAAGAAAGTATAAGCTGAGTAGTGACAGTCAATGGGAAAAAAATGAAGGATGTAGTAAGAGAGACATGGGCCCAGTGTGTATAAACAGTAACATGGGTTATAGAGGATCAGTAATGGAAATTTCAGCAAAAATAGTATTTGAAATGTTTCCTTTACTTGAGAATAAGAAGAACCATGAGGAGTGCTTGATGTTTCATAATGGACTTTTGACTTTTGAAGCTGTTCCGGTTGTCAAGCACACCTGAGGTTGGTTAAGTATTTGAAACGCTTTTTCAAATATGTTTTTTGCTCGTCTGCTCCAGAGAGCAGACAGGACTTTTCAGGCCTGTGGGCATTTTTAAAAAATTACTGTATCTCTAGCTATGTTTTTTTTTTCTTTTGTACATTGAATGTTGAAAATGTTATATCTTATATAGAATGCATTATGTCATATCAAACCTACTTTTTCTATACAATCAATAAATCTGATGTTAAAGATTGTATGATGGTGTTGCCATTTTACTTTTAATGTGTGTGTGTGTGTGTGTGCATGTTTTATAGTTTGTTTGTTTGTTTTTTTTTTCCTCAGGTTGCAGAAGAACACAGTCAAACTCAAACTGAAGCATGAATAGAAACTTCATTAAAAAAAAACTTGTCTCCATCTGCACACTAAGGTAATCCCCCAGAGGTTTTTAATGTAATATCGTCAGTTTTTGGCCATGACCCTGTCTCCTGTTGCCATGACAACCTACGTAAACCTGTTACTGTTGTTTCTGTGTGGTCCCACAGGCTCTGTGGACTAAAATGTAATAACACCATGTGAATTACATCTGGCTTGACTTCTGTAATTGTAACACACGTCTTAATAGCTTTCAGATAATTTCAAAGTAAAGCTATCTGTCTTTCTCTCTTTTACTTTCTACTTCTTTTCTTGTTTGCGGGGAGCACTGGTCCCAAACCGTCTATCCTCTCCAACACGAGCCAAACTGTTCACAAAACAGCTAATCATCTTTCTACAGTCGAAAAAAGCAACTGAAGAGAAAACACAAAGTGAGAGATAAATGGACATGAAAAGTTGTTTTAATTTGGAACATTTTACAAGATGTTTTTGAGAACTGGTGTGTTACCAGCATGACACATTACATGATTTGACCGGTTCCCTTTGGTTTCAGGCAGTAAATTGAAACTGCACTTTCTTACAGTTAGATGAGAAGGTTGATCCCACTCGCATGTCTGTACACTAAATATGTAACTAGCGCCTGTTAGCTTAGCTTAGCATAAAGCTAAGCGGTGTTGATCTTCCCGTCTAACCTCTTGCAAGAAATCTGTGTATTTTCCAAGATGTAAAACTATTCCTTTAACCTCTGATAATTCAGGAATTAACATGACAGCTCTCAGAAGAGCAGCTCTCAGGTCTTATTCATTCCTTCATTTACATTCTTACACTGTTTGGACTCAGTCCAATGAAGTCTTCTGACAAAATATGATTTAAAATGTGTTCATAACCCTAAAGTTTACACTTAATCCCACACCTTGCGTAAAAAGGCTTTTCATGGAGGATTAAGGCTGTGAAACAGTACACAACATACAGAAGCAGCTTGGGTGTCTTAAATGTAAAGTAAATGGCATTATAGGCTCCAACACTGCACATAAACATAAACAACAACGATTATTTTTGGTTTTCATTCAAAGGTCCCTCATGATTAAAGTAATAGATAATAACAAATTATTGTAGAAAGATCTGCTGCATATAAACCTATATAAAATGTCAGTATACTTCATGCTACATGTCATTGTACGCTTTGATTCTGAACACAGTAAATGGTAATTTTACACGTCAACAGTGGAAATAACAGGGAAGGCAGCTACGCATATTTCCCTTGAAAAATTAATAAAGCAGTAAACTACATATTGTTTTTTTTCCTGCTCTACAGTGTATATGCACAAATAACAGTCCATTAAATGAAACCCTGTTTTCAAATATTGCCCGTGTCTACAACTACTGTACAGTCATATGTTAGGCCATAGTCTCATTCATTATATTTCAATTAGCATGGAAATTGAACTTTAAAATTTATAGAACGGTTACAAATTGTTTATTGCTTTGCTAAGCAATTTCCTAGTCTAAATTGCACCACGGCTGTACATACATTTTGGTTCTGCAGCAGCCCGTGACAGGTCAATTACAATTCCTTATCATCCAATAATCTCATTGGCTTTGTTATATGGCTAGTTGTTTCCCAAAGAAGGTGTCTGGAAATTAAAAACAACATACAGTATCTTCTGGGTTTTTAAGGTGTATCAAAGCCCACTGCTCTTTAAAACTAAAAAAAACTAATTGATCTGTTGTCACCAACCTTTTTGAAGTCTGTCTACAGGGAAATAAAATATAAAAAGGCAAATATCTGGAGCAGGATCACCTTTCAAGAATAAAGTTTTATCTCTTGTTCCTATCATATCTGTTTAATTATGGATTTTTCTGTAGAAGCACAGACGTTGCATGAGGGTTGTTGGTGTTTAAGCTCTCAGCACATCTTAACACTGCACCATGTTTTTAAAATGAAGATAGCTTCAGCTTGTTTTCCTGCACCTAATGTCACTGTTTAAATTGGTTTTAAGAACTACTTTCATCTTCGTGGCTAAGACAAAATCTTATCTATTTGTCTTTACATAAATTTGTCATGGCAGGATGAACCTGTCCATGGGGTTAGACAATTTGCTGTTGATCCCCTATTGATCCTCCACCAACTGCCCTCTGTGCTTGTACCAACCAGTGCTTCTGTGTTGGCCTTGAGGTTTCTGTGCGTCAGTTAGATTATGATAATTAAAGGATAATTCTGGCATATATAATCAAGGACTCATGCAAAAAAAGCATATATCGGGGCGATTTGCATAAGCCTCTGACAGCTTTCCAGATAAATGTGATTTTTACATGAATCATTTCAAACACTTGTTTCTAAGTGTGGCTGAAAGTAAACATGTGAGAGACAATACACACTGTTTTG
Source organism: Lates japonicus (assembly GCA_033238685.1). Taxonomy (NCBI): domain Eukaryota; kingdom Metazoa; phylum Chordata; class Actinopteri; family Centropomidae; genus Lates; species Lates japonicus. The sequence continues at coordinate 7,379,681 of BRZM01000010.1, read as the reverse complement.
GGCAAGTCCTCGTTTTCCATGTATCTCTACAACAGAGGAGGTGAAAGCAAAGTTATTACAATTCATAGAGTGACAGTGGTTGGATTTATGGGAAATACACCAGGTTGAAATATACTGGAATTATCCTTTATATTAACTAATTAAATGCAGTCTTATTTAGAAATATGCAACATGGGAACACAAAATGAAACAAATTAAGAGCAACAAGGCAGAACCAAAACTTTAGATAATAATACAGGACCTTTCTCTGTTGATATTGTGTTTAGTTTAGCTAATTTTCAGTCAAAGAAAGACGATGGTTCAGTATTGGCCACCAAATTCAGTGGGTCTTATCAGTGTTATAAAAATGTTGGATGGATTATCCTTGTGGAATGGCAGTTGAGCTTAAAATCTTTGGTTGCTGTTTCCAAAAATATTTGTAGTTGCAGATGATCCGTTAAGTCTGGCTGTACCACTGACATTTTCAGCTGCACAGGAGGGTTCAGCATGTTCTTAGAGATAGAAGGTGTACAGCTGATCAGCCATCAAAGAGAATGTGTTTTAGGAAGACAGCTGGTTCCTCTGCTGACAGGATGAGTCAGTTTTGCTGGATGGACGGTTGCTGTGGTGTGCAGTTTTTGAGGCGGGAACAGGTGGCAAGACGGTTCCCCTCCCAGTAACCGGCGTCCTGGCCGTCGTGACAGCGACACTTGGTGCAGGTGTCGACCCAGACGGGCTCTCCCGCAGGAATCACCTGACTGCGTGAGGAGTCCACGTAACAGTTTGGACCTGGAGGGAGACGAGCAACAGAGGTAAGTGCAATCAGCCAGAAGAGATACAACAAACAAGCATTTGAGTGGAACATCATCAACAAAGCAAGATCACAGGATGGTGCCTAAATTACTACTCTTAGAAAACTTACATTTGAGAAGATAAATGTCCTGTTCTATCAATAAGAAGCCTTCAGTGTTTTTCAACTTGCTTTTACTTTCTATTCTCCATCACTTTTTTACACAACTTACCCTCCTTGCATTCAGGGCAACATTTCCCTGGCTCATAGACAGGGTTGACACATGGTGGAGGGGCACAGTCTGCAACTAGACAGCGGGCGATGCCATCACTGTCACAAGTGCACTGCTCACATTCTGATGGCTGGGAAAAAGGCAAACACAGTGAGACTCATGCATGGATCATTATATCATTTCTTCATGATGTAGTTATAGGAGTTTATCACTGATAATAAGTAGACAAAAAGCACATCACAGTGTCAGCACTGTTCACCAAGCCCTCCTCATGCCATCTCAAAAGGGGGCGCCATTTACCTCTGATTCCTTACTCTATACTCAAGTTACATACCAACATACTATCATGTGGCTCAGAGAGTTTTAGAGGGAAATACACCTAAAAAAGATTTATCATCATTTAATTGTAACACATATGTTTAGGAGAATTTTGTCTCGTGTATTAGTTTAATTTTGTACATAGTTACACATGTGAATATGATAGGGAGCTGTGGTTGCAGAACAGGATGGAACCTGCATGAAACAGACCAAAAACTCCAAAGTGTAAACATCAACAAGACTGAGCTGGTGCTCACATTGGCAGAGCTTCCTCTTACCAAGCCTTAGTTCTCTGAAATTGTCTTCCTGTTTAAATTCGAGAGCATCTGAAGCTCTGCTCTCTGCTAAAAAATTTAAACTCTAATATTGATTCCCCTCTGTCTGGGATATTCAACATGGTTTTAACGGCCATGTTGTTCTTCCTGATAATTTGTGGTGATTTATAGCTTTGCAGTGACATTTGAAATATTTCTAAAAAATGATTTGACAGAAGTACCTTCAAAAATGCTGCTTTTTTTATTTTTTGAAATAGTGCGGATTGACGGTTGGGGATTTAGTGGCCTCTGTTTAAACCAGAGCAGCCTACTACTTAATTCCGCTCTTGAACCTTCTCCCTCACTGGCATTTTTAGATACCTGTAGAGGTGAAAGTGTTAAGTATTTCACAAGGAATAAATTTGAATTATTCTGTTTTTTCTTGGGACCTCTTAACCCAATGATGTTGTGTAAGATACTGTGTAGATTTTTTGTGTCTACATTCTGATTCCATATGAGAGAAGACAATTGAAGACAATCTATAAGGTCTTGCAGCTCCCACCCATCACTGGAGGCCATTGTTGCCTATTCACATATTTGCAGGCCTTCATGTGTCATCACTTTCAGCCTCACCTGGAAGTTCTGCCCCAGCTCGTACACCACTCCTCGGTACTCACAGCCGATCTTCTCGCACCTGGGGCAGCAGTCGGTGGGGTAGTGGCTGACATGGATGCACGCAGCCGGGAGAGAGGTGCACTCGGTGCGGGCACATGCGGAGCCCTCAGCGGTGCACTCACACTGGGTGCAGTGATCGGAGTCCAGAAAATACCATTCCCCGACATAGTATATGCTGCCGTTGGCCTCGCAGGTGCTCTCCTGCTGTCCGGCGACCGAGAAGCCAAACCCGGCCTGTGCGCAAAGCAGGAGTGCCAAAACGGCGGTGCGTATCCTGCGCTCCAAACAGAGGCGCTCACTTAAAACTTTTACCATGATTTCTCTGATGATTCACCTTCTCCAAAACAAAACAAAAAAAGATAAAACGGAGTGAAGCATCCACTGCAGTCCAGCTGGGATTTGTTCACAAAAGTGTAATAGTTTCTTACATTGTTGCTTAGCGCAAATCCTTGACATTAGATTACCTCCTGCTTCCACAGCGGTCTGCGGGGGCTGCGTACTCTACTGCAAGGAGCCCGGAAGGGGGTGGAGGTTGGGGGAAATACTAGAGGGAAAGTTATATAGACTGCCCGATGGAGAGTTCACACGCCAGTCTCAGCTGAAGTCGGCCCTCCCATAGTTTAAGATCTTTAAGTATTTTAACGATTTTAAAGGTGTGTCATTACACTTTATGACGAATACGTATTTGGTTTTATTTGCTATATTTCTATACATGTATTTTAATAAAGCATTCGTAAATTCGAATAAATGGGAAAACTAGCGATCTCGCGATATCTGCCCTTAGCAACTGGAATGTTTACCTTGGATACCACAGCCTTGCTAGATTCAAGACACCAGTTCAGGTGAGCGTTTGTGCCTCTGTAGCACCACAGTATACGCGTTTTACTTAACGTTTGCAATGTCTTACACGAGCAGTTTTATTATTTAATCGTTCAAGTGTTAAAATACTCTATGAAATGGTTAAATAACTTGCTAAGCTGTCCCGAGAAGACGTAGAAGTAGCTTATCTCTCAGTTAGCTAACGTTAGCTACCAGCTGCCAGTTGTTGTGGACAATGCTGATTAAGTTAGAAGTCCGAGAAACCTGGCAATATATTAAGTTTTATTCCAACAAGCACAGCCATGCACTAAATTACTGTACATTAATGTTAACAAGTGCTGAAGGAAGTATTCACAGCCTGTACTTAAGTAAAAGCAGCAATGCTACACCATAGAAATACTCAATTACAAGTAAAATCCTGTGACCAAAAGTTGTAAAATAAAAAGTCAAATCTTACTCTATTAGCACTTGTAGCTGTCAGTTAAATGTAGTTGGAGAAAAGGTACAATATTTGTCTCTAAAATGTAGTAAAGTAGAAGTGGCATAAAATCTTAATATTCATGTACAGTTCCTCTAAATTGTACTTATAGTATTTCAGTGAATGCACTACATTTTACCACTTTATTTTCTTGTGTTACTTCTCATTCCTTCATGCTTAGATTGCCATTCATATGCAGTCTCCCAATGAAAGCCAGTTCTGGTGCCACGGCCCGTCCCTGTGGAGCCTGATTGCTGAATATGTTCCTGGGTCAGAGCTACCAAAGATCCGTGCAGCACTGGGCCACTCCCTGGTTGACATGTACACAGACAGGCACACTGAGGTGAGAGGGTTTTGTTATGACTGCAGTATTTCTGATTTCTTCTGCTAGACTTTAGCTGCATACAGCACTGGAACATTTCTCCTCAGCTGTTTCATCATTCATGTTTATCACACTTAGTGTTTTATTCTTTCAAAGAATCCAGACACTGGCTCTGTTTTTAGTAGGGATTCCACAAGAATACCACCACAACATCTACAAGAATTTCCTTTTGAGCAGGCTGAATAAAAAGCTGAGCATTCCTGGCTAAACAATTTAAGAACTGTGGTTTAAGGTTCTGTAAGTAGGTTAGTTTGGCTGCATACACTCATTAATTACAATTCCCAGACTCTCTAATAAAAATGAAATGTGGGTTCGCTGGCTCTGTGCCGCTGCAAAGTCCATGTGAGCCAGACAGACATCAATATTTATGCAAGGCCAACTAAACTCTCGGCCCCAAAGCCCCTAGCACTCAGCTCAAAGTGACCTCACTAAAGACAGACTTCAACAGTCAGTGAGAAGAAATACCCAACTAAGGTGGAATGGCACACATCTCACAAAACAGGCCAAGTCAGGGTCAAGACTAGGGTGTTAAATAGAATTTGAAGAGAAAAGATTTTTTTTTGAGAAAGCTCATTATGTGGAACAAAGACATACCAAAGAAAAAGAGGGTGATCCATTCAATGTCATAAATAATGAATGAAAACTGAATTCAGTAAGTGCCGTAACTTGTGTAGTTCAGTGCTATACTAACCCTATGTTAAATGTAACTCAGGCTGCCACAAATGTTTATTTTCCTTGTGGATTAATCCAAAGTTCTTTTTCTTGATTAATCATTTCATCTATGAAAAGTATAGAAATAAAATACCCATCACAAATTCCAAGAGCCCAAAGTCATGTAATCAAATGTCTTGTTTTTCTCACGAAGTGCAGAAACCCCACGTTTCGCCTTCTAGCACAAATCTCGCTTTCGCCTTTGCCGCCCTCTCTCTTTTTCTCCTGTTTGGTATTTAAATCTCTCCATCTGTACATGTCATCAGCTCTCTCTCTGCAGTGCACCAACAGGCCAGAAAAACACTGTCTCAGCTGTCAAGCTGCTCCATGTACACGCTGACCACATACTAATTTAATGACAGTTAACATGCAACAGCTACAAAACATGTTAAGACTAATTTTCACATGGAAACCAGAAAGATTCCTCAGTGCAAATGCACTCAAGGACTCAGACATACTCAACTGACAATTGAATAATCAACTTAAATGTCTTTTTACATCACAAAAACTGGGTTTAAAGCACTGTTCAAAGAGGCATTGAAGCAAAAATCAAACCAGAATGACGCAGAATAATTCAACTCCCATACAGACACACTCTCTTCTGCACACACATACACACCCACATACACAGAGAGAGGCCCAGTGAGCTTAGTGAGTCAGGGGGTCGGTATAACAGGGTTAAAGAGGCTAATCCTCAACTGTTGATAAGACCGTTAGCAACACATATTCTCAGACTCAATTGTGTGTGTGCATGTGTGTATCAGTTTGAGGGAGAAAATGTGTGTGTACGTGTGTGCCTATGTGTATTACGTGTCTGTGTGTGTGAGTGCGTATGTGTGTGTGAGTCTGAGTATTGCTCTAATATTTCTTCACTTACAGTTGAGTGTATGCAGTGGCTCAATGTAAAGCCCCCAGACGGAAAGAAAGACTTAGGCTGAGGGCTTTGAGAAGTTTCCTGGGAAAAAAACAAAGCACAGAGCTTCTTATACAACTCTCAGACTAGTGCATGCAGCTTTGCTTCATTTAATACACTCACCGAGCACTTTATTAGGAACACCTTACTAGGTAGGGCCTCCCTTTGCTCTCAGAACTGCTTTAGTTCTTCATGGCATGGATCCAAGATGATATTGGAAACATTCTTTTGAGATTCTGCTCCATGTTGACATGACTGCATCACATCATTTCTGTACGTTTGTCAGCTGCACATTATTTCTGCCAATCTCCTTTCTAACACATCCCAAACGTGTTCTATTGGGTTCAGATCTGGTTACTGGGGAGGCCATTGAAGTACACTGAACTCACTGTCATTTTCATGAAACCAGTTAGAGACGACTTTTGCTCTCTGACATGGTGCATTATCATGCTGGAAGTAGCCACGAGAAGATGGTAAATTATGGCCATAAAGGGATGCACATGGACACTTTCGTCAGCAGAAATGCCGCTCACTGGATGTTTTTTTTTTTTTTTTACACTATTCTCAGTGAACTCTAGAGACTGTGAAAATCCCAGGAGATCAGCAGTTTCAAAAACAAACCAGTGTGTCTGGCACCAAAAATCATGCCACAGTCAAAGTCACAGAGATCCCATTTTTGCCCCAGTCTGATGTTTGACATGAACATTAACTGAAGCTCTTGACCTGTATCTGCATGGTTTAATACACTGTGCAGTTGCCACATGATTAGCTGATTGGATAATTGGATAAATAAGCAGGTGTACAGATGTTCCTAATACAGTGGTCACTGAGTGTACATTTACTGTGTGGTTGATTGCTTTTTTCCCCTTTTTTATGTGTCTATGTCTGTCTAGCTCCATGTCTTTCTCATCCTTTTTTTTTTCTCTCCTCTGTCCCATGTAATGAATTCCATCCCTCAATAAGCCACTGTGAAAAGTAATAGTTGATCTGCAGGAGGCTCCTCCATTCCTCAGCACCGCCATTCCTCCCTCCATCAAGGTCACCATTGTCTACAGCGGTTAGATCAGAGGGAATATTAGCCTCTTTTTTCAAGTCTCCCTTCAAGGCCAATCTCTCTATACCTCCCTCTAAGCTCTCACTCTTTCTCTCTACGCTGAATGAAAATGAGCAGTGTAAGTTAAATGTATTCTAAAACCCATTTTAAATAATTCAACCTAATAGCTCCTGGTAGGTTTTTTAACTGACAGGTTTCAACAGCGCTCCCTTAAAATACCTCATGGAGGAGATCAACAGTCTCATAGCAGAGCGAGGGGAGAGAGAAAGAAAATCCAGGAACAACTCGTTAGTCAGTGAGCCTTGAATCATGTAACATAAACACCCGAAAGACAGACTGAGGAAATCAGTGTGAGTGAAAAGGACTGTGCCTGTGTCAGTATGTGTGTGTGCAATATATAATGTAAATGCAGGTATGTGAGCGAACACACACACATGGAGACACATGAGAAGACCAGAAGCAGTGTGTTGAGTATCCTCCAGTGTATTCCTTTGAAGTGAAGTTTTTGACTGCGACATGACAGAAATGATTGACAGGCAACAGGTGCGCGAGTGATAATGGTATCCAGACCTGTATATGCTCACAGGCATTCTCACACCGATTTTTTTTCACATGTTCTCTTTTTTAGCCTACGAATGATTTTCTTTTCTTTTCAAAATGTCCTTTGGCTCTTACATTACGGTTAAATTTTGGTGATTCTGCAGCACAGGTGTGTACTCACATGCAGAAAACAAACTGCAGATGGTCCTGGACGCTCAGCCCTTCATCCAGCTCAGCACAGAGGAAGTCACGCATAAAGACTGACTTTTTCACTTTTTTAAATTTTTTTTAACAAACCCTAAATCTGTGGTAATCCTAGCAAAATTACAAAGACTAAAAAGCTGCCTGGTCCTGCAGCACACAGGGCTGTTTGTCTAGTGCTGACCAAAAACTGACAGTCTGCCACATGTAGTGAGTGTTCCTCAGTTGCAGACATAATATAGTGTGAAAGCACGAGAACATGGTGTGACATTGTTTTCTGTTTTCAGAAAGTCTCACTCAGATTTTATGCCCCGGTACTGCTTCCTGTTCCAAGAAGATGATGTTCACAGCAGTTTACAGTAAACAAAGTCCTCTTGCGACAGCCCTGAAAATGTTTTCAATAACAGAAAGTTTAAAAAGGGGGGAGAAAAATTGTAGCATAGTCACCTAAGTGACAGAAAAACAAAATATATTAAAGTACTCTGGGTGGAATTATTAACATTTTTATTCACTTTTTTTTAATCACTGACATACCTGTCATATATATACCATCTATATATCACATTTTGAATCAAAATGAGGGAAAGTGCTAGTATCCTTATACTAACTAGTTAGCCTAGAATCAGGCCATTTCCTCTTTCATCCACTCCTCTTGAAAATGCACAAGCAGTGTTGTGTTGCTCTAATGCATGAGGAAGAGGCCCTACACCTATTTTACCTGCACCACTGAGTATGCACTGCATTGTTACACTTATTTTTATATATTTTGGACTCTCTGAGACTAGGAAAAAATAAGATAATCCTCCCCTGGCTCCCCTCAGACATGAAAAGTCCTGATATCATCCTCAGTCAGTCAGGGAGGCTGTCAGCGGTGTCACTGAGTGACAGATGTCTGGATCACTGCTTGCAACATATTGCAGGTGGACTGTCCACTCTGCTTCAAAGGAGAAGTTCACTAAATCATTTTCCGCTTTGAGAATGTTTTCATTATTGATAAAATCATATGTCGCGGCATCATGAGCTTCCAGCTTCAAATATATCACCTGTGCTTTGGCCTTGACCATGCAGCACTAGAATTCAGACACATATTGGAGAGGTGTTTGTGTATAACCTCTGGTTGTCTTCACTAACTGTGGTGACTTCTGCAGGCAGAGAGGTGGCACAAGATGTGGCAGGAGAGCCAGCGAGGTGGAAACCATGGCAGCAGGGCAAGCACCCCACTCCCACGTCAGCAGGGCTCCCCCCTGGCTGACCCCCCTGTAGTCAAAGAGCTGGTGAGAGCTGAGGTCAAGATGTTACTGCAGATTCTCAGAGAGAGAGTCAGCAGGGCGGGGAGGTAGGTGTCAGATCTCCCACACTTAAATCCACTCTATTCTACGTTATTCGTGAATTACTGAAAGGCTATGTTTTTATTTTTTTCCAACATAATGGATTTAACTTATTTATACTTGTAAAGCAGTAGTACTACATCCAGTAATGTAAGGATTGTAAATATAGAGACCCATAATACATACAACAAAATTAAAGATAGTCCATTGAAGAAAAAGACAAAGACAGATGATAATCCATGTTTCATAAAAACCTCACTACCACACCACACTCTCCACAACTCTGATATATTGTCTGTGCAGCTTTTGGGAGCGTTATGGTAGCTTAAATTACCTTAACTAATTAGTCTAATTAGTAAGTTCAACATTTTGCAAACTAAATAGGCGTACTGCATTCAGCATACTGCATCTATCCCCAGTTTTATCCCACAGCATATTATACTCTCAAAAACTATACACTGTCACACACAGGTTGTCAGTCAGTCATCTCCCAGTCATTAGTTGAACTTTGTGACAGCTGACAAGATAGCGGAAATTGAATTTTTCAACTAAGGGGTATTTGCTTATATTTCTCTTTGCAATATTCTGTTTAAATTAAAATTCAGACTAAATGTTTGACAGCTGCAGTCTAGATAAGGCAGTTTAGTTCCACATGTATAAACAGCAGTAAGAGTTGACATTTGCATGATTTATTGCTCTATAAATGCAGTTTCTCTCTTGATCTAATTTGTTAGTGTGAGAGAATTTTCAGGGCTTTAAAGCTTTTTCACAAGCCAAGAGATGGGATGGGCAAGTAGGCTAAGACCCTGTTCTCACACTCTCTATGTCATTTTCACAAAGAGTGCCATAAAATGCTATATTGTGTTTCCATGTCAGTTACAAATGGGATGGGAAAGCAACGGAACAATGGTTTTCGGCGTAGGGATGCTGCAAACCGATTTGGGAACTGTGGAACAATAGGACAATTATAGGAGGGAGACATCCATGCATTCCACACTAAACGCCAACAAACACTAGTCTACATTTTAAAGTCACTGCCAGCTTTACTGGATTAAAGATATGTTTTGACCTTAAATGGGCACATAAACACTCATCTTAAAAATAGTTTGTGTACAAAAATATAGAGTAAAACTGACCTCATGGGGCAACATCAATGAAGCTTGGTACTCTGTGTCTGGTTTTTATGAGGCACAGTCATCAAGGAGTTATAAGCTCCTCAAGAAGCGGTAATAAAACTTTCTAATTGCTGTTTGGCTTTTAATTTCTACGGCTAATCATACAACTCAGGTCAGAGATGAGGTTGTAGCAATTTGCAATTTAATGACATGTATTAAAATATTCTGAAAAATGTCATAAAAACTGTTGGCGAGATAATATTCATTAGTAACACTGCCCATCCTTACAGATCCTGATATTATAATTTAATAACTTAGATTATGTTTAAAGTGTGTGAGAGTCTGTATATGTATATGAGCTGGTAACTATCCCAGCAACTAGCTCACTGCTGCCAGGAATGTTGCCCCATGTCACCTCTCTGGTTTTGCTGAGGCCCTTTAAGAGAAAGGACAACTTAAGATGGATTGTTCTCTGTTTTTGTGACAAACCATTTATTGCCTGTCAATTTGTCGACTTCCTTTTTATTGTGATTTTTTCTTTTTCTCTGTGTCCATTTATGTTGTGTTGTTAAGCTAAAAGCTGGTTTCAGTGGTTTGGGGTGTGTGTGTGTGTGTGTGTGTGTGTGTGTGTGTGTGTGTGTGTGTGTGTGTGTGTGTGTGTGTGTGTGTGTGTGTGTGTGTGTATTTGTATGTGTATGTGTGCGCTTGCTATTCCCAACCACTGGTCTAACAGATTTGAGCCATGGGGACTATGAACGTCTGTAACAAAACTTTACGTCAATCTATCCAATAGTTGTTCAGATATTTGCATGTAGATCAATATGATGGACTCACAGACCAAGACTGTGATCCCTGGAGCCACAGCTAAAAACCATCAGCGCCACCTGCTCTAACAGCCGCTACATTTGCTTTTTAGTTAACTTCTAAATTTAAGTTTAAGTTCAAAGACTTCCCACAGTCCAGTCTCCTGCAGAATCAAAAGAAATCCAGAATGTATACTGTAACACTGGTACTTGTTATGGCAGCTCCGTTGACAGGGATTTATTTTGAAGTAATCTTACAGGGGTTTCTTTAATGTCGGGACAGCAGCGAGGCCGGATGTTTAAGCTGACAATCCAATATCCGTAAGGCCACAGGTCTGAAGCCTGTAACAGTACTGTGTCTTATTAAAGTGCCACTGAGCAAGACACAAACTGAAGCCTCACTTGCTCACACATCACAAGTCACTCTTGTAAAGTGTTCCGGCTCGGATGTAAATGGATTACAAAAAGTCCCATTCAGCGGGAGAAATGTAGCCCTTTGTTATTGGCTGCATGGGAACAATGCCAAGAAAAGTATTGGTGCCACACAGGCTGTGCCAGCACAAATCGCTTTTTCTCTTTGAAGTTGGCTTCGTTATACTTGTTGATCTTGATGCATGGTACTGCGTGTGTGTGTTTCTGCGTGTGTGTGTGTGTGTGAGTTTCAGGTCTTTGATCATTCAATTAGGCTAAGTCCCAAGTGTATATCAGCTAAATGGCTTTCAGGACTAAAACTGAACACACTTCCTCGTAATAGCACTTTTGCTTAATAATGCTCCTCAACCCGCTGTTTGTCAATTTAGTTCAATTTAATATGCTTTGTTGGCGTGGAAATTGAGAAAATATTGCCAAAACATCAACAGAGACAGTCTCTGTCTCATATTCTCTGCCGGAAATTATTTTCTGTGTGTGTGTGCATGTGTGCGTGCGCATTATTTTAAACCTAATTTATCAGACCTGTTAGCCGAGAACACTCTCCTGTATTTGCAGCAAAGACCTAATGCAGCTGATTTAAGTGAGGCCACATCAACAGGAGTAGCTGAGTGCCGAGGAGGGCGGCAATCTCATCCCCATTTCTCAGCCCCAGATTTTTACTGTGATTCGAACCATTTGTATGAGGGCGTGGGGTGGGTGTGTACCTTGTAAAAGTCAACTGATTTATCTTATTGGCCTCCTCCTGTGTGGTCCTGATGTCCCAGCCATCCACCCACACACACACGCACACCTCCATGTCATTGTCTGAGTGGCTAAGTATGCAAAGACTATAAAATTAAAAAGCAGAGCTGACCAGGCTGTCACCCCTCCTGCAGCTTTGTACACCAGAAGATGGCTTCATTTTCTCCCAAAGATAATTCAGAAAATTCACGTCCTTGCTGTCAGTCCTTTTTTTCCCTCTGAAATGTATTTTTCTTTGTGTCAATTCTGACCATGAGCTGTCTCTTCTTGAGCCCAGTTGTGATACTAGAGCTCTGGCAAATGCACAAGTTGTATAGTCTTTATTGAGCTTAAAACACCAACAGATCATCCTGCATTAGGCAAGAGTGTGTCTTCTGTTCAGAATGTGTTCAGTAATTTAATTCAGTGCTATACAGATGATCGACAAGCTGATAATAAGACAATGCACATCTGAAGTGTAAAACAATTACAGACTATTGCACATGAAAAACAGAAATAAAACATTAAATTAAAAGATTTAACACTTTCAGGCTATGCACATTCTTTAGTGTAGCACAAAGCGTATTATATGAACACTGAAAGAGCTGCAGATACAGTAAATGGACTTGTGTGACAATTCAATCTTTGTCTGTGCTGTTGTTGCTATAGAGATGGTGAGGAGCTCCTGTTTCGGTACAAACCTGAGACTGTGAACTATGCCCTCAGTCACCTTGAAATCTGTTACAGTAACTGTACCAACCCTGGAGATACTGATAATGAAAGCAGGTTGGTAACACTGGTAAAACAAAACCTGAATATTTTTCATCATGAATAAAATCTTCTACTTTTCTACTATTTTTCTCACTTTTTTTATCTCCTCTCCTTCAGACCCAGCTCTCACTGTTCGGTCCAGTCCAATGCTGAAGACGAGATCGAGGCAGTAAGAGACAAGCTGAATGTCACAGACATTGACGAAGTGGTGGACCGCCTTAAGTAAGTTGCATTCAGCAGGGGTTTCCAAAGCAATGTCTTTTGCAGCACCTTGTCACTGGTTATATGACATGAGTTGTGAGCAATTCCATCTGCGAACTTTTCCTGTCTCAGACTGTTCCATGTGAAGGATTTTAGAGGTTTTAAAGCAGCTATTATCAATGTTTTCATAATAATAGTGTCTTAAATGACAGTGTGTTGATTTGAAAGGGGTTGGTTTGTACTGTAGTGATGAACCTACAGACAATTATCACCTGAATCTGCAGTTCCCCTCAGTTTTATGGAGCTTCATAATGAGTTTCAGCTCATTGTTTAGTTGTCTGGACCACAACTTTACTGTTTTGGTTCACTCTCACTGCCCTCTTAGTGTTGTTTTTTGGCCACAGCAGGCAGCTGTTTTCAGGGAAAAAACTTTAAAAACCCACAGTACGTTAATGCTCACGGACAGACGCAGTTAGAGACTAGATGGTGAACACAGTGGACCATTTAGCAACTAAAGAGCCAGATCTCAGGAGCAGGGGAAAAATCAAACCTAAAAGAGACCGAATATTGAACTTACATTCATCTGGCTAGAAACACAACCAAATGGTTGATAATGCTGCTTTTAGCTGCTATATGTGTAGATAAGCAGCTGTTAGCCAATGGGTTTACCATGTCAAATCAAAAGGTAGTGATGTGTCAATGTTTACAAAATATGTGTTTTCTTTCTTATTCTTTAATCACTCTGTGACCACTAAAATTTTTCTTTGGACCCCTCGGGGAGTCCCTACCCATAGGTTTGGAACCACTGGTATATTGTGTCCATTAATTACACACTGGTATGATAATGACATGGAAATTAACATGAACAACACTTGTCTGGACCATCTTAGATTTGTAATGCTAACCAGCAGAGACACGTGGAGCATATTGTGTTTATGTGTTTTTTCTTTGTGGTCTAGATGAATTTGTTGTAAATGACATTCACATGTGCTCTGTAAGCGAGTTCCTTTGAGCCGTCTCCTTTTCCCCATTTTTTCCCTTAATTCCCCCACCACCACCACTCTCCTCTGTGGCCTCTGTTGCTGCCCTGCCTCCTTCACACTCCATCCGTCCTTTCCTTCCTCTACATCCCTCACTTTGAGGCCCACAGGGCAATGCAGTCACTGGGGCTACCTTGGAAGAGAGCCTCCCTCTCTCTCTCCTCCTCTCATTCTCTTTCTCTTCCTCTCTCTCCCATTTCCTGACTCGACCAGAACAAAAGGCCCCATTGTCAGAAAATGGATCCCAGACAGGACCAGAGCGGGCAGAAGATTCTTTTTCATTTGAAAGAAGTGAATAAAGTCTACTATGGTTATGTAACTAGAGAAGGAGAAAGTGAGGGGAGAGAGGGAGGGGAAAGAAAAATAGGACACTGTTTCCTCAGTACCTTATGAAAACTACAGTGGATAAACTCTGAGGAGATGCCAAGTCCACCTTGTTGTCACCACCTCAGTTGTGCGATTGGATTTTGCCCTTTTGCTTAGAAACATACTGCTGTGTGCCCTTACAGCATTTTGAAAATGATCGTGTTACATAGTGCATTCTTATCACAGATTTAACCACTGCACGCAGTCTCTAACATGCAACATTTTGTAAAATTCACATGCTATTGTTGAAATTGGTCATATTCATAAAATTAGGACATTAAATGTTAGATATGTGGATACATTTTACTGCATTTAAGACAATGCACAGCCATTATTAAAAGAAGCTCCAGCTTTTAACTAAGGTGTTTGGCCGTGCATGCCTGTTGTGACTGTCAAACGCATAGTTTCCACTTTGACCTAGATTTTAGTTTTGGGCTCAACTGTGTTTTTTAATGAAAGACAACTGGAGCACCGATGATAAACAATGCTGTTTTCTATCTATCCAGGTCTTTCCTAATGGAGGAATGTGATGTGCTGAAAAGACTGATAAAGCATTTAAAGGTAAGAAGAACAGGATGGAAAACAGCCACTTGCCAAATTAATCTTTAATCTTCTTTGGTTTTCAGCTGCCAGTGCAAGAGTGATCCAAATCCTAAAATTATTTATGGGAAACCAGGCCAAAATCAAAGTACCGATTTGGTGTATTGAGCTGTAACGATTCTACAGTCAGAATCCATACAGTACAACCTGAGTTATGAAGCTAGGGTTGTACCTTAAACTCTGGATATTGTACGTACAGTGTGATTCTTTGGGCAGAATTTATTTTACTGAACTTCTTAAATCCTGATTTAACCCTTAAAATTTCCCTGAAGTCTGTCTTGTGCATCACTGTATAAAAATTATCCCCCCAAAACTTCTTTTGTGTCTGTGAAATTTTACTAGAATTTGAACAATGTTTACCCAGACAACATAATTTCCATTTGTTTGATGCTCTGTGTTCAATTATTACTTTATACATAAAAACAAAACTGGTAAATGATGGTGATTATTTCTATTAAAAAGATAGAGGGGCACTCTTTTTCCCAAATCACAGCCATTCTTTTTGTCTTGAGTTTGAATCCCTCTTTGGTCTCTCACAGGTAGATCTGCTAACTCTCTATTGGCACTGAAACCCTGCCAAGGCGTCCATTTACACACTCTCATACACACACAAACACAAACTTGCACGCACACACAGGAAGCCTGCAAGGGCTCAGTCTAAGCTTGTTTTTCCATCTGTCTGGCCAAGAGCTTTGCAGTGCTGAGTAAGATCAATCTCCTTCCAATCACTCAAATGGCCTACTATATACATACATACATACATCTAGACACATGCACAGATAGACAAAGAAACACACATGCATGCCTACAATCTGGTTACACTGTCATGCTTGTCTGGCATTATGAGAGAAACAGAGAGTAAGTAGAGTTAGTTAGAGAGGCCAGATGTAGGACTTTTTCTGCAGACCAGATGTGGGAGTTATCTCACTGTACCCTCTGTGTGTGTGTGCGCGCGCAACTGTCTGTTAATGTTACATCGCCAGTTTGTCTGGAAACAAAAAAAGCTGAAAAATTCAAATTTCTACATGCACAAAATCAACCGTCGGTACCTCCACCCCCACACCAATGTCCATGTTTTTCAGATGTGAGTGTGTCAAATGTTGTTCTGACATGAAGATCCCACTGGAAAGATACACTAAGCAACACAGGCACTGTCTGTGGAAAACCTCATCAGGCATTTTTAACATAAGCAAAGTAAAACTGCATGTAGGAGAGGGAGGAACAAACACGATCAGAGTTTCTTCACCCAGGGATGTGCTGTTCCTGAAGCTAATTGCAGAGAGCCTTTTCTCAGTCGTCATGTGGCATTTGTAAAGTCAGTTCTGTTCAAGCAAGTGGCTGCGGTCTGGTTTGTGAGCAGGTGGGATGAGGCTGTGTCTCAGATGGTGATGTCAAACTGTGCTCTTATGTCATGGGCTTATTGTGTACTCCCTTTAGTCTCTGCAGCAGTGGATGATGTTGATGCTGTGTGGTGTAAAGGCGTCGCTGATCAGTCCTTGGAAGGGAGGACACTGGAAACAGCCCGTGGGATCCTCTGTGTTAGTTTTAACAAAAACAAACAAAAGGAACAAAAGGAAGTGTCACTGTCCACAAATATGCTTACTCATGTTATGGCCCCAGTTTAAGGCTTAGTCTAGCCACACCTGCTGAGACAGTTATACAGGAATGTACTATGGAGGAGGCTTAATAGGAGAGCTAGTGGGCATTAAAGCTGTGGTTTGCAGTTCTCACCTTTTCCTACCTAATGACCAAAGCTTCAGTTCTTTTTCTCCTGCCAAACACAAGGCAAAGAGGGGGCAAATTACTGAACAAAAATGCCTTAAGTCATAGATCCACTGCTTCAAATTGCCAGTACTGAAATGTGTTTGAAGGAGAAAAGGAATTTAGATTCTGATCCAAATTTGAGGATTTTATGCAGAGTGAAGACCTAAGCAGGAAAACATTTGAACTTTCCAAGGCAAATCACATTGTAGATGATTGTTAACATCTGTTGTGTATTTTTCAAGGCCTGCCATAATTAACTATATCTTGTGCAGTTTTTGTTCTGTGCTGGTAATTAACTGGAAAATGAGAAGAAAATGTGTTAAATGTCAAAAAAGTTTGCCACTAAGCTGTAAACAAGGTACTTGTTTAAAGTCAAGATAAGTGCCCTGTCAGAGGAGCGTCCCATCCACCAACATCATGTTTGACTCAGCTGAGATTGCTATTGATTTACTGTTATTCCATGCAGTTAAATTATCTAGTTTTTAAAAAAGCCATTAACTGGAGCCGAATTAGGCTTTTAGAGGTTGATACGGTTATGATCAAATTGCCTTTTTAGTGCATCATGTAGCAGCCAATCAATTGCTCCTAAACACAACCATAATGACTCATTGTCTCTTAGCAGGAGCGAGGTTCAGCACCAGAAAACAACTCTTAACAACTGCGGTAGTTAAGAGTAACTCATGCAGACTGTTGTGTGTGTGTTGAGTGTAAAGTCAGTTGATTGAGAAAAGTGAAGTCTCCCATCACCCACCTATCATGGCCTCCAAAGTATAGGCTGCACTCACACTGCAGCTTTAATTCACTGTACAGTTACTGTTAAAAAGTAAATATTCTCCAAATCAGTGGAGTGGACACTGCTGGGTGTATTAGAACCATGAGGGCTCTCATCTCTCCTTATTTATTTAATCCTAAGAGCTCTCTCCATCGTTCCTTATCCTTGGCAACATGTTGAGCCTGCGCCATTTTGGCTCGTTCATCCCTCAGGCCATTTTTGGTCTTCAAGGTTTTCTTTTTCCTGCAAGTCAAAGTCAGTGCAACCTTTGAGATTCGACCTGTGTCCACTCATAGCACATGGCCCAGACATCACAGCAGCCTCTGTCTTATTCACTGATAATATTCTTGCTTTTATTTTTCTCTGTATAATTCCAAGGATGTGATCTGGTTAAGCTGTAAGACTCATCTCTGTGGGGGACTGATGCCATTCACTATTTTCCATTCAAGGTCACTTAGTAAGCTTACTGCCAATATCCAGATGTACCTCTGGAGCTGGTTCACATGAATGCATAAGAGGTTGCCCTTTCAGTTGCTTTTGTTAAAAATAGCACAGATGATGTCAGTCCATGGTTTTGGAAGGTTGCCTGTGTGCTTTCCTAAACACTTCAGTTAGAGTTGTATACACTGTCTGCAGGGAGAGAAGCTATTTTCCCCCCAGTTAGTGATAATATTATTAGCTGTGTTTTGTCAGCACAGGAGCACCACAGCTTTCCTCATACTGTGTTGTTTGCTGTGTGTGGGGATTTTTATGCTTGTTTGTTTTAATAGTCTAAACTGAGTAGGGGTGGACTAACGTTGTGTCGTCAAGGCTGCTTGGCAACTTCCAACTTCTGTGTTTTCAGTTTTCAGTGGCAGCAGGGCGCAAACCCCACCTCTGCGACTCCCAACTACTTCCGATCCTGCCAGCCTGTATATCCAAGGCTGCAGGTGTTGACCTGGTATAATCTCATCGCACAGCTAAACAGACTGGTCACAAACAGCAACAGAAAGTGCAGACAGAGCATCGTTAGCTTCCGTATTGTGCTGCATTTTCATAATTTATTATATAATACAGGTCATATAAGAAAGACAAGCAGTCAAAATATAAAGCCTGAACACATTCACCAAGCTGATAAAACCAGCTTAGATTAGGTTTCCAGTAGGACCTTCACCTAAGATGAAGAAGTCATCAACAGCTGGATTTTGCAGCAGGTCAGAATGATCCTTCTCCCTGTTTCTGGTTTAGCATCAGCTCAGGGAGATGCTTTGTATCGTACACTGTGTTGTGGGTGGATTTGGGTTCTAGAGACTCATGTATAAGAATATTGACAGTAACATCTGAGCTTTCTTAAAGTATCAGCAAGTCAGCGCCACGTTAATGGGTTCAGACCCCCATGGACCACAAAGTCTATTTCCGGAGAGTGTGTGTGTGTGTGTGTGTTTGTGTGTGTGTTGCTTTACAGTTGTTTAGGTTTTCAGTCACTTTGCTGTCAGAGACACCACACATACTTCGTCTGCAGCTCTGAAAGACAGCACAGCACTAGAAGGTTTGGGTTTGAATCCCACTGGGAAAATAGACCAAAAATATATGTTTTAGCTGTCAGTCTCCAGGCCCATGGGTATGTTTGGTGGTGTGTGTATGTGTGTGTATGTAAGGGAGAGAGTGTGCGTGCTTGTGTGTGTTTGTTTGTGTAGTGTACTCTATAGTCTGTGGTTGCTATACAGACTCTCCATGTTTGTGCTGGTGTAAAATGAGGAGAGTAGGCTGCCAGTCATTCATAACAAACACATACACACACACACTTTTAAATCACACACACAAAGTGCTCTGGTTTTCACTGCTATGGATATAGATATTTGAGGCCAAATTATGATGGAACACTGCTGCTCAATCGTTTAGTGGTCACACACACACACACACACACACACATACATA
Source organism: Lates japonicus (assembly GCA_033238685.1). Classification (NCBI taxonomy): domain Eukaryota; kingdom Metazoa; phylum Chordata; class Actinopteri; family Centropomidae; genus Lates; species Lates japonicus. The sequence continues at coordinate 7,360,506 of BRZM01000010.1, read as the reverse complement.
GGCATTCCTTTCCTCTTTCTCCCTCTGTTATTTTTATCCTTTTTCCTTGTTCCTTTGGTTTTTCCAAAGGCTAGAGCTTTCTGGGACATGTTTAATACATTTACATTGTACACTCAACCTGTATGATTAAAGTCAGATCTCTCTCTTCTGTGATTTGTGTTTCTTTGATGTGACAGGTGTGAATCTGATAAATCAGAACCCACGCTTGCAGGTGAGCCCATATACTGACAATTTGGTGTTTGCTGCCACCTGGTGGCATAATATTGCTTAGCACATGCTGTGTGAGGAGATTTCTCCATCGCTCATATCCCATTTAGCTTAGTTGATAAATGTACTCATGAAATACGAATGCTGTCAGTTTTACCCACCCTCCTTTAGCTGGTAAAACCCACTCTAAAACATATGATTTGGCCAAATCTGGGGGGTTTGCCAGTCTAAATGCCATAAAAACAATCATGAGAGCATGAGGGAGCAATCTGTTTTCACATTGTTAGACTTGAACAGAAGTATCTGACAATGTGTTTCAATTATATTTCACATCATATTTTCAGACTTTTTCAAATCTCAGGTCTTTTTTGTTTGTGTAGAGTTGAGAGAGCTACGAGGAGCTATACAGACGGACTTGGAGCTTTACCCCTCTTCACTTGCTGCTTCACCCCCAGCCTCACCCTCTCTCCACGTGAAGGAATTGAAAAACAGGTTCAGGTTTGGATGTTTTGGTGTTACTGCTACAACCCCCAGAAAGGCTCTATTTTAAAATTATAATGATAATGATAATAACGATAACTTTTATTTGTTTAGCGCTTTTCTTAACACAGTGCAAGTTGCTTTTACGAAGGACATGAAAATAAAATAAAAAATAAAATGACATAAAAATAAGTATTTCTTTTACATTGTCTTTGTGCAAAGAAATGTTTCTCGATCAGTTTTCCATTCTGATTCTACTCCTCCAGACTGTCAGCAGGACAAAAGGCCTCCGATGAGACTCTGCAAGCCTTAAATGCTATATCAGTCCTTAGACCACATCCACCTCCTCCTCTGGGTCATCCTAAACCCAGACCACCAGCTGGACCTCCTCGCATTAAGACCACTTCCTCAGTCAAACCAATTCATTTCTCCTCACTGTCCAGGACTGATGGTGAGCATAGAAGTGCATTAGCTTCCAGTAAATCAAGCAAAATACCGATATACAACAAGATCACCACTTCCAAGCAAGTGAACAGCCTCTTCACCACTGACCAGATAATGGTGAAGAGCGAAAACCACCTCAGTCTTTCTCCAGAGCAAGATACATCTGGTCTCCTCTGCAGGCTCCCAGTTTCTAGTCCAAGCCTCCAAATAAAAACTCAAAGAATCTCACCCATCCATGAAGACCAAATGTCATCCCATCACAGTATTCACAGCCTAAGCAGAGAGTGTGATTCATCACCACAGAGGGTAAGAGAAAGCAGCTCCATCTGGAGGTCAAGAAACATCGTTACTACCCCCTCACCTGTTCCAGCTCTCAGCCCTCTAAGTGATGCAGGCAGTTATAGCAACAGTAGTATTGACCATTCTGGGTCAACAACAGGGAAACCAGAGACACCAAACGGGCAAAAGACAAGTACCTGTGGAGGTGGTTTAGTGTCGGCAACACTCCAGGCAGAAATCAACAGAAGGAAGAGTACCTCTGAGAGTTCTCATTCTTCAATCATGTCTGAAACTGGGAGCCCTCCTGCAAAAAATGGTGGCAGTAAGAGCAACAGTCGAGTTGATAGAAATAAAAATGGTCATCTTGGGAAGGCTGTCACCCAACTGCAAAGCCTTAGTAGCTGCTGTTTGACAGATCACTCCTCACAGCATTCAGAGAGCAGTGGTAAACAGGGACAGGCCAAGTGCTCTCAGCCAGCATCTATACAGCTAAATGGACAACTCTTTACTTCCCCCAGAAGACCACTTGGGGGCACCACAAGTCTGCCAAAAAGTGTCCAGGAGGCGCAGACAGAACCAGAGTTTATCAGCAAGTTTTACCAGCCAGTTCCTCCTCCAAGAGTGTCAACTTGAAGTCAGCTCCAGACCAAATAGAAAGTGTTTGGCGTTGTCTTTTATGAGATAAATGTTTGGGAGTGTGATAAACTGATGTTGAGTTGCTTTTTTTTCCCATTTTGTGTATGTGGAGAAAAATAAATGGAGTCATGTCACAGCTGGGCCTGGTCCTTGCAGAGTTTTTTTTTTCCATCAAGCATTAACAGAAAACCTGGATTCTTGAATTTCCAACAGACAAGGGCAGTGATTTGAGTGCTTGTAATTGTGCAGTGTCTAATTATTTGATTGAAAAATATGTGTCGTTACGACTGTAAACAGTGCAAAATATCGTCACTATTTAACAGCAGATATTGTGACATGACATAGCAGGGAGACTTTTTGTTTGAGCACCAGCCTAAATACTGGGGTCCCAGGATGATTATGTGCTCTGGCTTAAAAAGAGTAATAAAGTCAATGTTATATCTGCCCCAACAAAGGGGTGTTCCTATTGACAATTTAATTTGGAGAACAGGGCATGGGAATTAATAATGGGTTAAAGGGAAACACTTGACAATAGTCTGAAACAAAGTCCAAATACTAAACTGCAACAGCTTCATAATAAAAGTTCTTTCCGCGGTCCTGGATGTTAATCAGTTTTCATTTTCAGCTGGTTTATTACTGTAAATTGAGTGCAAAATATTGACATATGTTCTGTTTTACCACAAATTCAAATCGGAATCAAAACAACGAGCTTAAGTTGAAGTACAGGCTTTTATTATGAAGTGGTTGTAGGAAGCGTTGAGTTACCTACAGCAGCGTGAGCTTTTGCTGGGGCTAAATGGAAACATCACCGCCCTGGAAAAACCCACAACAAAGGGAGCGACTTTAATCGCTATCGAGGGTGTCGGGTGGATGAAGGTAAGAGAAGGTAAACTACCCAGTTTTCCGCCATAATCTCCATCTCTAGCTGTCTTCTGTCCTGTGAAAAACGTGGCAAAGCAAGTTCAGATAAAATTGATTTGAGGTGTCGGTCATTTATTCGAAAAAAGGAAAACGTAACAGAACATTTTTAAACAATGTATCTGGCTGTCTAAGGCTAGTCTTAGTTCACCTGGCGGATTCACTTAACGAGGTTAGCGGCTAATTAGGCTAACTGTTAACGCTAACGTTAGCTAACAGTAGCATTTGTATCCATCGTGCCCATTTTTAAAATAATTTTGTAATTAATAATTGCATTAATTACAATTATTTTTAATTTCCTTTAAATGGACTCTGTGACATTTCTGTGTGGTAACTCAGGTAAGCTTAAGTTAATTAGCATAGTGTTACTGTTTGGACCTTTTTCTAGATATACTGGGGAAGTGTATGACCTTTTTTTTAAACAATAGTTTTTGTTATTGTAACAACATGTCCTTTCATTTCCTTGTTTCACTGAAGTTTCTCTTTTTTCCATAAAACGTGGCAGGTTGCTTGCGTTCTTGAGAGTGTTAGTGATTGTCAAGGGACCGGGCGACAACTTAGTAAAGGTGTTTTGTCTAAGTCTGTCCAGAAAACACATACCCTTCATGGCTAGGTGACTGTTTCAAATTAAACAGCAAACATTAAATAATCTAATGTATCCTTGTTATACCTCTTTAAGACACTGTGGCCATGCTGACCATGATTTCTAAACACTCCATGTTGGCGTGATCCCTTTCCACAGTTTTGGGTTCTGTTAGGTTTCATTTTCTTATAATCCCGCCCACCAACAACAAGAAACAGAAAGCAGACGCTGAATCGTCACAGCTGTTGCGCGTGATCTTTAGCTTCATGTCAAGGTAAGATTGTCCCCCCTTTTTTTATTACTAAATGATTAGCTAACCGCATACTGCAGTATATTGTTAAATGTCTCTTACATTTGTCTTGTGCTACAACCACACTCAGCTTCGCAGACTGTAGTGAAAAACAGCACATCAGATCTCAAAAGATTGTACTCCTCAAATATAACAGGGGATCTGAAGTAATGTCAGAGTCAACATTCTGCTTTGTATGAAGCTTAAATACTCAGTATGTCTGGCTTTGCAGTCTTTAGACATATTTTTAACAGTCTAGACAACCCTTCCATAATAAAGAGACAGTTGTGCAAAGTAGTTATACTATGTCTACTTTGAGACTATCTGAAAATATGCACTGTAAACCCTGTATCACCCTGTGTTTTAAATGAAATTTCCTGATGTCTTCATTTAGATGGGTGCAGTATTCAAGCTACTTCAGCAATACAGACTGGAGTCCTACTACGGTCAGTTTGTTCAGTTGGGTGTAAAAGATGAAAGAGATTTCCTGGATAGTGTGACAGTTGAAGATCTAAACAACTTAGGTAAGCGTGCTGAATATGGTAAGCTTAGAATCTTAGTTTTGCATGTTAATTGCTTGGAAATTGACAGCTTTGAAGGCAACTGAAGTATGTAAAACGTTTTCAGTATAAGGCTGTTCAGTGCAACACCACAAAAAACCAAAACAAAAAAAAGTCAAAATAAACTATAGATACAACAAATTAAAGTAGTCTTCTCAGCAATAATGAAGTGTTGTGAGTATCTTGCATTGCATATGGACAGTGCCAAAACATACAGTAGAATGTAACTGGGCTGTAGATCTAGTCATCTAGTGCTAAATAGTTTTTTGAAGATGTGTAAACATCAGTTTCTACTAGGGCTGGGCCATAAAACGTTCTTGATAATTATTATCAAACAAATTCCCACTATAACAATGTTAAACTAATGAGTAATTTTCAGTAAATGTATCTGCACTGGAACTGGATCAACCTTCATCTGCACGATAACCTTATTAGACTACAGCAATAGATTTAGGATGATGAAATCTCACTTATCTCACTGATAAATGCAGTAATAGAACATTTTGAGAGATGGTGAGAACATTTTGGAATAGTCTTAAGTTGTTTTTCATCTCTTAATTTTTACAGGTTTGAGTCATGTGGAAAAGAATCGTTTTTCGGCAATGAAAAACGTCATACAAACACTCAGAGCTCCAGAGCGCCAAGTTCAAACTGTGACACCTGTGCAAAAATCAATGGAGGTGTTTAGTCTAGAGTACACATACCCCAAATGTCCTCAACCAAAATATATTAAGGGTAAGAGGATATTTGCATATTTTTACATTTCTAACATTGTTTTACGTTATCTCATCTACATGACTGCTGCCAGACTGTGTCCTGAAATATTCCACCTGTTGCATAGTAGTAGCACAAATGAGATGTGTGTTTTTTTTTTTTTTTTTTTCTTTTCTCATCATTTTCAACTCTCAGACTTGGATCCAGCACAAAACACAGTTGAAGATCTGATGTTAAGGATCTGTCACCTTGAAAATGTTGGCAAAACCACAGGAGTCTGTCTCTACACAATTGATGGGATGCCTTTGACAGATGATCCCTTCCTCAACACATGTGAGCAGACCTGAACACCTTCTATAGTTAAGGTTGCTAGATGAAAGGGATAAAACAGGTAAGATCAGAGGAAGATCAATTCACATTACTTTCAGGGAAAAAACAAAACTCATTGAGGATTGAGGATTTTGTCAACATACAGTATTAAATATGCCTCACACATGCACAATGTCTTGCCTGTGCCGATACTGAGCCAGTTTATACCACCACACCAGCAATGAACTTTTATGATGACTTTGGGCAACCATTACCCTTTCTTGTAGGAACCAACTACAAAAAAGAGCATCGGTTTCCCCCGATGGAATTGACTTGACTGCAGAGCATGATTACAGTTCCATACATGTAGATGGGAATAACCGTTGCAATTTTTGTTTGTAAAAACTTTGATTTTGCTTCATTGGTACCAAATGTAGTCGAGTTTTTCATTTTTACTTTCTCCTCATACAGGGTCTTTGAAAGACAGGCACATTCAAAGTGGAGCTGTGATATATGCCATATTTACACCAAAGGAAAACCTGAAACAGGCTCTTCAAATGCCACAGCAAGAATTTGATGAAATCCCTGGAGAGGATGTCATTCGATGCCACATCATGCTCAAGGTACATTCCTAACTATGATAGTTGTGATACAAGTAATGATTTTGTAAACCGATACCTGGGTATTATTGGACAAATGGCTGTTTGACGTAATAATAAAATACAGTTTATCAGAGGGAAACCTCTAATGGGAAAATACTAGCCAATCAAAAGACCAATAAACACCCAGCATTGCCTTTTATATTTAGTATGTACAGTATATAAAGTATTAATTAAAGTTAAATCTGTATTTTTAACCTGTTTTATTAATTTGTTTAGGGAGACTTTGACCTGATGGTGAACTTAGAAAGCGACACTATAACCAGTTTGAGACACAAGTTGGCAAATGCAAGTGGAATCCCAGCACATGTCCTTCATTACAAGTAAATCAGAATTAACACAATAAGCACTAATTTTGTGGCTTGTGACCCTCTTAGTCAAACATTTCTTTTCTCATGTGGTGCTCAGCACTCAAGCTATACCTCCGTTCTCTGGTGTGTTTATTTGCAGTGGTCAGCTGAGTGGTGGAAACACATTAAAAAGCTGTGGAATCTCTGAGGGGTCCACAGTTGCCTTCTCTTTATCCTCGTTTTACGATGAGGCTCCATACCATGAGACTTTCTTCATTAATGATGTTGTGCCTTCAGTCCAGCAAACCCAGAAAGGAATCAGTGTATTGCTGTCTTCACTTTTTGTGGCTGTAAGCAGTGTTCATAATATCTTGTTCTCATTTAAAAAATTCTCATTTCTCACACCTTTATTTCACCTCGCTGTTCTGTGTAAAAGGTATGCATCGATCTTGTTTTCTTTCAGAAAGGACATGGTTCAAATATCATACAAAATAAATTGATTGCCTACATACGAAAACTGACTGGATGCAACGCCCTCGCCCAAAGCTTGCATCAGTTACTCTGCAGGAATGAAAAGATGACAAGGAACCAGAAGGTAAACAGTATGAGGTGGTATGATTCTGCCTTTAATATCCATTGTATTGTACTTGCACTACCTGCAGTAGGCCATGTATATTGATCAATAATATGGACACATCTCCTAACTCTAAAAGCTCTAAAGCAATTGTCTTGTTGACTTATGTTAGTGGCTAAGCTATTAAGTGGGAAAATGTTTTCTATAATTAGAGTGAACTCAACCTTTACAGAGGAGTTGTACAAACTTTTCATAATACCACATGCTAACTATTTTTAATCTAATCATGATTCATTCACTCGTGTATATTGCTTTCACCAGTGGCAGTCTCTTCACTTCACTCTTCTCTTCAGATTGCAGTTGTTGAAGGCCTGTACATGCTCTTCAGAGAGCTTTTGCCCCAGCTTGGATCGCAACGAGGGGAAAAAGTCATCAAGGACCTGTATGTCTTTGAGAATTCCTTGTACTGCTGGGCTTATCTCATTTCAGAGGCACAGGTATGATGTTATTGGGATTTGACTGAAATGAAGTGAACCTTTTGAAGTGTAAAAACAGCAATTCTTAGACTGAAGTTGCTAATTTTAAGTAAATTTTGTGTGTGTATCAATATTCTTTGTCGTTGTTAAGGTGAATTTTAGCCGCTTAATCAAATGTGTTTGTGAATGACATCAGTTAATTGTTACGTCAGTTACATCAGTTAATTGTAGATTTTTTTTTAAAAAAGATTTTTTCTGATTTGTCTTATTTTGACAGAAACAGTCCTCAGATCTTGAGAACTATGCACCAGTCACTCTTACATCTGAAGATGGCAGCCGTTTCTGTGAACCAGTCCGAGTGCCCGGAGTGCCAGGTGTCTTTGAACGAGCATACATTCTCAAGAAAATCAAAGGTGAAACTAAAACAATGAAAGGTCTAGGCATGAGCCGGTTACTGGTTTCAAGGTATACCATGGTTTGAAAAAGTCAGGGTTTCAAAACCACTGATATTTTCCATCATACCGTTCCTACAGTGTAAGCTGTTTCCCACCCCACATGTTAAATTGACTTGTCAAAGATGAGTTCTTTTTGGTCTGTTTGTTTCTTTTGTTTGTTTTTTTAACAGAAAAGAATTCAATTCTTTATGTTCTGAGATTGTTGAGCTACAGGTTGACGCTCACTTAAGAAAGACTGTTTATATTTTAATGATCAAAACTGTGATCAAAAGCATTTCCATTTTGCCCTCACCCATTGTACTTAGAACACTCTGACAATGGTAGCCTCCTGCATAATTTGGCTTTTAAATCCCACCAGTATATGTTCAGCATTTATATTTTTCCTTCCAAAACTGTACATAGTGAATATTTTGTTATTACTGGCTTGATTTCATGATCTGTCCTTTCAGATGGAGAGAAAATTCCAAACTGCACTGAAGAGATTTTGCGAGAAACCTCAATACAGAGAGCCACTGACATTGAGAAAATCTTGCTCAGCTTGCCTCCATTCATCAAAACGTATCCTCTCTGGATTCATCATGACAAGACGACTGGTCAGAAGTATGTATCAAGTTTTTAGTTTTAATTTAATTATTGACGTTGTTGTTGCTGGTTATTTTACTATAAACTTTCAACCAACCTACCTCCAACCTCAGACTGATCCATTCAGCAAAAGATTTGATTTAGGATTATACTCAAGCCTTCCTTGTCACTACCCTAAACAATTAAATGACAGCTTTCAGGTCAATATGCAGAAGACTTTTGGAAGTATGGTTGATGCGTTGAAATCTTTCCCTGGTTTCAATGTGACCCCACCTCTACGTCTGAAGGATCTAGGACAGAGCAAGCATCGCTTTGTTCTCCTGAGTGAAGGTACTCCATTAAATCAGAATCTGGATCTTGGCACATAGCATGTTTCAAACTGCACTACTGTCTTTATTGATTCATGTTCTGACGGGTCCTTTTCTGTGCATATCTTTCTCTTTGACAGACAACCTTGGTGTTTTTCTGTGTAAATTCAAAGGATCCACAGATATGATCCAGGTGTATGATTGTCTGGATGGCAAAATGAAAACAGTGGATGTGAATGTATTGGCAGCCCAGTGAGTACCTCAGCCTTACAGCTTGTATAAAAACAACTATTAAGATAAGATAAGATAATCCTTTATTAGTCCCACAATGGGGAAATTTACAACAATGGAGAAATTTACTATTATGAAGTCAGTCAGAATACAATATAAAACAAAGTCAATTTAGGATTTTAACTGCTGTTTTCCATTAGAAGAAGATAGCATGAGAGAATTTTTGTGTAATTTACACAATCCTTCACACCACTGTAATGATGTGGATTTAAATCTGCTTTCATTCAAAGCACTGGTGTTTATTTCTTTCCTGTATTAAACTGACTTTTTTTAAACACATTAAATGTAATTGTAATCAGAAATCAAAGTTTTTGTCAGCACCCACATGGCAGAATAAGTCTATGTATATATCTTTTTCATTATTAAATGTATAAAATAGTACAGGAGAAATACACCAAAATGTCACAGCCACCAGGATAGCGTTGATGTTTTGCTTTATTTATTTACCAACATACAAATGATTGTCTTTTGACATTTAACACAGGACTGGTGACCACAGAGATGACGACGGATCATTTGTCACAACTAGGACTCCAAAGGAGGCCATACTGGTAACACTTGACCTGCTAAGTCTTGACAATATCCTTATGAGAACTATAAATAGTAAATTGGGAAACACTGTACTCTTAAAACAATACACTATACAGTATTGGTATATTATGTAAAGCTGTCCATACATATATTTATATAATTATTCTTGACTTTTTTTCATCAGGTCCTGATAGATACAAGCTCATCCATGGAAGAAGAGTGTTATGAAAATGCTGAAATAAAGAAAATTAATGCAGTGAAGGAGCTCTTTGACAACTTTGCATCAAGAAGCATGGCTTATGATTTCCATCATGTCATTGGCCTTATGAAGTTTGACTCCATGGTGAAAACTCTCCACACATTTACTGAAAATCTGGAAAAGTTCAAGGTGAGTGTACATGCGCAATCCACCAGCATGTCAAAGGAGAAAATGAGAGTTGTGTGTATATGGAACAATTCACATAATGTTGTAATCTACTAAATAGATGTAAAGAGATTTTTTGTAATTTTTTTTTTAAGGAGCGCATTCGTAACCTTGAGCCAAATGGATGCACTCTGCTGTACGATGCCCTGCGACGTGGAGTGTCTGAGTTGGACAAGGTGAAGGCGAAGTTCCCAGACTGTAGACTTCGCATCATGTGTCTCACTGATGGAAACGATTCTGGGTAAACGTATTTTTCTGTGCTAATGTGCTACACTATCACCTTTACATTATAACTACAAAAATACACATTAAATGCTTTACCCTTTGAGTCAAACGGATGTTGAATTATGCATATTTGTAACTGCTGGGGCCAGATTGCATAACACTAACAAGATGGTTGGTACCTTTCTCAATCAGTTCTCCAAATGGTCCGGTATTAACCACTGGCCCGATTTTAAATCATTTTATTTTTTTATTATTATTATTATTTTGTAGATCAACTTGAGTAAGCCTTAGTCATACAGCTTGTCATCCATTCATTCAGTGTTGCTGTATTTACTGTCAACTACAGATTGTGATGTTATTTGGGGGCAGTTGAGGTTATGATCTGAATATTTTCATAATCCAATAGATCTTCAATCGAGCCAGTTGCAGTTACAGCCAAACTGCTAAAATCTAACATCATTGTGGATTCAATCCTTCTTGGAGATGTGGAGAACAATATGCTGCATGGAATCAGCAATGCAACAGGTATTATATCTATATATTTCAGGTTAGGGTCATCTTCATCGTTATTTGTTCCTTCATCAAAACAAAGTAAAGACTGATGTCATGAGTAACATAAGCCCAGACACTCTGTAACATGTAATTGTAACAATAATTGCAGTTGACATATATGTTTATATATTTTTTATAGTACAGTTATTCGGACATTAATTGTATCTCTCTACCACACATCCATCTTGCTTGCAGGAGGTTGCTGTTTCAAACCACAGACAACCAAAGAAGGTCTGAAGCTCTTTGAGATCGAGACAGTTCTGTCTTTGGAGCTGAGGAAACCCAAGAAAAAACTTGACCCATCGTCTATCAGTGAGGTGAATTGCTGTATTCACTATACTGTTTTAAAATGCTCTGAAAATCAAACACATCACTATAATCCTTTTAACCATTTTAACTTGACCGCTCGTCATCATGTGTTTATTCCCTTTTATTTTGTAGCGAATTTTAACAGGCATCTTTGCAACTCATGGGTATGATGAATATCCAGAAACATCCTTGCCAAGCCAGATAAACAACAAAGTGACTGCAACAGAGAGGTGAGCAATAGAGACCGATAATAAACCTGGTCAAATAAAGTTCTTGTTACCTTTACCCACTTAAATGCTTACAAAATGCTTACCGCAATTCTGAAGAAAATCTTTGCCGGAGAATATTTGGCAATTAGTTGAATATCAAAATAGCAGCAGCAGATTATTTTTCTATTGATCACTTGATTCATTGATTGGCCACTTGAATGTGAAGTGTTTCACTAATAGCCATAACCAATCAGGGCCCTCTGAACCATGTGATGTTGGAACAGTGAGAATGATAGGTTTTTTAAGATGTATGCGTTACATTTGAAGCATTAATAAATCTTTCAAAATAGTGCTCTGAAAAAGAGGCTTCGGGAGTCAAAGGACGGGAGTTTAATGGAGAAGGATAAACGTATCCTGGAGGAGCTTAAGAGCCTGCATTGTGACCCTCATCCCTTCTTCAGAGTCTTTCCATCAGAGTCAGACTTTAGTAAGTGGCATTGTCTCTCTTGATCAGATTTTTCTTGAAATAATTGAACAAGGCTATAATTTACCTGGGCTATGTTGTCTGTGATAGATCCACATGATGTATTTGCAAATGACATATCATGAAAACCATTGTGTTAATTGCTATTAAACTGCAGTCCTCTGTACTCATTGTGCTCTGCCAGCCTTCACTGTGCTGCGACACTGGAAATTAGAGGACTTGTCTGGATGTACAGGATAACACATTCAGTTGATATAGGTCATAAAGGGACCTATGATTTAGATGTTAAGCATAATTCTGTCATAGCAACAATGTTCAATTATTATTATTATTATTATTATTATTATATCATCTTTTCAGCATTCTGGAGGATTCTCATGCAAGGTCCTCCTGAAACATCGTATGAGAAAGGAGTGTTCGAGCTGTACTGCCAGTTTGGTCCTGACTACCCAGTGAAGCCTCCAGTTGTTCGCTTTGTCACACGAGTATCCTGCCAAAATACAAACAACTGAAATGTTTTTATATTACACAGCATTTAGATGTCTACACAGTGTTATTGTAATGATTACCATAAATATTGCTTCATCTCTGACTCTGTAATGTTTTAAGTGACTGTGTGCATGTAGAGAGGTTTTCTTAACGTAGTGACAGGTGTACCACTGCAATGTTAACAGTGTGGGCCGCATCTGCCACAGCATATTTGACCGCAGCTACAATGCCCACATTACCATGAGAGACATCTTTGATGCTGTGTATGGACTGCTCATCATCCCTGAGCCTGACGATCCACTGGACAGGTGAGATAAGTGCACATTCAGAAATAAGTCACACTCAGGTTTTCCATGGTTGTACCACAAAGCAAGATTAGTGGATTATATAGTTTCTTTGATCTTAACTCCAGTTACTGACTCCCTTTTAACCACAGTATATCACCATGGTAGCTTGGGACCTGTATCACTAAACCAGTTCAACTTAGTCTGTGATTATATTCAATATCACTTTGATAAGCCAGATATTTCACATTAATTATTTCAGTCATGCTTCAGATGATGACGCCTATAATTAACAACTGTGCCTGCTGTATCCTCGTAATAATAAAACACACACCAGCCACAAACATTTTTTGACCATGTATTGAGATATTTGAAGGACTTGACTTGCGTGTTGAACTTGTTTTGGAAGCATTTTGGCTGAAGAGTTCCTGACAAACCGTGTGGCATATGAAGAAGAAGCCAAGAGACACACACAGCAAAGTGCGGGAAAGTCACTGGATGACATGGAGAAGGTGAGTGAACTAGCATACTTACAAAGTTGTGCTGGATTACATTCAATATAACAAACACATTTGGAATCATAGAGTGTTTACACACACTTGTTTATACTTGTTCTTGTCTCTTTCTTTAATTTTAAAGAAATTGGTGGGTCCTGTGCCACAGTTCATACCCCAACATCTGATCTGTCCACTCACCAAGAAGATGTTTGTTGATCCTGTTAAAACAGTATATGGCACCGTGTATGAACGCAAGGCCATTGAGGAACACCTCAGACTGTGAGTTCATTCTACTGCTATTGTCTCTAATTAAAAGGTATTGCTATGGCAATGATTACTAATCTGACTCTTAACCAGTTTATTAACCACATGCTTGTAAGAAATGATTTTGGTCCATTTAAAACTACTTGTAATGAACAACTGTATTTAATAGTTGATTGTTTACTGTCTTGCAGACACCAGTACGAGCCGATGGCTGGCCCAGGACATGAGCTTGAACTTGGTGACACAACAGGAGACTGGGACATGAAGAAAATGGTGATTGATTATCGATCTCGTCAAATTCAGTGAATCGGTGGAGAAAAACTTTAGAGTTAAAGCTCTGTAGTTTTATGTAGATGTTTCCAGAAAAGTTCCCAAGTTTATCTTATGTAATTTGATGCAGTTTAAGTTTGTCATGTTAAGTATGTATATAATGTATACTTTTAAGCTCAGCATGCAATAGTTCACCAATTATAAGAGTGGTTTAAATTGTGTATTTTGTTTTTAACCTTGTTGATTTACAGACAGATTTGCACTCAGATTGATTGATGTGGTGCTTCTCTGAAAAGTCTCAGAATATTTGCACTAATTAATCCTTGAAAATCAGTTTTATAGGTACTTGATAAGTTTGTTCATACAGTGCATCTCCTTCATATCATACATTTTTGAGTTTGAAGTGATCATTTATCACATGATTAGATAAGTAAATACAATTGTGAAAACTTAACCCCTTGATGCCTGAATTATTTACAATTGTATAAAAAAAAAAATTATTTGTGTTTTTGCTTTCAAGCTGATGCTAAATTAAGTAGAGATTGTTAATTTGTCTATAGCACATAAAATAGATATACATTCAGGTATGATGCAAATTAGCGACAATAGGCATTAATGGTAACCAACGGTAATTTTTTTATTGAAGCCACAAAATTGTTTACAATTATTTAGACTATTATTTACATTATGATTTACACTATTACTACGTAACTATAACTACTGGATGTAGGTCACACTCCAAACGGTCCTACAGTAAACCAGTGCTTGCAAAAGGTTCCTAGGCACATATTTAGAATGCACAAACCGGCATTGGGGGAATGCATACGCTATCTCGGCTGCAGTCTGAATGCAAACGGTATGATGCGAATTCGCGACAATCGGCGTTAAGGGGTTAAATGTCATAATAATCAACATAATGTAGCTTTAAAATGTTAGTGAATCTTCCTTAATTGTAAACAGTCTTTTTGTCCTGACATGAGCACTATGTGGACAATGATAGTAATTTTGACACTCATTTAGAGATGCTTGTTTCTTTTTTTCTTTTTTTTTGTCAGTATATTTTCCAGACGGAAATGTGTGAATTGCCTTTTTGGATTGTAGAATAAAAGTTCAAATTCATTGTGTTTGTCTTATGAGTGGTTACAGAATTATAAACCATGAAAAAGGACACAGCTAACACAGCTAACCCTATTCAATGTGCAACAAACATTTTCAGTTAAGTCTTGCGTAAAGTCACCTAAAGACTACAGTGTGTTAATGTGCTTCTAATAACACTCACTGCTAGGAATTCTTTTCCAAGGCTTGATTATAAAGTAGGCAACTGCCCAGGGGCCCCAACTTATGGTTTCTCCGTTTGTATCTCATCTTTTTGAGTGATTTCTGTGGTGCATATTCTTGAATTTTTTTTTTCATTTTTTTTCTTTTGGGGTTATCTGGCCCTAATACTATAGACTGATATTAGATAAGAAGAACTGCAGTATATATAATATTTAATATTTTATATTTGATATATATAACTTTTATAATGATAATGCTAAGTAGGCTATGACAAACCTACACCTGTAAAATTAATTGTATCTGTGGATTCAAGTATGAACTAGCAGAAAAGTTTACTTATGCTAGTATAGATTGTTAAGGGCAGTCCGTCAGTAGTTTATATGTTGCTGAACAACCAATCATCGTCGCCCATCCTGATGTACGTCACGTTCGGGTGACAGGAAGTGAATCATTCGCCTCCGAATTAATTTTCCATATGTAGGGAAAAACAATACAAACTCTGTATGTCATTGACCTGCCCGCGATTATAAAGGGTCGTTTTAATCGGTTTTTATAAAAAAAAACATTTTTTGAAGATTAATCCTTCAAATTCAAGTTTATACGCTTTCTTTTTGATCGAACGTCGAGAACGCACTCTCCATTAAAGCTTTTATTTTGAAGGCTGAAGTCGGAAGTGTTTAAAATGTGCTTAGTTAAACTTTGTGCTTTACTCGTTGAATGGGGTACTCGGATTGAGCTCCGTTGACTCTGCAGATTTGGGTAGAAACCGGAGGAATCAGACATCAGGTGAGTGTTACTGGATTCCCCTCAAGAAGTTTAAGTATTTTTACTTTTTTTAGTTTGTAAAGTTAGACTGGAAACGTCGTGTCCGCCGTCAACAGGTTGTTACACTTCAAACCTGCTAGCGATAATGCTGACTTACATTTGAAATCATCAAGTTTTAGGGCTTAGCTTTCAACTCTTTATGAATGACGTTTTCTGACATATCATTATTTTACTCTCTAATAACCATGTGCGCCGAAGAAATGCAGTTTTTGCAGAAAGGTTTGGCCAGTACCTGCCTTTCCTGCAAAACCTGCTTACACTCTCACGTTCAGTTCAATCACTTCACAGGTATCCTGAAAAGCGAAGACACAAGTAACAATGTGTCTGTTGTCTATAGTTTAACCGTAAAATAAAGGAAAAATGACCTCCAGAAATGGACTCAGGTTTTATACTGCAGCTGTAAGATATTCAGTGTTACATTTTCAGTTTTTCAGTAATGTGAAATTACATAGAAATTAGAAAAATATGCCAATATGACAATTGCTGGCTTTTGTGAAACAACACAAGCCAAACTTGTATGGATCAGAGCAGGCCTTGGTATAGCACAATTTAGAAAAATGCATGTAAATATGCCACATATATGCAAAACCTGTATGGACACATACTAGCTTATTGTTGACACTCTCACAAGCCCACATAGTTATCATGCACCTACCTTTGCATTTGTAAATGGTAAAGCTCATGATCTTCCATGTCTTTGTTATTTGTTATTGTTATAATAATGTTCAGTTAATTTTTGGTGTTTTTATAGGATTTGTTGAAGCTTAGCATTTGTACATCAAAGTAACAACCACTGCTTCCTATGTTTGTGTCCTTTCCCTAGAGAGATGTGGTGGGTGCTGTGGGTGCTCGCCGCCTTGCTGGCTCTCTTCTGCTGTCTGGATGTGTGGTATTTCCTCCGGGTAGCAGCGGTGGTCCTCCGGGCCTGGTTCCAGCCTCCAATCTGGGACGTCACAGCAGAACAGGTCCTAACAGGCCGGGTCACTCCGCATGACATCGACATGTGCCACATGAACAATGCTCGTTACCTGCGGGAGTGTGACTTTGCCCGCTTCTCCCTCTACACGCGTAACGGTGTGTTCAAGGCCGTGCGAGCCCTAAGAGCTTCAATGGTGGTGGGGGCCACCACCATTCGTTACCGAAGAGCTCTATGTATAGGTGAAGGGTACGAGCTGCGGAGTCGGATCGTCACTTGGGATGACAAAGCCTTTTTCCTGGAGCAGAGATTTGTGTCAACAAAAGACGGGTTGGTGTGTGCTGTCATGTACTGCAAGCAGAGTGTCATCCGCAGCAGCCCAGACAAGATCATGCAGCACCTGTGTAAAAGGAAGGTAGGAAATGAAGTTTAAATACGAATGCACACTTAGAAGATCTTAATAAATCCTTTGATCATTAAAGGACTTTGACAGTGAAGGTTTGCTCCATGCAGGTGGAGTGCCCTGAGTTTCCAGAGGACCTTCAGCACTGGGTCAACTTCATCTCTGCCAGCAGCCAGGCCCTCAGGGCAGAGAGTGGACTGGAGGAGAAGAACAAATAAGGCACTGCACAAGACCGGCTTTTTGTTAGCCAGCTAATACACCTGCTATTCAGAAGATTCAAAATCTTCTGAGAGAGACATTTGTCTTCTCTTGGCTTTTGGCATCCAAACTACTTGACTTGAACACACTTGTGCCTTCTTTACTCTTTTGATATTGAGCTTTACTTAGAACTCAATAGTTAATGTCAAACAAGGGAAGAAACAACAATTCTTACTTATACTAAAACACTAAAAGAAAAACTATATGATTATATAAAGTGTACATTCATGTACCACGGAAGCATTAAACAAATACATTTTGAACTATCCTGTGCAGGGAGCCTCACATACATTCAATACAGTGAGTCAATACAGGGTTTAGTTGTTTTTTTTTTTGTTTTGTTTTTTACTGTAATCAAATGTGAAGCTGTGAGAAGAGTATGATTTAAAACTGCAAAACCAGTGATAGTGGTTACAGATTAGAAAAAAGATGCACTACAACAAATGATGATTTGACCAAAGTATTGTAGAAATGTATGTACAATAACAATAAAATTGGTCAAACTGTCAAATTGTTATATTGCCTCTCTATATTAGAATGTGCCAGGTAGAAACAAAGTATAATGTGAGACAGAACAACATGAAGTCCCCACAGCAAGTGTACAGTAATTTATCAAGTAAACAGATTTCACAAGAGAAATAAAATGCATCACGTTAACAGTAGCCCAAAAATAAATTAACAGTGGCCTATAATGTTATGTTAGCAACACATTAGATAAAAGATGTTTGTCAGTATTTGCTTGGTCACAGACATGACAACAGGCTGGATGTACTGGTTGCTATAGCAACATGATGTTCAACAGATACCAGCACCTGCTGGCAGGACAGACTGATTTTTAGTTTTACTGTGCTATTGTCTCTAAAACAGAACTAGACTTAAAAGTAGACAGAATAAACATTTTAAGACATTTTATTCAATGATGTACAAATGACAGCCATTCTAGATATTTGATTTTATTTATTATTTGTCAAAAATCAAATTCAAATAAAACTTAAAATCAATTAACTAAACTAAACTAAATAAACGTAGTCTGAATTAAACATATACTCAGTTCCTATGTACATAGTTCCTATGTATAAAAAGTGTGACATGAATAGTAACATGAATGAACGGATTTTAGATTTACATTATTTTCATTACACCTTTTTTCCTAAACAGCTTTAAAGGCGCTTTTTAAATCGGTTTGGGTTTTTTGTGACTTTGGCTCTGTGTAAATAGTAGTTTGCCATAATGAGACTAAACCACACACGTTACGTGTTTAGTGATATTTGCTGACAAGGCAACCAATGAAAGGACGTGTCGTCATCGACCACCCGGAAGTCATGTTAATTCATTCTACCGGTTTTCCAAGTTGCATCGCATCTCATGGTAGCACTCTATTCAGGACGCACGGTAAGTTTTACAGTCATAAAGAAGGCGTCTGTCGTCTTTGTGGTTAATGCTTTAATTTCGACATTGAGAAAACTTAAGAATAGCGGCTTTACCCGTACGAATATGGGCTCTATCCTCCCAAGGCCACCATCTACTGGCAGCTAGCAGCTAAGCTAACAGATTTGGCTGTCAGCAGGTTGAATGGAGCGGCGTTAGCTCCATAGCCCTCTCAAGGTTGAAGTGGGTGATTATAGGAGTATGCTGCTTTCATATTTCTAGTTAAAATAAAATGTCAAGGAGTAAAAAAAAAAAAAAAAAGCACTGACCTCTTGTTTCTCTACACATTTGTATTGTCATTGGTGAGGTCACAGGTGCATTTAGTTTAATATTTAATACTGAGTGTGGTCATGAATTTAGAAAACACTGACTGCTCTAGGTAAGCAGTTTGTACGGCAAGGCGAGGCGAGGCAAAGTAAAGTTTATGTGGATAACAAAGCAATACAAAGTGCTTTACATAAGACATAAAAGGCATTAAGACAATGGATGGATTACTGAACAGGCCCACTGGGCACAGGCCCAGGGACTGGAGGGGTTAGGGGGGGCCCAGAGCTGGATCCTCTGTTTTTAGTGACACAAAATGACCACAGAGAGGCTGAACACCCTAAAGAGACAGAAAAAGATTACAGAGATGCACAATGATCACAGAGACACCAAAAGTCCATAAAGAGATGCATAACTGCCACAAAACAATTACAGAGAGAGGTTTTTCTAAATCTTGCTGAGACATAAGTCCTTAAATTCTTGATTTATTTTTAATGCGGATTGATTTTAGGTCCAGTGGTAGCTACTGAGCATGAGCATTGACTCTATATCATTCTTCTTTGGCTCCAAAAACAATTATTTGTTTTACCAGAGGACATTTTAGAACATCCAATCATTGATTTGCTCAGTGCACCTACTCTGTGCTTGTATGACAACTTAGTCTCCTGGTGATATGGTAAGATATTTTGTTGTTTTCCATAATCTGAGTTAGTAGGAGCATGTAGCTATTAAAGGAAAACCCAGCTGTTTACAGTTGTTAAGTGTATATTTAGACTTAAGTGCTGTTCTAACCTTAATTTATGTACTGCTGTTCCAGAGAGATGTTGTTGCTGGTGTTGGGAGCCCTCCTCCTGCTCTTCTGCAGTCTGGATGTATGGTACTTCCTGCGGGGAGCCCAGGTGTTCATCCAGGCGTGGTTCCAGCCCAGAATATGGGACATTCTAGCTGAGCAAAGCATCGACGGCATGGTCCTCCCCCATGATTTGGACTACATGGGCCACATGAATAACTCCCGATACCTGAGGGAGTGTGACTTTGCTCGCTTCCACCATTACATGCGAAACGGGCTGTTCATGGCCTCACGCAAACTGGGGGCCAAAATGGTGGTAGGGGCCTCCACCATCCGGTACCGGCGCTCCTTGGCCTTCCGTGAGGCTTTTGAGATTCGGACCAAAGTAGTGGGATGGGACGAGAAGGCCTTTTACTTGGAGCAGCGCTTTGTGTCCAAGAAAGATGGCTTCGTATCTGCAGTCATGCTTTGCAGGCAGAATGTGGTGCACTGCAGCCCAGAGAGGATTATCGAATTTGTCTGCAAAAAGAAGGTGAGTAATAGCAGAAGATAGAGTAAAGTATCAGTACAACTGCGGGATGTCTGCAACTTTTTTTTCCTTATCAATAAATCCACAGATTATTGTCTCAGTTGATCGTTTGGTCTGTAACACACAAATGACCATCATACTGTCTTAAAGCCCAAGGTGAAAACATCAGAATGTTGATTTTTGTGTCAATGGAGCCAACTACTTAAGTGGAATGTAACCTACTAATTGTTGGAGCTCAAGTCTGGTCTATGAAATGTCGGAAAATACTGACAAATGCCCATTACAATGTCTTAAAGCCAGAGTTAACCTGAACCTATAAAATATGTAAAAATCACAAGTTCATAAAGCTGAAGGTGACGCCTTCAGATGTGTTGTTTTGTCTGACCAACAATTGAAAACCCCAAAATATTCTATTTCTGATCACAAAAGTTAAAGAAAAGCATCAAATAATCAGATTTGAGAGGCTTAAACCTGGGAATGTTCTTAAAAACAATGATTAATTTATCAAAATTGTCAAATCTTTGTTTGCAACCAAGACTGCAGCTTTATTCTGCTGCAGCACTCTGCTAACTTTTCTGTTTGTGTTTGCAGATCGAGTGCCCGGAGTTTCCTGAGGACCTAAAACACTGGATCAGCTTCATCTCAGCCAGCAGCCAGGCCCTGAGGGCGGAGAGCGGACTGGAGGAGAAGAACAAGTGAAGCCACACCATGACACCATGTATCATGAGTGTAGATACATATCATTTGCATTGCACGCACATATACAATATACATCCATACACACATGCACACCAACAGTTAAACATCGTAGAGAGTTTTAGTTGACTGACAAGTTTCCACTTATCTGTTTTGGGTTAATCCTACCTGCTGTGTATTTTTGTATAATGTGAACTGAAGTACTGAACTCATAACAGCTGAATATGAAAACTTGAACTGTACTGTAGGTATTCCATGTTTTAAAATGCACTCATGCACTGGGATCATAATGAAAGTTGTTCTCTCTGAAGAAAGTGAAACACGAAAAACGTAGCTTTATCCTTGCAGCTTATCCAGTAGTTGACTGTCAATAGACTGGCTTCAGACATCTTCATTCTCATTTAGTAAAATTATTCTGACTTTAGATAAGCATGTAGAGCAAAAGTTAATCTTCCACTGACATCAATGCATGTTTTGAAACAACCAGAATATTTTTTGTGCCTGTTTCTCTTGAATAGCCGTAGTTTACAGTTATAATTTCAGAGAATTATAACTTTTTATGACAAAAAAAACTTAGAGTAGGTTTGATGAAATGCTTGAACAGACATCATGAACATGTAACGACAATTAGTTTTAATCCTCCCATCAGCATTTTGCACAAGGTAACCCAAACTGAACTCCTGTTAAAAATCTGAGAGAGAATATTTGTTTTTGAGGGATCCTTTTATTGTATTGTTCTTTTACCAAATTTATAATGCATGCACTTAAAGGGCGGGCTTCTTGATCGTGGAGTTGCATGTGATTTTTGGGAGAAAGTGCTCAAATCCAAACTGAAATGTGTGATATGAGGTTGCTGGCAACTTTTCGAAACTTGCAACGCACAATGATAACTGAATGCTTGGATGATGCTTTGTTTTTATGGAGACAGCCTTTTGAAATCAGGAACCTTCCCTTTAATGCATCAAAGCTTTAGTTTGTGACCAAAGTAATGTATTGTTCTGTATGAGGAGGAAACTAAATTCATTTTTAAAGAAGATGTACTGTATGTCTAACCTGTTATTTATGTTATTAATGCACAAAATACTATTTAATTCCTTTAAGTTTGAAGATATGTGTTGTCCTTTTTATTTTCCACTTATATTATTTATGATTTATTGAAATGGATTACTGTATCAAACATTTATCGTGTTTATTAATTATTTAATGGCATTTTAAATTAAAAATGCATTGGAAACTATGGGTGTTTACCTTTTATGAGTGCTTCATATTCAGTAATAACCTGAGCTACTGACTTACGGTGGTTTGTGGTCCTATATTGAATATATGATCTATAACAAAATACTTACTTTTATTATCATGTGTGCGTGTGTGTGTGACCAGTACAGTCAGTATGTAATGTATGTTTCAAATGAAACAGATGTCTGCTCTCCTCACACAGCCTCAAGGGGAAGTTAACAAGAGTAACATGTTTTTCAGGGCAGAGTGTTTTGCTTTAGGCAGCGGAGAAATGTACATTTATTCAAGTACTGTATGGTTTTGAGGTACTGTACTTGCACTTACAGAAAATAGCAAACATGCCCAATAAAATTTCACACAGTGTGAGCTAAAACAGTTTTTGCTTGATGAATGATTAAACAATTGATCGATTGTATCGATTGAAATAGATAATGATTAAGTTTTAAGATAAGATAATCCCTTATTCGTCCCACAATGGTTGTTGATTGATTAATCAATCATTATTACAGTTTAAAGCTACAGTAGCTCCACTTCCAGCGGGTATAACAGTGAAATCCTGCTTACACATTTATGTAATTTATTAGAGTATATCAGCCACATGGGCCAGTTTTCTACAAAATAAATACTTTGAGTAATTTAAGTGGATATAGCTGATAATAGTTTTGAATGTAAGAAGAATTTTAAATGGAGGACTTTTACTTGTGATGGAGTATTTTTAAATTGCAGAGTTGGTACTTTTACGTAAGTAAATGTTCTGAGTACTGCTTCCACTATTGCATATGCATAACATTAACACACAGATATTAAAAACACAGAAAGACAAATTAAGAGTATACATATGTTGACCATATCCTTTTTTCTTTTTTTTTTTTTTAACTGATGATTACAATGAAATAGCAAATGACATTTATGGTACATTATTTTGAAATTTTGTGATTTTTAAAAATTAAATCCCCTACTACCGTTTCCGGTGACGCCCCCTCATCTCCACTTCCTGTAAACAAAGCAGCAGCTGCTGTCACATTCCTGTGTTTTCGCTCATTTTCTGCCTCTGCTTCAGCGTTTTCAACGATGGCCCAGGCCGGAGTGGTCCTGGACAAGGACCAGTTCAACTGTTCGATATGTCTGGACGTGTTGAAGGACCCAGTGACGATCCCCTGCGGACACAGCTACTGCTCGGGTTGTATCCAGGACTACTGGGACCAAGACGACTACCTGGGGATCTTCGTCTGCCCGCAGTGCCGACAGAACTTCAACCCGAGGCCGGCGCTCGCTAGAAACACTATGTTGGCCGACGTGGTGGAGAAATTCAAAAAGACCGGACTCCAAGAGACCACGACGACCTTAAACCAAAGTTTTGCCGAGGCCGACGACGTGGAGTGCGACGTCTGCACCGGGAGGAAAAACAAGGCTCTCAAGTCCTGTCTGGTGTGTTTGGCCTCCTACTGCGACGTCCACGTCCAGCCTCACTACGAGTCTGCCGCTTTCAAGAAACACAAGCTGGTGTCAGCCTCCAAAAAGCTCCAGGAGACGATTTGTCCCCGACACGACAAGTTGCTGGAGGTGTACTGCCGCACCGACAAACAGTGCATCTGTTACCTCTGTCTGACGGATGAGCACAAAGGGCACGACACGGTGCTGGCTGAGGCTGAGATACAGCAGAAGCAGGTAATCAAATCATTTGACTGATTCGGTGCAGAGTGATCAGCTCCTGCACTGTGACATGTCTGAGCAGAAATTTGTTTTTATAAAGCCCAATTTAAAGATAAACTTTAATCTAAAAAAATCTTCTAACTACTTTTAAGAATAAACCAGTGGTTTAAAACTGTTTTGGCTTCTAATGTTACAAAAAGCAGTGTGTATTCAGGGTCATTGTGTATAAAATTGTTTATAAAGTAGTTCAAACTTGCATCACCTCCAGCAGCTACAAGAGTAACATGCTGCTCACACACTGATGCTTCAGTATTAATAATCTAATAATGTTATATATAATAATATATCAGTCAGAGGGTACAGTTACTTAAGTATTTACATACTTCTTCCACCACTGGAAGAAGTATGTAAATATCAATAGTTTATACATCACTTACCAGTGTTTTATAGATCTGTTAAAATAGCCCTCCAGCATTATACTTCCTTTGTTTTTTTATCTCTTTAACTCATGAGGAAGACCCCTCCAAATGACTTTCTGAATGTAAACTGTTTATTAACATTTATGACTGCAAGCTTGACAGAGTGTAGAACCTGTTATTAATGATTTATTAACATTTCTAACTGCAGGTGACTTGATTTGAACTTTTCCTAACGGCTCAATAGAAATTCTTGAACACCCTTTATTAATACTAGTATCTATAACTGCAGACCTGCTGATGATGAAACTGGAAAACCCTAAGTACTCACTAATGCTTTACTGACATTTATACCTGTATTAACACTGAATAGAAACACAACCATGTCATAACCAATACATTTGATTTAAACAGGCCACATTTATGGCCTCCTACAGTGGAGGGGTGAGGAAAGGGGAAGGGGTATTCAGTTGGTTGTAGTCTGCAACCATACCACTAGATGGCACTGAATCATACACACTGGAACTTTTAACTCTTGTATCAAAAGCAAACTTCAACCTCAGCACATTTAGGAACGCGTAGTAAATTAGGAACTTCATATATATTCGTATGTTCTGACCTCATACAGAGTGGTAAAGTCACTGAGCTACTCTATTCTCTATTAAGTTAAATTGACTTTAATGTTTAATTTCCACAACATTTTTCCTCAGAGGCAGCTGGGGGACATGAAGCACAGCTCTCAGCTGAGAATTCAGCAAAGAGAAAAGGAGGCCCAGGAGCTGAGACAAGCCATTTTCTCTCTCACTGTAAGTGTTAACGCCCAGTTTGGTTTAATATATAAATGCAGCAGACCACTACATATATGATTAAATGTCTCATGTTTGCCATATTGCTGTAAACGGTTTATAATTTGACATTTTACTGACATTACAACTACCATATTCATTCAGTTACAACCATTTTCTTGGACCAGTCTCCTGTGACAGTAAAACTTCTGAGAAACCATTGTTTGATCTTTGTCTCCCTCTAGCGCTCTGCTCGAGCAGCAACCGAAGAAAGTGACGCTGTCTTCACCGAACTGATTCGGTCGATCGAGCTGAAGCGTTTCGAGGTGAGAGAGCTGATCAAAGCCCAGGAAAAGACGGCCGTCAGCCAGGCTGAGCAGCTGCTGGACAAGATCCAGAAGGAGATCGCTGAGCTTAAGAGGAGCGAGGCTGAACTGGACAAACTGTCCCACACTGAGGACCACATCAGTTTCCTTCAGGTAACACCACTCAGATTTATTAGTGTTTTTCCGAAATTCAGCAACTTACATACACACGTTAAACTTCATTCTCCCCCTGGTCTCGTTGTCTGTGATTCCAGAGTTGTCAGTCTCTCCATGCTCCACCCGTGCTCTCAGCTTTGCCTTCGGTCACTGTTGACCCCAACCTCACCTTCGGCCCAGTGATGACAGCTGTGTCAGATTTTAAAGGACTGTTGCAGGAGGTCTGCCAGGGAGGATTTGTCAGCATCTACGAGAGAGGTAGACACAAAGGGCTGTGACAAAGTTGCGTTTTTATCTGGTACAAATTATTCTGTTGTCTCTCTTTATGTGATTTTTGTTTCTTTCTTTTTATTTATAGTGAGAGAAGTAGTGATTGTAGGTTCTTCAAATCCTGCCCCACAGATAGACACAGCACAGTCTGGTGATACTGGGCCAACTGAACAAATGGAAGCAGCACTACGTGAGTCTATAAACCTGTTCATGCTTGTCTTTAAAACATGCAGGTCAGTCAGGTGTTTTAAGGTGTAAATGTTCAACTCTACTTATTACTTTAACTACTACTTATTAATTATTGATAGGAATTATTGCTATATACAGCTGGGGAGTACTAAAAAAAGAGATATAAATATTGATAAATTCACGCACTCGGTAAATAATAATAGACCTTATCATCCACAGTGGTTGTTATTGATATTCTCCATACTTTGATGAAACAGGGATTAAATTGAATCGTATGGGGTATGAAAAAGGCCTCATCAAAGCTTAAATTCAACTTGGTGAATTGCAGAAAACTGTGATGTTTGTGTATGCCACTCTTATCACGTTGTCATGCAGCACAAACACCTTACTCAACTTGGTTGTTTATAGTGAAGTTTGCTGAGGCTGCACAAGGATGATCGTTGTAGTCCTGCTGCCGACTCTGACATTTGGAGATTCTGCAGTAAATATTAAGAAAGTGCTTGTTCTCTTTGTGCTTGCAGCGATCCCTCCACATGGCCTGGACCAAAGTCCTGTGAGTCCTCTGAACCCTTTCCTCACAACGGGACCTGTTACGCCCACGTTTGCCTTCTCACCATTTGGTAAATAGAGACATAATCAGAAATGACATGTATTTCATAGTAAAGCAGTGTGTAGAGTTCATTTTAGTCAAGCAATCATTAGGCCACAAAATTAACCCTGTATTTTATATTGTTTGTATTATATTGTTGGAATATATTTACTGATTCATCACTGGGAAGGCAGCATTTTAGTATTATACCTGGTTGAGGTGGAGATAATTTCATCTACTTTATTCATGTAGGGCAGTTTAATCTATAACAAGGTATCATTGTATAGGTTGTTGGATGTCAAAAACTGTATGTGCAAGTAACTAGTAACTTTATCTGTCAAAAAATATAGTGATTGCATCTGTATCACCTTACTGAAACAGTTGCAACTCAGCTTTGAATGCTGATTTTATATTATTGATCACTTTCATCCATAAATATTGGAGTTTTCATATACTTATGCTAGAAAACTAGCATGATTATACTAGCATGTTTATATGGTCAGGTGAGTGGTAGGTATTTAAAACTAGCATATCTGAAACATCAGAAAGAAGGTCTCAGGTAATTGGTTTCTTATACAGTCTTTAGCTAATATATGTGGTTTTATTTGTAATAATAAGCACTGAAATTGAAATGGCAACTTATAACCTTGCATTTTACTAGAAAAATTATTGTGTGTACCATCTGTCTTTACTGACCAGTATAGCTCCTGTACAATAACATATATGTGAGTTTTCCCTAACAAGTCATTTTAGTCCTAACGTTTCTGTTGCCTCAGGGTGCTGTAGACTAATAATTCCTCCTCTGTCTGCTCAGGCGGCAAACTCTCCTCAGGATCCAGACAGAGGCACCTTCAGCGACGTGCTCACCCCAGGAGGAAATAGACTTCAAATGGATATAAAGATCAACATTTCACATGCACCTACACGGCCTGAATATCATTGTACTTGACTGCTCTCCTCTCATTTTCCTCTGACAAATATGTACTGGAAAGCATGAATTTTACATTTAACAGTTGATCCTTTGGCATTAATGTAATTGTGTTGTTTTCACCAGTCAGCTATACTTGAACTGTGCATTGTAGTGCCAACGGAAAGAGATAAGGAAAGCATTTGTAAGTGCCACTGAAGACCAAAATGACAATGCATTTACTTTAATAGTATTAAGCAGCATAGAGTACTAAGCAGCACCAAGCAGGACTGAACTCACTACATATTATTTACAGTACAAGAAAATTGCCTTGAAATTTAGTAAGGTTTTAATTGTTATTAAGCTATGCTTTTATAAATATTTTTTCATTCATTTGTGGTTAAAAAAACAACGCATTTTGCTTTACAGACACATGTAATAATAGTGTGATTTGATGACTGCTGGCATTAAAAAGCAAACACACTTGTACAAACTCCATGTTCTCAGTGGTGATGTTTATTTGCATGGGGGCTGGTTCACTTTTCATTGTAATTTGAGCACTCTATACAGGGGCAAGAGGGGGCAGCACCCCCCTAAACAAATGTCCTGTCCCCCCTCAAATCAACATTTTATAACATAATACAATAATAGATTACCCACAAAATTAATGTGTTAAAAGTTAACGTTATTAATCACAGTAGTTTAAAAGTCCGACTAAAACGCCGTCAGTAAATATCCAATCACTGTCACTCATGGATATTTTATTAGAGGCATTGGAGGCACTGTATCCAGTCCTTGTAATACATCCATGATTCGGACCTTACCGGTATCCTAGCTTCCTTATTGCTATTTTAAGAGCCGTTGTTGGCTTGCGTGTGTTGTCATTGGCCACATCGTGTGTCGTCATCGGCGACATGGGAGGGGCGCAGAGACGCGGAGAAACGAAATCGGGAAATAGATTTAAACCAACGTTTGAGTGCGTGCCTCGGTTTGTCGGTACTATGAGAGAAGTTAATGACCGAGTGGAAATTAATTACTGGAAAAGCCTGGATCCTAAAACAAGCGTTGGAGCTGCTTTTTTGTCGAAAACAAGTGAGGCTGGACGCTGAATACACCTGAGGCGCGAAGGTAAGACTAAGGAGCGACCTAGCTAGCGGCTAGCGTTAGCATTTGTGTTAGCGGCGAGCGTTAGCATTAGCCTTCTCTTTTAAAGACATCTTTTGATCTTAATTTCATTATCAGTCGTTTTTATCGCGTGGGTAAGAGTGTGTATGTCTTTCTGTGACTGAGGCTTCCCTGACATGAGTTGTGGACCCCTAACGTGGACAGGTGAAAACATAACTGGCTCCTGATAGTCTGTTTAAATGCCCGTTGTATCTTTTTTACAGTCATTTTAATGACATTTTGCATCTCTTTGTAACTTTGTGTTTCATCCTGGTGATTTTAACTCAGTTTATAGCGGTCTATCATGTCGTCATCGTTTTGTCTCTTTGTGGTAATTTTGTATTATATTGCGTCTGTACCTGGCTGTGTTGCACCTGGATGTCAGCGTTAGCATTAGCCATATCTTGTAATGAAGCCTTAGGGGTTTTTCCTTCTTGTTGACGTTTTTATTTGCATGAGTTAAAGTGTGTTTGTGTTTCTGTGACTATAGCATCCCTGACATGAGTTGTGGGCACCTTACAGAGGTACAGTAAGGTAACTGTTTGGTAGTCTGTTTGTCAGATTATCAGGTCATTCTAAGTATTTTGTGTCTATTTGTGGTGATATTGCATCATTTTGCGTTTTTATGTGGCTTGTTTTACATCTATTTATGGCCAGCTTCTTTGTCTCTTGCGTCTCCATTCCTGATCATTTTACATTTATTTGAGGTCATATTTTGTTACATTGTGACAGTGAAGCAACTCATTGTGGTTGTTCTGCGTTTTTTTGTCTGTCGTCTTTGTTTGTCTTTGTAGATTTTTGGCAGCAATCTGTCCATAGCTATCTGTTGACCTACAGTTGTATATATTAGTGATGAGAATTTTGTTTGTGTTGTCTTAATATTTGTTTGAGCTCAGTCACGTGTTAAAATCAAGCTTGATACTAAATGTTAACTCTGTGCTCCTCCACAAGTTTGAGCCTCAAGCATTTTAGTTACTTTATTGTTGGTTCTTACGGATGTGATGCTTGTTCTTGTCAGATGCAACAGTAAACGGCCCATTTTCTGAAAGACTTCTCTAATATTTGGAGAATGTTCAGGTTCAGCTGTAATGATTAATATCTATTAGGGGTGTGACGATAGACGGTATTGGGTTCACAAGAACAAGACTAGACAAGATTTTAACACTATTTTAAAGAAAACTTCAATGATGTAACTCGAAAGATAGTCTTTTGACTGAAAGTCACAAAATGCAAAACAATGCAGGTGCATTTTATGGTATTTTGCACATAAAACAGCATAGCAACACGTCCACAGATAAACTAAAATTAGCAGAGTGTTCACTGCTATTGATGTGAGTAGGAGCCATCTTTGATTCTTATGTCAGGGTTGGTGGGTTTTCTCTGACTTTCCGGGTTGGAAATCCAACTTCATTGGGTGTTCCGGTTGACTATGAACTCAGAAATTCCGACTTCTAAATACAACTGGAATGCACCATAATTTCATTATATTTTGAGCTGAGATTACAGTTCAAAATCATTACACCAAAATTTAAACTTTTACATTGCTCCTCTATTTTAGGTCAGTCAAGTTTTATTTGTAAATGTCAAGGCTTTAGCGTTTAGTTTTCACTGCTGTGTTCTCTTACACTGTGTTAGGTTTAGTGGTAAAGTTTCCATTACTATTTTGTATGAGTTAATCAGTCTTTCAAGTGTTGTACTTTTGTTTTCCAGGTCTGCTTGTTCAGCTGCTGCAGCCTGGACAGAGACACCAACATCACCTTACAGATCAACAGGTATGTGTCTGAAACATTTACCCCAGTCTGAAAAATATGTGTTGATGAGCTGAATTATTAACGTCAGCAATTGCTTTCAGTTTTTTTGTTTTGTGTCACCTATCAGACTAACTTTTCCTCTAGTGGCACTGGTGCTCCTTACTGAAAATTTTAGGAGCACCAGCCAAAAAGTCATCCAGATCCTGATCAGTCCGGCTTATACTGTTACTGGTTCCTCTTCATTTCTATCAGTGGGCTTTTCAATTTTTCATTTTTTAAAAGAATAAATTCAGAACAGGAGTAGTGTTGAGTAATATTTTAAATACATCTAAGTAATGTTTCTAGAGCAGCAACAATAAAATCAGTGTGAGTTTATTAGTAAGTGTGTTTATCTTAAGTGTTGGTCAGAGGGTGATTTTAATAATATCTTTACAGTATATAACGACCAGTTAAAAGTTTTCACATAAGCTGCTGCAAAGACCTTTGTAAATGTGGTTGTTATTCATTGAAGGAAAACAACACAAAAACATTTTAAATATGTGTTAATAAGACGTTTGAAATTTGAAATAATGTTTCTGTTGTGACCATCTGTGGTGGAAGAAATACTCTGACTTTTTACTGAAGTATAATAAACAACACAAGTTAAAATCCTGCATTCTAAAATTGACTTAACTGACCGTGTTCATTATTGTTGTGCAGTTCACAGTAACATATGACTGCTTCAGTGATTACTTGATAGACGCACAATTAATAATCATTTTACTTTTTCCTAAATATTTGTTGTTGGTTCTTCAGGAGGTGATGACAGTCAACTGTTCATTTTCTGAAACAGCCCTCTAATGTTTGTTACATGTTGTGGTTCAGCTGCAATGTTGAATATTTCTCTGTGTTTTCATGGTGAAACTGTTGATGAGGAATAGGTAGTAGTGTATTGATCATTTTCCTTTGAATGTTTCTCTGTCATTTCCTCCAGGTGTCACCACTTCATCCACGTCATCGTCCACGATCGCAGAGACATGGTCCATGATCGGAGAGACATTGTTGAGGATGAGGGAGACATCGTCCTCGATCAGAGACATTGTCCACGATCGCAGAGACTTTGTCAAAGATGAGGGAGACGTCGTCCATGATCAGAGACATTGTCCCATGCTTCGTAGAGACCTTGCGATAGAATCGGCGGAGACGGGGGTCACCGATTTGACGGCACTGCCCGCGATCATGGAGACATTGTTGATGATCACAGAGACGCCGTCTATGATCTCAGAGACATCGTCCACGATCGCAAAGACATTGGCCATGATCACAGAGACTTTGTCCATAATCTCAGAGACATTGTCCGCGATCACAGAGACACCGTCCACGATCACAGAAAGTCTTCGTACAATGAAGAAGTTCTTTGAGACCAGGACAGAGGCCTCCAGGTAATTCACAACAGATGCAAAAAATGTCAAAAAATCATGTTTTAGTAAGGTATCAAAAATGTCATAAAACTGTGATTGTATGGTAAAACATAAAAATGTCATAGTATACTAAGCCATTAAGAGGTCTTAGTATAATAAGGGATAATAGCATCTTAATATAGTAAGGCATTAAATATTGTAGTATAGTAATGCATAAAAATGTCAAAAGATGCCATAGTATAATAAGGCGTCAAAAAATGTTGTACTATTGTAAGGTGTCAGAAAGATTCAAAAAAGGTCACAGTAAATTAAGGCATAAACACACGTCAAAAAATGTCATAGTAAGGTGTCAAATATTGTCAAAACATGTCATAGTATTGTAAAGTGTTAAAAACAGTCAAAAAATCTCATAGTATTGTAAGGTGTCAAAAATTGCCATAGCATAGTAAGGTGTCAAAAACTGTCAAAAAATCTCATAGTATAGCAAGGCGTCAAAAAATGTCGCAGTACACTAAGGTGTCAAAAGATGTTAGTATAGTTAGGCATGACAAATTGTCAAAAAATGTCATAGTATAGTAAAGCGTCAAAAACTATTTAAAAAAATGTAGTATATTAAGATGTCAAAAATGTCATAGAATTGTAAGGCGTCAGAAACCATGAAAAGATATCATAGTATAGTATGGCATCAAAAAACGGTCATAAAATGTCATAGTATAATATGGTGTCAAAAACTGTCATAAAATGTCATAGTATAGTATGGCATCATAAACCATCAGAAAATGTCATAGTTTAGTATGGTGTCCAAAAATGTCATAGAATTGTAAGGCATCAGAAGCTGTCACAAAAATGTCATAGAATTGTAAGACATCAGAAGCTGTCACAAAAATGTCATAGTAAGGCGTCAAAAACAGTCAAAAAATGTCATAGTATCGTATAGAGTCAAAAACCATGAAAAAATGTCACAGTATAGTATGGCGTTAAAAACCGTCAAAAAATGGTCATAGTATAGTATAGTATGGAGTCAAAAACCATGAAAAAATGTCATAGTAAAGTATGGTGTAAAAAATTAAATTGAAAATGTCTTAGTATAGTAAGATGTCAAAAAAAGACCATAGTACAGAATGCAGAGAAAAATGCCACAAAATATTATGTTACTAAGAAAATACCATTGCATATGTCATGAAAAATAACAAAATCATTAAGTAAAAATAATTTTAGTGAAACAACTTATTATCCTAGTTAAATTATTAAATAACATAATTTTAGTAATTTATTAATTATACCTTAGTGTCGTAATTTCAGTAGGAAAAGGCATTAACAATGAATAAGGTCAGTTTAGGAAAAGAAAAACAGATTTTTTGATCAGTTTCTGTAATTAAAATGTGTTCTTGTCTCTGCAGGAGGAGAAGACAACAGCAGCTGAAGACCTGAAGTGGATGAAAGAAAACAAAAGTGTTACAAAGCTGTTAATTAGATAAAAGATCTCCACCATCTAACGGCAGTAAACAGTGATGGTTTCCTGAACATTCAACTGCTTATGATACAACTATATATTTAATAATTGCACCACATGTGGTTAAATGATCACAAAGACATGTTCACCTTTAGAAAATGTGCTCATAATTACATTAACCCTAACCAGCTCTAACAAGTGTTTCCTTGTGGTTAAATGTCTCTCATTATCTTTGCTGTGATTTGTTAAATGTTGTCTGAAATAAAAGCACTGAAAGTGTTTTCCTAAACTTTTGACTTGTATTTCGCTATTTTGAAACTGATGTTATACAAATCATTTTATTGCACTTGATTTTAAGAAAAATGTTATGATTCTCATTCTCTAATTTCTTTAAAATTTCGAAAGGATATTTTTCTAACGTTTTAATTAATTACAGTAAAAGTAAAGTAAAGTAAAACTGTGGTGTCAATTTTTTCAAAAAATTCACCAAAAACCTGTCCAAATCCACTCCAAAGACTATAAAACATGCCCCTGAGTGACTTGAAGGTGAAAAAATTGGACCTGAAATTTTGACATTTTTTCACTCCAAACGATGACCTGCCGCCTGTCGCAGTCACCAAAAACAGTAGTGTCAATTTTTTCAAAGAATTCACCAAAAACCTGTCCAAATCCACTCCAAAGACATAACCCTGAGTGACTTTAAGGTGAAAAAATTGGACCTGAAATTTTGACATTTTTAAAAGTTGAATATTTAGACGTTTTAACCTCAATTTTATACCAATTCCTTTAAGGTTTGAAATGTATTTTTAAATGATTTTATACTTACTTTTTAGACCCATTTATTTAAGGCTTTAAACATATTTTTTAAAGGTTTTACACTTGATATTTAAAGGTTTTCAATTATTAAAATTTTATACTTATTTTTAGACCTATTTATTAAAATGGTTTCCATTTAATTCTACTCTAAACTAACTAAATGTTTTTGTTTAATATATATGTATTTTGTTATACATATTTTTTAGACTTATTTTTTGCATCTACATTGTTGAAAAATACTAATTAATACTAATTAAAACTGGTAAGTTACAGCCGCTTTATTTTCTTGCTATTTGTTCCAGACAAGGTTTTAAAGAGTCAAACTGCAGCTTGGATAATGACAGATTCAGACTGAAGAGAATAAACTAATACTGACCTTCTGGAAATGTCTTCACATCTGTCTCCTCTCTCTGTGATTACATTTTTTGGAGTTTGAATCCTGTGGAGAAAAAACACAACAAACATTAATATAAAGACTTTCAACATATCAAAATAAAAGCACGAGTGTTTATGGGTATTGAACTTCAAGCTGTCAAAAGATGGAGAAGTAAAAGATACTGAATTTACAAAGAAGAGTGTGTGGACTAAGTGGTTCTGGACTTATCAGAATTAGTCCAAGAATTAAATTTGCTTTATACGCAAAAACAGAAAAAGATATATCAGATAGTATGTGGTGTGCTGTGTTGGTCTCCTCTCTGCACACCACACACTCTAAGAATAAAACTGTGAAATCTGACATTATTTGCCATCATGTGTGTGGTCTCTCACATTTTATACATCAGGTAAGATTTTAAAAATCTTTTAGTGTGTGCCAGGCTGAAGAGAGCGAGGGAGAGTAACACAACAGAAAGAGACAGAGGAAGAGAGAGAGTGAGAAAGAGCAAGAGGGAGGGAGAGAGAGAGACAGAGAGAGAGAGCTGATGTTTAAATTCTTCCATTTTCTTTGAACTGTACATTCAAGAACTATAAATAAACTTTAATAATGAGTAATAATAAGTCTTTTTGTGACAAATCAAACTACTCAAACGTCAGATCAATTATGGAAGATATCTAATTTAATGTCAGTGCTCTGTGTTGGACAGTTGATGTAAAGCTGTTTGTGAATTACCTGGAGGCCTCAGTCCTTAGTTTCAAAGAACTTCTTCATTGTACGAAGACTCTCTGTGATCATGGACGAAGTGGAGACACCTGGAGGGAAAAAAAGAGAAACATACAAAGGAAAATGATCAGTACACTATGGCCTATTCCTCAGCAACAGTTTAAAAACACACAGAAATATTTGACATTACAGCAAAGCCAGAACATTTCCTAAATGTTTCAGGAGTGTCTCAGAAAACTGCCTGTTTACTGTCACATATGACAAGAAAAAGCATCACATCTTTAAGAATCAATAGCAATGAGTATTTGGAAAAAAAATAACTAAAATGATTATCTTAAATTTCTATATCAATTGTCTGTCAACTAATCACTGGAGGAATCATGTATATTACTGTGAACTGCATAATAAAAACTTTCACTTAAGTACAGTTTTGAAAACAGGGTTTTAACTTGAGGTATTTTTAATTAAACTTCAGTCCACAGGCAGAAAATTAACTCACAACTATTTTTGAGTTTGTTTTTTTTAATTATTATATCTAGTACTATTTTCAAACAATGTATACACATTTAATCAATTATTATTATATTCAATAATAAACTCATTAAATACCAAGGATTTAAACAATAACACTATTGCTAACATTAATAATTCAGCTCACCAACACATTTTTTCAGACTGGGTAAATCTTTAGGACACATTCCTGGTTTGTAAGGTGAGAGCTGGTGTTTCTGTCCAGGCTGCAGCAGCTGAACGAGTAAATCTGGAAAACACAAGTACAACACTTGAAAAACAAATAATTTCATTAATAAAGAATAGTTCACCTCCACTTGAACAGTGTAGAAGAATACAATACTGAAAACTTAACACTAGAACCCTGACAATCACATTTTGAGTTTTGAAATGAATAAATTAATTATGTTACTAGAATATGACTTTATTGATCTCAGAGAGAAAAGCAAATTTTAAAATAGTTTTTATAATAATTTCTAACAGTAATCTCAGCTCATACATTGTGACCTACTCTTGAGGCTTAAAACTTGTGGAGGAGTACAGAGTTAGTCTAGTTTTCAAAGCGTGTATTTAACTCAGAACTGAGCTCAATTAAGTCTTGAGTCACCA
Source organism: Lates japonicus (assembly GCA_033238685.1). Taxonomy (NCBI): domain Eukaryota; kingdom Metazoa; phylum Chordata; class Actinopteri; family Centropomidae; genus Lates; species Lates japonicus. The sequence goes on along the minus strand of BRZM01000010.1, from coordinate 7,324,198 downwards.
CAAACAAATTTCTAGTCAATAATACACACAACAGGGGACCAACGGATGTCTATGGTCAGATTACTACCACAAAGCTACAAAGACAGACTAAGGACAGAGACAAAAAAACTGAGTCGCAAAAGGAGGTGTTTAACTACCACAGTGAAACACGGAATGACCGCAAAGAAACGTTAAATGGCCAAGATTAGACACAAAACTACAAAGACACAATACGATTCAAAATAACCACAATGAAGCTGACCATAAGTAAATGCAAATCAGCCAGCTAGATACACAAAACGATCCAATACCACCACAGATAGACACAGAATGACCACATTGACATGATAATCCGCCATAAACTGACTTAAAATAACCAAGATGGAGCACAAAATTACAAAGAAGCAGTAAAGTGTCTGCAAAGTAATTGTAAAGAGATGCAAACGGAGTTGTAAACAGACAAACAGACAAACTGACAACTAAACTGTTACCACCCTCCACAACTCATGTCAGGGACGCTTTAGTCACAGAAACACAAACACACTCTTACCCATAAACGATTGCAAATGGAATTAAACTTTATGTTACAAGATTATGCTAATGCTAATGCTAACGCTCGCCGCTGATGCTAACGCTCTCCGATAACGTTAATGCTAACGCTAGCCGCTTACTGTTTGCCTTACCTTCGCGCCGCAGGTGTGTTCAGCATCCAGTCTCACTCGTCTTCGACGAAAAAGCAGCTCTAGAGTTTGTTTTAGCATCCAGACCTCTCCGGTAACAACATTTTTTCACAGTACTGGCAAACAGAAGCACTGCTTCAAACTTGGTTTAAATCTATTTTCCAACTTCGTTTCTCCGCCTCTCTGGGCTCCTCCCAGCAGGTCGTGACCAATGAAAAGACACGTCGGGGCCAATGACGACATACGTCAGCTAACGTTGGCAGAAAAACGGTGATTGACCCTAAGAGTTATTCCAGAAGCTTAATCTTCAGGTGGGACACCCAAGCTGCACAGGTCATAGGGTAGAGGCCTGACAGTGCAATACACTTCTGCAGGTTGAGGGCTGGTTACATAGCTAATAACCCAATTCCATGGAGTAAACACTGTAATAGGCAAAAATGCTGTGAAATACACCCAAAAATTGCTGCTGTAGCATGATGTGAACCCATGATTCTCCCTTTACATTTCTGACTTCCCCAACCGGCCCTGGAGCACATATGGCCATTAGGTGTCTGGTGTAGAAGTGGGATAACAGGTTGACTGCACACACAAAAACGTAATCGCTCTTTTGTGTACAATCTTGCACGTCAAATAACACTCATAGGTCACTGCATCTAATGTGAATTTTCCTAAAGTATAAGTAGGAGAGGTGGGTCAATACACAGTTGTTCTTTGCTCAGTTTGCTTTTATCTGGGACAGCCTTTTTCCTGGTTCGCAGGCTGTGATTGGACGCTTCAGGGTGCAGCAGATGAAACCTGAGAATCTGTTATCACTATACCTGTGAGCAACGCCCATCTTTGTCCCTTCCAGTTTGTTTTGGAGTGTGGAGGAAATGGCAGCAACAACTATTTCTATTGAACAAGACCAGTTCTGTTGTTCGGTGTGCCTGGAGGTTTTGAGAGACCCGGTGACAATCCCCTGTGGACACAGTTACTGTTTGGACTGTATTGAAGACTACTGGAACAGGGCCAAGAAGAAAGGTCAGTACAGCTGCCCTCAGTGCAGGCAGGTGTTTAATCCGAGACCTCTGCTAAGTAGGAACACGGTTCTGGGTGAAGTGGTGGAAAAGTTTCAGCGGACCGGATTTCAAGCTGCAACTCAGCACTTGGCCAAACCCGAGGAAGTGAAATGCAGTGTTTGCATGGGGAGTAAGAACAAAGCTGTTAAATCCTGTCTTGTGTGCTTGGAGTCTTACTGTGTGGCTCACTTGAGAGCACACGAAGAGCGCTTCCATGGAAAGGGCCATAAACTGATCCCAGCTGTGGAGCAGCACAGAGAGAAGCTGTGCCCACAGCATGACAAAGTAATAAGGCTGTACTGTCGCACTGACCAGCAGTGTCTGTGCTCTCAGTGTGTTAAAGAGAGACACAAGGGCCACGACGCAGTCTCAGTGGCAGATGAGAGAACAACACAACAGGTGAGTTTGAACATGTCTTAACATTATTCCTTAATTTATCACTACGTGCAGTGGCAGGAATTTTTCAAAATCCGGATGCCTCTCGTCCTGACCAGCTTGTACTGGAGCTCCTGAAACTGACTCTTGACAGAGATGATTTTGAGTTTGACAGCAAATGAGGGATTGTTTTCCCTAAACACAGAAGAGCAGACAGGATTATGAGCAAGACCTGAGCCTAACCCGAATACAAACCCCTAATTAAGGGGTTTTGACGTTAGAAATTGTAACTTTAAACTTTTTTTCTAGACATTGTATATATAACAAGGGTAATTTTTTGGAAGAAAACTTCAGAAGCCATTTTAAATTTCAGGGAGAGTCCTAGGACTTTGAAACAAAATTGGACAGACTTTATTTTATCCAATCACAAACAAGAAGCCACTGTAAACTGCTGACCTTGTTGATAAATGGGCCAAATCAGCTGGCCAAATAAATAAATATATTATATGTAACTTCCAGTTGTTTTTATAAGGGCAATCACCTTTCAGAAATTTTAAATAACTTATCTTAAAACGTGCTGTATAGCAGAGGTAGTAGGGTGACTGATTTGTCTTTGAAAAATTGAGACACAAGAGACCCTCAATTTATACATCCCGTGTCTAAGATGAAGGATATGTCTTTTATTGCCTGATGTACAGGGGGTATAAAATGTGCCCTGGTCCTGCAGCCATATCTTGTGTCTATCAAAAGTGTAGGTTGATAGACCAAAGGCTTTGCAGTGCAATCTAATCCTTTGATTGCAAAATCAAAAGTTTCCATCTTGAAAGTCAAGCGTGGAAAAAATATTCGACTGAGCAGCCAAAGGGACTGTACTGTGTGATTCTCATCTTTTGTATTCTCTCAGAAAAAACTCCAAGAAACCTCTTTGAAGTCTGCGCAGAAATTGAAGGACACGGAGAAGGAACTCAGATACATCATCCGATACATCAAGGTGAGTGTTATTTCTAATACAGGAGCTTTAAATAAGTTGTTGACATGCTGTGTAGAATCAAAAAGTGGGCTGTGCATGATTCTTGGAGACCAAAAAGAGAAAACTTTATCTTCCACAGCACTCCACAGAGGCAGCAGTGGAGGAGAGTGGGAGGATTTTCTCCAAGCTTATCCGCTCCATAGAGAAACAAAGCTGCGAGGTGAAGGAGCTGATCCTAGTCCAGGGGAGAGCGGCTGTCAGTCAGGCTGAGGAGCTGCTGGAGAAGATGCAGAGAGAGATAGCAGAGCTGAGGAGAACTGATGCTGAGGATCACATCCACTTCCTTCAGGTATGGAACAAAAGTTAACTCCTGCATAGGCTTATCCAGCCTTGTCTTTATCACCTATAGAAATATTTCAAAATTAAGCTAGTTTTAATTTTTACAGACACAAAGACAATCTTACATACTTTGATCTTGTCATGCCTTGATTGATTGATTTGATTGATTGCCTCATCACACCAGTTTTTAACCATTACCTTTAAGGCTCTTTGCTCTATTTCTGGGCCCATATTTGTCAAACTTTTAAGATTAACACTTAAAAAATGCACTTTAGGACTTACAGCAAAGCCCAAGAGTAACCTTAGAAAACTGTTTTATTTCAGCTAACATCCATCACTAACAATTCTAATACATCTCAGAAAATGTTTCTCACTTCTGTCACTGCAGTCCTTTGGTTGTGTTGCTTTTTTTTTTTCAAGTTTAACAGCTGTTTCAGGTCGTAGGGAATTTGCTGAATAGATTTTATTCTTATATATGTGAGTAAGAGTAAAAGAAGTAAGAAAGAGTTTGGCAGATTTGTTGCGTTTGCATTCAAATGCTGTTCTCTAATTTGGTTTTGTTGCTCGTCACCGCAGAAGTGCAAGTCTCTTCATTTCCCTACAAAGGCTGTGGAGATGCCCAGCACTGATGCACTCCCATATTTAATGTATAAAAGCATGAGAGGAGCCCTGGCTGATCTGAGGGACACTCTGGATCAAACACTTGAAAGAGAATTCAACAGAATCTCCGAAAAGGGTATGTTTTTCTTTCAACTGATTACCACAAGGGTAATTATTTCTTTTTAGGAACTATGATGGGTAAATTGACACTACATTATCTTCTTCTTCACATTTGTAGTGACTTCACTGAAGGAAACCAGTAATCAAAGTACCTCTGAGAAGACTAAGGGTATGTTCTTTTTTAGTGGTAAAATTAAGCTTAACATTAATTCTGCTATCCATTTAATGTTGGTCAACTCTAAAATCCAACAGCAAAAGATGCCGACATACCATACGACTCAGAACCAAAGACGAGGGCTGATTTTCTACAATGTGAGTACAGTTATTTAATAACCATATAATAAGGCCAACACCATGTCCCAGTTTCATACTACAAACAGATTCTCAGCAGGTTTTTAGTTTGCAGTGTGTTCGCACTAGAAAAGTAACAAAATAAAAAAATTAAAATATATACTAAATTAATGAGTGTGCTGTTGGTGCCAATGTATACAAAAAAATCAGTTTATATACAGTCTGTGGTTGGTGCACACTATCCTCCCACAATGCAATGCACAATGGAAGCTGAGGAGTTAGTTGTGGGTGGTGAAACAGCTCCAAAAAATAATTACCTTTTTGGAACTTTATTGTAATTTATAATAGTATAATTAGCTGTTAGTATAAAATGGTAAAGTATGTTGATATTTTTGAAAACAAACTGCTAGAACTGAGTACTATTTATATGTGATACTGTAAAGAATTGGTATGTTGTATTGATTTGGGACACATCTTAGTTTAGCGTGGTAGCATGCTAACAAATGCTTGTAAATACAGTATATATGATCACAGATGTATCAAACTGCATTAGTTTTAGCCTGGTCTACCTAATAAGCTACCATCTGAGCATACATCTGGCTCCGTCTCTGTGCCACAGGATTCTGACCAGTTCAAATAGTAAAAATGATTTTGAATGTTCTAATGAAAGAAAAACCATGTGACAGTAAAATAGCTTTTCACAGATTAAAAGTTATTTTACTTGTAAAGATGTGTTGATTTTATATATTCTAATATGTAATGCATCTTTAAAATTATCAAAAAGTTTAGTGACTATCTTGATATTAAGTTAAGTTCTCTCTGTCCAGATTACCATGATATAACCCTGGATCCAAACACAGCCAATCCTTATTTGTGCTTCTCTGATGGTCGGAGAGGGGTGACTACACGTTCGGACCCCCAGCCCTACCCAGACCACCCGGATCGCTTCACCAGCTGGGCGCAGGTGCTGTGCAGAGCTGGGATGGCCGGGCGCTGCTACTGGGAGGTGGAGTGGTCTGGAAACGGAGGGGTTTCCATCGGTGTGTGCTACAAAAACATGAGCAGAAGTGGAGGAGGGAGTGACAGCAAACTGGGACACAACTCCAAATCCTGGAGCTTGGACTGCTCTCACTCAGTGTGTTCTTTTCAGCACAATAAGGAGAGTATGACCCTCGCAGCTCTTTGCTGCAGCCGGATAGGAGTGTATCTGGACCTCAGAGGTGGGACTTTGTCTTTTTACAATATTTCTGATAAAATGGTTTTACTTCATAAAGTTAAGACTACATTCACCCAGCCTGTATACCCAGGATTTTGGGTGGGATTAGGTTCTACTTTGAAGCTGTGTTCTCTTTGAACTAAATACACTTCATCATAAGCTTTCAACAGTTCAAGTAACCTTGTAAATATGGTTCAAGAAAGAATAATGAAACTGAGACAGATGTTTGTGCTCAAAACTTAGCTTTTTAATAACCGTGCAAGCCGGGAGCAGCAGAAACACTTTGGTGAAGCAGGTAAAGAGCTGGTGGAGCTTAGATCTTATTGAAGGCAGCAACATCTACACTCTGGACCTGCACAAGGGAAAAAATAAAAAACGTCAGGTGTATATTTATTTATTGTGTTAACATCATGATTTATTGTACATCAAATCTATTTTATTTGAAATTAAATATAAAGCATTTAATGTCATTTACAAATGAACAGACTATGAACATTTTTAGGATTCCAGGGCAGAGTTTACTTTAGCCGGCATCATGTGTTGTTGTTATATGAAAATGTCAACAAACCAAAAGTCCAGTGGAAAACATGCCAAATATATGGTCTAATATCATGTGACCTATAACAAATGTTGCCATGACAACTGAAAGGTTAACTCCAGTATTTTTAAACTTGGGCCTTATTTCCCCATGTTTTTGGGTGTAAATGACTGATAGGGACAAAAATCTTTGGAATCTGTGCAGTTTGTGCAAGAGCGGTGCACCTGGACACTGTGAACAGCTGTTGCAATGTAAACAAAGGGTGTGTTTGTCATTGCCAGAGAACATCCACTAAACTCAGTTAGTTTGTTTGTGTTATTTTAATTTTTTTAATTTACTAACCATCTGACTAGGCTCGACTGCTACATGTCAAAGCAGACATCCCTTGAGGAATTAAGTCATGCTGACTACTTCTAATAAAATATGTTTGTTGAATCATAACGTCTGAGTTTTATTGTTTAAATGTAAGCTATTATGTGGCTATTTAAAACATGTTTGCTAGATGTTCTATATGGCCAAAAAAATCTGGAATATTACTGTATTATATATATGACCATGTTGACGGTCAAAAAGGAGGTCTAGTGTAAACTCCAGTCATGGATGGATTTTTTCCTCTCCTAACATTACAAGTAACATTTTTTTGGGAAATATGATTACTTCCTTTCTGGCAGAGGTACATAAGATGCTCAAATCTGTCAATGTAATGTAAGGCTATAGCCTGCAGCAGGATAGCTTATCACAATGACTGGTGACCGTTTGTTTGGCTCTGTCCAAAAGGTAACAAAATTTGCCCATCAGCACATCTACACATCACTAATTAGCACATCATCTCGTTTTACTACAGAAAAAAAAGTGTGATGACAGTTTAATGTTTTACAGTGGGTAATGAGTCATGACTATTTCTTGAGAGTAGGGGAGCCATTGCACATAACCTTCATCACGGTATAATGTGTTAATTAGTGAACTTTAGAGGTGCTAATAGGTGGATTTTGTTTCCTGTTCCCCTCCATTTCCAGGATTTAAGTTGAGCTAACTAGCTGCTGTCTGTAGCCTTTTACCTTCTGTTTTTTCTTCCTGGAAGATTTGTGTCCTCAGTTTTAAGGGTTTGTTCACCCTATTACAAAACGCTTTCTGCTACTGGTTCCTAACAATACAGATAGTTTTGCTTTTATCTGGTCAAGGGTTTAGATATTTTTGAGAAAGGAATTTAAACTGTGGTGCTCACTGCATTGGGAAATTCAAGTCTCTTTTTAGATGTACAAATGTTCATGGCAAAGGCTTAGGACAGACTGTATCAGAGTGGCTGAATGAAAGGAGAGATCATAATGTAGCAATATGCTCTTGTACTGTACTGTATAAATAATTAGACTGAGACTAAAAGTAGCCTCTACAAGTTTCCACTACTGACCAAGACGGGAAGCAACATCTTCTTACTCTCTTACAGTGAAAAGTCAGTATGCAGTGATTCCAAAATAAAGTCTACTGAAGTCTACTAAAGTCTGCTGATCTGCTGCTTGTATATAGAGATTTACAAGTTTACTGAAGTCCATGTAAACAAAACCTGATTACCTGTGTCAGCTGATTTTTTATGTGCATGTTAACGTACAGACTGACGCCGATTCTGGTAAAACATTACCGCTGATTTTTTTAAAAAAACGTAAGCTTTGCAGCAAATATATCTAACGCGTACTACCCCAGCAGATAAAATCAAACAATCAAGCTACATATCACTTGCAATAAAACGAAACATGTCATGATTAGGGTTAGCCATCCTTTAAACATCTGAGCTTCTTAGGCTCACACACAAATCAAAGTGGCTGTACCTGAGTCCTCCAAACTTGGTGATACTCTCCAGGATCATAGTGCCAGCTTTGTGGTCTCGACACACAGTTGATCTGCAGCTTCTTGATGCCATGGCCACTGGCACTAATTTGGGCGCTCCCACAGGGCCGTCCACTCTACAAGCCTTTCCTCTGTAATCTCGTTTTATCATTGCCCCAAAAGCTTCTTCAGGTTTCTTTCCTCTAATTTAGGCAGAAAAAAAATTTTTAGGTTTTAATCAGAAGTTTTCCCCACAATTGTAGGTTCTATACGACTAAATTAAAACAGCAATGCAGCAGCATGTGAGGCCTGATGATAGTTTGGTGGCACTGATGCATACAGGCTTGACAGTCCAACAGGATCGATAAACTGCTTAATGATAGGCGGGTTTCTTGGACTTCTTGGCTGCATGGGCCTCCAGGCTCCTGCTTGATCTGGTTTCTGCCTCTACATCTTCTTCATCTACTTGCACCAAACAGAGTGGGTATATATATCGTCATCATCATCACCATTTTCTACCTTTACCTGTTTGATAGTTTAGCCTGTTCAATAACATGGAAAGGAAGGGAAAATAACTGTTAAAGTTGTTTTCTTTAATTTTTATCTGTTTGTTTACCCAACAGTTAAAATATCATGATAAAACTAAAATTACAATGTTCAGTTTGTGTATTTGTTTTGAGGCGATGTAGACTAAACTGTATGATCATTTTGGAGGTAGTTTGTGATCTGTTGAACTGTGTTAATATTTACACTGGCAGGTGTTACTAATATTTTATCCACCATTTTTATCAGTGAGGTAAACCAACACAAATAATACACTACAGTTCAAGAGCAGCACAAAATATCCTCTACATAGTCACACGGATTGATTAAGTGTTAGCATTAGGTGTGCAGTTTGTTCATTTACCTAGCTAAAACTAACGCAATCTGAGTGTATGTGTGGACATATATGAGTTAATAAAAAAACCTTTCTATCTGTATCAGTAAATTCTTAGTTATTTACCTTACTTGTATGGACAGCTGCTGGTGCAGGGGTCTTTTTGCTTCTATCCTCTGGTCTCAGCTTACAGGGCTGCCTCATCTCCCCCACTAACAAGCTGGCTTAGCAGGAAAGTTCTTAATAATACTACTGCAAGGCAGTAACAAGTCAGGCGTGGAAAAACACAACACTGGCCACACACCTTTAAGGTCTTAGTTCTCAAGTTCAGGCTCTTCATGCGTGAAACCAGCTGCTCCTGGTCTCCTCTCCATGAGGATGACGCTGTGAAAAGATAAACACAAACAATTTTCATGTCATGTTGCAGATCAGGGTTTGAAATTGAAATAGTACAGCGTCAGGTTATATCATCAGGCTGAGATCCAAAGTCAAGTCTGAGGTGAGAGGCGAAACAAACAAACAAAATCAAAGTATTGAGGTTTCAAAAAAATAAAAAAACAAAGCCATGCAAGGCTAAAATCTCTTCTATAACTGGTTGGATACACTTCACAGCCCAGGTACTTTCCCTCTACCCCAATGAAAGTTGTTATCAGCATGCAGTCACTCTTTTTTATAAACCTCAAGAGAGGCTAAACATTTGATAAGAACTTCTCATTTTCTTTCATGCAGTTGAATTGAAAATTGACAGCACTCTCGTTTGTCTATTTAACATAAACCCAAGCAATCTAACCTCACTTACTGAAAAGCAGAAGCAACAATAGCTCTGCCCAAATAATGAGTAACCAGGCTGCTCACTTTGGATCATGTTTGGATAAAGTAACAAAATGCATAACCTATTGGTACAGAGTTTTAGAGTTGTTGGTAGGAGTGGATTTTTTTTTTTATGAATTTGGACAGAGCCAGGCTAGATGTTTACCCTCATACTGGTCTTTGCAGCCTTAAGGTTAGCAAGAGGCAGAGTATAACAGTTGTCTGATCTTCTGGTACATTTCCTTGTAATTAATAATACTTTACATTTCCCATAAGTCAAACTATTTAAATTTAATTTTACCTTTAGAATTTTCATTTCAGTTACAATTGAAATTACATAGAGAATCCTATATGATAAGCTTTTAGGATGGAAAAAGTGGAAAAGATAATATTATTAGACTAGATAATCATAGTCCACCGTATCTAGCACAAATAATCAAGATTGTAATTTCACCCAAATGCATCATTAAATCAGTTAGTGAGTACGTGTATAAGGGCTGAAAAGGATGATGCAGGATGGGTGACATGGTGGAACAAGGATCAGACATTTTAGTGCTGTGATAATGATAGCACACTCACCTCAGGCAGCAGCCACAATAACACACCTAGCCATCTGTCTCAGCCTTGCAAGTTTCCCAGTCTGAACACAAGCAAGCTAAATGTGGAGGACTTACATTTCTGTGCTGCCGTTTCTGCTGGCGCCACTGGCTGCACAGGGCGTTTCACCTGCACCGTGATGTACAACAATTAAACAGGAAGGAAATGCAAGAAGACAAGGAAAAAGTAGTATGGCTGTATTACAGTCAGATCTTCATCTGACTGATGCGAATGTTCAAATGGATGAGCACAATTTAAAATTACAGTTATTGCCTCTGTACCAGAATAATATTTTGAGCAACGACTCAAATTATATTATGATAGTAGTCCAGGTTGGATTGAATGAAATCTATTTCAAATACAATATATATGCATATATGAGATGATGTAATATATATCCTGTGGTAGTTTCCCTTAAAGCTTTTTTGTCTGTAGGTGGTGTTGGGGACAAAAAGCAGTACTCATGAATAAATAACCCCTTAAAGTTCAATGAGTCAAACTGGAATTGTATATTGTCCAAAGTTACAGTCTTAAGTAAAGTAGTAAAGTACCTCTTTGTGTTTCTATGGACTGTTTGCATAGCCACTGCAGATGGACAGCAAAAGCACAGAGGGCTTTACGTTTTATAGACTAACTTTGGAAGATACCTACTTGATCTGTGTAAATGAGACTGCTGAAGCCTCAAATTAGCTTTGGCTGGTTTTTAAGTGTATTTTTGAACCAAATGAGGACTATGTACTTTGACTCAGTTATATTCTAATTGCTTTTAAAAGGGATCTCTTTGTGAGGAGGGAAAATCACAGCACAACAACACAGCTGTCAACAATGCTTTCAATGTACATATGGGAATGTGAAGAGTTTTTTACATATACTTAAGGTAACATTTAAATAGCTATTGATGAGAAAAAATTGATTTTCCCTTTGAACACTTGTTTAAGCAGAAATGACCACAGTCATACTGTGAACAAAATATTTAACCCCACTGATGTAAAGACAAACACATAATATTGACGATCTCATTGAAGATAATGTGAGTTAGCAAGCAGAGGCACAAGGGAGGAGCAATCGTAACATAGTATGGCATGCAACACTTTCCTTGTCAAACGCAGGCTAAAGGCTTTTCTCCACTAAGGTTAAAATTTCCCCAAGACCTTGTCATCTATACTCAAATCACCATTTCTCACTTAAAACAACTATTCCCCCATTATAGGGCTGGTACACAGACATTAGTGAGTACAGTCCAGCCACTACAGGGGGTGGGTAGGTCTGTGGCTCATTTGTAGTACAGTACTCACTCAGTTTAGGGACTGCTGGATATTCTTTCGGTACTTAGTAATGTCCTGCAGGATGGTATATCGATTCTTCTACAGGTCATGTGGGTAAAAGCAGTGATGGGCGGGGCAGTGAAGAATGATGCAAAACAGACAAAAGCAGGATGGCCTGTACGCCGAACACATAGTGTGAAGTCCTTATTAAATGGTTTGAATAATATGCAAAGGAATGATGATTTTAAAACCTGTACAGTCTCTTTCAAGACAAAGACCTTGTGAATGAATGTATCTAGAGATTGAGCAGTCCATCAGAAGTAAATAAATGTCAGCTCTGGGTTATCAAGTTGTGTTGTAATAGGTTGTAATATAAAAGTGACACATGGCATGACTAAAATTGCAGTAGCTTTAACCACCTCATGATGCAGTGTGTTTCCCATTCATTTTGTAGATTTCATTCCCTGGACTATTTCCCAGGAATGGTCAGTGCGTCTGATATGTTGACATGGTTTGCCGAATAAATCGCAGTAACTAGGACTGTACTCCCTATTGTTAGGCAGCAGCTGGGCGAGCAGTTTGACCTCAAAGAGAATAACAACATGACCTTATCATTCCATGGCTGATATGAGGTCAAATAAAAGAAGACATCAACTTCTGCTCAGCAAAATGACAATATTTTCTGTATCACTTGAAATCATAGTGACTCCACTTGAAATCACAATAGGGCTTTTTCTGACTGGTTGAAATGACCCTCTAAGAACTTGTAGTGCTCACACTATAGTCTCTCTGTAATGTTTTCCAGGCCTGTGTAGAAACTCCTGCTGTTGTAGCCCTGGACAGCCTGAAAAGCAGAGACAGCTGCCAAACCACCTGACCCCTCTCACTAGGACGAGCCGCTTCGTCGGTGGCTTAACTCACTCAGGCAGCTACTCCGGGCTGCGGGTGCTGTGACTGGCGATGATGTAGCTGGCCGTAACAGGTAGCTGTGGGGCCACTTTTGTACGGGGAAGGAGAGCGCCGACTGTGAGGAGGTGTCAGGCAGGAGGAGGACAGGAAGATCCAATAGACAGAGAAAATGCCACAGGTGCAGGATTGAAAGTGGCTAGCAAAAAAAAAAAAAAAAAAAAAAGAAGCCCTTATTTCTGAGGTGGAAACACATCAACTCAAGTTTGACTATATAAAAACACCATCTTTTGTTCTGGCACTGCAAATAACTTACCACAAGAAAGTTGAAACGTTTGACCCAAAATTTGCTGCTCTGTTTTGTTGTTTTTACCTGTTGCTGCTGTGTGGAGGGGCCGTTGACTCCCTCATAGAAGTGCTTCTCCGCCTCATCGTAGCGGTGTTTGTCGAACCAGATGTTCTCTGTGGCGAGGCACTGCAGTCCACTCATGTTGGTACTGAGGAGGGAAAGTGAGGAATTCAGGGTAAATTTTGACACTGAGCAGCATGTGACAGTTTATCTTAGCGACCCACACAGTCACAACCAGGTGTTAAATTGTTACAGCCAGCACAATCAGTGACAAGAGATGAGCGACAGAACGTGGCTTAATTAGATGCTTGACCATGACGCTGATATATTACAGGTTACAACGGCATGCAGAGTCACAGGTGGAGGTGTGGGTGGAATAGGGAGAGACAAATCAAAGTGTAACACAGACATTTTATAATTTATGCAACCAGCAAGCTGACAAAAGAATGACTGAGGCATCATGTTCTGTAAAACAGGTAACAAAAAAAGTGAAAAGGGTTAAAACAACTTACTACATCTATGTTTCACCTCCCCTTCTAATTTTGCTGATGGGTTACTAAAGCAGACAGGCATCTACACATTCCTCAGTCTGTGAAACAGAGTTGCCTGGTCTGCAAAGTCTGGATTATAGAACAAAACATTGCTCACTGACCAACCAACACTCCCCCTCAGTGATAGCAGAGGTCTACTTAAACTGTTTAAACACAGACTCCGTTTACTGTACAAATGTTGTACAAAAATCAGTACGATGAAATCTAATCCAGGAAGTCCAGTTTCAGTGATCTATCCATGAGTTAAAAAGCTTACACTGCACAGTGATTTACAAAACTCAGGATTTTACAACTCTGGAAAAAGATCCTCATATTCCCTTGCGATGATGGCATGATAGAAAGCAGAATCCAGCAAATAAAGCAGCTGGATGATGTTGCATTGTACAGCAGTGAAAGTTGACCAGGATTCAGTTTTTTTGCTGAAGCCTGTCCATAGATTGACCTCCTTTAAATGAATGAGGGTGCTCTATTTTCTCACAGTGCTGAAGTCAGTCTGAATGTGGCTCAAACAAGAAATCAAAAACATTATACACAATACATAAGTTAGCATAACTGAAAAAGGCCAAACAAAAATGCAGACAGACAACAAATAAAAACTCATCTTTATGGTTAAATAAAGTGAAAACACACATTAAGTCTCTCCCATTCCCTGTGTGAGGGGTGTCATACTTGTCCCATCTAGGCCTGCTTTCCGTCTCAGATAAGCCCCTCTTCCTCTGGTTCGGCTCCCTGCTGCCTTTGCCCCCCTTCTCGGTCTCAGAGGAGGTGCGACTGCGGCCTCTACTATACTGACGGTGAGGGGTACCAGAGGCCTTCACTGTGGTGACAGGGTGCCCCTGATCCTGCTGCTGCTGACTTTGGGTGCGTCTTGAGTGGAAGGTCAAGGAGCCTCTGGTGTTAGGGCTCCGTGGAGAGGATGACAGCAGTCCGTTGTTGTTGGAGGTGAGCCGGCGTTGATAGTTGCCCTCGGCTTGCTCGTAAGCGCTACGGTTGTACCAGATGCCTTCTGCCTGCATACCCTGGAGGATGGGGCTTTGACCGTAGGAGCTGCTTGCCTCCATGGAGGAGCTCAACCACTCATCTTCAGGCCCAGAGCTATGGCTCTCTGACTGGGACAAACGAGTGCGATGCCGCAGCCTCCCAAACTGGACATTGTCTCCACTGATGATGCCTCTCTCCGTAGTGGGAACATTACCCTGCCTGAAGGCCCCAACTGGTACACCATGCTGAGGGGCTCCTCTTTGGTGACGGTTTGGCCAAGACTGATCCATGTCTCTATTAAAGGGGTGTCCTCTCTACTCACTTATGTGCCAGGTTTATAAGGAGAGAAAAGAAGCAACAAGTGGAAGCTGGAGCCATTAGTTCAGTGTGAAATTAGCATCACAGAGGAACTCGCTGGTTAGAGACATCAGAAAAAGCTCAGTTTTGATGCCAATGTGGTCTTGAGGGGAAACAAGACAACGGATTGATCAAAAAGCTTTTTTCCTTCCTCAGTATATGTCAATCTTTTCCCTCTACAGTGAGAGTTCAGAATGCGTTTACCCTGTCAAAGAATATATAAATCTGAGAATGCAAAGTGCCCAACTGGCTTTTAATATGTGGAATACTGCCTAGTAAAATTACAACAGTTCATTGATCAATCTCACATTGGACTTTCAAAAAGCAAAGCCAAAACAAACAAGGGAAAGTGTAATGTGGGTAAGACAGATGAAAAAATGGTGAAATGGCCAAATTTAGGTTAGGACATGTTTGCAGTGTTTCCTCAGTATATATTTCAAATCTAAAACCAGTGTAGTTCAAATATTTTGTCAATATTACAACTGACTTTATGATTAAGGGTTTTAACATTACAATCTGAACGTTAAACACACCAGGTACATTGCGCCCTCATAATGACAGATGTAATGCAAAACTAGAACAAGGCCGTTCCTTCCAGACACAGCTGTGTCCAATTAACAAGGAAACACTGTGTTTATGCATTAAATATAATGAGATGAGTTTTTCTTTTGAGGCATCTAAAAACCCAAACCTGAGTCTAGCTCACCTTTGTTTTGGCATGCTGGATGATAAATGTACTCTACCTATTGTGGAATGGAATATTTAAATAATTTAAAGTATTTACTGTGCGAAATAAAACCAAACAAGTTTAATTATATTGAAAATCATAAATGTTTCATGAAGGACAATCCAAATGTCTGTGACAGCAGCACTGCCTTTGAACACACAGGCAAACATCATAAACCAAAACACTAATTTCATGCATGAAATAAAGGACAACTTCATAATTAAAATAAAAACACACAGATAAAAATACTAAATACACAACAAGCAATGCACTACATTAACGCAAACAGTATATCAGTAATGTCAGTTGCTTTTTTATTACATTCACCCAGTTAAAACTAATACTGCCTTGCAATAAATCCTGTTTTCATGTAATTATCTTTTTCAGAGAGGTGTTGATTCAGCTTCATGGTCTTTATGGAGGATGCAGTTTGTGTTGCTGTTGCTGAGGTGTCTAATATTCTGTCCTCTGAGTTGGACCAATTAGTTGATCACCATGAAATGAATTGTTTGTAGAGCTGAAATAATTTGTTGATTTATCTGTCCAGCTTTCCAAAGGTGCAAATTTAATGCACTTCTTACTCGTATATTACAATTAACTGAATCACTTTGACTTTTGGACTGATGGTTGGACAAAATAATACATTTGAAGACACCACCTCAGGCTTAAGGAAACAGTGACGGTTGACAAAACGAGCAATATGAATGTCACCTTGGACTCTGGCAAACTGTGGTCTGCATTTTACAAACAAAATGATAAAATGCTCATTCAATAAAATCATTGCCAGATTAGTCATTTAGAGAAAAAAGCATCAGTAGCAGCCCTAAATAACTGTGGGTAAACAAAATATTAGAAATATCCCTCAGTATAATACACTACATTTTAACAGTGGCACAATTACATTCTCTTAAATGATTAAAAAGATGAATCAACACACTGAAGAAGTCTCAACAAAAACTATACATTTTGATTTTCATCTTCATGAAGGCAGGATTGTTTTGCAGAGCTGTTGGTATTAGACTCCATTAGTTTTATCCAAGTGTCCCTGTCCTGTAAACTGGTAGTGCAAAAATACTTCCACTACTACACCATAATCGCAATAAACCAGAGCACCAGCTGTAAAGCAGCTGCAACATCAACACTCACCTTTGGTAACTGGAATGAGAAGCTAAGGCCCAACAGAGAAACAAGAAACTCTCATAAAACAAAACATCATAAATCAAAATATGTATTTCCAACCCCTTATGGAGAAAAAAGCAACCGCAATGTTACGTAAAGTTACAGGAATGCTAGTTAACATCACGGCAAAAGTACTGTAAATGAACGAAAGGGGAGACTAAAATTTAGCAATTGAGCATCATTTGAAAAGTCTGGTAATTCATGTATACTACCAGTCACAAAATAGGTAAATAGCAAGTTGAAGTGATAGTAATGACATCTGTTGCTTCAGCAGATAACAGGTGAAGTTACGTTACCCAAGTTTTGACAGCCCCCTCCAACTTCTGACCACGTGGCGCTTAAATTCTTTACATTCAAAATACTTTGTCGCTTTTCCGAACAGTTAAGCTTATTGTAATGTCCAAACTCATCAAAAATAAAACTTGAATGTACTTACTATTGGTTTTATTCGACGTTTTATGACCCGGTGACCGTCTCTTTCCGTGCTGCTCGGCTGTAATCCGACGGTGGAAGAGAACTTGCATTAACGGGTCGCCCGTATTCTTCAGTAACAAAGGGGGGAGGGCTGTCAGTTTTTCGGCGACTTTATCGAGGGTTTTCGCGTTTGTTTACCGTCTGTGAAAAATATAATAACATAACGACTCACACAAAATAAGTTACCGCCTATGAATTCTTGAGATAAAAAAGAGAGTCAGTGTTTTCACTAGTATTTGCAGCTTACCTTAAGTTTGGTATGGTCCATTTTGGCAAAGACTTCATTTCCCATGATTCAAAGTAAACGACAGTTAACGGGCAGCTGTAAGCTGTAATTATCATGATGTTTTGACAGCCTGTGAGGCCTGTCCCCAAACAGTACTGTGATTTTTCATGATTAGTTTCCATTGCGGTGCAATGTTACGTTTGTTTTTTGTATTTCTACATTCATAAATGGACACTGTCACTGCATCTCTTCAATAAAACCTGGATACAAAATAGTAAATTTACGTTTGACTCGGGTTTATGTTCGTTGTGGAGCTAAATAAACAAACCTTTACCTCCCTTTTCCTGTAGAGGGCAGACATGTCGAGCCAAATTAAACCTTACTGTTAGGGTCAAATTTGATAGCAGTAAAAATACCCTAAATGTCATTCTCCTAGCCTGGAATTTAATGACTTTTTCTAAAGCGACCCAAAATACACAAAAATTCAAATATTTAAAAATTTTATACCACTGTACAGGAGCTATGAATTTTTGCACACTGAGGCTGTTCTGGGTCAAATTTGACCTTTATCTATTGAGATAGATTTTAGATCCACCAGTGTGGGAAAATGATGGTCTTAGGAAATCTTGGTTTTTTATTTTCTTTTTTATGGGACAGTGGTGACAGTGAAATAGTCAAAGAGCATAGGAATGATCATATATGGTGCACATAAGGAACAGAGGTCAGAGGGTGCCTTAGCACAGACATGACTTTCTTCACTGTGTTTTTTATTAGCAGCGTTTCTTTATTACTCCCAGTATTTATTGCATGCCTTCGACATTTTATCTTAAGTCTGTTGATGCTGAACTGTGAATTTCCCGGATTATCTATCCATTCAATCTATCTATCTATCTATCTATCTATCTATCTATCTATCTATCTATCTATCTATCTGAGATGACTGAATGATTGGCTTTTACATAATTTGCATCAGGTATTGTGTCATACAAGCAGTGATTCGATGCATTTTTCAGAACACATTCATCTATCATGGAACCACTTTACAAATTAGTAAAATGAATAAATATAAACTCATAAGAAAATGTTGTTTACACAGTCCATGGACAATACACTGAAATGGCTCACACAAACACAACTTCAGCCTATGATTCAACTGAACTCATGGTAATAAACAGCAGAGCTGACACACTCTCTACCAGGAGTGGGGATCAAACCCATGAAGACAACTGTCCATTGGATCTTAAGTCCAATGCCTTAACCTCGCGGCCATCCTGGTTGACTGATAATGAAAAGAGATTCCATGCTGTCAGCCAGTCTCCATGCTGGTTTTTACATGCATATAGGTCCCATTTATGACACATAGAACTTAACTCTTGTACATATTTTTGGCCTCGTTCTTCAGATTTCAATTCAGTGAGATGATTAACATTTGTCAGTTGAAGATAACAAAACTAAAAAAATCTACTGTGATAATAATCTTTTAAAGCTATTTGTACAATGTGAAATCCTCAAAGGGAACATGATAAATAGAGATTTCAACATGAGCAGCATGAGCTCTCAAATCTTTCCTGTGAAATAGAGATTGTTGAGTGACTTCTGACTGCTTCAGATATCTGACAGATGAACGAAAGCTGTCAGATATCAGAGAGCTGGCCTGAGCTAACCTTCTGGTAAAAGTAAAGAGCAGAGTTTTATCATCTGTGAATTAAAGTGCAGCATCTGTCATGATAGGTTTTTTTTCTTAACCCAAGAGGACATTACATATCCATTAAATCACTGTCAGCCTCTGGTTGACCAAACATTTACAACTTTTATCTTATCTTTTCCCTTCAAATGGCAAATAGGGCAAGTAGGAAAAACAGCAAAGGTTATATTGAGACTGAGCTATTCTGTGCTGGGCACTCTTGAAAATGAAAACTACGGCTTGTGCTTTTCAAGACAGACAGTTTATGACTTATCCTTGATCATCAAAAAAAAAACATCCTTCTTTGACCTTACGTATTCTTGGAAGGAGTTCAACAACACTACTTTCACTGATTTCACTGGCTGATTATTCCTCTGTCATCCAGCCATTTCCTGCCCCTGTTTCTTATTACTTACATTACTTGTGATTGCATTTCTTGATTTTTGAATTATACAGTATGTGTTGGCTGTTTGTTCCGGAGTGTATACTGCTTCAGGGGTTTTGATGTCAATATTATACTTCAATAATTCATCTGGGGAGCTCCATGAGTGAGGAGCCATCTCCGCAAGTATTAGTATACATCTATCTATAA
The DNA here is from genome assembly GCA_033238685.1 of Lates japonicus. Classification (NCBI taxonomy): domain Eukaryota; kingdom Metazoa; phylum Chordata; class Actinopteri; family Centropomidae; genus Lates; species Lates japonicus. Next base: position 7,304,636 of record BRZM01000010.1, on the reverse strand, counting down.
CACTGAATGGTGTAAGATGCTTTGACGTTTCTCAGACTTAACATCAAAGCTAAATACTAGTTATCATAAGAATACACATCACAGTTCAGTCAGTGCACTTTTAAAATGGGGAAAACCTTGAAAATCTGACAAATAAAAAATTAGGGTCTGCTCCACTGACTGCAGATGGGACAGTCACTTTGTGGGGCCATAACATGCTAAGCTAAGTTGTCAGACCAAATAAAGCTCATGTCCTCATGTCCCTGTTGCTAGCAGATACAAACCAGAGTGTAAACATAATTTAGCCTCAAGAAATGACACTTTATGGGTCAGTGTCCTGTTCACTTTACTGAGCAAAACCAAATTTTACTTCCCACTGATGTTAAAAATTTTATGGTTAATGCTTTAGCTTTGGGGTTTTTAGGAAAAGAGGGCACACATTTCCAAGTGACTGCCTGACCTGTGTCTCAGCATTAGGAATAATACATGTGGATTTTAAAACTGGGCCATGTTCCTCTTTAAGAAAAACCCTTCACCATGTATTCCCTCTGTAGCGCTGATTGGGCTTGTACTGAGTTTCAAGTGTGTGGATAAGGCAGAGTTAGACTGACCAGCTGGCTGGGGGGATGTTACGAGCCCCCAGTGTTTCCCAACTTAATTTGCTTATGAGTTAAGAATACCACTAATACCAGAATGTGCGCATAATACTGCCTGAAATATTAAGATTACAAAAGGATGACACAGGGCACCTCAACATGACAGGGTCTCAGTATTAGATAGCTTTACTCCATATCATTTGGGTGTAATTAATTGGAATAATTGCATATTTGCACCATTTAATTTGAGTCCTCAATCATCCGTCTTATGGCCGTGGTACAAGGAGGGATTGACAAGTTTTTGCCCTATGGTAAAAGGAGATACGCAACAAAGCTGACTTGCAATTTGCAATGACCCAAAACAAAAATACAGCAAAAGTTTTTAAACTCTCTGCACAATCACTCAAAGAGTTGAAGTGCATGTGCAAGTAATGAGAGATGTTTAATTAATCTCCTTCTACCTTAGGTCACAAATTTATCAATCAGCCCTCGTACGTCATCCTTCACAAACACTGAAATGAAGAAACAGGAAGCAGAGGACTTAGAGAATCACTAAAATAGTGCACTCTAAACTTTAAAAAGTCATTCATCTTTTCAGTTTAAATCTCAAAGGCAGCTTGTAATAAAGACGGTTGTGTTGCATTATGTGTAAAGCATGTTTTACGCTGAGTTGGAAGGCTATAGCCACTCTGAGAGAATAATTTTTTGCATACAGGAAATCATGAATGAAAACCTGAATCAACAAACCACCAGTTTTGGATTATTTGCCTCTTTCTAACCTTTTGTTTGTCTTTCATCATGTAAAGCAATCACAGACCACTGTGGGTGGGTAAACAAGGGCATCCTTGTGCAGTTTACTGATGCTGAGACTTCTACAGTTTTAATGTTAAAATGTAATTTTGTTTCTGTTTAAGATCCCTAGGGTGCAAATATAAGAAAAATGAATCTCAAAAGCAGTGAGTATATGTATTTCAGTCGGTGATTAAGAATTAGTTGTCTCTTTGGCTGACATTCTATAAACCAAATGATTAATCAAGGAAATAATTTGTAAATTAGCTGATAAGGAAAATAACTGACCGGTGCTACTCCTGACATCAGCTGTGATATTGACATCTTCAGCCCACATTTTATTCAAAAGCTGTTTACAATACAGTCAGTTCTAGTAGCATGTGAAAACACATGCTTGAAAGCTGCTGTGGCGATCAAAGGCTCAGCTGTTTTCAGCATCCTAACAGCTGACTGGTGGCTCTCCCTGCTCCATAAAATTGAAACCAGTGATCAAACAGGCAATGCAAAGCCTTGTTTAAATTCAAACAACCAATATGTTTGAAAAATAAGCCATTACCGAGAAGGGGTCAGTCATATCATGCAATCCCTTTTGTTAACCTGTGTTTGAGAACAGGTAACTCTGTTTTAGCATTAGCTTTATGGGAAACCCATACTGCTTTGATGGCATGATAACATGCTACCTTTTACCAAGAGGTTTGTTTTTAATTATTTTGAAGCCATAGGGACACAGATTCACACCTGGTGAAGGACCGGCACAATTGTAGTCTCCTTCTGTTTGCCGCTTTAGTAAAATGTTCCTGTAAATGAATCATTAAGTAACTACTGAAGAGCAGTTGAAGGTTGAATCCTGTGTTCTTGTGCTTAGGAACAGATTCTATAGGGAGGTGTTAGGCTTTTTTAGCACTGCCCTGTTCCATATTCACACCTGCACACAGTATGATATGACCCGATTTGTAAATGACTAACTGCAAACCACAGCAAGTGGAGCAACATGGACACATATTCCTTATAAAAGATACCAAAATGGTAATGAAGGAGAACAGAACATATAAGTTATTTTCGGTCACTTAAGTCCTCCAGTTCATTCTGGAGATTTTAACAGCTTTCGGCTGTTGTGTCCTCATTGTCCTCAAACATCTGATTACTGACTACCCAGACTACCTCCTTGAGAAATTAAAGGGAAACCACCCATTTCTAAAATGCCACAATCATTTAAAGCATCTGATCTGACAATTCACTGATGAATACAGATGTTTGGCAGCTGCTCCTGAATGATAGCTGATTCCTGTTTTACCAAAGGTGGACAAATCATTAACTACTTAGATTATTCTCTCAAAAAAAAAAAAAAAAGCAAAGATCTTTTTTTCTTACACTGTTGCTATTTTAGTAAAAACCTGCAGGTAGAAGAATCCTCATCTGTCCCCATTCCTTTACCCTCTACCTTCACATTGTTGTTTGCCAGCTTCTAACCTTAAGTGTGTATAAACAGTGATCTCCTGACCATTGTGGGTTTTAGTGCAAGTGGTGTAGTGGAGATGCGTATTGAAACTTGTTTAAATTTTGATAGAATGTCACCACAGTGGAGCTAAAGTCAGATTAAAACCAAGACAGAACCCCTTTGTTAGTCATATCATATCATATCATGTCAAATAATATTTTGCCAGAAAATTACTAAACCAGTTCACACACAGTTAACCTGTTATCTTTGGGTTCTCTGGGGTATGAATCTGCTCACACTGGAGCTGAGAGAGGACCATCATTGCAAGATCTGTGGTAAGAAGGAGACACTGTCAGACATACTGAGCAGGTGGGGAACATAACTAAAGGACAGTGTAGGTGGCACTATGATAAGGTGCTATTGTCTCTTGCTGACAGACCAGAGCTGGAGAAATGCAAAAAGAGGTGAGCCGCTGCGGACACGTGGAGGGTCATCACCTTCATCAAGGAGGGAGTCAGGCCTTTCTCAACCCTAAGACCAAAGCCAAATCTACTGCAAACTGCCAAGTCCTGGAAGATGAGGGTCAGACCACCCTGTACCCGGACACTGCACTATTATTGGTGTGTGAAGAGATTCACCAGAGAGAAGCCATGTAATACCAGCCCTTAGTTCAGTGGCACAGGGACAGAAGATGGCAGGCATGGTTGTTCCCTGTGGGTAACAGCTACAGAGGTATCCTGGCCAAACTAACATGGGGGCCTGGGCCAAAGGGGCAAGAAACAAGCAGCTCATAGAATGGGTGAGGGGGAGGAGGCAGAACGAGCCTCCTGCTGAATTTGGAGTGGGGTGAGAGGAGGGAGGCAAGAAGCCAGGAGCAGATGGGCAGTGATTATTTTGATTATTTGATTATTCTGATATTTGTCATCTGTCATTTGGCCCCAGCTGAACAAGTCAGGTGCATTATGCTCTGTCCAATTCAAATTCCCATTAAGCCCAATGCAACCAGTGCTCCGGTGCTCGAATAATCTATGTTACTTTGTGGTAATTTGATTGAACACAGCTTTGTGAGAACAATATAAACTACAATAACAAAACTCTTAGAACTAGGTTTTGACATAGAATTCCCTTTATAAGACATGGCCACATAACTGATTCATTAACCACCTTAGAATCTACCAATTACATTTTCTCTCATCATTACAAGTTCACAGAGCGACACCTTCAAATACTTTCTTTTGTCCAAAAACAAAGCATCAAAACACAATCCAGTGTTATATAATCCATCTATAACAATAACCAACATATTGTACTATGCCTTGTGTTAGATATTAAATAATTTGCCTGTACAAATACAGGTTTTGTTAGAGGTATATACAGCAGGCACCTGTCTATCATTAACATTTTCAAATATAGTCTACACTGTGTGGGCTCTTTTTATGCTGCTGGGTAACTTGCATAATGATACACCACAAGTTATTTGTTGATTCTGTAGTAACAGTCTTAAATAATTTTCCTAGCAAGTGCACAAATACAAGTCTTTGTCTGAGGCTTATCCAGGTGGCGTCTGCCAGTCATTAACATCTGTAAAAATAGCCCACATTTAGTGACTTGAAATTAGGCCACCGGTTCTTTGTTTTAGCCTATCACGCGTTCCCACTGCCATCTCTCTGAATGGAGATATTCATTCACCTGATTTTGAGTGTGTGTGTGACAGAGAGAGAGAGAGAGAGAGAGAGGAAGAGAGCGAGCCAGAGAGAGAGAGAGAGAGAGAGAGAGAGAGAGAGAGAGAGAGAGGGCAGATGTACGACAGCAGCAGACATCCACTCCCACAAGTTTGCAGTTCGCAGGGAGGAATGGGGACTCATCTGTTTTAAGGTTGACAGAGTATATTTTCACACCGAGGCTAAATAGAAGAAGTCAGGCTTGGGGAAGCACGAGAGGAACAAATAACCTGGATTTGCACTCGTGTCACCGTCCGATGAGGGATATAAGGAAGACAGAGAAGGAATTGGAAATGTATTGCACGAGGCTGCCAGGACGACAGGAGAAATTCATACTCATCCTCTGTCTTCTTCTGTGGCACAGACCTATGGTGAGTGGCATGTTGACTCATACAGTGTAACTCAAAAAAAAAGAAGAAAAGAAAAAAAGAAAAAGAAAATCATATCTCGGACAAGATCCTCTCATTATCCATGAAATGATTGAAAGCAGCTCAAAGTGCATCAAAAGTTGCCCCTTCTGCTGCTGCATTTGAACCCCCCCACCTACTCTGATTAGGAAACTAATGACATCTTTATTGCAATGCTATTAACCGCTATTATCTCGTGCCTTCCTCTGGCTTTTTGGAGCACGCTCCGCACTTGGACACCAAATGTCCTCATTAAGCTGCTGGCCCTAATGGCAGGTTATCAAGGCTCGTGACCTGCATCCACCAACATCACCGCCACCCGTCTGCTATCAATCAAAGACAGAATATGGATGAGAAAATGTACAAAAATAAGGGTCTGGCTGGTGCAGATGTTGCCCTATACTCTGCAAGGTTTGAGCATGAATTTGCAAAAGACAATATTAGTGTAATTTCAACTTAAAGAACTTTTATTTGCATGGAAATTGGAGAAACTCCGTATTTGTTTTTCAACTTTTCAAAAATTCGGGAAACCTCTGAGCCGTTTATCTGACAAAATTCGTGAAAAATACACCTTAAGGAGTGAACAGAAGATAAGGTATCCGTCCTAAGAGGTGTGTCAGTTGATCATGTTTGTTTGTTTGTTTATTCTGTTTGCTGCTGATAATTCCCACCGTGCTGCACCCACTCACACATCCTAACTCGTATTTTCAGGCTGAAGCGATTCATCCGGACTGCGCCATCATCGCCCAGCACCTGAGGGCTCGGGAGATTTGTAGCCAGACGAGGAGGAGCGAGGCGCGAAACCAGACCGACCACAGAGGTGGGTGCATTTTGTGTAATGCTGCTGCTCCTGCTGCTGCTGCTGCTGCTGCTGCTGGACTTTTGTGTTTCTGCGCGCAAACGCACACTAGGAGAGAAGAACTGAGAAGAAACCTTGGCGCTCTGCGAGAGGTTTTTAATAGACAGGAATGTGGGCTAAACTACAGAAAAGGAGTCTAGAGTAAAAGACATAATATGAGAGTCTAGAAACTAGAGTCAACACATTATAAACACACGTTTTCTTCTGCAGAAGGAGTGACAGTTGCATAATGGTAGGATCTAATTTTCAGCCTAAATCATATGATGACCCCTCTGATGACCCTTCTGATGCACATGAGAGCACAAGCAGGAGACATTAAGGCCTGAGATGACTACAGAAACCCTCATATGTTTAAGTCATATGACTGACAGTGGTCAAAATGCAGTCAAAATGTTTTGGTAGCTCTCTTCTGGTGTACTGGAGGTGGACCAGTAGGTGAGGTTAACTGTGTTTAAGAGCAATAGAAACAGCAGCAGAAAAAACCTGATGCACATAAAGACACAATAATATAGAATACTTTACAATACAGGCACAACACAGTACATATTTGTTAATATATGGCCATAAATTAAACATCCTTTCATGTTTTAAAACATATAAAAATACTCTTACTTGGAATGATAATTTGTCTCTGATATATATTTTTCTGCAAAAAAACTTAGAATCTGCTGTATGAATATGCAAATATTATTGAGCTCATAACACAAAACATGCTTGAGTAGTGGAGCGGGACTTTAATATAAGATCAGATAGAGTTAATTAATCCTACACAGGGAATTTACATACTATCACAGCAAACGGGAACACAAAAACTACAGATGCATGCAGATGAGAGAGGTAACTAAAAAACTAGACTAGTATAAACTAGAAACACAGGAAATAAAAGCTAAAGTGTAGAGTGATGTAGATCATACATAATGTAAAGCATGCCTGAATGTGAACTTCAAAAGTGTATTGTTGGAAGACAAATAATTACAAATAGTGATGTGATGATTAACTTGCAAAAGATAAATACAGAATTCCCCTAGAGATGCAGTCGCTTTTACATGTAACTGAGTGCCTTTACACTGTGTTATGGTGACTTTTACTGGAGTAAATGATCCGTATGCTTCTTCCACCACTGTCTGTTGGAGGTTGTCTTGCATTCAGAGCAGCAAAACAAGTGTGTGACACTGATTTAATTTCCGTCTGTGGAGTTTTTTTTAATCTCATCTTATCTTGACTATAAGACTGAAAATGCAGAGAATGACTAAAATCTGTAGCGTGCACGGACACAGTGACAGTACACCATGTTATTGTCATCATACTGATCTTATACCTGCACTGACACCTGTTCTACATCCTGGAGAGGCCTCACCTGCCTGTCCTTCCAATCTGACTCATTGACTTCATTATATACTAATGAACCTGGCGTCTCCCAGAGGGCCTCGCTGCATGTCTCCATACCGGGCTGCATCACTGAAGCCGAGCTCTTTGCCACTTCATCAGAAACTGGCCCAGAATAACAACACTCTGGCAACTCCCCTCCGAGAGAGTGATGAACTTTAACATTTCCAGACTAATTTGATCTTAATTACCCCTGATGACTATGAACCGCGGAGCGACACAACATTTTGGTGCAAAGCTGTCATCCCCTGCTCATTACGCACATAAATGTGTGCTGATGAATTTCAGTGTCGAAGTAGGTGTGTTTTTGTGTCCATCAGTGTGATGCCATCCATGCAGGTGACATGTAATCATGCAGAGTTTGGGAGTCATGCAGAGCTGAAATTTCACCTTTGTGAAATAATAACAATCATCAGTGACTGACTTCTGGTGGTAATGGGCCCAAGTGGTAGACGTCATTCATGTACAGTGGTGTTAAATGTGTTGCCACTGGTCGAAAACCAGTAAAAAAAAAAACTAAAAAAAAACTAGTTATTATTTTCATCATCAGTGAGCATTTTGAACATGTCGCCACGTGTTCAAAATGCTCAGTTTATCCAATCAATCTCAACTACTACTGGGTGGATTGCTACAATATTTAATACAGATATCCATTGTGGCACGATGATGAATTCCATTGGCTTTGATAATCCCCTGACGTTTCCTCTAGCACCACATTTGTGGTTTTAAGTGAAATATCTCTGTTGACTATTGGATGGATTGCTATTAATTTTGGTTCACACTTTCATGTCACCCTCAAGGTTAATAATACTAACGTAGGTGAACTTTATCTTTTCATCGAGTGCCATCATCAGGTCAGATTTAATAAATTGTGTCTAACACAGATATATAGCAGATATAAGGACATTTAAAGTGTTTATACAGTGTTTTCAACAATTAGAAGTTCTCCTATGAAAACATATTTCATATGAATACATCTGTCATTCATTACCTGTTTGTACACCAGCAATCTAATTATGGATGCCTCAATATTGTTGACATCTACATCAATAAACACTGAAAATAAAGTTAAAATGAAGTGTTTTTCTGCTGAGTAATTTTCTTTTGAGTGATGTATCCATTTATCAACTAATTTTCTCAGCTCTAGTGTGATTATGTGTTGCTTCTTCAATTAATTAGCAGTCAAATTTTCTAAGGTTTCTAAGGTAAATGTTGCTAGTTTACACAGCCAAACAGGAACATGTTTCTGTGTTAGTTTTCTCAGTTTAAGTAGTTTAAAATGCTCCACGTGCTTTTACACCCAGGAAAGACAAACATTCTCTTAAAGCATTGAGTAATTGTAATTCTTTGGAACATGAAGACAATCCTTTCTGGCTTTGAAAAAACATGCCGATGTACATTAAACATCAAAAATTTAATCTCATTAAAATGTAAGATCCGACTAATGAAACTGAACACATGCTGCTTAATAAATGAAAGCATCATCCAGTTCCTCCCTCAGCGGTGCTCTGGAAGCACTCACTCGATGTCCAAAGTGATTTCAGACGTTGCTGTTAATCCTAAATGAGGTGACATTCAAGTGGCTATGTGTACAGCTTCCTCTAGAGCTGCCAGTCAATAATGGCCTAAGAATAGAGCCTTGCTCAAAGGGTGATTGAAATCTTTTGGTTCATCTGAAAGGAAATGTTTGAAATTAAATATCGACTTCTTGACATGACACATTGCGAACATTGACAGTTAGACAAACCAAGGAATACAACGTTATGGCTTTCCTGCACATGATAGTTTAAAATTCCCCCTGTGATTAAGTACAAATGCAAAGACGTCACGGCCAGTGAAACAGTGTAAGTTTCCATAATTCATGGTTTTCTCTGCATTCACTGATGCTCAGATCATATAATTGAACCCTTCTTTTGCTCCTCTAATCTCATACTAAGAATGAAATCTTTTCATAATCAGCACATCACAAATGTGTGTCAGTTGTCCGTATGACTCAAATCCAGAGATCTGAATTTAGGCATCTAGAAGTGGGAACTCCCTTATGGGAATATCATTCCACCACTTGACAGACAGTAAAACTTTCTTCTCCACTTGGAAGCAATCTAATCTGTAAGAGCAATCCAACAAACAGCTTGAAGGAAACAACCTAGATGACGTAGAGCGTTGGTTCTGACACGGTGCAAAGGACCTGACCTGTGCATTCATGCATCTCCACATGAAAAACCAGAACAAATAACAGGACAATGAGTCCACAGTCATGCAGCACTGATGCACTGGTGAATTAGAATTTTTTTGTTTAAATTGGTTGCTATCTCCTACCTCCAGGCATCCAATAATGTTCAATTCTTAGAGAGTTTGTACTAGTCCACAGGAGACTATTTCAGCTTGGAAGCTGCCATTGCTGGAAGGTGGAGAAATGATTGTTCCCATGAATTTATGTCAAGATAGAAGGCATGCGAAGAAAGAATGAAAACAATTTTTCTTTTGATTGCTGATGAAATGATCACCAAAATCATTAGGATTCAGCCTCTGGGAACCGAGAATGTCTGCATATAATTTAATAAAATTCCATCAGTTGTCCAAATAGATAGATAGATCAGTATTTGAATCAGTATTTTGTCGCCATCCAGCTAATTGGAGAAAATACCTCACTCAAAATTCTAATACTTCTTATGTCAAGTAACAAGTTAGCAGGACTAACTGTAGGATGCTCTTCAAAACACCCACATCCATTGTTTTCTGTGTAAGCCCACATACTGTCAGTGTGTCAGGATATGCCACCATACTAATTCCTACTGCCAGTGTGCATCAGCTATCCTAGAGAGGCAGCAATTTTATTACATTAGCGCACCAGATTGGCACCTTGGCCAACTTCACTGCTTCTACTGTCTGTGTGGAGCATCCAATATGTGCTATGTGTGTACATTAATAGCAAATAATGCACCTTAACATTAAACCTCACAGCTTTCTAACTGTTAATGAATTAATCTGTTTTTTTTCTTCCCCTCTACTCCAACATGACTTAAATTCACCCCGACAACCTGCCAGATAAATTTTCAGTAATCAAATCAGGTCTATCTTCAGCTCTCCTGCTTGTTCATGCCATTAATGCCACAGCAGAGTCTGTGCAAATAACACAGCCGTTTGGTTTTGTTTGTTCCTCCCGCCAAAGTGCCCATAAACGTGCCACTGTTGCTGCTGTGAAAACTGAGATACTATTTGGAATGGAAGCTGTGTCCTCTCTTGAATAGATGCCTCTGTTTTTCTGTCAGGATTTTATTAGGATTAGAGCCATCTGTGTAAACCTCCCACATACAATATGCTAAGAAGATGTTTCCCCTCGCGCCAGATCTAAAAAATTAGAGACCAACATCCGATTCTGGCATTAACCGCAGTGAAATAACCACAACATTGGAAAAATAAAATCCCGTAATCCCTGATACCAATTACCTCAGCACAGTTATGTAGTGCCTGTATGAAGATACTAGAAATTTATTTTTCCCTCTCTCTTTCCCAGCTAAACCCCAACAGATAGTTAACTGTATGCTTGAAACCGCATCCTCTATTTTCAACCTAGCACTTCATTGCCAGTTTTAATCATCTCACTCAGAATGGAAATCCTCCCCTCACAGCGAGATACACTTGACAGAGGGCGGTTTGAAAAGCATTGTCTTTTGGGGTGTGATTAATTCTGGCTTAGCGTGGACTGAAGCTCACAGCACAGAGAGAAGAAGGTGTATTTTTATAATGAGCAGGCTCATTGCAGACATTGACAAACAGGTTAGCTTTTTACAGTTAGAGTTTCAGGTTAGCTCTAAAGATGACAGGAATCAACCCTTTTTTTCACTTCAAATATTTTATGTTATAGCAGGAAAAGCAGAAGTGTAACTCAGTTGAGGTGCTCCAATCAGCCAGTGCACTTTCCTGAAATTGAATCACCTTCATGTAAAGCAGCCATTACATATATATTATGAATTACACTTGTGATTTTCCTGCTATAACATGTCTAAATGTCAGCTGTAAAAAATGTTAGCTAAGATTTGTCTTTTCAAAAATGTCCTGTGGTCTGCAAATATGTCTGTAAATATTTTATACTTTAATTTCATGCTGCTCTGGGCTCTCTAAAACAATTTCGTTTTTGTTGTTTTTTTGCATAAATAACATGGCATCTGTGTTGTTTTCTGCAACAAACTGGAAAAAGCAGAAAAAACAATTGTCTTGTCAATTATGAAATTATTGTCTTGTGCAGACTGAAGCCAAGTGGTTCTCCCTGGGCAGGTTTTGGGCAAAAGCCTACTAGTGATATCATGTGCAGAATCATCAGTAGTCTTTTGCCCAAAACAGAATTTAGATGAGGGATGAGTCCAATAATATAACCTTGAACTTTAACTTTACAGTCCTCAAGGACAAATCTGTCTTGCAACCAGGTAAAACACACAAGGCATGCAGACAAATAAACTATGCCAGATCACACAAAGCAATTTACATCAAATGACAAACAACACCACTATCATCTTTATATATGTCAGCATTAAGGGATATAAAAAGGGAAATGTTTGATGTCTGATGATGAACTGTCAGCCTCAATAAACCTCTAATACCTCTCACAAAAAATGTTACAATTCATCCTGAGGGGAACATGAATGTGTGTGGCAAATTTCATTGCAATCCACGTAATGGCTGTTGACATATTTTACTCAAAACCACAAATGTGAGGCTAGAAGAAATTCCAGGGGTTTACCGACGTCATTAGGATTCATCCTCTGGGCACCACGAGTGTCAGTACAAAAGTTTCTAACAATTGATCTAGAGTTATTTCAGGCTGGACTAACTGGCAGACCAACAGATTTGACGTTATCATCCATAAAGCATCACCACTGGCATTGCTAAAACAGATACAGCACATAATAAATCCTGCAGACTATATGAGACATGAAAAGTGAAACATGACACTCGAATAAATTCATAGTGCCACCCCTGAGATGACAACTCATTGAGCAAACAGTCAGTAAAATGACATGCGATCTCAAAGTGCGTTTCAACACAATCCCTCTGCCCCTCCAAGATCCTCCGCTTCTGGAATATCAGTCTGAGTCAGCCTGACAGCAACAGAGGAGACGCCGATGTGAATCATCCAACTCCCAGGTTCCTCCATGAATAATTGCATACTGCTGCCCCAGTCACTCTGCTCTCCCAGGGTTACACTGAAGGTGACATCATTTCTGTCAGACTACTTGATTGGATGCAAGCGGTTGGTTTTTGTGAGATAGAGAAACACAGGAGAAGAAGTGGATAATGGATTAGAAACGCTGGCTTTGTACAAATGAAATAAGGCACTGAGAGAAAATGAATATTTCACCCGACAGTTTGCTGCTTGTAAGTCACCACTGTGTCTCAGATTAATGTCAGCAGCCACTGAGGGTGGCTCACATTCCCTGGGCAGAGATTCTCTTTTTATAATAACTTTTAATTCATGTTTAAGGATAGGCAATTGAAGAGATGACTTGCATTTGATCCGTTAAACCTGCTTTATATCATATTAAGTTGAGATAAAGGATAACCAGATTGTCTTCTTACATTTACACCTTTTTGATTTTTAGCCACACTAATGATATGACTGTGGGGATGGAAATGTTGGTTGTACACCTGGTCTGCCACTTTTGTCTAGACTGAAATAATATTCATGGTAAACCATCCAGCAGTTGTTGAGTTATTTCAGACTAGACAACAGTGGTGGAACAACTGCCCAACCATGCCACCTACAGAGCCAGCTATGTGTGGCTAAAATACATCTTTCTATTGCACATCAAACACAACATATAAGATATGATACAATTTCACAAATGACTTAACATGTTGACTTTACTTCTTACACCATCCTCATGCATATAGATTCATTTTCCTGCTCACAGCTTGATAAACCCTTCTCATATACGCTGCTAAAGACCTTTATTAAGACACCACCCTCTGGCTAGTTGCTGAAGATCAACAACTATTTTTTTTACTTCCTGTATTGTCTTCTTGAGCATTACAGCCTCACAGAGCCGAATAACAGAATAACAGAAATCTTAGCCGCTAAATTACCCTCCACTAGACGTACCAAACATCAATTTTAAATAAAAATGGACTTGAATATCATAGTATGGTATTATTTGTTATTTTCTGTTTCCAGCATGCATTGATTACATCAATATCTTCTTTTGCTGCATAGAAATCAAGAAAAAGTGAAATGTATGGCTAATAAATGTGATGAAAGGAACGACAGCCTCAGCACAAAACGTTCACTGTCATCCTGCTGAGTGAAGAGTGAGAATCCTAATTTCACATGGAGACAGGCTATGTTTATGTTTCACTCAGAAATCACTCTCGGCCTTTTGAAACATTTTTATGTTCCTGGAAACTTATAGTGCCTGAGGTGTTCCAACTTTTTTTCAGAGGCGATTTCCTGCTGAAAATGTATTTGACATTTATTTTGGTTTCACATCAGCCTCGGGCGTAAATGAAAAAAAAAAAGTCCTTGCATTGCTTTTTTAAAAAAGAAAAAAGAAAAAAAAGATTCATCATCGCTGTTGACATTTACCCAACGTGGATGGAGATAGCTGCAGATATTTGCAGCAACACACACCATGTTTATCACTATGATTAATATGTATCAGAGGGGAGTTACTCCGTCCATTCATTTCTTTATTCCAGTCAAACCTGCCTCCATATCTCCTGAGATTGTGTCAGGGACAGAAAAGAACAACACTGATATGTAAACTACTTCATTAGATAGCAGAAAGTAATCCCATGTTTATCCAGAATCTGGAGGATGTAGGACAGTAGATGGAAATACTTGGTGAATGTGTGTGTGACATTAAGCAGAGGCAGAGAGACAAGACAAGGCGAGTCCAGTTCTGCTGGACTACGGATGAAAACTGTCAGCTGCTTTTATACAGTAGATTTATTAAGTCAGGATTAATGGAAATATCCCCTTTTGGTTTCATGAGAAGAAGTATGTGAGTAGGTAATCAGGTCACCTGTAGTCATGGACTGCAGTCTCTGTGGTTAGTGTGGATGGTATTTGAAGGCCTGAGGACGGCTTAAATGTTTTCACTTTGTTTTCAATAAAAGTAACAGCAGGAAGTATTGGCTGCACTGAGAAACTCATCATTCTTTTGCTGGAGTTTAGGGCATTTCATGATAATTTATAGTCAGTCAGAAATATTGTCAGTAGCTGAAGCATTTGACTAATAGATAAATAGCACTGAATCTTCTTATCCTTAGTGGTGCATTTATGGGCATACAATAATGTTGCTACTATACTGTAAGAAAAGCAGTTGTCTGCTTAAGCTGCTTATGTGAATAAATAAACTGGCTATTCTCTTTTATTAGCAGGAAATATTCTTTTAATCATCCAGGGGTTGTCTTGGTGTTCAAAACATTTTAAACATGACTAAGAAACTACAGTTATGCTTGGGGCTCTGGGAGGCTGCACGGAGGCACAGTCGTACTTTCTCACTGCTAATGTCAGCATGCTAACATGCTCACATCAACAATGTAACTTGTTGATGTCTGGCTGCAGGTTAGTTTGTCACCATGCTTACATTTGCTAATTAGCACTAAACAGAAAGAACAGCTGAAGCTGGTGGGAAAGTCAGTGTGTTAGTTTCATATTCGACAAATATTGATGATGGTATTTAAAAGTTAAGGGATCACCAAAGTTACTACAAATTGTCCTGAAGGCAACATGAATGTTGTTAAGTTTCATGTCAGTGCATCGAGCAGTTGTTGAGACATTTCACTTGAAACCTAGAACCTTATGGCGATACTAAAGGAAAAGTCAGGGCATCGCCAAAGTCATTAGGATTTAGGGTCGGTTTATGTTCTGTCAGAACTAGTTCTATCCATCCATCCATATATCCATCTGTCCATCCAGCCATGCTGCTAACACAGCAACATTTTAGAGACCAAAAAAGCACTTTAGGAGTTTCACAGTCTGGGCCTTGCAGAGCCAACGGAATCAGACGATGTCTTATTTCTCATGTTGTCATGCTGCCTTCTGAGGAAATGTGTGTGACAGCTTTGGTCAAACAGACAGAACGAATCAGCTGATATTAATGTGATGACACAAGACGGACAGAACGCATGAACTCAACACAGATTCAATACGAAAACAAGTCAAACACAACAAAAATTATGCAAAATGGAATTTCTTATACGATAACAACCCCCCCCCCTTCTGCACCACTGAGGGGCAAAGCAAATTCGGTACGGCTGCTGTGAAAGGACAGAGCTATCCAGAGGAGATATCTTCAAAAAGTAAAGGCCATCAGAATAACAAATGAGCTGAATGAGGAAGCAGACAATGAGTTGTATGGACACATTTCAGTGTCCATACAACTCACCCACAGTCACTCACATAAAACATTGCCTCTGAACATAATCCAACTAGCAATTTTGTTTTCTACAAAACATATTTGCTGTCACAGTTTAGTTGTATATAAATGTAATGTCTAGGAGGCAGGGTTCATTATCACGATCACCAAAAGGACACGGCCATTTGAGGGAATTACTGCACCTATATCCTGCAGGAGGGACCTATTTTGTCATTGTCATTTTTTCCCCAGTATTTTCTTCTTCCCCCCTCTTCTCCTCTGAATCTGAATCATGGCTTCCCTACAGCACCGTGCCCCCCACCAGCCTCGAAGCTGGATTTGTTTGCTTGATCAGATCAAAAACATGAGGAGTTCAAAGAAAATATCTGTATACAGAGCAGTGACAGATGCTGACTTGTGTGTTTACTGTCTGGATGGTTAGAGGGGACAACTTTTTATGGCTGTGAAATTACTCAAATATGTATGACAAGGAGGTTGAGAGACTTAATTGACTGACACTCCTGCTCCTCCTTGCGTCTGTGATTGCAGGATGTAAAACAGAGTGGGACGAGATCGGGTGCTGGCTAAGAGCTGAAGTCGGGCAGGTGGTCAACGTATCCTGCTCCGAAGTCTTTCAACATTTTTCCAGCAATCAAGGTTTGTCTGCATGTAAACCCCAGTCTCAACAAACACAGAAAAGAACACCTAATTCCCAATCATCCAATCAATACAGTAGTTCAAGTACAGAAAGTAAGTAAGTCCCATTCTGGAATAGTGCACACTACTAAGTATAATTATCTGTACTGTAAAATCTGCAGCACTAATGCAGGCAGGAGTTGCTCTGATGAAGGAACGCAGTATGAATAATTCATGTATGTTTGTTGGCAAGAATATATATATGCTCTGAGAGATTTCTGGCACAGAGAATGACTTGAAATCTTGTCTGCAGGGTTCATACGTCACAATCTGACATCCTCTTTGATTTGTGTTTCCAGGCAGACAGTGGTGATGACACTAGGACAGACATGTCTTAAGTTTTAATAATACAGTCAAGAGTGTGAGTGAAACAAATTTCCAGAGTTAAAATAAAGTTTAAAACAGCTGTTTATTTACTCTTTTCCAAGTTATTTTATTGTTTTAAATAAGAATTAATTATTAATTACTTGCATCTGTAAATTAGTGTTTATAGGACAGCTGGTAAATTTTTAAAATTCCTCCCGTCTTAAGGCATACAGACATTGTTGTAGATAAAAAAACAGTGTTGGACAGTTTTTTCTGTATTGCCTTGATAGGATTGTCAATATGAAAGGATCATTAAGGGAGTTAAGGTCAGGGTCATTAAAGAATAATGTTCTTTTCTCCTTTACCTTGATGGAAATCATGGCTCATTCTGATCTGAATTGCAGATCACCCAAACACACCAGAGTCTTTGCTTACAGTGGTGCAATTGGCAGCAGTTTGACTCCGGTGGTTCCTGTTTGCTCAGCTCAAAAGGGAATAGAGAAAACTCACTGCTGTGCATCTCTGTGTTTCTTTGTTCAAACAAACACACAACAGTCCAGCTAAGGCCTGCATGCATGTGCTATCTGTGGGCACAGACATTTCATCATACAATCCCACAAACACACACACACACACACACACACACACACACACACACACAGTGGTGTAAGGAGCGATCCAGCTGACAAACTTCTATTTGTAACACCTGCTGTTTCCAAATGGATGTTAACCAGGAGCAAATGTCAGTAGACTTGAACAAGGACATAAAAGCTTTAAATGATTTCTGACTGAAAGCACTAATGGAGTGAAATGGTCCGAGAGGGGAAATGTCATCGTTAATATTCAAGCGCACAGGAATGACAGCTTTCCATAACAATGTAACCACAGTCTGTAATTTAGAATCAGAGAGTGAGTCAGAGTTAGTGAGAAAAAAAAAGTAAAAGAAGAAAAATGAGAAATGACAATTATGGTCAGTGGCATCAGCACATGAGTATGCAAATACAGATACATAAACACATGCACCTACACAGACTGTACTGCAGATCACTTGGATTTGAAAGGTCAGGCGTTCACAACACCTTTTCTTATGCACATTAAACATGGATTCAGAAAGGTCACTGTGATACTGGAAATAAGGCAGTTTGAAGCGGTAAGATCAGCTTTTTTTTTTGTTTCCCAGTGGCATTTTTGTCATCATTCTGTGGTCATTTGAGACAAAAAGAAAAAAAAAGAGATTCATTGAGCTACTAAAAAGACTGTATGATGTGTTGTAAAAGTCTCAGCCGTGGTCAAATCACTTCTCTCTGTCTGCTACCACATCAGGATACGTTTACAGGAACTGCACTGTTGACGGCTGGTCAGAAATGTATCCACCCTACGAGGAGGCCTGCGTTTTCAGTGATGACAGCGAGTCTGAATCGGAGGTATACAGACATGCAGTTGTAATTGTGCCAATCAGTTAAAGGTTATTTGTATTGTTTCTGCTTCCTCTTCTCTCTTCCTCCTTTGCTGCCTCCTTTTCAGTTCAGGCCTATTTGTAGGTTTAGTGCAAGGACAAATAAATAAATGAATAAATAAATAAATAAACAATGAGTGATACTTTTTTTCCAAGAACAAATGTAAACAATTTAGGAGCAGTTACACAGTATGTAAAGCAAATTACAGCAATTAATGCTGCCAACTTATTCAGAATTGTGATGTTTCGATATGACTGTAGAGAACTTTTCGCTAATTTCCCTCTTCCAAAGCTTTATTTGATTAATTTTTTAAATGCATAATAATGGAAGGACACATGTAGTTGTATTGAGCTCAGTCAGATCCACAGTTCGCGTGACATTTCACGAATCAAGCCATTTCCCTATTCACACTTGCGCTTACTCACGCTCTCTTTTTCCCTCTCCACCTCTCTCTCTCTCTCTCTCTCTCTGCTCTCTGTCTCCAGACGAGTTACCTCTCTACATTCAGACAGGTCTACACTGTGGGCTACGCCACGTCACTCATCTCCCTCATTACAGCCATAGTGGTGTTCACAGCCTTCAGGTAAGCCCATAACAGCGCACACTGTCCTAGATGCACTCTGTCAGACAGAGGGCAGTCCAAGGTGAAACAACCAGGAGGCTCACTCACCTGACATTTGTGTAGTTATGATCCAAAACATGCATGTTTATAGGGGAGGCAAGTAAGATTTAAAAAGCTGTTTATATATAGACTAACATCTCAGCTGTGATATGATCTCAGAACACAAATATCCACATATTCAGCTGAAGTACTGTTTGATCAATTAAGGCCTAGTAAAGTCTTTGTTTTACAGAGGCTTACAAATAATCTTACACATGCAAATTCATGCAGTTGCTTGCCTTCTTCTTTTTTCCCTAATGAGATATTGATTTACATATACAGTACTGAAGCATATGTGAATTGTTCAGGATGCATTAATGCCTAAGAAGCTGTGGCGACATCCACAGAATTAATGTGCATATCTAAGTATTGTTTATCAAAACACTTCAAGCTTTCTAACTGTAAATAAAGGGGTATTCCACAGTTTTGGGAGTCACGTCTGTTATTGGATACTCATATTGCTGTGACTCTGCTGGATAAGTAGACAGTTGTGTACATATATGCATACATATACATACAAAAGCCACCTAAAGGCATTTTCATGGTACATTTCTGGTGTGTGTGTGTGTGAGTGGATGTGATTGGTCGGCCAATAGAAACACTCGCTGCACTGTTTTGAAATGTATCCTCACCCTTTTAAAAGCATCGTCTCACTCTGTGCCTAGCTTTCATTCTTGTTCTTGTGTTGGCACAAATTCATATTTTTTTCTGGCACTGTGCTCTTGTGAAAAATGTTCCTTTTTGCAATATTTGAAAGTTTTCAACAATGAGCACTAAATATCGTGTTTGTTTTCGTATTCGAGGAGCTCACTGACCTGAATTTCTGTGCATATTAGAGGTGCTGCTGGGATTGATTATTTCACTCCCAGTGAGTCTTCATTATGCAGCTTTAAGAG
Organism: Lates japonicus; assembly: GCA_033238685.1. NCBI lineage: Eukaryota > Metazoa > Chordata > Actinopteri > Centropomidae > Lates > Lates japonicus. Next base: position 7,285,088 of record BRZM01000010.1, on the reverse strand, counting down.
GCTGGTTATAAAGATAATGTATGTATATATGTGTATGTATGTTAGCTTCCCTTGTTTTCCTCTTTTCAGAAAGTTCCGCTGCACCAGAAACTACATCCACATCAACCTGTTCTCCTCCTTCGTCCTGAGAGCCAGTGCTGTTTTCATTAAAGACACAGTGCTGTTTGCTGATGAGACGCTGGACCACTGCTCCATGTCCACTGTGAGGGTCAAATCAGCTGATAATGTTTCCATCATAAAGCAGATTCCCACATCAGCTGTATGATTGATCTCACAGTAGAAATATAAAGGAACAGAGGAGTGAATGAGGGGAAGACATGTCACAAACTGATGAATGGAAACTGTCAGTGTCAGCAAAATCATGTCAGTCAATAAGATTGATGAATTCTTTTAGCGATGACATGGTTTAAACACTTTTCGCAAAGTGGATGAAATGTTTACAAGATTCACAGTCCATATCTTACATTATAAGAACTGGACATCCTCGACTTACATGTCAGGTCTTTGGTTTACTTTCATTTTTTTTCTACCAGCATATACTAAATTTTCTTCTTTCTTTCTTTTGTAGTAATTGTCTGTTGTTGTAGACCATAATTGTAGTGGAAAGTGGAAGAGTTTCGACTCTCGCAACTTATTTTTATTGTTTGTTTTGATCTGAGGATCACTGTAAACTCCTGGTACAAACGATATCCATAATTTTCATAATGTTTCTTTTTGCGCAGCCATAATCCTCCGTAATCAGACAGGTTCAAAGGTTTATACCTGACACCAGGCTCTTTTCTTTAAGTTGACATTTTGAAAATGAAATCTACTTGAAAAATATACAATGTATCACCTTCAGTGAAATAATAATCTCTATGTTTAGGCTGTAGGTTTATTTTTATTCTGTTTTATGTTTATTTATATCATCAAAGTATCAGTTTTCTGCTTTTGTCTTACCATAAAAACACATACACATTTTTGCTACAACATGCATAAAGACTAAATGTATTTAAAATAAAATACAAAGTTTCAGTAACTGAAAAGGATGTGTTAGATGTAGTATATTATTATATGATCTCATTTATGCCTTTGAATTTAAATAAGATCAAAACTTCTTTCATCTTTACTTATCATCTTCCTTTTTGACGCAAGAGAAAAAGTTGCTTAATGAGTCATCTGGACCTGCCAGCTGCACTGCCTCCACCCAGACTGTGTTAGACCAGTGTTAGGTAATGGCACACGCCCAGTAGTTACTGTATGTCTGGTGTGTCCTCTCTAGACAGCGTGCAAGTCAGCCGTGGCTTTCTTCCAGTTCAGCATCCTGGCCAATTACTTCTGGTTGCTGGTGGAGGGCATGTACCTGCAGACCCTGCTCGCCCTGACCTTTGTCTCTCAGAGGAAATACTTCTGGTGGTACATCCTGATTGGATGGGGTGAGTAAAGCCTGTGATAGAGTGATTTTAAAGTGATGGTTGGATTATATACATTGATCATCCACAACATTAAAACTGCTGACTGCTGACATGAATAACACTGATCATATTGTGACAATGTGATGCTGCTGGGAAAAAAATGTATAAAAATGTTATATTGTCTATTTGATGAAGTAAATATTGGTAAAAAAAAACAAAACAAGTGCTCACTAAAAGACAGGATAATACACAGAATCTCTATTAAAAGGGGAGATGTTAAACACCCAGTAGCCTGGTGATTTTTAGATGAGATGAGGTAACACTGACTTTTTGGATTTACAGTCTCAGGAGTTTTCTATTTTGCTTGGTTATTGATTAAGACAACTGAAATCTCCAGTGATGAGTGAGCAGCGGAAGAGGATTGAACTGAACTGCTTGAACTGCTTATCTTGAGTTTTCTGATCACATCAATGTTCACGTGGTAACCATGGGAATCTCTCCCACATGCTGTGATCACTGCACAAGGGCAGGTTTTTGATGAACAGAAATGTAATATGACCAGGTTCTTCCAGTTTGTCAGTGCTGATGAGTTGTTTTTTCACTTTTTGTCTTTGTTACTTGGGCATCTAGTTGGATGGTTGAGTAGTGACAGCACACTCTTCCTAATGTACAACATAAAACACATGATAATAATATACAATCTAATGAAACAGTCCTTTGTGAATCTTATAAGAGACACTTGAAACTGTCAGTGGGTATTGATTCAGCTGCTAATTTTTGAATGTTGTTGGTGGTGCTGTTGTGTTGAATTATACTGTCAGGTTTCCCTGTTATGTTATCTTGTTCATACCCAGTATATTCACATGTAGGCTGGAGATCTATTTCTAGATAGTAATTCAGTCCTATAAATTTGGCATTGTTTTATTTACACAGTCTGCTGCCTCGGCCGCGAATGCATCCGTGCTTGCTTGTTTCTTCGACTCTTCCTTTGTCTTTTCTGTTATCTTTTGTTTCCCTGAGCTTTCTGCAGATGTATCAAGTGCTTTTCCTTTGTTTAATCCCATGTTGCTCAGTCAACTGATTCCACTGTCTTCCTATTCCCATCCCCTTGTCTTTACTGCTCCCTCTTTGTTGCATGTTCTCCTGTTTACTCTTGAGTGCTTTTAGTGAAGTACCACAGAATCTGCCTCTGCCATTTGGGTCCTGTTACCAAACTTTTACAGTATAATTCAGCCACTACAGTACAACTGTTGTGAATTTTCAAGTGGGGAGTCTTAATTCCTAAAACTTTAAGCCAATAGCTGCTACAGGACATATAGTTGACAAAACTACAATATAGGTTTCTACAAATAAAGGTCATATTAGGCTTTTTATACTACAGTCCACATACTGTACGAGTCAGTGAGAACTTATAATGGTTGGCCAGTGCCAGCTAGTGCTGCACAGACAATGGCAGAGGCAGCAGCTCAAATCACCTAGCGTCTGCATTCAAGCAGACACGATCCTTGCAGTAAGGAGGTTTTGTAAGTTTTTACTGCAGTTATTGGACAAGAGACACTTGTTTGACTTGCTTGGACATTCTACAGAGAGACAACATACTGTAGGTCATGCTGAGGAGGAGGTTGGAGTTGGCAGCTGCAGACTGTGGAGGGCAGAATGTGTGATAGCCACCCTCTGCTTTGACAGGAGGGAGGTGAAGCAAAGTGTTTTACCTCTGTCCATCAATTCCTGTTGCAGATAAAGTATGCGTCAACTCAGCCTGCAAGAACTGGACAGAATTTTCCAGGAGGCTTCATGTCACAAGTTTGGAAAAAATCCATAACAGTAGTAGAGTTCTTCTTAATAAAGATGGCTGAACAATAGGGTTGCAGGACATGTTGTAGCTTTGGTCTAAGGAAGGTGAAGCAGGAGGTCTCCTTACTTTCAGCCACACTAGCACCACAGCCCTAGGGATGGCTTTGTCAGTCAGGCCACTACTTTGGTCCAGACTGGAATATCTCAGCTACTGTTGTAGCTGTCCATGTCCATGATCCCCAGCAGATCCCCTGACATTTCCTCTTGCACCAGCGGCAGGTCAAAGTTTTCACTTATTCAGTGAAATATAGATGTATCTACAGACATTCATTGTTCCTGAGATGATAAATCCTAATGCCTTTGGTGATCCTATGACCTGATTATAGCAAATGTTAGCATGCTAATGTGCTAAACTAAGAAGGTGTACAGTGGTATTTTAGCATGCTAACATGCTCTCACTGTTAGCATGCTAAAATACCACTGTGCCAAAGTACAGTCTTGCTGGGCAAACATAACATCTGTTTCACCCAACAATGAAAAGAGATGATGAAGGAGATAATCACCTTATTAAACCAGGATGGGGCATCTTGCATTCCTGCCAGTTATGATATGAGAGCATTGACCTTTGTCAAAATTAATACAAATTCAAATGCCATCAGTAATGTCAAATCTACATTGCATGTAAGTTAGACTTCCAGTGGTTACAGTGATGATAATGCAAACTATGTATTAAGTCATATGAACAAACAAAACACATTCAAACATAAACTATGGACTTGATGCTGAGGAAAATCTGGAAATATCTCTGTGCTGAGTATCTGTGTTTTACAACCTAAAAAGGAACCAGGGGTGTATGTTTGTGTATCTGCATGTGTGTTTGTATTAGTGGTGTGTATATATTCAGAGGGGCTCTGATGTGTCTTATCTGCCCCTTTCCGGTTTGTACAATGTTGCTCTTTCTCCTGTCTTCTGCTTCTTTTCCTGTGTCTGCTTCTTCTTTTGGCATGGAGATGCAAGTGGGACACAGATAAATTTGATACACAGAGTAAACACAGTGTATTATATGCCTAACAACAATTTCATAAAAAATGCAGTAAATACGTGAGTTGGGGCTTGAGTGTCGTTCAGATTAATTTTACTTGACAGATAAACAGAGCATGAATAATTAATCTTTGCTTTTTTGTTGTAGGGCTCCCATCAACCGTTCTCATACTTTGGGTGTTGACCAGATTCTTCTATGACGACAGAGGGTATGATACAGTTCATTATAAACAGCTACCTCAGTTTTCAGTTCAGTTCAGTTCAGTTCCTCCCGCTTATTTCGGAATCGGGTCGCGGCGGCAACAGGCTAAGCAGGGCATAATGTCTCGCATCCTGGGTCTACGCCGGGGTCTCCTCCCAGTTGGGCATGCCCGGAAGATCTCCAAAGGGAGTCTCCTAGGAGGCATCCTAACCAGATGCCCGAACCACCTCAACTGGCTCCTTTCAACGCGAAGGAGCAGGGGCTCTACTCCGAGCTCCCTCTGGATGTCCAGGCTTCTCACCCTATCTCTAAGGCTGAGCCCAGACACCGTCTGGAAGAAACTCATTTCAGTCGCCTGTATCCGCGATCTCGTTCTTTCGGTCACTACCCAGATCTCGTGACCATAGGTGAGAGTCGGAACGTAGATCGACTGGTAAATTGAAAGCTTTGCCTTTCGACTCAGCTCCCTCTTCACCACAACGGTCCAGTACAGTGACCACATTACTGCTGACGCCGCACCAATCCACCTGTCAATCTCACGCTCCATCCTCCCGTCACTCGTGAACAAGACCCAGAGATACTTAAACTCCTTCGCTTGAGGCAGCAACTCTCCCCCCACCCGGAGGGAACAGTCCACCGTTTTCTGGCTGAGAACCATGGCCTCAGATTTGGAGGTGCTGACCCTCATCCCCACAGCTTCACACTCAACTGCAAACAACCCCAGTGTGTGCTGAAGGTCACGGTCTGATGAGGCCAACAAAACCACATCATCTGCAAAAAGCAGAGACGGAAGAAATATTGGTTGGGTTCAGGAGCTCCTCAAAGTGCTCTTTCCACCGCTCAATGACATCCCCAGTCCGGGTCAGCAGGTCCCCCCCCCGGCTGAGCACAGCCTCAGACAGGCCCTGCTTTCCCTTCCTGAGCCGCTGGATGGTTTGCCAGAACAGCCTCGAGGCCAGCTGAAAGTCCTTCTCCATGACTTCTCTGAACTCCTCCCACACCCGAGTTTTTGCTTCCACAACCGCTGAAGCTGCAGCCACTCTGGCCTCCTGGTACCTGCCTGCTGCTTAAGAAGACCCCTGGGCCAACCAAGCCCGATAGGCCTCCTTCTTCAGCCTGATGGCTTCCCACACTGCTGGTGTCCACCAGCGGGTTCTTGGGTTGCTGCCCCGACAGGCGCCAACCACCTTCTGACCACAACTCCTGCCTGCTGCATCTGCAATGGAGGCTTTTAACATGGTCCACTCGGACTCAATGTCCCCAGCCTCCCTCAGGATGCACGAGAAGTTCCTCCGGAGGTGAGAGTTGAAGACCTCCCGGACAGGGGCCTCTGTCAGACACTCCCAGCACACCCTCACTACTCGTTTGGGTTTTGCAGCTTCCAGGTCTGGCTCCGGGAAGGTGCCACGGTTTCCCTTGTCCGGGTGAGGTGGCCAACTCTCGAACATTCCGATTCATCTGGGTGATTATTTTGAACCTCTCTTAGTCTGGCCCCTCCCCCAGGACCAGTTTGCCTTGGGAGGCCCTACCAGGGGCTATTGCCCTGGACAACATAGCTCCCAGGTTCACGGGGGCACTCAAACCCTCCCCACCACGATAAGGTAGCGATTCAAGGGGGGGGGTGATCAAATTTAATCTAATGACATGATATGATATGATGCTGTAACATCATGTGCCATTGCATGTTAAATAGATGTACTAGTAATAATTCTTCAAGTGTTTGTACTTTGATTTTATTTTGCAACATTATTTTTATGAGTAATTAAGTTTCATCTTAAATTGCAGTTGCTGGGATGACACAGAGAATGTTGGTATTTGGTGGATTATTAAAGGACCGATAACAGCCTCGCTGCTGGTAAGTGGACATGGCTATGAAAAAGTAACTTTACCTGACCCTGACATTGTGGTAAAAGACTGAGGCTAAAGCTACATATCCCAGGCAAAAAGCCTTCATGCTCCATGGAGAAAACATACTAGTTACTCCTAGTATTTTAAGTATGATTAAAGTCTGTGTAAAGCAAATTCAGAGATTTGTCTCTGAACATATTATTTATGTCAGAAAATAGTTCCTGAAAACATGTAAAATCTGTAAACTATGTGTTACTGCATTGTGGAGTTCATTCTCAGGATTTTATGGGCGGGTCTGAAATGGTGGCTCGAAGATGCACTGGAGCCACCACTCAGCATAACCCCGCCCCTAAGACTGTAACCGTTATAAGTAGGTTTTGCTGGCTAGCTATGCTGCTATGATTAAGTGACAGTTTCACTCCAGTTAGTTTTACAACCTTTAATTGCAGACAATGGGAATTCACCGGTAATCCGCTGTCACTTCTGAATGAGGCCAAACTGAGAGTGGGCGTGGTTTCATGCCTCCAGTGGACACCCCCGGCATCTCAGAGCAGAGAGAGCTCCTTATTTTGTCATGATTTTGAAACCTAATTTTATATATTTGCCGATTTTTTGGCCAATCAAATGCTCTTTTCCACCATATTAGCTCTGGTTCTTGAACTGGTTCCGTTACAGACTCTTGTAGTTATCTAGCAGGCCAAACCAGCCCACATTTCCATCAGTTTTGAGTAGAGCCATTGTAATCACGGATGTGTCATCAACAGAGATTGTTGCACAATGTACAATGGAAGCAAATAGTAGTAGCAAAATGGCTGATCACACTGATTTCTAGCAAGTTTTTGCACTAGATATTTGCTCTCATTTGAAGAACAGGCATGATTCAACTATTAGTGACAATTTCTCCATCCTCCCTTTCCAACCTGTAGAATTAGACATACCTACTGATGTTGTCACGGTTCACGTTATTTTTTGGTTCCAGCTAGGAACCAAATTTTCCAGTTTAATTTTGGTTAAAAAGCTTTGAAAAGTTCAAAATGAGGTGCACGAACCGGAATGGAACCCATTCCGTGTTGGTGTAAAAGGGGTAAACCTGGAGAAATAGCACAAAGCGGATAGTTTCTTACGTAACCTGTAGCCCTACAAAATGTAAAATCAAATAGCTGACTGATGGAATGTTCCTTGGCCTTGGAAGTGACTCCTTTAAATGCCAAGTATCACCCTTGCACTTAAGCATTTGGAGAGATTTGACAGTCCTGCTGTAGTTCCCCTTGCTGAGATACGCAATCACAGTTCAGAGGGAACGGTCATTTTGTCAGAGTAGTGGGCTTCAGTAGATTTGTTTGCAGCAAAATGTGTTTTCTTTCTGTGTGTGTGAGTGTGTCAGGGATTTATCATTTGGGTAACTGTGCATATGTGTGCATGTATCTCAACCAGGTCAACATAGTGATCTTCATCAATGTGATCCGGATTCTGGTTCAAAAGCTGAAATCATCAGCCATGGCTGGGAACAGTGACACTGGACATTTTATGTGAGTCACAACTTAGTGAGTCAACAAACTGAACTAGATATTCACATTGCCACTTGCGAAACAGACATTTTTGTGAAGGAACTGATGATTTATAATGATTGTATGTTAGATTTGGAGGAAAAGCTTCTCCTGTTTGAAGGTGCTCTTCAAGAATTCAAGCAACAATGATTCTACTGGGAGAACTAATCCCCTCTTAGCAAACATACAGATTCATGAAAATTATATCCCAGTAAAGTCAGCAAGAGTTTCAACACAATAGGGAGGCAAAAAGCAGAGGGAGCTGCAGCAGCAAAAGGTGTTAGCATGTCAGTTATCAACAGAGCAACTGTGTGAGAAGCATCAGATTATAAAGGCGGCCTTCAAAATGCAATTGGCTGTTGCCTCTCAGCTGGCAACCAAACAGCTGAATGGATCACTGATTGTGAGGGATGAAAGACACAGGTGATGCCAATCAGCTAATGCAGGCCCAATTTCAGTACTCTGCCTGAACCAACAAAATGCTCCATATGTAGTGTTCACTTTAGAAAAATATTGTAGTATTTAAACATTAAAGAACCAAGAGACTTTAATATGTGACCTCTTAATTACAAAAAATGAATAATTAACCAGAAAGTTTACATTTTCTATATTTAAGAATTAAATTGTGTCACTTAATTGCATACTGACACTTTCTGATGCACCTTGACACATTACAATACGTTATCCTTTGATACAGATGAAATACATGTCAGTTATACTGAGACATAACTAAAAAAAAACTTTTTCAAAAGGTCAAAAAATGCACCGCAATGGCATGCAGAAGACTGATGAATAGAGGGGAAAACCACACATGCATGATAACACAATCTCAAGGTTTTTCAAGATTGCGTTGCAGTTATGAGTGTGCGTGTTCCTGCTTCTTTCTTTGATGTCTGCCTGTGAGCTGGTGCCTCACTAGAATAGGTATCTTTTCCCTCAGTTCTTCCTTTGTAAGAGAAAGACTGAAACCAAATTCACTCATGAATATTCACCAATAGTTGTCTGCAAGCTACGGTAAAGTTCACGAATTAATTTGACCCTTTGACCTCACCAAAAAACAAAAAACAGATACATTTTAGTAGCTGCCAGCTGTGTTGAGAAAATCGCAGTACTCACAACACATTACTGAGGTACAAGATGGTCAAAAAACATCAGATATACACAGGTCCAGTGCAATAATTAAATAATAAAACCAAGCTTTCTCCTCCCTAGAGACCTTCATCAGGGCAAATGATATTTGCTTAGGGGCAGAATCTGCTTTTCTCCATAAAATACATTTGAAAAAAAAAAGTCTTTTTGGTGTGTTGCTGAATTAAAACTGCTGAGTGAGAAATGGATGGCAGTTCAGTCTTTTAAAAGTTCACTATGAAGAGGGAAAAGGGAAGTTAACTGATGAAATGTCTTGACAGAATACTGAACTTTAAGAGAGAAAATGCTGTGTATGTGAATCTGCTATAGGGGAGCTCAGAAATCCTGCTTCACCTGAATGAGTTCTTCCTCTCCTTTTGACGTTTGGCTGCTGCAGATTCCAGCTCAACTGAATGAATTTACAATGAAGGGGCGTAAAAATAGCAGCTGATACCAGAAATAGATGTCTCCTCCATCGCTGTGCGACAGGATTGTTCTACCAGTTCAATGAATGTGTCACACTTTCAAATGCTTCATCTGTGTCTTATAAACTTCAATCTGATTCAGGCAGATCTGTGATGTTAACACAAAAACACAAATCCCAGGTGTGACAAAAGACAAGCACAATCCTATTATAGGCTTGACAATAAGCCATGTTTCTTTTCTTTTTCTTCTTAAACCTTTTAGTGGCCATGACTGTGACGTCATTTCTGATCTGAGTGATTATTTTGGTTATTTTTAATAATCAGATGACAAAAACTATATAATCATGTCCTGCTAAGTGTAACAGCTTGACTGAGAAGCTTTGAATCTGATATAATCATCAGAGAACAAAAGAAAATTTGCAGACATATCTGTCATGGGTTAGATTAGCTGCTGTGTATTGATCTTTGATAGACTGATTGTGTTCTGAATTGCTTTTAATTAATGTAGACACACATGCCCAGCTCATTTAAAATCTCAAACATGAGAAAAGGAAGATTAAGGGAATAAATGAGAACACTTATCTCAGGTTTTTGTTGACTGAGCAGAGGTGGGGTTGCTCTTTCCAAACCACATGACTTGTAGCAAGTTTGGTGCAATAAACACAAAGTCCCCAAAAATTAAATGGCAACATTTACATGATATTTAGACCTCCCCAATCTGATTTGAACTAAGCTTTGAGCATGGTGCATCTGGGTTTTGTGTTTTGACATTTTAATCTCCTGCCCTGATTGGCCTGATGACGGCGCTGTTTTAAATGTCACAGATTTGACACCACCAATTTGGCCTGGATGAAACTTGGAGGAATGATGCATTTTGCTTCATGTCTGGCATTTAAGACTTTATATCTAACTCTGATTAGACTGAAACTGATTGGCCTCAGTGTACTGTTAATTAAAGCCAAATGTTTCAAACTTTCAGAAGCTGTTACATCATTATCTGGACTTCTAGTGTTTCTCCTTTCTCCCATTGTTCTGTTTCTGCTTCCCTCAGGAGGTTGGCTAAATCCACCCTGTTCCTCATCCCTCTGTTTGGGATGCACTACACTGTATTTGCCTTTCTGCCTGAGAACACTGGGGTAGCAGCAAGGCTCTATATCGAGCTGGGATTGGGGTCCTTTCAGGTATGAAACAATAGAGGAGGAGCAGAATAAAGAGTCCAGATAAACAAACTCTATTAAGACAGATCACAGGAGAAGCATGTGTTGCTTAGAACATTACTGATGGCTTTGTTATGTTCAGGTCTGACAGTCAGGAAGCCTGCACAGCCTGTGCTTTAACTAAAGTGAAAAGGCAATTGGAATGTGGAAAAAAAAAATCACATTCAATTGCTGCTTTGTTACCAAGTTCTTTTAAAAAACACATTTATTTCAAGGCTAACTATAATGATTTCGAAACAGTAATCACTCTCTTTTGTGTTGTAGGGGTTTGTGGTGGCACTGCTTTACTGTTTCATGAATGGAGAGGTAGGTGAATGTTTGTGATACAAAACTTTTTCACTATATGTGCATAGCAGTTGAATGGCAGCGAAAGAGAAATATAAACTTGAGTCACTCATTTATTCATGAGTATTCAGGTCCCAAACAGCCACCTCAGATAAGTTAAAGCTGTTTGTAACTACTATAAGTTTGCCCGTCAGCTGGGGCTGATTGCTTGGCCTGTGTTGGTCAAGTGTTGGCAAGCAAAATGACTCATTACAGAAACATACAGAATGTACAGAGGTACAGAAGAAAGAAGTAGAAAAGCAGCATTTGAGGCTGTGCTCGAGAACTGCTCATTCAAAAACCTTCACAGTTGACACTGCACTTCCTTGGGTCCTCAGCAAGATACCTGCCAAGTTTGAAGTCAGTTGGATAAGGGGTTGTTGAGAAAATTGAAATACAGACAGACAGAAAGATTCCTCCGTTTAAGGTTAGATGCACTGCTTCCTGACACAGTGTGTTTTCTGATACTTCCACCTGGTGGCGCAACCAGTAATACCATTTTTTCTTCCCATTCAGCACTCCCTCTGAGAATTATTTCTATGTATAACTCTTGCCTGATATTGTTTTACTTATTTGTCCCCAGGTTCAAACAGAGCTGCGGAGATGGCTGTGGAGGTGTCACAATCAAAATCATCTCACACCAGCTAAGAGAAGTATCACTCAGATCACAATCCGATCCAGGGGGATTGGACGGCCACCTTCTAGTGGCAACATCTCTTCAGTATGATTGTAAAGACTATCCATGAGAAAAAAAGTTGTTGTGAGAATGTCAAGAAACAAACAAACAAACAAACAAAAAAACTAGAGGCAGCCCTCAGAGATGAACATGCTGATGACATTAATCTAGCAAACCCTCTGTGAGACCATAATGAACACTGCAGAGTGGCTGAAGAAATGTGTCAGGATGCATTTAGATGTTGCTATAAAAATGGTACAGCACACATTTCTAATCTGAATGAGTATGCTCTCTTTCATATCATCATCACAAAAAAACAAAACAAACAAACAAAAAAATAAAGAAATCCAAAAAATAAAGGAACACTGGTACTTGATTTGTAAGGATGATGACACTATGGAAAGCCAAGACCACAGTGGAAACAGAGCTTGCCCCCGAGCTGGAAAGGAGGACGATTTTACAGGGTTGTTTGTTTACAGTTTGGACTACATAGGTACAAAAATGAACAAATGTTGAGGGATTATAGAGAGACAGCTGTGGAAACAATGTGTTTGAGCTCGGCTAAATCATGTAAAATGAGCTTGACTTGTCTGATTGTAACAGGAGCAGTAAGGTTATTGCTGTGAAGACTGAAAATATGTGCAGGACTGATTTTTACTGAATGTGCTTATTGAGTTTTGCGCAGCATCTGCTGCTAGAGAGAAATTTTCAAACAGGAATATCTAGAGAAGCCCGAGATGGTGTATTTAAGATTGTGTGTGTGTGGGTGTGTGAAGCTGCCATTTACTGGTGCATTGTGTCTTAAAAGAAAAGTGTCTTACTTTGAGGAGTTGTCTGCTTTGATGAGCCATCTTTGAAAAACAGTATTTGTGAATATTTCTGAGCTTGTTTTTCTTTGTATCTGTCAGTTTTTTGTATGCTGTTGCCCGATGTGATAAATGTAATTTTTTGTGTGTGTGTATTTATTGCACTGAAGATGATAACAAACTGATCAGAAACAAGGTGCCAGTGATTTACAGGTTAAAATGGCATCAAAATGGTACTGTGTAACTAGAGAGAGCATCTCAGCCAACACCATGACAGCGTCTTAAGTTACATAACTATGTAAGACATGTTTGTGCTGCCCACATTTGATGACAGTCCATTTGTAGCAAAGAAACCCAAACAATAATTATCTTATAATTCAAGTTCTATGAAAAACAAAGCAATTTCAACAGGGAGGTTTATACGAAAGCTTTCATATTGGCACTTAATGCTAAGATAGTTAGCTGCTAGCTGTAGCTTCATATTTATCGTACCATAAACACTTGAGAGTGGTATTAACCTTGTCATCTAACTCTCAGCAAGAAAGTAAATAAGCATACTTCCCAAAATGTTTTCCTGTAACAACAATTCAACCAAAATGAAATGCACTTGTAAGGTGTCTTCATGTGTATTTAGAGTGTGCTTCAAACAGTACGATGTGGTGTAAAGTACTGTCAAAGTAAATGCTTTCAGTTTTGGCTTTACTGATGGGATCACCAGACAATACCTCTTAGTTTTTTTTTTCTTTTTTAGGGATGCATTGGACGAGTATCGTGACAAAATATCATGGCTGATACTGACCTTCATCAAGTGGGCTGACAATATAATGTGATCATCCACCTAGTTTTATAGTTGGCTATCAGAATCTAAGTTAGAGTGGTACATCCCCAGAATTTTTTAATAGACCATGAACAAAGCACTGTACTGTAACATTAAGCACTTTGACTGTCATTGTCAGTACACATATGATTTAATGTTGTAGTTTATTTTACATACTGTATTTTCACTGTTGTTCTTGTTGATCTAGTGTGGGCTGGTATCCTGTATCTAGGGAAAAGCAGAATAATAAATGAGGCGTTTGTGGTTTGATAAATACTAAGTGCTGTGTTTTTGTGTTTGGCTTTTGAATTTCATCCACATATTGTAAACTCGGATTTCAGAGGGTGAATGGAATGAAACTTAAAGTAAATGTTCAAGTTATTGATTTGGATTTTTGAATGCAAAAACAAAACAAAAACTAGAGCAGCAACGTGCACTGATGTTAGCTGATGTCATAGTTTACAGTGAAACTCTTCATCTAGTATTCAACATTTGACTGTCCGTAAATGCTGAAAATGTTCCCCCAAAGTTTTCCAGAGGATAATTCCCTTGTATGATGAATTAAAATTATAACTATACACTGCAAAATGAGTCATACTCCTCACGAAGTACAACTTACCACAGATAGATTTATTTTGCAGTCAGATTTACACAAACTGGACACCATGGACATGGACACCAGAACACATGTTACACATGACACACTGTCACAGGTAGAACAGAAGTTAGATGAAGGTTTATATTTTTTCACATTTAAGTTACTTATATCCTCATTGAATGCTTGTCATTACATACACATGCATACAGAATACAATCTCTCCAACCTTCAAACATACTCAGACACACACACGCTCTGAAAACTGGTACATAAACATAAATGTACAAAAACACGGTCACAAACAATTACAGGTCTTCGTCAAGAGGTCCACCTGTGTGCCAAAAATATACATATACAGTGTACTGTATATATGATCAAGAAAAGACATCATTTGTACACCATGGCAAATTCATAGCAGGCGACACTTAAGAGCAGCTGAGCAACAACGGTACATTCAAAAATTCATTGGCAATCAAAAATGACTTGCACACACACTCAACACTTAATAAAACTGGCTCAATAGGCACAACTGCCAAAGAAATGGCATCTAAACACAGAGATATACCCCACAGAGAATAGTTACATTTAAAACAAAAGTTCAGCAGTTTGGGAAATATGCTCAGTCACTTTTCTGCTGAGATTAAATGAGAATATTTATACCACAAAGACTGGACATGGGGGAAACTGCTTGTAGCTAATACAGTAGCTACTGTGTTTACTAGCGAACAAAGGAACAGCTTGCTAGTATTAATATGGTATAGCTAGTAGAAGTTAACTTTTTGTCAAATTATATCTTGTTTGTTCACACAAAAAGCAAAATTTAAAAAGGAAACGTTGCCGGTTTGTGGGGAGTTAAGTGAGCTTTAGAGGTGTTTCCCTTGGACAGAGCCAGACTATCTGTTTCCCTCTGTTTCCAGTCTCTGTGCTAAGCTAAGCTAACTGCCTGGTAGCAACCGCTTCATATTTAGCTTAGAGACATGAGAGTGGTATCAATCCTCTCATCTAACTCTCGGAATAAAAGTGAATAAGCATATTTCCAGAAATGTGAAACTGTTGCTTTAAGAAAATATGTCAAGGGCTTTTCTTCGACACATATATAAAGCGTACAATGCTAAAACTGTAATAAAAGGTGTTTGTGAAGAGAGGTGCAGTCAGCTTTAGCCAAAATGAAGCTAAAATTTACACTGCCAAACTGCCATTTTGTTGTAGCACTGCCAATTCTTCAAATTTCCTTCTATCCCAGGATAGGTGTTCTGAAACTCAGACAGTTCATGTTTTGTTTCGAAAAAAACTGACATCACAGAAATTTGGACATTTCAGAGGGGGCGCTATAACAAAAATCACCAAATCTTAATTGTGCACATTGGACCTTATTCAGAAAAAAATAACTTGTAGGCTAACTTGCTGATTTGTGTGGATTAAAAAAATCATAAAAAGTATATGAGAACAATGACAACCATGTGGCATATAAGTGCCTTAATGGCCCACCCTGCACCTGTTTCTGTTTTATCCAAAATTCAAAATCCAAGGCTCAAAAAGCAAATCAGTGCATGTCAAAACTTCCCCCTCTCCACTGAACCACTGAACTGAAATTCTAACACTTTGCTGCCACCTTGTGGTAGACAGATATACAGACATGGTCAAGTGAGGAGTTTTCTACTCTTTTTTTCTTTTTCTTTTTTTCCCCCAAAGACAGTAACAGCTTTAAGACATGGTCGTTTCCATCTGAGCTGATTCAGACTCAGAGTGACGGCTGGTGATAGAACACGTAAGCAGCAGCAGAGTGGTTTTAATTCACCCTCATACACACTTTGTGTTTTATCTGTTGCAGTTTATCATCCTTCTAAACTTCATTAAATAAAAGCATCTTTTCCCTGCTCTGGCTCTAGTTTTCCCTCACACTCAATCACTGTTTTGTCTAAAAGCAGCCAAGCAGATGCCTTACACTGATTTTTAGAGATTAAATCTATATTTTATCTCTCATTTTATCCCCCGCAGCTCTGGACAACAATTTTTTGTTTTCTTTAAAATCACAGATGAGACACTGTGCCACACATCTCCCACTGTCACCACTTATTATGGCACTACATATATGGCACTTTGACCAAGAAAGTCAACATCAATCTGTGCAATGAAATCGCACAAGTCATACAACTATTACACAGAGAAAAGCATGTATACTGTACATTGAGTCATTTCACATGGCACTGTTTATGGAAAATAAATATACATCCTTATATGTCTATCAATATCACCAATTCATTTTTTAAAGTCACTACATTCTTTTGATCCACACGGATGACAGTACAAAAAATAAATATCTTGAGTAAATATGGTGGAAAAATCCTCCTGTACACATCATTTCACATTTCATCTTATTAAATGATTTACCCAGCTGGATAGTTCATTGTTTGTTAGCTTGTTTGTTTGTGCACAAACAAAAAAGACAGAGAAGGGGAAAATGGGCAACACTCTGCGATTGTCAAGAGCTATCACCTTAAAGCATTTTGTGTTGACTGTTAACAGCAGGTATTGTTTCTGTTTTGAAGCTAGTTTGACGTCAGTGCTGAATTGAAATGGATTATAGATGTGCCCAAAAAGCTAAAATTGAAAAACAGCAGTCTTGTGGAACACATGATAATTAAAGAAGAAAAACACTCAGCAGGACTCTTTTTAAGTAATTAGAAAGAGAAAAACAAGATTTTTTTTTGTTTTTTTGTTTTTTTGCACACAATGAAAAAATGCATCATTTTGCAAAGTCATCCACAATAAAACACACCACTCTGTACATTCTTTGCAGGAAACTACTCTTATTACACCTTTAACTTATCTGTTCATTGTACTGTAAATAAAAGTGATAGCTGTTTGTGACTGACTAGGCACTTTGGAATATGAGTGTAGGAGATGGTTCAAAATTTTAAAATGAAGAGCAATTTAATATGGAACAATGGGCTGAAGCTCAGAGGAAAAGAGAACAGGACAAAGAATCCTGTCATCTTTAAGAGCATGTTGAGGGTTTGATTATCACTGCCTGCAATAAAATACTGCACATATAAACTCATGGCACCATGAGGAGCTTTGAATAAAAGCATCCACTAAATGGCACATTCACTGTTTATGTTCACAGTCTGCAAAAAACATGTCTGACAAGTCTGTGAAAGGGAAAACTAACCAGAGGAAACTACTGTGGTGCAGCCAAAGACCTCGGCAGCAACACGTTTTGTTAGCATGAATCTGTTCAGGGTGTATATTTGCAGTGTAGTTTTCTTTTTTTAAATACATTTTTACATTCTGTCATGTACTCATATCCTCTACAGTAGTGGTTTGCAAACTTTTTTGGTTTGCGACAATACAAAGTCAACTCACGGCCCCTTAACAAAAGTCAGAGCAAAGAATGAGTTACCTCCTCATCTTGTTTAATTTGAATGTTTTTAGAGGCCTGGAGAAGTGAAAATATCTAATATTTAACAATAAAAAAGAGCAAACATAAATTTCCTTAAAATAAATAAATATAATTTTATGGAGCAGAAAAATGTTCTTCTTTCCTAACTTAATCCATCTTGTGACTCCCAGGTTGGGAAACACTGCTATTCAACACTCATTCATTTTGGCACTATGTTTCTATTTGTGTGTGTATTTTCTTAAAACTATTTAATACAAACAAATAGTTCAGAATAGAGTGGGCAGGATCTTCTGAGTCTTCAGGATATGTGATGAAGTCTACAGATTTGGGCTCCAGTTCCTTTTGTTTGAAAAGGTCATTACAATACTGCATTATGCAAAAGAAAGAAATTCAGATCTAGACACCAAAAGTAACTATTTACAAAGTCCATGAGTTGTTGTTGCTGTTTTTTTTAAATATATATCTTTTGACATACTCTGTACTTATGGCTGATTGTAGAAAAATGTTTAAATTCAAGATGAAACATTTAAACAATGAGCATTTGTACAAGCAAGGCGAACGTTTGGTTGATATTTAACTTTGGACTGTTACAAGATCAGATCCAGTCAGGCAACTTGTATGGCACTTTGAAGCACATTTATTTTACACCAACAGCCAAATATGACCCCTACCATTTAACTACTGATTTTTTTTTTATTTTATTTTTTTTACACTTGTAGTGTTTCTTTTGGCACAAACTCTACATTAATATTATTTATAAATCAAACAATAAAAAGGGTTTAATTTAACATAAAATATTGGCAGAAAGAGAATTCCTAATACCGCTCTTGTGTTTTAATTGATGGAGCGGAGTTTTAGTTGTTTGTTAAAAATATTAAGTGCATCATTAATCATAAGAGTCAACTGCAGCACTAAAAATAAATACAATTGTATTGTATAACCAAATTAAATGCTAAAGTATGAAAGCCAGCTATGCACCTCTAATGAATCTCCAATAAATGCTTTCAGAGAGACCTCATTTTCTAAAGGCCAAACTACAAAATATAAGAGGTGAGAGGGGCCACTTTGGTCTGTTCTGGTTGGTCTGGATGTACGTTATTGGAACGGCACCTTGAAGTTGACTCTGGCCGATCAGATGCTCAGGTTGGGAGGCTGATGTTGGCGTTCTCCGCCAGCGGGCTGGACATGCGTATCTGGGAGCTGCTCTTGCTCAGGATCGACAGCTGAGTCCCGCCGTTCACTCCACTGCTGGCCAATGAAGGGTGCCTCTGCTGCTTCAGGTCCACAGCAAAGTACCGGTTCACCGTCCAGCTGCGCCATTTCCTCTTGATCTCCGACTGCACCTTCAGGGAGAAACTTCACAAGGTCATTTTTAATGTACTTTAAGCTGTACCAGCTCCACGAAAAGGTACAGTACACTGTAGTGTGTGGTGTAACACGGTAAGATATATAAGATATAAAATTATATAAGATATATATAAGATATAACATGGTTATTAATGTATTTGTCAGCAGTCCCTGTTTATTTCCTATGAAGCTTTTAAAACTGTTGTATTAACAATTAATGAATGAATGACAGTGTAATATATCAAAGTTGCAACCACATTTAAACAAGTCTTTATATTTGACATCAGCGGTCAACAATAAAATTTGACTGTGGACCAGTTTTATTCAGCATTGTTGGTTAGGAAGCTAATATTCTAAAGGCAAAGAGGAAACAAACATGTTGTCAATCTTTGTTTTTATTTTTATTTCTTTCGATTGATTTGAGAGCAGATGTCATTTTTTTCTGTTAGTAAGTGAGGTCTTACAGAGTAACTGCACAGTAAGCTGAATGTTTTCCAGTACTTGTTTGGCTAAAAATTACAAATTTATGTAAATGTGGGTTCTGTGTTTTACTATGAGACTAGGGACATAATGTACTTCCATTAAACAGTGGTGTTCCTTACTAATGGCTGAATGAAAGTGCTTTTATTCTTGTTGTTCCCTTAGGGAGCGTCATCAGCAGGCTGTTTCTGTTAGATGGCCACCTATTTGTGTTTGTGAGATGTAAACATATTACGGTCAAAGGATTTGTTGTGTGTTGTTTATTTTGTTGACTTCAGCAGATTTGTGAAACATCTGAAGTGAAGTGGTAAATAAGTGAGTACATTTTTTTGTTATCCTATTATTTCCAAAGTAAAGAATGTATGAGTTATCATGAGTTTTGTTCATTTGTTAAACTGAATATTATATGATTACAATTACATCACAGTGTATTATCATTTATTCATTAGCATCAGTTAACACCAGTTTAGAATTTTATAGGAGAAGCTAAAATTTTTGACAAACATAAAATTAAATGCTTACAGTTGTGTGCTTTGTACATCAAAAATCGCATTAAGAGCATTTGTGGTTTCAGTTTGTATTTTAAAAAATGATGTTGGTGAAAATATCACAAAGTGAATGTGTAAATTAAGAGGAACAAAAGCTTACCTCTCCATTGAGAAAGCAGTAGAGGACAGCTACCACAAAGCCCTGAGGAGGAGGATGGAGACGAATCACAGAAAATCAGTTAGAGATGGAAAAATATGTTTTTATCAGAATAAGACAAAAACATTTGACTGTGGACATGGATAAACTTTTAAATCATTCAACTATCACTACCAAAAAGCTGGTCTACAAAATGTTGTGTGTTGACAGCTACGAAGATTCAGTACCAGGCAACTGTAACTGTTATTTATACACAGCAAAAACTTTAAATGCTTGGATATCACTATCAGTCTCCTTAAGAGCCTCTTTTATATCCTTTACACTCAGATGATTTATTATTATCCCATTATGTTCTCTCATTCATCATCTAATATTTCTCTTTAATTGAAACCGGACATTCAAGGAGCTCTGTGAGCATACCTGGAAAGATCCCAGTCCCAGTTCAAAGACCAGTCTCTCCCTCTTGCTGACATCTTCAGGTGAGAAAGCGAACACAGTATAGTGAATGCCAAACAGAGGGATGAGCAGGAGGGTGGAGCGCGCCAGACGCCTGTGCACATACACACACACAACACATGATTTCATAAAACTGAGGTGCAAGTCACAACACAACTCAAAGTCATTCAAATGTGAACATGTTTTACTGCTGCTGGACATCTGGATGTGATGCAAGAACAGAGACACTGATGCAACGTCACGACACAGTGTCTGCCTATTGATGTGACTTAGTCTTTTATCTGCACATTCTACTTTTTAATCAAACCACACATTTAAAAATAAATGCTTCTAACTTAATCTCTTAAATTAAATCAAGACTTCTGGATATTTTATTTGATATTTTTTAAATTTTTCTTATTGCAAAAAAAAAAAAAAAAAAAAAAAAAAAAAATCCCATGAAAAGATCAAAACCAACAATGAACCGATCCTCCTAACAAGTGTTGTCTGTGTAGCCAAAACCTGATATATATAATTCAGAGCTAAAACTAAAAACTATTAAAAGTACATAAATGAGCCACCAAGTGGCAATGGGTGACATGTTCCTTCACTGGAAAAAAAGTTGGGCACTAATTTATTTTCAGTCATTCCCATAAACACAGTTCTCCTGCCACTAATATTCACTAAAGCACCAAATGTGTATTAATCCACAGCTGAAAATAGTCCCCCAACAAATGCACCATTTACCCCTGTCTGAGAAAGATTTGTTAAACACCACAGTGCCCAGCTGTTTCAGGAAATCACTGAGCCTTTTTTTTTTTTTTAAACAACACCTACATTTATGTTTTTAAAGAATGATGTCCTCTGTTGAAGCAACTGAGCTCAGGGCTGAATGTAACAGACAGAGTAGGCATTGACTGATGGACTAACTTTTTTTTTTAAAACAATTGTTGGTTTTAACCTTTTAACCTCAGATTTGTTGACAATGATGAAAATATTACCATTAAAACACCTGATGCAATCTATCCCTGTAGTCACACAGGAAATACACAAAGAACACACCACAGTTGAAAATGGAAGACAATACTGTACAACACAGTGGTATTTACAGTGCAGTCCAAAGACGCCCAGGGGTACTTAAGGAATGCAACAAATTAATTATACTCTGAACTCTTTGAATGTGAGAAAATCAAAAGTAGATTTAACAATTTGTGCCACTGTCTCTCCACAAGCACCAGAAAAACAAATTTGAACTAAATCAAATTTAAAAAAACAACATATTTCTTAATGTTTAAAGCTGTATGGCTTGGGTATTTGTGTGTTCTTGCACATCCACTTTTGTGAGGACTAGTTGTTGTAGTAGGACTAGTAGTTGCTGTTTGGAGGTTGAAACTTGGTTTTAAGGTTCAGGTCAGAATGAGGTTTAGGTTAGTAAACAAGCAGAAAAAATGAAAGGTTCAATGATACACAGCCTTCAGTGTTACATGGCGGACACCAATGCATTTCAGCTGGAAACATTCATCAGGGTGTTGAAATAAAGACAGACACATAAGAAGCACAAGACATGACACGAATGAGTTACAGGTGTGCGTGTGGTAGAAGGAAGGAGGGGAAATCACACAGAAGATCAGAAAGGCACTGTGAACATTTACCCAATGTATAACGTTAAAGAATCAATTGAGAAAAGTTATAAAAAATGACACATTACAGAAATAAAAATGGTAAGAATCACCCAATGTGAAGGACGTATCCACAGCAAATAAACACAACTTTTACACTACACCTACAAGAGTAAAATCAATCATGAACAAAAACTCTCGAAATGATTTTTTGTGTAGTTCTGTAATATCTGCCCACTGAATATCCCTCACGACCAACTCTTCTAGCATATTTCTGTTCAGCAATTCTCTCCTGAAATGTCTGTTCAGTCCTGCTCAGGAGCACTCCAAGTGACAGGCAACAAAATGAGGTGTTGCCGTTAATGAATCCACTGATGACATTCATCTTGTTAGTGTAAATATAGACATTTTTTTATATTTGTACATCTTCCACAGTGGAAACATCCTTTGGGTTAAATGTGTGTAAATTTATTTCCAATTGTCAGAGCCTGTTTCAAACTAATGTTGAGTCTCTCTTTAGGTTTAGGTTAGGGTTAGGGTAAGACTTGGTGAAAGGGCATGTAGCTGTGATTGTTAAGGCTCAGTTATGCTAAATGTTAGATTCGCATATTGATACAGATGGAACCCTCATCTGCTCTAATTTTGTCCACATTTTAGAAAGTTTTTGAGCATGTTTGTTGTGGTCAGAAACCTTCGAATCTGAGCTGCCCCCTGTTGGATGTATTGTTTAACATGTATGCCAACATGAAGGACCTATGGCAATATGTGGGCAGTGATGGTTACATCATTTGAAATGGATGCATCTATTTTCCTACATACAAAGAGCATAAATGAGCCATTAGGGTTAGGGTAAGAGTTGGTGTTAGGCATGTAGCTGTGATGGTTAGGGATAGGAGCGAAGGATGAGGGTCCTCACAAGTACAAATGTGTGTGGGAGAGTATGCATTTGGGAGTCCAGACCATTAAAAAAAAAACTTTAAGAACCCCTGGAGTAAAACACACACACACATGTAGACACACAAACACACACACACACACTCGCACGCACACACTCACACTCACACTCACACTCACACACAGACTCACACTCACACTCACACACTCACAGCGTGATGGTGGATAACTCTGACATCCTGCACGAATGCTGAACAGCCTGTGTGGGCTCACTGCAGCATTTCTGAGCACAGCTGCTACACAGCACAAAGACAACACAACAATACAACAAAGACAGTGTCTTTAGGGACACAGACACACAGTCTCACACAACACACACATCTTCACACTTGGTCACGCTCGTACAGGTCTGAGCAACAGATGAGAATGACATTATCTGCGGGGCCTCAAAAGACAGTATCCTGTGGGAGCAGAGCAGGAGTGATGTCTGGCTACAGTACAACTCCATAATGAGGCTCAAGCTTCCTGCCAACAGGTAACACAAATAAATCTGTTCTGAAAAGCGTCTTGGAGGACATATCAGAGATTTTACATTCAAAATTTGGAAATATGACTGTTAGGGCTTCTCTTCAATCCATTTATTAATACATGGCTCCTGTCTGAAAATGGTACTTCTGTGTTTAAAAGGGACAAAGCCCACTGACCCAAAGGACAAATAAGGAAAATAGACCAGATTTAGTCAAGACTGAGATATTCATCTAGTGTCCAGGGTGTCATCTGGTGTCTCATTAAAGGAAAAAAAGAGTGTGACATTATTCTGTTTTCTTCTTATTGTCAACATATCTCTTGAAAAGACCAAAACCAACAATGTCCTTGTTGGTCTCTCAATACAGCCTCAGACCTATTTGTTCCTACGTTAAATTTTTACAGTAAGTTCACAAATACATTTAAAAAAAGATCCACTTATTTCCTGAAACAGTTGGGCTCTGTAGTTTTTTTTTCTAATGCTATTTAAGAGGGAGTAAATGGCGCATTTTGGGGGGGACTATTTTCATCAGTGGATTAATATACATTTGGTGCTCTAGTGAGTATTTCCAGCAGCAGGACAGTGTTTGTGGAACAGACTTACAACTTACTTAAACTGCAGTGAACGTGTCACCCAGTGCAACAGTGTGGCTCACTGATGTTTTAGCTCTGTGGCACAGAGGAATACATTCTACGAGGCTTTAGATAAACAGGGAATACTTGTTAGTGAAATGAGTTCATTGTTGGTTTTCATCTTTTCATGAGATTTGTTGACAGTGAGAAATAAATATAGACTCATCCTTTATGCAAAAATGAATAACACTTTTGTACAGGTTATGTGCACAGTGTACTAGCAATCTCGATTCACGCTAATCATTGTAAGTATGATATACACTCCATACACACATAATCACGCAGTTATGACATACACTACTTTTGTTAGTTAACTTTGATTATTGTAACTTACAGGTAAATGCTTGATTCATTTCCTCCAATGTCAGGGGACTGCAGCTTTTGGACCAAGATAATTATAATTCCAATAAAGAGGACAAAATTGATCTGAAGGAGAAAAAAAAAACAGAAATACATTAAATCTGTCATGATTTAAACTCCAGTAAGGCAAACAATAGCAGGGCATTTGTAAAAATGATATGTCATACCATTATAGAGGCCACAACTGGTCCTTTGATCACCCACCAGAGGGCAGTGTTCTCATTTGTATCCCAACATCTGGAGGAGGAGGAGCACAGTCCCTATTAATAATCATTCAGCATCCCCTATACCTCACTCTCTCTCCGTACTTGGTAATACATGGCACCATACAGCGCATCAATCAAGTGGCCATTTGCAGAGTGAGGGAGGGAAGGGTCAGAGGGGAGTGGAAGATTTAAAATGGAAGCAAGCCTTAAAACTGAGAGTAAAAAGACAGGACTAAATCTACCTAGAAAAATCTGTCTAATAAATCTCCTGTTTTCTTACAGTTATATATTATGCATTCTGCACAGGGAAATGATAAAAGACAAAATTTTGCATGCCAACGCATCGGTATCTCACTCACTTAATCCCATGCAATGAAATGCTCAAGTTAAGTACAAGCACTTCAAAATTGCATTCAAGTACAGTACACGAGGAAAAGCACTTAGATATTTTTCACCACTGAAATCTGAAGTTATTGTGGCATACCCAGTGTCGTGAAAATGGAGCCTCAGAACTGCCCAGACTGTCACACAGATGGTGGGAGTTCCTGTGATCAAACAGTGATCAAAAACACAGTATACTTGTCAAACATTATAGTACTTCTCATTAGTCAAATCACAGTTTTAGAAATGCCAACAGAAACTGCAAAAACAGATTCAAATATATGTTGCTGTACCCCTACAGCATTCATACTGTGTTCATCTATAGAAAGAGCAGATAAAACGTAAGTATTAAAGGCTGTAATCAGCAGAGGACAAAAACTCAAATGTCTGTCTCAAGATGATATTTGTACTTCAGCTGTATTTTAAAAACATTTATTGGCAAGTCTGAAAGAAATCTCAAAGGTAATGGAAAATAAATAGATTCAAAACTGTTTTAACGAGACCTCCAGGACTTCCACAATTATTTGTTTTTATTTCATACTGCTTAGATGATGAAAATCCTGAACATCTGTTATCTTTAAAATCCTGTAACATATCCCACTGCACCATCTCTCTTCCTAATCCTCTCTCTATATAAGAAAATACAAGAAAAGGGAAACTGAGTTTTGAAAGTTACAAATAAATGTTGTGTGAGTGAGGTTTTTTCACTTTCCTCCGCTGTAACAGACACTCACCCCATCCTACTATAGTGTACCAGTAGAAGTATCGTCTCTCAGGAAAGAAAGTCTCCACCAGCAGAGTGAAGAGATACAGACCTTCAATGAACAGCCAGAAATAGTTGGACATGACACAGTAATGGAAGAAAACCATCACTGCTTTACACGCCACCTGCACAGAGAAACACAGGAGGAGATGCATTAGAGTGGCAAAGGTGGAGGGATGTCTATTTTCTTCTACGATTTCACATCTATTGCTCATGTTAGACAATCCTTTTAGGGTAATGAAAGCAGCTTGAGTCAATTCTGCAACAAGAAAAACATGTTTATTAACAGAATAGTTGGATATTTTGGGAAGTACATGTAATTGCTTTCTTGTCATGATTTGGTAAAGAAGATTGATATCACTCTCAAATCTTTCCATTTAATATGAAGCTGGAGCCAGGAGACAGTTAGCTTAGCTTAGCATAAGTTACCCTGATTAACTACTGATTAACTAAAAGTAACAAAATCTACTTACCAGCACCTTGAAAACTAACTGATTAACACATTTGTTTAATTCCTGAAAAATCCAGTGTCAAAATGACACATCACCACACTACAACAGTGTGCCCCCCCCCCCCCCCCCCAAAAAAAAACCCCAGCATATGATAAGATAAATGAAAATTCAAACTATATCTCCAAACTTTCACAGCCAACCTTTCATGTCAGGTGGGCTGTAATCTAATGGGTTCATGTTAATGAATGAGTCCATAATCTGAGTGGGGTCAACCAATTACAGCACTGATCTGATTCCCAGTACCGCCATGTCATGATTGTGACCTGTAATTGCCATGGCAACAGCAGTAAAGCAGAGCATTAAAAAAAAAAGGGCAAAGTAACCATTGATATGTTAATGAGCTTCTAGTAGAAGATTTCCACTGGCCTTGCTGAAGCCATTAGTGTACCTAATTAGGTTTATTTATCATGCCTGCTTAACAACAGTGAGCAATGTGTTGTTACCAGACAAAGGCTAAGAGCTTGTTCTGCATTTGTAATGAGGGAGTATTAGTCATCTAATTGCGTGTTTACTTTTTGTAAAATTTGCATGTGATTGAAGTTCCTTCAAAGGTGCATATCAAACAGGAAACACTAGAGAAGAAGTCTGTTTGTGAACCTTGCTTTGTATCTCAAACAGAACAGACTCAGTCATATGTTTTCCTCTTTGAGATGAATGGCTGCACTTCGAAGAAACCCTTTAATAATGCTCTCTGGAACCGATTAACCAATAATCTTGACAACATTTTGCTCCGCAAAATTTCCAAACCTGCCAGCAATTATTTTGTCCAAGTAAGGATCATTTAGAGCAATAAAGACCTCATTTTGTAATTACCTGCTTCAAATTTAAATTAATGAAATAATTAGCCATGTGAATTGAAAATGATCCCTTCATTTTGTCATTAATAACCAAACAAAGAATCGTGGTTGTTTTCTTTCCTGCTGAATCAACCACATATAGAGTGTATCAATGACCGCACAGTACATGTATGTGAATTAGCTGTTGTTACTGACTGTGTGTACGAAGCAGTGGTCGCTGTCCTCCTGAGCGTACAGCACTCCGTCCTTGATGAAGACTGAGATGGCTCTCAGGATGAAGGACACAAACAGGTTCATGTGAATGAAGTTTCTGGTGCAGTGAAGCTTTCTGGAGAAAAGAGAGAAAATCAAATCTTAGAGGTACATCAGATCAATGTTTAAAAATAAAAATGGGATGTAGTGAAGATTTTAATCATGTTTTAACCTTTTGAACCTTTGGCTGTTCTTACTTGATTTTCAGTTCCTTTCTTACTGGTTCATGGCATAGTCATTATACTATATGCTTTAGCTCAGGATGCCATCTATTGATATTTTCTGATTAAGTTAGCTATACTCAGACAGGCTAGAATTTAGCTTGTTAGTAAAATTCTTACATGTTACAGAAAAGTGAATGATGTCCATAAAAATATCCCAAAATAACATTTTCTAATTACTTATTTTATTTTAAAAAAAAAAGTATTTAGTTCACTATCACATAAGACTGATAATTGCAGCAAATCCTCACAACTGAGAAGCTGGAACTGGGGAGTATTTGGCATTTCTACTTCAAAATTGACGATCACATGATTATGAAGTTTTAAGTTAATCTTCTATAGATTGACTAATAAAGATATACAGTTTTCTTTTTTCCATTTGGGTTAATAATAATTTGAGTTTAAAAAACAAAAACAAAACCTGCTTAAATGAAACCTGTTTCCATGCCACATTCTGACTCTCACCTGAATCTGCAGAGAATAACCATGGCTGTGGTCAGAGACACCAGCGATGTGCTGTAGCCAACTGTGTACAGGGCCTTGACTGACGCGTAGTACATGTCCTAAGATCAAAAGAAGAAGAGTTAGCGTGTGTGTTTGTGATAAATGTAATGTGAAACTTTGATGAGGTAACAGAGGGCGTACAGGTTTGGTGGTGTTGTCATAGAAGAAGCAGACGTCCACATAGTGAGGGAAAGGCTCAGACCAGCCGTCCTCGGTACAGTTGCGACTAACCCTCCCCATTTCTGAAAGTAAAAAATACCTCTGAGCTGAATTGAACCATACTGAACGGAATGAAACTCAAATGAGTCGACTCAAGTGAATCCTCTGGTTCCTCTCACCATCCTCTGGACCCATGAAGTCATGGAAGAGCTCTGGACAGTTGACCACCACAACTTCACCAACACTGGCCGCCTGCCAGCAGGTCAGGTTGTCCCACATCCATGGACACACTGAGGGGCAGAGGATAAGAAAAACAGAAACACACGGGGAAACTCAGTGTGAAGCTCCTGTACAGCATTTTTGCTATTACAATGCTGAGGAAATGATACCGACACTAATTAAATTGAAGTGAACTGAATTAAATTGAACTGACGGTAATTGAATAGGAGAAAATAGCATTTCATTTCCAAAGATATCTAACATTTTCATGACACATACATGGACAAAACTATTGCTAACATGCAAGCAGATTTTAAATCTTATGAACTCTGCTGGCCTATCTGTGTCAGATCAGTTTAACGCTTGTGTGTTAACACACGTTTTAGCTAGACATTGTTGATACTTGACAAACATGAGACAAAATTGGTGTATCTTCTATACAACTTACACTGGATATTTTTTGGTCACTTGGGGGCAACAGAAGCAAGTTGCGAAAACATCATTGACATGCAGCTTTTAAGTTTATGTGGCCAATTTGTTAGCAAACAGTTGCTAATTTACAAATACAGAGCAAAATTACTCATCTGTGGTTTCTGTCCACCTGGTAAATTTAAGTCTGATATTTGCTCTCTTTTAGCTCTGTTTTGGTCTCTCCCAACTCCTGAGGGAGATATCTGGCTCTACAGCTGCTGAATACTCCATTGTATTCACCAGCTAGCCTCTAATTGTGACTGTCTGCCGTTTGGTGCTGAGCAGGTAGCGTAAAGAGGATTAGCTTAGCGTACAGCTGAAAATGTTGTAATGAGAGTGGTGCGCATGAACCAGAAAAATTAGTCGCAGGCAGATGAGCCAAGAGTGGATCAGCAGCAATAAAAAGAAAACATAGAAATATAAGTGTAGTGTTTATTGCAGAACTATTTCACCTATCCTCCCACAACAAAACAGAGCCTCTCACTGCCAAAATGACCTCACGATGCAAACCTGTTGTCACCAGCCCTGATTTAGCAGCTGATCTACTCTAACATCACAGGTAGAGAAGCAACAGAGTAAAAAGCATACTGTGCACACATCATATCCATGTGGAGCCAAAATAAAACTACACATCAGTCAAGCTTCTGTTCTGGTATTGATTTAATCTGACAAATTATCAACATTAACTGAAACACTGCACTAAAATTAATGCAATGAATTCCTCTGAAAATCTATTACTTGTATTAAGCCAAAGAATACAGAGACCAGTGGTTGTATTGTTGTAGATGGAAACTGCTGTTTCACTGCTGCTCTTGGCAACAATGATCAGTTCATTGTCTTTTCTCTAAATATGTCTGGTAGACTCCATGTTCCTGAGCAGACTGTCAGTGTTTTCTTGTTTTAGCACACATTGTTTAACCTTGTTACTGATTAAATTTAACCACTAACACAAATTGTTTTTTTTGGGTTTTTTTTGTAAATGATGGCGATAATTATGGTAAGGTTATGGCAGAGTAATGACAGAGATGTGA
Organism: Lates japonicus; assembly: GCA_033238685.1. Taxonomy (NCBI): domain Eukaryota; kingdom Metazoa; phylum Chordata; class Actinopteri; family Centropomidae; genus Lates; species Lates japonicus. The sequence continues at coordinate 7,255,414 of BRZM01000010.1, read as the reverse complement.
GTAGGGGTGAGTACTTTTTTATATGTAATACAGAACTTTTCTTTATTTAGGCTGCTCTTACTGAGTTGGTTGGACAAAATAACATCAGGAACTTCAGCCTCCAGTAAAGCTGAATCAACATTTGACTAAAATAGTCTCAACACAACCTGAACATGCTAACTTTTAAGGAGACAGGACGTGTTGCACAGTAGTGGTATCAGTGCATTAGTTTTGGGTGTATCCACTAAACTGGCAGTTTTAGGTTTCGAAGTACTTTGGTGTTTAGCAAATCACTATACTGCATCTGACACCCTATTTCATCTGGGGTTTTTTTTGTCAGTTTAATTCAGCATGATCCACCCATCTGGTCTCCCAAACAGGCTGAAACCAAACCTTACTTAACCCAGTTCAGTCTTTTCTTTTCTTTTTTATTATTTGTTTTGTTTTGATCTCCATCTATTCATCTGCCTCTATCATTACCTGACTCATGCTCACTATAAATCTCACATCCTTTATTGTCAGTGCTGCTATCACAGCTTTGATTTTTCTGTCTCTCTTTCTTTCTGCTTCCCTTATCTTCAGCGCCTCCCTGTCCCTCCCCTCTTTCTTTCACCATCTCTCTAGGTTTACCACGTTGTTTATGCTCGGGTGGTTTTATAGTGCTGCAGAGGCAGGTACAAGTCTGATTGTGTGTGTGTGTGTGTGTGTGTTCACTCGCATGCATTTAGAGTGTTTTCAGCATGTGTGCATCTATGTATGTGTGCTTGTGCATGTGTTCCTGGACATGCATGTATGTGTGTGTGTGTGTGTGTGTGTGTTTGAGACCTTTCTCTACTCTGCTTGGCTCTCTAATCTGTTTTGGTTCTGTCTGGTGAGCCGGACACGAAGCCAATTACCTTTTAAAGGGCAAATCGGAGCCAAATGAGCCGCACTGAGCTACAGAGGTAACTGGCTTAATAAAGCACTCTGTCTGCATCACTGGCTATCTCACACAGGATCCCTCAGCGTACTGAATCTTCACTGGGCTGCAAAGACAGAGTGTGATACCCCCACACGTACTGTACATGCATGGTGTGGAGTACACGCTCACAAACAGACAGATGGATTCATTAGATGGACAAACATTCTTTCTCATTAAACCTGATCTGATCGAAGGACTGAGTAAGATCTGGTTTTTGTAATCTGAGTCACAGGGAGCACCTCCAGCAGAATACTGATCAGAAATTCAGAGCTAAGTTCTTGTATATAACTACATGCCAAAAGAGCGTTCATTCATCATTTTTAAACACTGGTTTGAAGGGAAAACCACACTCCTTTAAAGATCTCCATCTGTGTGCCATCCATTTCCTTTGTGAGAATCACACTAATCACAAAAAAAGACAAACAAGCAGCAAAAATTTAAGTAAGGCTGCAACTAATGATTATTTTCATCACTAACTAATGAGCTCATTCTTTTCTTATTTAGTTGATCGATTGTTTCGTTTCTAAATGTCAGAAAATAGTGAAACATGTCCATTACAAAGATTTCCTAACTGCCAAAGTAATATAATCAAATCATCAATTTGGCTGTTAATTCCAACCAAAAGTCCAGACAGATAACATATTTAAAGGTGGGAAAAGATAAAAGATATTTAATGTAGAATGATAAATCACATTGGAAAAGTGAAATCAGAGAATGTTTAGTTGCTCCTCATTCAGTCAGTCATCTAGTCGATTAACTGGATAGTGGTTTCAGCTGAGCTGAAACTGGATAGTGGTTTCAGCTCTAAGACTTTATAGGATAATTTAATGTCCTTCTCTGTGAGGTGACAGTCATGTTTAGGTGACAAAATGCAACCACTAATTTAAATCAAATTCATTTACATTTCGCACTGGAGAAACTGTTTGATGAACATGGTTTAGTTCTGAGATAATAAACACTGTGCAGGTCATTTTATAACAACAATTCATTTTGTGGTTTCTAAATTCAGCTGGGTGGTGATTACAGCACCAGACAGCAAATCGTTATGTAGCAATTTCACACGGCCTGCAGACTGATCTGAGGCCAGAGTACCTCAATTAAAAATATATTAACAGATAAATTATGAGATATGCTTTTAGAATTGGACCTTGATAAATCAGGAAAAGGGAAAATTGTCTGACCAAGCTAAAAACAGACCACATTTAACTTATTGTTTCCCTGTCCTTGTTTTTCTTATTTCCTCTTTCTTTGCTTTTTCTCCAAGCCCCAAGTCCGATTTCTGCAAACCAGGCGTTTTTATCTCCCAATCAACGATTTGCTGTCAGCAGAAACACTGGATGGTTCCTTTTAAAGGGACAGAAGGAGACAGGGATCAGTTGAAGGGTCGAGGCAGGCCGACACATGTGACTATACAGTCTGAAAGTGGATGGCTCAATACAAAAATAAACAAGCTGCCTATGTTACAGAGGAATAAGGGCATAAAGTGACAACAGAATGCCTGATTTTAAACATAAATGCAAGTTTCAACTGAAAACAAATTAAGCATGAGTTCTTAATAAACGATACCTTTACTCAAGCCCTCCTCAGAGCGTCAGACTTTGTAAAAATACCAAAAACTTTGATAAAAACACGTTAAAAGACCCCTTGCAGTTTACAGGAAGACTGCAGGGCTGACCTTTAAGATCTACAGATGAAAAACGAGCTCAACTCACAGCTCCTCTTCTCCTTAAACTTGTTATCTTACACTCTGAATCTTTTATGTTTCATGTTTTTTTCAAGGACCTTGTGGCTGTCAGCGAAGCCGTGAGTCACAGTGCAGTCTGGGAGATGCAGTCTGCCGCACAACTTTTCGAGCAGTGGGAGTCCTGCAGCAGTTGCTATTGAAAACCACGATCCATAGCCAAGAAAATAATTGCTTCCAGGAATCACGTAACACGTTTCCTGTGTTTTTGGGAAAAGGACATGTGGGAAAAATGTGAACGCAGCTCAGCGTGACATTACAGTGAGACATTTGGTTTGTGAACTGCATATCACTGGATGATTGTCTGTGCTGCATAGCAGCCTTGCAAGGTGATGTATCTGTTATATGAACATGATATAAAGCTACACTCATCTTTCATTCTTAGATGTCTCACTATGACCTTTCTGGGACTGGTTGGATAAACTGAAAAATACCAGATTGGTGAGTTTGAAAAAATAAAGCCTGTTTTTAATTCATTCCCCGGAAAGTTGCATGACTTTCATCAGCAGTTCTGCATTTTCCGAGCAAACCCAAGAAGTAAACAATTTAATCACAGCAGCAGAGCCATGAAAACTGGTGGCTTCATGCCAAATTATGCAAACAGAAGGATGTGAGAACACACACACACACACACACACACACACAAACACGTACCCATACATCCTCACTTACCTAATTCAAGGTCATCGCTGGGGCTGTGCAGCACGATCCTCTCCATGCATTTCTCATGTTCACGCTTGATTATACAGTGCTCGGACTCTGAGGCCACCTGGAGAAAATACACAGACACACACAATGTCACACTACATACTGACTATACCGATACTCTGCACCACTGAGAATGGTCTTAAAGGCCACTCTTCTTCTTCTAATGAAGGAGTACATTTTAAACAGTTGAATTTCTGTCTACCTGGTGAATGTAAGTCCAATATTCTCTCTCTTTTAGCTCTGGTTTTGGTCTCTACCATCTCTTGAGGGAAATATCTGGCTCTTTAGCTGCTAAATTCTCCACTATGTTTACCAGCTAGTAACCAGCTGACACTCACAATAAAGCTCCATAAAGCTGACTGGGGCTGCAGATGTGATCATTCTCTGTGGTTTCATGACTACAAACAACCCCTTTTACCTTGTTGTATTGTCATTTGATTTGGTATCAGTAATAGCTGCTTTAAAATCTGAAAGTTCTGAGGTGTTTAAGAGCTGCACTGACTAATATTTTTATGTTAGCGATGGATTGATTGCGCATGTGTAATGTGAAAGAGATAACTTGTTGTGACCAACCCACAATCCATCCAATTGTGCAGTTTCCCTTAGCTCATTTTTCATCTAATTTTTCTCATTCATTCATCATTGTTTTTTTCCCCATTTACAATTTTCTGTTTTGGTTCACTGCTGTTCCCAATAACACAAATTTCAGCTGCAGTATTACACTATCTCTCAAGCACAAAACAGTAAATGTTCTACTTATGGTACATTTGCTAGGTGCCCAGAAACACAACTCCACAACAGAAACATGTTTAAAGTTGATGCACTGCCCCCAAGTGGGCAAACATTGCATTATTATTGATTTTTACTTTCTTTTGGTATATTTGTCATTTTTCTACCATAATCCCTCACTTCTCTCTTCCTGTAAAATGTTAAAATATTTCTGATGACTCATCCAACACCCTGGGGGGTATACATAAAATTTATCCAATCAATGTGATTAGGGGAAGCTAGCTAACCCTTGCGATTATTAGTTGGTTAGCTCTTGGGTTATGGTAGCTAGCTGAGTGAAATCATAGGTTGAAGGTGTGTGTTCAGTTATTCTGTCTTGTACTCAGCCTCTTCATTTAACAAGGCGGTGGATGAGGGCATTAGTTGACAAATTGTGGTTCCTCAGAGATTTTCTAATTCACACCCACTTTGGAACGATCAAATCAAATCCCTGAGCAATTTCATCAAATCGTCCTTGAATTCACAACCCCTGTCAAATTATTTTTCACTCTGATATTTAGTCAAGAAAGCTGAAGATACTCTGAAGTGTCAGTGTTGTCTGCTTCTGTGGTGCAGTCAAGGGAACTATTTACCCACAGGTAGTAGAGTTACTGTACATCTGTCAACCTCCCTATAACTCTCCCTCTCGCTCTCTCAAGGCCAATCTCTGTTTTGCACCCTTAGCTTTTTTGCACCCTCTTCCTTCACCCTCACTGTGAAATGATAGGTGTAATATGTCCTGGCCCTCTAAGCCATGGCTGACTCATCACTCCATCTCTCTGCCACCCCCCTCCTCCAATAAGAATTCACTTCAGGCCTCGCTGCCTAGATAAGATAGGGTATCAACTGACTGTGAAGATGTCCTAAGATTCACTTCCTCTCTCTCTATTGCGCTGCACATGGATGGAATTTTAAAATATTGCATGTGAATTGTTATGTGAAGTATCATTAGAGCTACATCTGCTATTACCTGGTGTGATTCCATTTCCAGACAACACACAAACAGTTCCTGCCTCACCAGGATGGCTGAACAAAAATAAAAAAAAGACACTGAGGACCTCCATTTTTCATGTTGATGTTGTTTGATATTATTTAATGAAACAGACACTGGCATTGTTAGAAAGAAAGACCTTTCTTGTACCCGTAACAAGCATCCATGTTGCTAAGCAGCAGGTAACCAGCGAAGAGCCAATACATATTGTAGGCAAGGCTTCCCAGAAATTAGAAATAATTGGATGCAGATGACTAATATCTGTTTGGCAAGAACTCAGACAGGCCTGTAAAATGGTGTGAAATGTGTTATTCATTAATTTACTTATATAGAATCCTGGAGGGAAGCTCATGCGTGTTATTGAGCTGGAGGAGTATTTTTTATTTTGCTATAAATGCGATAAGGATTTACTATTTTTTTCTATGCTGATCAAGACTGTCCTCTGGGCCGTCTGTGCAAGCAGCTTATTACGACCCATAGTTACGCATCACTGTTTGGTGACCTCCGGCAGCCGTGGTAATTGTGGCGGGAGCAAAGGAGGAAGTCAGGTGACATAGTACATAGAGAGACAGAGTCCACGTCAGGAGGAGGTTCAGGTGGATGGATGGGTCGACCAAACATAGGACTTTGACACAGAAGATCGCCATTTATTTCCAGTGTGAAAACAATAATCAGTGTTGTTTCTTTTACCCACAGCCATTCCACAACCTTAGCCATTATCATTACTATGATGACAAAGGTCCAGCGCCCACCCTATGGGTCGTATTTGAGGGTATGGTCCAACAACCTATGCAGTCATTTAGCTTGGAGGAATTGTTGGTTGATCCAATGGCGTGGACATGTGCTTTCATGTCAGCATTTAAACCTCCATCTACACACACACACACACACACACACCTCCTGAAAGGAGAGCAGCTGTTGTGAAGTGACTGTCTCACATCTCCAGCTGTATCTCCCCAGTCAGGTCATAGAGTTCATTTACTAACACACCACTGAGCCTTCACTCCTCCTCAATCCTCTGGATCTGTTGTATCAACCTTATTAGATATTCATCTTTAGAGATTTACATATAATCATATTCCACCTCTCTTTCTAGTATTTAATAAGCAGTGGCCAAAAAAACTTCTATATCTCCATTGCTCACATCCGTCACATCTATGCCTTATCCCTGCAGGGTCATGGGGGGGGGGGGGTTACACCCTGGACAGATCGCCAGTCTGTTACAGGGCTGACAACCACTCACACTCATGTTTACATCTATGGGCAAGTTAGAATCACCAGATAACCTAACCTGCATGTCTCTGAAACGTGGAAAGAAGCTGGAGTACAACTTCCAAGTCATTCAAAACTACATGATATTTCCATGTGGGAACTTCTCCTAAATCATCATATTAATCTTTTTTTGGGAGGGAGAGATTGCAGTAAGGAAGAGCTATGTTACAGCTTGTGATGCTTCGGTGACTGAAGTCTGTACTAGATAGCAGGAACAAAGAATTTAAGACCAACCCAGTCCATCTTAACTAGGTACTGCTCAGGGTAAAAGGGCTCTCACCTAAAACAGGGACCATGACAACACTGTATATGGCAGAGGACAGATCAATGATTTTTTTTTTAAAGTGAGCCTGTTATTCTCTGTTCACTCCACTCCTCTCCTCTCCTCTCCTCTCCGAAACAGATGTCTGTCCAGATAAGCTGCCCATTTTGTAGGCGTAGAATCCTGCTTCCCTCCCTAAGGCTATTTTCAAGGGCCAGATAACTCAGTGGCTCCCACAGCACTGCACAGCACAGATAATAAAACTCCCATTTGACGTTGCAGACCACTGGCCCTCCGTACAGACCCATTTGACACACAATAAGTACATCACAACAGACGTATCTGCCACATCAGCCGCTGAAGGTCAGCTCGAGACTGCATTGTGCAAAAGACGTCAGCCAGAGGAACACCTCACACATGTTAGGGGGCAGTGTTAACTCAAAGGTTAGAGATGATTTTGTGACTGCAAAGCCAGATTGTGAATTGATTTTAGTCTCCCTAGTAACCATCATCAACAGCTGCTATTACTATTTTTACCAGCCATTTTAAAGACATAAAGAAATCATAATCAAAATCATAAGTAAAGGATGAATACCAGGATTTCCAAGTCACGTATGTTTTTACTTAAACCAAAAAACAATTCATACGTCTGTATGGCTTCACCAAGGAAACTGCTGCTGTGCTGCATCGGTGTGCTGAATATAATTCCTCCCACACATCCTGCACAACTCTTCCATTCTGCTTTTTATTTCAATGAGACCACTAATAAAAGTGAGTCAGAGCAGATGGATAAGCAGTTCTCCGGTCAGCCAGGCCATCTGTTATTGTTCTAACAGGCGGCCAGTCGCCTTAACACAGAACTGATCCGGGACCTGTAACGTATGCTGATGTGCTGATGCGGCATATGGTGATTTCGCATCCTTCCAGAGCCTGTCGCAAACACATGTCTGAGAATGAACCAAAGCGAGAGCGGGGAAAGAGGAGGCCGATGATGAAGACATGTGAGCTAACGCACATCCTTATGTATGGATGTAAGCATTCCTGTAAGCTCATAAACACTCCCCCCCATGCACACACACACACACACACCTACACATGTGCACAGTACACAGATGCATGTACACAAACTACTCACCAAGGGCAGCAGAAAGATTGCAGTCAGCAGGTAGCCTCTCATTGTCTCCTGTGAAGTGCTCGTATCCAAAAGGGCTCCACAATATGTGTGTGTGTGTGTGTTCACAGGGATGCACTGAAATTGCTCCCCTCAGCGTCACCACACTTCAGCATCAAGGGCTCTGAAATACAACACACAGAGGAAAAAGACTCTGTAAGAGAACAAACAACAACACAACAGTGTCAGCATTGTATTATGTTGTTCTACATATTAAATAAAGCAATGTGCAGATGTATGTTGTGATACAGGATGATCAGTTTTTGAGATGGCCCTTTACTTTGAGTGTTGACATCATGGCGAGTAGCTTCTCTGTTTTTTCACAGTCAACCTCACAGTTACTGGCTTCTGAGGATTTCCTGCACATCAAAGTCATTTGCTTTTACACAGATTTGAACTCAGAGGTGGTGATTTGGAAAACACAAGCTTGTCACAACATTACTGCAGACTGGAAGACTGAGAGAGCCACATTCTATACTGTGCATAAAATTTGTGGTTAACCTGGTATCCTGTTACACAAAAGCAGAAATGTACAATAATTCCCAAAATGGCACCAAAATGCTGAACTGAAGCATTAACTCTTTTTACTTTTTAAAAAAAGTAAAACTCTTTTTAAAACCACCTTCATTATATCAGAGTAGGTGCTTACAGGCATATACATCTTGTAGAATGAACATTTTTATACAAGCACATTCTTTCACACTATGTCACAGCGTTAAAAAAAATGGTGTTGTGTCTTATTTTAAATATAACACATTTTTCAAATTCTTGCTCTCTTGAGCGAATATAATTTCATTTTATCTTATTTTTATCCTTCAATCTATCTTACCCTTTTAAAATCCCCTTTCTATATATCTGTGTTTCTTATATATATATATATATCTTGTCTTAATGTCTTTCAGTGTCTTATATACAGTACAGCATTTTGAGTGGCATCGCTTCAACTCTATGTACACATGATGAAAACCACAATGGGAATAAATCTGTGATCGGTTATTGTGGCATTCTGACTGGCTTTAGGCATCTTTGATGATAATGTTTCATCTTCAAGTAACATTTTTTCACATAGCATGTTTTGTGAATGCTAAACTGGTAAAACAAGGCAAACTCAACAAAGAATTTATCAGCTGACAATTTGATGACGTCACCTTGGACTTAAAGAAACTGTGATGAGCATTTTCACTGCTAAGACTAATCAATATATCAATCAAGAAAAGATTAACTGATGATGAAAAATGGTTGCATCTCTACAAAACACATGCTGTCTGCTTTGTTTCCAACCAAAAGTTGGATTTTTTTTTCAAATAAAGTTCTATTACAGTCAGAAAATAAAGGTAATCTATATGTCACAGCTTTACTCTCATCTCACAAAAAAATCACACAACAAGCACACAGGCCCTCAGTGTGTCTGTATCACTTCATATCTTGTCCCTGCAGAATCCGACACTCATAAAACCTCCTTGATCAGATCACAGAGGAAACGTTTCTGTTTTCTACTCAGGTTATATAAGACAACAAACAAATACGTCATCACCTACTCTCTAAATCAAAACAGAAACTTGGGGCAAAGATGGATTTATGAAGGACACGTTGATTACCAAAGACAAAAAAATAAAAAATAATAAAATGGTAGGGATCACATAAATGTACTTTAAGACAGTAAAATTTATGTCCCTGGAGTCAGATTTTAAAACAACCTCCTCCCCAGCCCTCCTCCTCCTGCCTTTATGTCTTACTCATCCGCACAGCTTCCTGAAAACACAATGATTCACAGCAAATACAAAGAACACACACTAACCAGGCACCAGCAGAGACACATAACACACACAATCAGTGAAACAGCATCGCAGACACACACACACACACACACATCTCCTCCCAAAGCTAATTCATGCACACATGCTGACAGATTCCGCTCTGTGTCCCTTCCCTCTAGTACCAAATCCAATTACCTCTAAAGCATCTCTTGGATGCTTTATCAAGTAATGGGACAGACCATGCTCAGAGGGAAAACCTGAAGATATAAGGAGGGGAAGATAACACGTGTCAAGTAGGGGCTGAATCCAAACTATTAGGATGAGCGTTTCAACAGAAGAAAACAACAACAACAACAAAAAAAACAAACAAACAAACAAAAAAACGCAATCAGACACAAGTAGAGACAGACAGATGCAGAGATGGACACTGGATCATTTGGCTCCATTTCTCTTTGTCTCTTTAACCCATAAAACCACAGCAGCCATGTTGCTGGAGGCTGCAAATGAAGTTAGGAGAAAAAAAACAAACAAACAAAAAAAAAAAAATCAACCCTCGGTATTTAGAACAAATCCATATGGCTCTGGTATTGAGGAAGCACTGGTGCAAAAAGCAACAGAAGGGCCAAACATCAAGTATCCTGGGGGCAAGAAGGCAGGAGAGTTTTTACTTTTTACTCAGCATTGGATACATATGATGTGTGAAGCTCTACAGTGATGGCAAAATTCAAAATGCTGCTGCATTCAGTTTTCCAGTCAAAATAGAAGCTGAATCAACCGTGAGGCACTGAATTTGATAAACTGGTGAGAAAACAGAAACAGAATCAACCTGTGATAGAAGACAGGAAAACACATCCACAAAAATCAGTACTAGGATGTCAGTCAGCAACAAGACAGTGAGTGTGTGTGTGTGTGTCTACAGATACAGATCCAGACAGAAAAACAAGAGGGAGAGAAACTCAAGTCTGTGCACCACCTTTAATGATTTATCTCCATTGTAAAAGGGAATTTTAAAGATCTGTCTGAACGCATCAGCTCCCTCTTCACGTGTGTTGGATTCCTCTGAACATCGTGCTGCATTAATTATTCATTCTCAGTTTTAAACGATCCCAGTAAGACAGGAGAAAGCGTCCAATTAACCCAAATGCAAGTCTGTTAGTGCCTGTTATAAAGGAGGGGGGTTGCATGTCTGTCAGCCATTCATGATCATTACTTCTAAGCAGCTTTGTTAATGTTCCTGTGCCATAATCACACAGGCCGTATAGCTCACATGGCAGTTTATCTCTGCTGCTGTTTCCTTATTGTTTAAATTACAGCTTGCAAAAGAGAAGCGGTTTGAAGGCGCAGCGGAGAGAAGAAAAACACAAAACCCTTCTTAATTACAATCACTCAGTGACAAATGATTTTTTCCCCTAAATGGTGCAGAATCAATGGGCTAATTTCACCCTGCTTTCCCCACCTTCATTCCCGCTTTCACAAACGTTTAATTCATCGGTGCATACGGGTGACCTTCGCCTTTGCACATGGAAAACATCACCGAGAGGAGCGTCTGCCTTCCGCTTAATTACAGTATACTCTTACTTGAAATTCATCCACAGCTTTCCAGCTGTCATTTAACAGGAAATAATATTCTCACACGTATGCTTGTTCAGTGAAAGCCTTCTCAGTTGATCAGCCGCAGCGAAAGCTAAAGATGTGAGTAAAAGCGCGCAGCAGTCGGCGTGGAAAACAAGTCAAAAGGAACTTACCGATGCGTAATTTTCAGAGGCGCAAATATCTACACATGAAGCCATCGGTAATCACGGATCCCCGCGGTGTCCGGCTGTGGATTCTTCCGGAGAATACCTCGTTTTACTCCTAACACGGTTATCAGCTCGTCCTGAAAATGACAGGTGCCGTTACTGCTGTTACTGCTCGCTGCTGTTGCTGTTGCTGCTGCTGCTGCAGGACGCACTCACCGCGTTGCTGCTGCTGCGGCACCACGACGAGGTGGAGGAGGAGGAGGAGGAGGTGGAGGATGGTGTCAGTTCCTTCGGGATTCGCACCTCGTCAGACACAGAGGCAACAAAGTGAGACAACAGTTTAGTCTACAAATGCAGGGATGCAGCTGGAGGAGGAAGGGAGCCTTAAAAAACACTCTCAACATTGGGATGCTGAAGTGGAAGAAAACATCCTCTTACATGTTTTTCCGTGTCGTGCGTGGGACTTTGTTCCAAAAAAGTCACTTGCTCATAAAACTCGTTTGACGTTTGCGCGTGCGCCCCTCAGACGCTCCAGAAGGCACAAGGTCCGGCTCCCTGCTGGGTGCAATTTGTGAGGCACTGAGTCGACCGATGATGTGTGTGACTCACAGTTAGTCACAATGTTCAACATCTGAATTCCTGCATGTGTTCCATGGAAATCCAAAAGTGCATGTTAGTCAAGACGTGCTGTACCATTTTAGTCCAAAAAGCAACTATATTCCCTTGGATGTGATCCAACTAGTGGCCACTGTAGCTGCTGGCAATCCTGTTTACTTTCAGCACCACGGACAGCGACAATCACCTCAGGGCATCACTGAACTAAAAGGCAAACCTCAACTGAAGTCCATCACAGCATTTCATCTGCAAATAAACAACCGTTTCAGTCTGAATACTATGAGTTGCTTTCATCAGAAAAACACACACACACACAAAAACAAAAAACAAACAAAACAGGAATGTTTTCTAAGCAGTGGTGGATTACTGGATAAGGCTATTGGGTACAGGCTCAGGCCCCCCCGGACCCAAGCTCTGTATGAAGGGACTGTAAACATTTCTTCTTGGAAAGTCAAAGACAGGAGAAACAAAAAAAATGACCACAAATGGACACAAAGCAACCACAGAGATACAAAACAACCACCAAGAGAACCAAAATGACAACCAAGATGTGCAAAACAACTACAAACATATTCAAAACAGAAACAGAGATGCAAAATGACCACAACGATATGCAGAGATAAGGAAAACAAATAGAAAGAAATGCAAAATGACTACAGACAGATGCTCTGTCAGTCTGGGTGTTTTGTATGGAAGAGATGAAGGCCTTTTGTATATCTATGTCTCGGGGCTGTTGTGTCATAATTCTCCATGATTGTAGGCTACTCAGAGATAGAAATATCAGCTCTTTCCCATTATTATTTCATATTAGTATATTGGTTGGTTGTTAACATACAGTTTAGTTTTGCAAAGACCTGGAGCTTTAAGTGTGAGCCCAATCAGTCACTAAACTCGCTCCTGGATCCACACTAGACATTTTCCAGTGGCAGTCACATGCAGCCCAGTGTTTTGAGTGCAGCACAACACAGAGGTGATTGATCACCCAGCTGGGGCCTCTTGAAGGTTTGACCATACATCAATGAGGCATAAAAAGTATTAAACCCTGCCATGATGTGGATATTCTCTGAGAACAAAACAGGAAATAGGAAAGGCAACTATAACTGCCTAGAAGACACTTGTCCTATCAAAATGTATTAAATGTGGAGAAAAAAAAATCCATGACAATGCCTGATTGGATGAAGGGCAGTGACGCATGTCTCCTGCCATTCCCGGAACATTTTAACACTGTTACTGGAGCTGCCTCAAGGACATCCATGGAAATGCTCCCATTGAAAGAAATTCAAAAATTCTCTGTCAGTGCAGTCAGCATTCTGCAGGCTATTTTTGTAGCATAATAGCAGGTAAGACAATGATTCAAGCCTTGTTTCCATGGCAAACACTGCATCTTCCAATGCCTTCAAGTGTTTCAGCTTTCCAATTCTCTATGAACTTTCAGTATCATATACTGCTGTGATAATTACAACTGTGTTTGAGCAGAATAGCAAGAGGGGAAGACAGACAAAAACTGTAATTACTGACGTTTTATGTGGATTTCACTGAAATGTCTCCACAGACAGTGTCTTCACTATGGTCACAGAATAAAATAATCAATTTAGGGTCTCTGGCATTTGCTCAAGGACACTGTGACACTGATGGTTGATAGCATAATTGAAATGTCTGTCAGTGTCAAGGGTCAAACCAGCAACCCTGTGGCTATTACATCACCTCTCTGCCCAGAGATCAGGACAAATCTGTGTGTTGTGTGCATGCAGTTTTCTTTACACTGAGCTGGCTTGGGATAGTGGTTGGGGAGAAGAAGATGGAGGTTAGGGATTGTTTGAATTTTGGGACATTTGTCATGGAAATGGACAAATGGAAAACATTGTCTATGCTTGGTTCACACCAACCTTGGCCCTACAAACCATATGACTTTTACATGACACTTACATTGGGCTTAGTTTGGACTTATGAACTTAACCCTTTCCTACTGTCTTTGTCAAATATTTAAGCACATAATCATCTTCAGTCTTCAGTTCCCTTGACTTATCACTTCCCACTGGTGTGAAATGATGTAAACCACCAGTATTTGAGGAAATATTAAACTGTACACGCATAAGCATCAACATGTTTTTATACTCTGCACAGTTACACACACATTTTATAGGCCTTTGAAGTGCCCACAAAGTGAAGAGTGTGTTTTTCTTCTGTTCCTTTACTGATCTAACACACAGTCTCTTGAATGTGTGTTTGCTCCACTGCCCTGCCACTCAATGAGGCTCTCCACAGGACGTCTCCCCTTCTCTGTCCATCTCTCCTCTGCCATCACGCACTGTCAGACTGTTGGATATCCATGGAGACTCGTCTTCAACACAGTGTGGGAGGAAAGCATCAAGTGGTTGAGTGCTAAGCCCACCTACCCACCCCATTTCTAAGAAGACACTGTGGGGAACCAGGCAAGACCTCATCCACACCCTCCATCCCTTCTTCATTCTCCTCCCACATATCTGTCTCCCACTGAGTGCCTCACTTGTAGGGGATTAATCAGTCAGCTATGCACATGAGAAAAGGCAGAGGAGGGGGAAGCCAGTGATGGAGGAATTATTGAGAGCCTTTACTTAAAGAGGCCATTTGTAAATTTTCTCTGCCACTGAACGAAGTTTCTTGCTGGGAACTGGTGGTGGTGATGGTTGCTTGCCAAGAGCTTCAACCATGGTTGCATTTATAGTACAAGAGGTTAGAATATGCCCTCTGAGTAGCACTAGTTCTTTAGGGCAGTCTGAATGCTAAAGCGAGTCACTATCGGAAAGTGACAAGACGGGCTGCGACTGGTAAGCATGCTAACTTCTGCAGAACAGAAAAAGTGATAGAACCAGGGGCAAAACATTGGGTTTTCTTTCCACCAGTGGAGACTGCTGTCGGTAAGTAAAAGAATGAAGTTTGATGCCAAACTCGCAACATTTCCTCAAGACTGGTAAGTAAAGGGCCGTAAATGCTAATGTAGGCTATGTAGCCAATCTTATGAATAGCTCCTTTAAGTAAAAGTACTAAAACCACAAGGTGAAAAAAAACTCCATTACAAGTCCTACAGTGAAATCAATGTCATTTAAGTAAAAATATGTATGTATAATTAGGAAAATGTACCTCAAGTATCAAAAGCCTCAGCAGTAGTTAGGTATTGTATAATTGTAAATCATGCATTAATCTGTAAGCAGCATTTTTGACTGATTCTTTTTTGTTTTTACACTGGGGTGCTGCTGAACTGAGGGAAGTGTTATTGAAGATGGTGCTTTTAAATATTTATGGTCCTCTGTGTAGAATTTTAACATCAACAAATCATTACCCACCATTAATTCTAAAATATTTTCACACTGACCACAAACAAAGAAACCACCGCCAAGACGACTGGCAGCTTCAGCTAGCCTTGCCGCTATGCTTTGGTGTGCTACTGGGGTTAAGATTTCACAGGAACTCTGCTGGATTTCTTTATGGCACAAAAAATGGAGGAGGAGGAGGAGGAGGAGGAGGAGGAGGAAGAAGGCTGCTGATCTTCCAGAACAGAGGGAGCTAATGTTTTCTCGCAATGGCAGATGGTGAGTTGAGCAAAAAGGCTGATGGAAATTTTTCAGTTGTCTATAACGCTCTTTAAAAACAAATGCATGTGGAGAGATGCCAGTGAGTTAGAGGGAGACGGCAGTGCTGGTTTATGGGAAATGTGTCCTTAATTTTATGAGACACGAACACTAACCAACTGTGTACCACTACCATGAGAGATAACGTTCCTTGAATATGGTCTATGGTCTATGGTCTCAATACATTGGAAAAGAACACATTTTAAAAATGCAACAGAAATGGCTCTAATGCTACTATGGGCTTTTCTGCCATTACCAAAGCTAAATAGTAATTTCCTATTCGTGCACATACACCACTGAATGGTCTTGCTACACAGATTATTCCATTTCACCAACTTCAACCACAAATTCCCAAGTCATTAACAGTAATTTGAGAATGATATACTGTGGTAAATATTTAACACATAGGACTTCATGATGTTTAAAGGGTCTTTCATAGGCTTTTCTCTGAAGTATGACAGTATAGGACCTAGACCTTCATTTTGTTCCTGACAGGTCTGTTCAAAAGCTTTTGATTGCCTTTAATGTGCAGCTTGCAGTGTGGAATGACTTCAGCAGAGCATGCTGATATAATTGCAGGCTGTCAGAGAGAGAAAAAAAGCAGCTCAATGAAATGTTCTGTAATGGATGACACATGTCATCACGAGGTCCTTTCACTAGTGTGGGAGAGGAGAATGACAAATCATCAGCATCAGAAGTATCAGTAGGGGAGATTTTAGTGCTTATGAGGGTGAGAGTGTGTGTTTGATCAATTTGTCACCATGTTCAATTCCATTGTTGGCATTCTAAGCAACAGTACTACATAAAGACATAAGGGAGAACTAATGTTTACTTGTTACACAAATTATAACTGGCAATACAAAGGTATACAAATAATCACTTGCTGTTAAGAAACAAAGACATTATGCAAAATACTACACAAATGAAGAGAACAGTGAGAGGAAGCTCCTCTCTGACTACTTATCTTTGCCTATTTTTTTAAACTACTGTACACTGCATGTAGATGTTGTAGTACCTTTGAATCAGCTGTGCACATAAACACTATTCCTCTTAAAAAGTGATTTGCAACCTCTCTGGTTTGTGACCCCAAAGCACTTACTTTACTTACAACTCCCTATCAGCAGCTGCATATCTGCTATCTCATATACTTAAGATTTTCATGAAATCCTTTTTCTGGTTGGCATTTTCTCCGCAATAGACATTAATTCTATTTTCCTTCTGCATGTACCTCTCTATAGTAGTTTTGAGTTTTTACTAATAGTGGCATGATGGAAAAAGACATGGCATAGCATGACTCACTTCTCAAAATAACATGAGATTGTTTGGCTGTACTGTTGCTCTTCTGCTGTAGCTCTAACAAACATTCAAAGGACAACAAGAATTCTCAAACCTAGGATATTAAGGCCTGGTTACACCAAGATTAAAAATGTCTATGGATTTGCTCACAAGGGCAAAATAAACCTGTATAAGTTTTTCCTGCAAAGGTCAGATTAGTTGAACTTTGACCCACAAATTTTTACCTTTGACCAATGGCAAGCCGTGCTGACCTTCAAGGGGATAGAGAGCCAAGAGAGTTCGCTATCCAAGTATAAACTGTTCAACTAAATGGTTTGAAGACAGCTGAGACAGGATGGTACAAAAAGGTTTGAATTCTATCGAGTGTCTGAGTGCTGGATGCTGTAGATTCTGTATCTGCTGATGCTGCCAGCTCATCACTGATCCAAGATCAAAACCTCCAAAGCCAGAGAGGACACATCACCAAAAAGAGCTAACCATTTTGTTCATTAGCTTAGATAGCTATATTTCTCCCCTTTAATAACTTTCTATTGAACAAAATGGTGTAGAGGGAAGCTCTAGGGGCTAATGTGACCAATCAGTGCTAAGCCAACCAACTAGCAAGATAACAGTTAGCTCACCAGCTACAGCAATTTATCCACTAGTGCTGCAAGTAGTCACTACAACCAGTATTGACAAACCAGAACAGAAATCGTAAATCTTTAAAAATCAATCCGCTTTCAACTTCACCACATCAAAAACCTTCCATTTTTCTTCTTCCTTTTACACATCTACCACATTCAAACTTGCATGCATCTTTAATTTCTGAGATCCATTACAAACATGTCTCTGTGGCTTTTACAAGCCAAAATACGTAAAAGGCAACATGCGGGACTAATCGTCCCAAGGTTCTGCTTCTCTACACTGAGTATTGAAAACATTATGTGGACCATCAAAGGGATGAGTTGGGGTTATGGCTGAATGTGCCTCCACGAAATACTGACGTAAGAGCACACGCACGTTCGGCACATAAGACATACTTTTATTATAGATCACTGTTTTCTCTATTGTGGTTTATGTAAACAAACTGACACATTACTAGCAGGACATTGGTATGGATGATTGGTTGTGACACAAAGAAGCAGAGTGATATTCAGCAGACACGGAAACTGGAAATGAAACTGTTTAGATATCTGTAATTTTATGTTCAGTGTGGGTCTGTTTACTCTAAAACAGTGTGGCATTGATGTCTTTGTTTTCACCACTATGAGCTTTATTTCCTAGTCACTGACTCGCTAATGATGGCATTACAAACTCTTCCAAATGGCGTTTCACAGGTTGTGTCTAAACTTAATGGTTTGTTTGGAACATTATGTATCTCCTGCACATATTGAAGTTGACAGAGAGACAATTAAGGATAATTCCCACCTCCAGTCAGTGAATAACCTCACTAAATGCACCTGAATCGGGACAGGGAGTGGAAACAGAAAACCGTTCTTATCCAATGATGACAGATCAGTTCCTTAACTTAACTACTTCTGTTCATTCTAAACACTTACCCACAACATTCCCACATATCAGTCAAACAGGTCTATGTATGACCAAAGATCTGCCACATTGATCACTATGCTGTTGCACAGTTGATTAATGGTTGCCATGTGTAACATAGTAATCACTGTCATACTGCTTTAGACAACTAATTATAAGGCGAGCGGAAGCCAGCTGCATGACCTCCAGGCTTTGTTCAAGCAGCTGGAGCTTTCAATACGGTACAGTGACCATTTGGCCTGCTCTGATGACTGAGAGCTCATGAATCTCCCGAGGCTACATTATAGAATTATTACTGAATGCTACTTGTTGGTGATCAAAATATTAATTTGAGGAATAATGATAATCCTCATGGGATATTTTGTAATAATGAGATTGATTTCAGAATGTGGAGCCTCAGAGTGACTCTTCTAGGGCGATTAATGCCATTTTCTCATGCCTGTTCATATATACAAAGCTTAGTCTTCTTCATTTACAAATGTTCAGCCATGTTACCAGTGTGGCTGAATGGATGGCATGAAACATCTTACAGCCACTGGATAGATTGCCATGAGATTTTCTACAGACATTCATTGTCACAGAGGATGAATCTTAGTGACTTTAGTGATCCCCTGACTTTTCTTTTAGTTCCACCATGATAGTGACACCTCTGGTTTTGAATGAAGTGTCTCAGATAGATAGACTATCATTAAATTTGGTGCAGATATTAATCTCTTCCTCCTGGACGGATTATGAGACAATGGGCCCCCAAGCACAGGCACGTGTCCAGGGAGCAAGACCCAAACTGAAAGATTCACAAAACAAGCAACACAGCTGCGTTGCCTGTAGTGCTTTTGTGTCTCTCTGTAGTCATTTTGCATCTCTTTGTGATCTATCAGAGCATCCCCACTTTTAACTAAGCTTTGTAACCTTTCCAGCAACACAGTCACTTCAGACAAAGGCTCTGGACCAGAGAGCCTCTCTCAGCCCCTGGGCCTGTGCCCAGTGTGCCAATTCAGCAGTCCACCCATGTCCCTGAGGATAAATTAGAATAACTTGAATCCTTTAACTTTTCCTTTAGCCCAGTCATTGGGTCAAGTTTCTCCATAACTTTATCTTAATGCCAGCAAAATTAATGACATTCCCAACAGCCTCATTGTACTCTGCTACAGATTTTTAATTGTAGCTACACCTGCAATTATCCTATCTTCACCCTCTGACTGAGGAGCCTTGCTGTTATTCAAATGTCTGTTGAGTCTCCTGTAATCACTGTTCAGTTCCCTTTCTTTTAATCCTAATACACAGACCTTTTAATCACAGTGATTTCATTCTTTAATTATCTGAGCTTTTGTCTCCTGTTATTCATATCCCTGTACTTATCCACTGGTAATTTTAATATTTATGTCTATTGATTTTTATCATCCCCTTACTTACCTCCTGGAATCTTTTGACATAATACACTGAGTCAAAAAGGACCACTGATTCAACCACAAGGGTCATACCTTAGACAAAAAGCTCGTCTTTGGTTTTAATTTAGAGGATATTAATGTGGTAGGTGCGTTTGTTTACAACCACAAAGTTTTTCAGGGTCTCTTATCTCTTCCTGGTCCCAGGTAAAACACTACACTTCTGCAATCAGTTTTGTGAAGAATTCTCCAAAAGCATCATCACCAAGGCTATTGAAGTCCTGAGGAAATGTTCAATTCTTTTTGTTTCGCTCTCTCTGTGTTTGTGTCCTTGACCTTAAACATATTTTCCCACTTAAAGTAAGGATGCAGAAATCAAGTTATCTGCCTTGTGGTTAAATCATACAAGAAAAAGACAAGATGAATACCATTGGAAAACAAAGGAGTCAGATTTCTGAGCATCCTTGAGATTCTTTTGGTCAAGTACCAAAAAGCAGAGGTGTAGCTGAGAAAATGAGCCTTTCTATATGTGTCACCATTACCTGTGTTCTCACACACAATGGTATGTTCATTTGCAGGGGATGCCTATGTGTATTTGAAAACATTTACATAGAAAAATAAGTAATTGAGGGAGAGGAGAGACAAAGACATACACTCCAACAAAACGGTCACAAAACAGTTTTAAATAGCACAGACTGTCACGTCACATGCAGTATGGATATGTCTCCCACAGAATCAGAAAAATCAAGGAATGAAATGTTCCTGTTGTCATAGAGACCAGTGCTTTACATATACAGTATTTGCTGGATAAGTGCAGAAGTGAGATGTCAGTCTTCTCCTTTTAGATTAGAGATAGAGAAAATTTGCATTATTTAGATGATCGACAAGAAAAGAGACAAAAAGGAGCATGATGTTCTCCAACATGGCAAATAGCCTACTTTGCATTTTTTTCTAATCACTGACCATAAATCTCTGCTGCTTTGTAGTCTTCAGAGGTAAAACAAAAGTCCTAGTTTTTCCAATAGGCAGGAAGATGAAAGATAATGTATCCGATAGTATCAAAGGACTATTAAGGTAAACACGTATGCTGTTGCACAGGATTTCACAGCCTTTCATTTCAGCGGTACCACCAACAGGGAGTATCATCATTTATTACAAGGTCCCAGTTTAGTGCTTGAAACTGAGGAAGTCACGATGTCAGTAAACAGAATGACTGTATACAGATGACATCTAGTTCATATGCTCAAAACAACTGACACACAGAGAAGGCTGCACAAACAACCAGCTCTGCAGATAGCTTGACACACAGGAACACACAGCTTCTGCTTAACTGGAGTCAGTCGTGCTAAAAACTATTAATAGGTTGAAGGATTTCACCAATATTACCCACTTCAAGGAGCCTAAAAAGCTTTTTTGCCTGTGCTTACTCCAAAAAACAAGCTCAAGCTCTAAAAGCAGTGGATCATAAATTTTACAGAATGCAACTCAGCAGCATTTCTCTGCCCTCTCTACGTGCAAAGGTGCACAGCAATATACACCTCTATTAAAGGCTGAGGACTTCAGTTTTCACTGAAAGCAACTGAGAAACTGAAAATGATTGAACAAAAAAAAATTAATGATAAAAATCTGAAAAAAAAAAAAAAAATAGATATCATAAATAAGAGTTAGACCAAAGACATTCTGGTTTCACAAAAGTGTAAACTAGCTGTCAAATCAGTTACATAGGACTTCATGCCAGACAAAGTGTTACCACTGAACCAAGTTTAAAAGTATAAGATGAATCAACAGTAAATTAAAAGTTACTTCAAATGTTAAATGTTTATACAGAATTAACAGAGGCAAATTTTAGCAGCAGCACAAATTCATATAAAGTCAAGGTTTCACCCCGCAAAAAAAATTTGCTTATGTCCTGAATTGGCCTCATAAATATACAGAGGTTAAGACGGGAGGAGAAAGGAGAGACACTGGAGTGAAATAACAGAATTAACCAGTCCTTAGTCCTGAGTTTAATCTGAGGCTGATCTTAACACAAACACACACTCCCACAGACATGGTCAGTGTGCTGTTGTTACCCTCCAGCTAAAGTAGATTGGCTGTGTAGGGCAAATAAGCACAACAGTCCCAGCGACAAGGAGGGATTACCAGTTCACAAAGTGGGCAACAAACCCTCAGCAGAGCCTCACAGATAATTTTTGCCAGGGGTTTTTTGAATGGGTTAATCCAACGGTCAAATGTGTGCATGACGCGAGATAAAAATTTGCTTCGCTTTCTGTCTAAACACACCTTTATATTAGCAACACATTTGCCTCAGACTGCTAAAGGCTAGCTCAGATAGCAGAAACTGGCCACAGAAAAACTAAATTACCCAACAACACAACAACAGACAGACAGACAAAGCTCCCACAAGGAGAGGGGTAGCTACATAAAAGACGCCTGTTTGTTTTTTCACAGAGAAAATGTTGGTTGCAAGAATGTCAGTTAAAATTGTAACTGTCGTAACTTAGCGGTTACTATAGCAACAGAATGTTCAGCTGAAACTAACTGCTGCTGTTGACGAACCCTGATGACATCACATTTTGCACAGCTGTTCATTGGCTGAGCATCTCTCCTTCTGAGGAGCAAACTGATCTTCATGTGTACAATCAGTGAAATGCCTCTTTAATGAGTGAACCCTGATCAACCAGCGTGTTTACATGCATGCTAATAATGTGATTAAAACCAGATTAAGGCAATACTGAAATTATTGCAAGTGCCAAATTAAAGTAAAAATTGGAGCAAGCATAATCCAGTTTACAGACTTAAATTACTCATAAGTCTAAAATTATTGTGATTATTGCAGCATGTACTACACGCATTATTCGGATTTCTTTAATTTTGCACACACAGAAAGGTTAGAGAGTTTAAACTTACAGGCTCAAACAAAGGCACAGTAACGTACCTGTCAGGTGCAGCATGAGCAAAGTAGGATTTGTAAAAAAATAAATAAAAAAAAACAACAAAAAACAAACTCCAGACAGGATGAGCTGATAAAGAACATCAACACTGGCAAAGAAAATGGGACTATTGTTCAAAACTGTAACTGTTTCTTCATTTTGTTGCAGTTTAAACCCTGACTAAATAGACAGAGACTCCAAAGCAGACATCAGATCCAAGTGTGTGTCTGTAATATCAAACATATTCATTCTAACATATTCAAACTTTCACCGAACAACTGTGGCATAACTTGCCAAGTAGGTGCTGCTGAAAATAGTCTCATGTTATTTGCTCTGCACACACTACAGCAAAATGTAATATTTTCTCAGTGGCGTACTTTATGTGAAAGCATCTATGCTGTACAGATTTGATATTATCATGCGTGTGATTTTAAAGCATGCCAAGATTCTTTTTTTCCCTCTCTACAAAGAAATATACCAAATAAGTCATCAGACTGTAAGCATACAAGAGAAAATACACACACACACACACAGATGTTTGGTTTGGACAGCTGAAGACAAGACATGCCGTGCAACTCGAAAGCTTAGTCATGCGAACAAGCATGAAATGTTGGCAGGCTGCAATGGGTGGTGAGTCTGGTGAGCTGACACAAAGCAGAAAACAAGCAAAATCGATCAAAGGGCTCATACAGTACGTGTATCTACAGTATGAAAAATGTAAAGTACTGTGTTCAAGAGTTCAAGAGCAGGAGGAAAACAGCATTTTAAAATGCAGTGCAGTGTCGGCAAAAGATTCAGGTATGTCATTCCAAAATACACATCCTGGTGAAAGCCTGGCTAACAACAATGGCTGGCAGTGCTGCTTATTGTACGGCAAGGGTTGGGAGACCAGAGGCCTGTACTATGACGTGGGGTTACTGGCTTATCAGGGTAACTTCAGGAGTAACTTAGTGACGTCAGGTGTAACTTCACGATTTATCCGTACTATGAAGGGTGGATAGGTTTTACCCGGGCTCTGTTGCCATGGGGCATTATTGTCCTGAAAGACAATATAATGCGACATACAACATACCAAAACATGCAGTATTAATGATGGGAAATATGAATGTGTACCAGTTTATACAATGCTTATATTTCATGCAGGTTCAGATTTCCACTGAGGCTGAAATGCTGTTAACATGAAGTTCATACTGAACATAACAGCATTACATTCATACATATTGTCCTAGGCAGGACATCAACAGTGAGCAACAGCTCATTTTCAGAACGTGTTGACTGCAATCCAAGTATCCGAAAAATTATCACATATTTAGTAGTACCGTTTAGCAGGATAGAAGGCAGCAGGAATTATGCTGAATCTCTATCAGATATTAGCAAACAGACAAACAAGTAAACTGCCCCACTCTATAGGTGCAATTACATTAACACTACATTCAGGATGTTCGATTAGCCCCAAAAGAGGAGGTCATGGTTCTAATGCAAATGAATGCTGATGAAAGTGATTACAGGAAGATGAAACCACAGTGTGAAGTCTGGTAGAGTGATAGAGAAGCAAACAAGGTGATGAAACATGACACATGATGACTTTTGCAGACACAGTGCAACCACAGAGTCAGACATTAAAAACAGTCGAGCATTGACAGAGCAAAAGTTAAACAAGATTTAACTCCAGTTTCCACTGTAGCTGACTGGAGCTCACACAACCAGTACATACACACACACACACTCATATTTCTCTGTCTTATAGGCTTCAGTAGAAGTGAATGGAAGGCTGTAGGGATATTTGTGTGACAAAGTGTAATGTGAACATACCATAACAGGAGAGTGAAGGAGATCAGTCACACACAGAGTACTGAGAGGAGGTCTAATTAGACATGAGTGAAAACACCTGTGTGGGTGTGTAGGTGCTTTAAGGCTCACACTAGAATTTGATTGGCCATTTTCTCACTTGATGTTTGCATAGTCTTGTAAACCATTTCCAACATTTCTGTATGGCATATTCTGTCACTGTAAATGAGTGATGGCATTTATGCATAGTATTATTAGCAGGTCAACATGGGTTACCTCAGTTCAAGACACAGACTTTCTCCCTTTATGGAGAATAGGTGTTTGAGAAGGACACTTTACATGGAAGAGCATGTTGATGCTTGAATCCCAGTCTATCTTTACTCACCAGTTAATAATAGAAAACATGTAAATTCATGTAAAAGCAGGACCAGGTGACTACCGCTAATGCTTTGACTACAGTGTCCACTGCTCATTTGGCTGAAAAGCTTTGCCAGATGCTTCAGGGACAATCACATGTAAATAAATGAAAAAAAAAAAAGATTTGATTTGTTTTCAGTCACAGACCTTCTTCAGGCAGACAAGGCAAACAGAATGAGCGTTAATGGGTGTATATATAGGCATACCTATAATTAGTTCAAATGCAAAACCTCTGTGACTTCCTCCCACCTGTCAAATTAAACAGTGTGCACACTGGAGACCAACATAAAGGGAACATGTACTTACAAATTGTAACATACGTGCATATCTTTACAGGATCTGAAACTCAGTTTGTCGGAGAAGTTCATCATTTGTATTTTGTTTTTCTGCTTTCATGTATTTTGGTTTGTGGTTTCTCTCCACCTGAGGCAAAACGTGCACAAAACTGAAGGGTACCTGTATACACAATGTCACGATGCAGACAGACATTTATTATTTAGTCTACACTATGTAATATTAGAGGTGACTTTAGGTTAGATCTCCAGGCACCAACTAATTAAATCAGTGACTGTGCTTTCACCTGCAAATGTATATTTTAGCAGCTCCCCTGGTATGTCATCGTCATTTTACATTTATGATTAGAGAACATCTTTTCAATATTTAAAAATAAAAAAGTGTGTGTGAGTCTGTCTAATCATCAATACAAAACAGGTACTTCAGTCCATTTCAAACGTTGTTGTGTTGTGTGAGTTTAATCTGAACAGAGGTGAGAATGTGCAGGTGCCTGTGATCTTCTTCACCTCTCTATGGCTCCCAGTTTACATTTACAGTCAGAGTATACATGTACTTCATTAAATCTTAAACTTGGGTCTAATGAACCCATGTGACGCTCACACTGTGCTGCTTCTATTTCAGTAACAGACAGTGCACTGGGGAAATATGATTTAATCAGCTTAGGTCACAGGATGTATTTGCAGTAAATAAAACTAAGTGCATATGGTTGCATGCACTTGGTGACATCCATTATCATCAGTTTGAAAAAGAAGACATATTTTCTTCTCTTGTTAATATTTGCAAAAAAGAGCCCTTTAACACACTACTTTCAATCAATAAGTGGTTTTGTTCCTTTTTTTTTCTAAATGTGGTTTGGTTTTTTGTCAAACTCAGTGCATCACTGTTAGACAAAGGTTTTTTGGGAATGCACAGATTGTTGTAAAAGTAGGAAGACCTGATCCATGTTAAGAAGTAGTGTTATTCAAAGTATAAACCCACGGGGACCTGCAGATTTTATGTAACTGTCCACCTCGGTTATTTAACACAAGAACAAATATGAAAAAATCCTGTTGCTGTTCTGTAACCTTACATAATGTCAGTTGTAAATATTTTGTGTTTTGGCCTGATCTTTAGCATGATCGTAAATCTGCCAGTATTTGGGGATAAACACAGTGAGTGAGGGCTTTGTTACGAGTGCAGCCTCACCCAGTGTGTGTGTGAGGATACACACTTTGATGAGCACTTGGTAAATTAATGCTGGCAAAAATTAATGCTACTGAATGAATACATACCGTGTCTTTTGTATTCTACAGCCTAAAATAGCAGGAAAGGTTCAAGTGTGACTAATTACTTAAACAATGGCTCTGTTGCACGTTGTGTCAGTAATCCAGAGCAAACCTGTGCTCAGCCTGGCTCTGACACGCCTCAATCAAATGTGTTGTCATAATTAATGCAATTAGCTTCACCAGTGTTTAAAATGTCTGCTGTGAGTTCAACACTAAATACCAAAGCAGTGCTGTTTCAGAAATGAAGTCGTCAAGAACATAATGCACAAATGCACTCTCACAATATAATTAAGGAAAATACAAAATGTTGCAGTAGATAAAATGGGGATGTAAAAAATAATCATTTTTACATTAATTTTCAATTACATTTTCACAGTGTGTGATTTCTGAGGCTCCACACAATGCCCCTGCACAAAGCCTGTTATTCACTAACACTCACACTTACTCTGAAATATTTCTCACAGGATAAATTGTGTAAATTGGCAAATATTGGAACTGTTTTACCATTGTAAAATGTTTTTTGAAAAAAGAACACATCGCATTCTTCGGAAATGCAGACTGATACTTCCAACCATGCTCACAGACACAGAGAAACCTCTCACCCTGAATGACATCACACTTTGCTGTCAATTTGAATTGGCTCAGTGCTCACTAGAAATAATAATAACCGTCTGTGATGTGAAAGTCAAAATCGTGGTTATGCGGCTCACTGTGGCAATCAAACCTAAGCCATTCAATCATAACTCCTTATCATCAGATTGCCATGGCAACTTGGAGCTCTAAGTGTGTGTGTGTGTGTGTGTGTGTGTGTGCACACTTTGAGGGACAGAAAAAGGCCAGAAATATCTGAGGTGACTGGCTTTCATCATTTCAGCGACACGGATGTCAGATGACACAGAGAACCTGAAGAAACGGGAAAGGCTCTCACCTGTCAGACACGGCACAGGCCGGCCTGTGAAGCTCAGGGAACGGACAATGGATGCAAAGGATGATGAGAGAGGAAAGAAAGCAAGGGGAGATGAGACGCATACAAAGTTAGAAACATGAAAACAGACGAAACAGGCAGATGGAAAGTCACAGGAAGAGTGGCTGGAGGGAGTGAAATGTCTGTGGCTGACAGGTAGCTCCAGCTTTGTGGGAAGTTAAAGGTGAATGAGGCAGTAAATTGACATGACCGCCATGTTCTCAGTCCACAACAGGGAGGACTGCTTTTTTCAGCCTTGTCTGAGGCTGACTTGATGCCCTGTACCCTTATTTCAGGTCATATTTCACTGACATTTAGTAATGTCACTTGCGTTGTTACAGCACAGCAAGGTGTTTTGGCTATGAATGTTTTTTTAGAATCAAACTCAAATAGGAGTTTTTTCCCATGAATGAGATAATGAGATACAACAGAAATTGATTTTAGAGCAATTTACTCACTCCTCTGTTTAGCAATGAATTACTGTCATCATGTGTCAATGTGACTTTCTTTGTTGCTCTAGAGACACACAACAAGATACAATTTGCAGTTAGCCAAAAGGCATGTAGCTACTTTGCTTTGGAATATATGAAAAGCATGATTTGGTCAAAATTAATCTAAAATTCATCTAATTATATGACATTTGTTTTGCTATACAAACATGACCAAATAGTCTACAGCAGCTCTGTGAGGCTGTATTTGAGCTAAATGCTAACGTTAGCCTGCTCACAATTCTAACACGCCGATGCTTAGCACAGAACAATGTTGACGTCTCTCATTCACGTTGCATGCTAACATTTGCCACTTCACGTTTCCCTCAGGATTAATTGTAATACCTCTGGTGATTTAGCTTCATTAGGTCAAAAGTTGACTTTGTTCAATATTTATGGAAAAGGTACAGCCGCACAGAGACACTAGCATGGCTGTTGACACTTTATTTTGTTCATTAAATAATTGTATATCCACATTTTGTAAGTCTATGTTTCAGGAGTTGATTGAAGGGAATGATGTGGCATGCAGCATTGGATGAGGGCGTCAACGTGTTCTATTAAGCACATCGGCATCGACAAAGAGAGCAATGAGCAGGCTGGCGATCAACATTTAACTCAAATACAACCTCGCAAGCTATGGGCTGGCCCAGTCATGTTTATAACAAACAATGTCATATAATTAGATGAATTTTAGATTGACAAGGCGCTTTTCATGTTCAAGCAAGCTGCATGTAGCACAGTAACTGGTGTATCAGCTGATGTGAACGGCTGAGGGGAATGCGACCCGGCATGGGTGACGACGTTCGTTGCTATGAGGGGTGGTGAGGCCGCTCTGAAATCGATTTTCTGCTCGTCTCGTTCGTGAGGCTTTCTGTTGGTTGATTCTAAGCGTTCATCGGCTGCTGACGGCGCAGTGACCGTCGGTGGTAACGGAGCGCGAATGGGAGGCGCAGGGCGTCCGTCGGCCTCGAACAGGCTGGCGGTCGTGGACTGAGCTGTGGCGGTCATGTCGGCCTGCCTCGTTACGCTGACTTCCGCAAGCGGGCCTGTCGGCCACGGGCGTTCACTCCTCGGCGCTGCTGGCCGTCTGTTTCGTGCTGGGCTGTGTTTCTAACTGTGCGTCATCTGCTGCTCATCGCCCCGTCCGTTGTCCGTTCCTGAGCTACGGGCACCGACGCTCGGTCTGACAATTGACGCTTTTCCCATTTCTTCGGGTTCTGGCGCAAATCGACGTCGCTAAATCAGTGTTCTCGGCACTGTCATAATGCTGCACACGCACGCGGGCTCCCGGTGCCGTGGCGATCGGGATGTGATTGAATGACAGGTTGGTGCCGCGATGACCGCATAGCTCGATTTTTGTTTCAGACGGTTATTATCGACTACAGTGACGCTGGTGGTCAGAAATCGTGCAACAGTCGCTGTTCGGTGGGAAAGATTTCTCTGGCGTCTGTTTGTGGTTGAAGCTCGTCTGCGGAAAGAATGCGATGTGTTCTTTCGAAACGCAGTGGTGGTGATTCCATGTTGCCAGTACGGTTATCGTGATATTTCGAGTAGTGATTGAGTGGCGGGCTTTTGATATGAACCTCGAAGCTGCTGTGGTGTGTTAATGTGGTATTTTACATCCCCGACATCTGCTGCAACGACAGCGTATTTTCGCCGAATATCGGTCGTTGTGCGTGTGTTCGCGACGTTTCATTTCGAACGGCACTGCTGACCATTTGATGTTGAACTACGGCAGGCATTGCTGCTAATTGAAACTAATTGCGATGATATGACAACACATTGACCGAGACGTCGAGCGGGCTGAGCACAGGTTGCTGGATTGACGCGACGTGCATTGCGTCGCGGTTTCACTGCTGTTCAGGCGGGCTTCAAAGGGCGCAGCGTTCGTTCGGTAACGCCAGGCATTATTGCGGGTGCTCGTCAAAGTGTTGGCAATCTGCACGCACGCTGGTGGGGCGCTGTTTAAAACCCTCGCTCGCAATGGTTTGTCTGGCTGCGGCGGTTGCGATCGTGCTGAATCGAATGGCTGAATGTTGCAGCGACGTTATGTGGTTACTGGTGGCGGCTGACGGATTTTCATGTTGTTCTTGTGTGCCGAGATGGTGATTGTAAAATCCGTGAGTTGCACGAATAACACACTGCTAACGTGATCGAGTCTTCTTTACAACAAAACGCGATCTACGATGCCGAGTTGGCAAAACAGGCCCATTGAAAAAGGGAACAACCGCGGTATTGAAGTGATGCAAAATGCTGAGAAGAAAATATGTTGCTGTTGATGATGATGGATGTAAACGGACTGACACTGCAAACCGCGGGCAGAACCGTCATGTTCCCAGTGCTGTCTGTTACTGAAATGAAACGGCACGATGACGTCGTGGACCATTGAACGGTTAGATTTGATAATGCATCTCTGACTGTGGCTGAAGACCGCTCGGCGGGCACTGCGTTCACCTGCTGTTCGAATTATTCACGCAACGGCGGACTTCAGTACCTGATGATTGGTCTGCTGTTGCAATATTGAAGATGTCATAAATGTAAGGCGACGATGACGCTACCGAAGGGGCTAAAATATCGTTTGCAGCACGGTCTGATTTAGTGGTGCGCCTGGATAAGTCTCTAACCAGCAGACTGGTAATAAATGCTGTCTGCATCGTGACGTGTGGTACCCTTTGTGCGCGTTTAACGCAGTGGAGAAAACCACGAGCAAGCTGTAAAAAACAAAATACGAAATGAGCGTTTCCGTGCTCGAATCCTGCAGGTGCGTATCGACCGGGCTAATACATGTTCACTATGACGGAATGCCGGTATTGCACACTGTTGTTGACGAGTGAAATCGCAGAGGTTTTGCATTGAAACAGTATGAGCATGCCTATACACCCGTGCTGCGTGTTGCCTGCTGGAGAAGATCTTATTGAACAATCAGGCTTTTTTTTCGTTGTTACGTGTGGGTTGTCCTGAAACGTCGACCAGGTGAGGCGGTGGACACTGTGATCAGGCTGGCGACGGTCTTACGGTCTGCTGCGTGGTTGCATTGACGGTGGGGTGGCTGAGTTCAGGCGTCGACATCTTTCTTCCGTGAAATTGGTCGGCTACTCGAACACTTGTTCTCCGTAGGGGAGGAGATCGACGATCTTGGTGACCGTGTTGACCTGTATGTGCTGTGCGTGATGCCGTCGCGTTACGGTGACGGGCGCGAGGTGTTCGGAGGTTTGCAGACTGTGCAGGCGTGGTGAGGCAATCAGGCGGTGTGAGCAGCAAGCGCCTGCACGCGCCGCACAGTGTTTTCACTCGTGGTTGCTCGTGCTGCTGGTGTGACGGTCTCGCTTCGCTCTGTGTGTTGCGTACGCTGTCACTGTGTCCTGCAGCCTTCCATTCACTTCTGAGCCACGGTGTGTGTGGTGTGTGTCCAGTCGGCCGTGAAGCTGAGTTCGTCTGTTGTTTTAACATCATCTCAATGACACAATGTCTGACTCTGTGTTGCATATGCAAAATCATGTATGCTGCTGCTTATCACTGCCGGGCTTTCTGTGTTTTCGCTTCCTGTGTCACTGTCGGCATTCGACCCGACTCGCGGCCTCACGGGGCTGGTCAGGCGTCCTGTGGTGTGTGTTGCCACAGCAGGTGAGGCGGCTGATGCGGGCTGCTGTCTGATGAGGGTCAGCATGAACCTCTTGCCTTCACGCTGGGCTGTGCTATAGGCGTAATATTTCCGGATACTGGTTACGTTCTGAAAATGAGCTGTTGCTCACTGGTGTCTGCCTGGTGTGTGAATAACGTGCTGTTGTGTTCAGTATGAACTTCAGTGGGGGCTGTCAGATGCTGAGCTCCCTGGTGCGGAGGCGAGGAGTGAGGAGAAGAGGACGATTGGATGAATAAAAGATCACAGGCTAGCTATCAGCCCATTTTGTTTTCCAAAGAAAAAAAAAATTCTGACGCAGATGCATATGAAATGAAAATGCCACTGTGTTCTGAGACTGTGCGTGAGAGAAAAAGGAAAAGCAAGAGCAGGAAATAGAATATATTCAGTTTGAAAAAACATAAATACTTCAAAGGACTCCTCAAAGCTTCTTTTTGATAGGTAATCATAAAAACTGTAATGACTTTTTTTGTTGAATTTTGGATTCTTTGGTGTTTACCGGTCATTGTCTGCAGATGACTTGGAAAACAGCCAGTGTGGCTGCTTTGACAGCTTTTACTTTCAATTTTCTGTGGATGAAATCAGACTTTTAAAATGAATAAATACAGCTCTATCCCTTTCAGTTCAGACAATACAGAATTATAAGTGTCACACTGCTCTTCTTGCCAATCACTCAGTTCTTCTTCATTTTAGTCTTTGTTGTTATGGTCATTGGTGAATAGGTCAACAGAAAACAAAATCACATCGAGGACAGACTTTGCTCTATGGACCTTTAACATCCTTCAGTTGGTGGTGTAGCTGTCCGACTCACAAACTTACTGTTTGGGCTCACTGTCAAGTGTAGTTTTTGCAGAAGCTCAGTGATGTTTGGTGCTTGGCAGGTAGTGTACAGACAGACACAGTTAGTGACTGGCTCTGGAACACAGAGGAACATTTAGCAGCCAAAGAGCCGGATATTCCCTTCAGGAGTTGGTAGAGACCAAAATTAGAGCTAAAAGTGCATATTAGGCTTTCACCAGGCGACCACCAAATGAATGACCATGCTGCTGGATGTCTAAATAACCACTTTATCAACAAACGTGCTGAAATATCAATGACGTTCTGCTGCCTCCAAGTGGCCAAAAAATCAGTTAGTCCAGGTTTATGGTGGGAAACTGAACAAATCTGCTTTTTTTTCTTCCTTCAGACAAAACAAACGGTCCAGTTTTAACACTCAGGGGTAAAATAACACATCTCAACTGGGCTCATAAAGATATTTGCTTCTTAGATAAATAATATACAACATAATTCTCTAGTGCTTTGGGTAGTCTTAACAACAAAATGTTGTTAAAATCAAATTTACTCTCACAGCACAGTTTAGTAGACATGTCTGAAGTCATCATTAGAG
Organism: Lates japonicus; assembly: GCA_033238685.1. Lineage (NCBI taxonomy): Eukaryota > Metazoa > Chordata > Actinopteri > Centropomidae > Lates > Lates japonicus. The sequence goes on along the minus strand of BRZM01000010.1, from coordinate 7,222,458 downwards.
AAAAAGACAGCTGCATATTTTGTTGCTGTGTCCACAGGCCTGTACAGCACATATACAGATCAGTGAATCCGAATATCAGTTTCTTATGTTGCAAAAATATGACTCATCATGTTACATGTGATTGAATTTTCCATCTAAACTCCAAAACCTCCTGTACACATGCATCCGTCCTCACAAAAAACCCCATCATCCCCGGTGATCACACAATTTGCACACGAGAGCTCAATTTGGACACCTCCTCTGTGTAAACAACACGTCCTCCCCACCTGTACTCCCTTTAGAATAAAAGCGAAAGTAATTGTGTGCTTTTCCTCGCCCTGAGGTCCACAACGTTTCATCCCCATGGTTGAACGTGGAGCTCGCTGTTGTAATTAGCGGGGTTAATATCCCGGGCAGCATCACTAAATTAAATCTCTAACTCCACAGCGATGCGGCTGAGTGATGCACCTGTTCACGGTAATTACAGATGCAGCCTGGGAGTGTACTCGTAATGAGTTGGGATAGTCAAGGTTGAATCACTTTAAAGGCACATCCCACCACTTTGCCAGTAATGTTTTTGTCTGTCTACATGGAAACCGACGTCACCTTCTGAGAAATGAAGCCTGAAACAGACCCACTGGTGACTGCTTTTTTTTTTTTTTTTTTTTGAAAAGATAAACCAAAATCATCCTAAAGCTGCAGCATGATGTTTTTTCGGTTAAATGGATTGGAGAGAAATTTGGTACAGACACTCATGGTGCCCAGAGGATGCATCCTATTGACTTTGGTGAATCTCTGGCTTTTCTTCCACCAAGAGACTCACATTCATGCTTTTACGTGAAATATCTCAACGATGATCAGTGATCCTGTAATATTTCCTTTAGCTCCACTAGCAGGTCTAAGTTTGCACTTATTCTGTGAAACTTCTACGAGATGAATTGGAAATTTTAAATTGAAATTTGGCACAGATCTACACCAATTTAAAGCTACAGTATTTTACAAAACAAAAATTGTACATATATATATGTATATATTTGACTTGTACTTGGAGCAAAACCAAGTTGTGGTTTCAAACTCTAGTGGGGGATTTAATATACGCTAATATAAGCTTGAAGACCTGGTTGACAACAAGTGTCTTTTTCCTTCAGCCAAAACACAGCGTATCTTTCTGGTTCAATATGACACATCTTTCCCCACAGGAAGAGAGTATTTAGGTAAATACTGTTTTCATTTGTAATAATACTGATATGAATTAACCAAAGCACTTATATAAGGTAAATGAATGTAACTGTACACACTGATATTGTGAATCAATCAAGAAATGTAATTAAATGTTTCCCTGTGCTGAATTTACACTTTTAGCACTAGAACTACTAAAAAAGTTTAAGTAGAATTTTTGAAACTCCTTAAGTCTCAGTTCTTCATTTGGCAGCAGACTAAGGCTCACTTGATATTATCACCCATAATAAGAACCTAGACTGTTTGTTATAATTTATCTCAGTCTGTATTATTGATGTCACAGCAAGGTCTCAGTTTAAATTTAAATGTCGGTCGTTTTTGTATTGACAGTCTCCCGGCATTTAAATCATAAAGCCTTCCTGTATCATTGAACTCCTCTCCAACGTAACCTGCGCTCTCAGATCTCCTATGGCAATTTTCTCAAACCCTTTTAGGCTGGCTCTCTGTGTAAGTATGTGCTTAGGCAAGACAGCCTCCTGCACTAATTGAAGTCAATGACACAAGCTGCAGGGGTGCGTGAACAAATTGTGTCTCCATGGAAACACATGCTGGCGAGTGTGTCCACTTAGGAGCCTGCAGCGCCACGTTGGAATTGCTGTGTACACCGGGGGTGGGTGGGGACTCCGTGTATGTCGTATAAGACATCCCTCCTGGAAATAGGATCAAAAACAGAACATGTGATGCATTCATGATCCATGTCAAATGAACCATGTCTGGTAGATGTAGAGAAACAAAGAAAAACTCTACTAGAAGAGAGAGAGAGGGAGAAAAAAAACCTGACAGAGTGGCAAATTTTGTGGCCCATTAGTGGCAGAAACTGCAGACGAAGGCAAAGAGTAGAAGTACAGGAAAACTTCTCCCTCGTCTCTTAAAGGTACAATCCATGAATAAATCCATGAAATAAGAAGAATAAAGAGAATAAAAACAGAGTAGTACCCCCAGCACCAGATTCAAAAACACAGGATTGCAAATGAATGCTAGGTCTTTTATGCACAAACTAATATGAGACAACAACAAAAGGTTAATAATTTTGATTTAATTTTTCATCCCTGGCTCTGTTTTCAATTTCAAGAATGAACTTATTCAACTTCTAAGCCAACGTGGACGAGAGGTGCTCAGAAAAAAATGTAAATTTGAGCATCTGCAATTCCACGACAGCTGGGCTGCCATCTGCTGAAGAAAATTGTGTGATATGATCAAAAACTCAAGACCAGCCACTGAATTTAAGGATTCAGAGGTTTGTTTGTCACATACACGAATGAAAAAAAACAACAAAACGTATTAAACATTATAAGTAAATTAAAAAAATATATATTAGAAATGCAGAGTCGTGCAATAGATTTGCAGAGGACTATCTGCCAGAATCCAGGAGATGGACCTCGTGTTGTATTTGTTTGGTGAACTTCTGTTTTTAAAGTCAGGAATAAACTTCAATTACCCTTCTGTTGCAGGTTTGTTTTGGTTTGTAGGGAAGTATGACAGCTTCAGAAACACACAATATTTTTTTGCTTGTTGTTACCATTGAGTCAGACTCTTAACTTTGAGTTAAAAAAATATGCATGTGTCATTTTGACTTTGAAACAGCATTTATGTAAATATCTGCATAAATGCCTGATATAATGTTTCATATCAGCATGATGGATAGAAATATGGATATTATCATTTAGAAATAACAGAAACTATATAAACTGATCACTCTCTATTTTACCTGCGATTTTACCAAATTATGTGATTCTTTCTAGGAGACTTTGAAGGAGAATATTTGGAAATAAATTGGAATTTAAGCAACCGTAAAATAAAGCAATGCCTTTTGTTGTATTAACTGAAGTCACCTGCAGCATTTGATCACTGCAGTACAATTCTCTATTTGAGGTATTATGTGCTTGTTCTGCTTCACATTCAACAGATAATGACATAAGCCATGGGCTGGTGAAAAAGGCTCCTTTAAGAAGTATTAACCAGCATTGAGAATGATAGTCAATGTATTTCTAATAAGAGCTTTTTGTGTTGATTATTAATTCAAGGTTAAGGTAAAATACATATAGTTTACCACAACATAACCTTGAGACGACATAGATTTTGTCCTGTTCTACGCCTGCAGCGGGTGATAGACCAAGCCTTTAAAGTAAAATACTCTGAAGATGAAGCCTCAACACTCAAATATTATCCCACTTTTCCATGTCTTCATCTTGACAGCCACCAAAGTAGGCCAAATTTAGCTGTAACGAGTTCATACGTACAAAAACCGCTTGAGGCCACCAAGCATAAAGTCGTCTAGTCATTTTGATATCATGCCAGGAAAGCAATAGAAAAACTGGGAAGTTTTATGTAGACTATTTTAAAGCTGAAACAACTCCAACGAAGCAGCTAAAACTCTCACAATGAGAAAAGTGAAACTCCCTGTCATTGCAGATGGTGAATACTGAGCCTCTCCACTGACTGTTGTGCAGTGACACTGCTCCTATTAAAGTCCCACATGCAGCAGTCTCTGCACTATACTTCATACAGACAAAACAAATGACTGGTTTGTTCCCACAGAGATGCTTCCTCTCTCTGTGTACATACGTGTGGCTGCTTTTGGACGAGAATTCATGTGTTTTTTTTCCCTCCCCCTCAAGCTTTAGACACCATCTTGTCTTATGTTACTTTAAAAATAACATCTCTGATCTTTTGAAATGTTGTGGGCAGAGGTTGCTCTAACAGAGTTGCCATGGAAACAGTGGCCATCAAGCTACCATTTCACTATCTACCTCCAGATAGAGGAAGAGGCTGTAATGAACAACTATGCCCCCACCTTCCCTCCCCTCCCCTCTTGCTCTTTCCCGTCTATATGTGATTGAAGATCATGGGGATTTGTGGGTGGATCATTGGACAAAAGAAATAAATATGGCTCAGTTGCATATGTAGAAAATTAGCAGGCACTCACTCATACAAATACAGTACATAAAGACACATATATACATTACATATGGGACGTATTTACTCTCTCCTGCTGTTCTTCATGAATCTGTTTCAGTTAATGATCTCCCTCCTGGATCTATTTCTATAACTCTTACTCATTCATCATAACAACTCTGACAATACGGGCTGAGATGCTGCAGGGTAGTAACTAGAAACAAAAGAGACGATGGATCATAAAGAGCCGAGGGGGTGGGGGGGGTGTAAAACATGACTGCTTCATCTCATACCTGTGACAAAGAAATACAAATTCAGACAGTGATGCCATTTCCTTTTATCAGAAAAATTGAGGACCCTGCAGATAATACTGAGTAGTGGGGTGCAGTCATCCTTGAACTCATATCACCCGTCAATGGTGGAAAAATACAATTCTCAAGTCCTCTCTACAGTTTAGATTCTCATACTTGGGCAGTGAGGAGCAAATTATAGTTTTGAAGTCACAGCGAACTTTTTCTGCGATGACCACACAGGGTCTTTCCCCAACCATAATAAGCACTTTTGTTGCCTAAACCTAACCACAAGTTGGACTCTGGTCCCAGTCCCCAGTCTCTAATGTGACATTGTTGTCTCTGCACAGTGAAAAAATGACACTAAAGAATTTGCCACTTGTGGTGTGTTACAAAGGGGAAGTGATGCCGAGGGTCCTGACCAAAGGGTCCCTTGTGATAAGTTGGAAGTGAGGTGTGTGTGATGTCAGGTGCCAGCCTTTAAGTTGAGTTGCTGGTGCAAAATAAGCCCAACCTTGAGCCACTACAACAATAAAATGCCTTACACAGTGTAAGGAATTACCGCCTTCAGTATTGGTAGAACACAAAGTACCACTCCAGCATATAACCTTCAGAAATGTCTTTTTTGTTGTTTTTGAACCTAAGAAATCTGTGTTAAATAGCAAGCTTTAAAGGACCTGTTAGGCAGATTTATTAGGTTGGATGGAATCCAGGTTATATGTATGATTTGAGCACAGGACTTTAACTTGTAATGGCAAGTTACACATTGTTGTACTGATACTTCCCTCCTCCTCTCTTCCTCATCAAAGTTGAGCTTTAGGTTGGCTGCATGTTTGTTTCATACCATACAGCACAAGCATGAAGCAACAAGAACTCAGGAATCAGATGAAAACTGATTAATAAATAGGAGGAGAGAGTCCAGTGACAAGATCTGCTGGGTGAGGGAAAGTCTCCAGCAGGCCTACAGCAGCAGTGGAGGGTCCCATTGCAGCAGGAGCTGCCTTGTCAGGGCAAAATATAATGTTTGACAGGAGCAAACTGTCTGAGAGACCAACGTACCATTACTGCTCAGGGGCCGCAAGCCTGGGAGAGAATTGTTGCGAGGGAGAACGCATAACCCCTTTTTTGTAGGGACAGATGGAGTATACTCACAAACCCACACCAGTGCGCCCCATGTGGGTAAACTCACAAACTCAGGCTGGGTGTGCATACACTGCAGGGACACAGAGGTGAGTTCGCATATCAGACCTGCGCCTCTGCACACAGAGGCTGCCAACTCCTCTGACCATCTTTATTCAGTTATGATAGTAATGCAGTGTGCGCCCAGGTACAGATTATGTTAAGGTGTGTCTGGGGAAAGCTTCATGGAGGATGAGGCTCATTGGGAGAATTACAGACAAGGGGCTGCCTGGGACTTCATCTGCTGTAGTTTGGAGATGCTAGTCTACTGCACTAAAGGTTACACAGAGGAGGCGCACCACACCGTAAACCCACACTAGTTTGTTTTGTTTTTGCTTTTACCTGAGACAGTGGTTTGTTTGTCATACTCAAAAAAAAAAAAAAAAAAAAAATGTATTAAGAACTGAGAACTGAGAATAAAAAGTGCACACGTGTAAGGGGTCAGTTTGTGGTTTGTTTTGTTATGGTTTGGTTTTTATATTAATAGGTTAATTTTTTCGTATATGGGCTTGTTTTACATTCAGCGTTGATTTATTATTTTTGCTCCTCAAATATTATTGCCCTAAATTGTCTTCATTATTTTTATTAAGCATATCAAACGGTACAAATGTCCACACTTTTGATGCAGAAAAACTAAAACAAAACTCTTGGGTTCATGTCAGTAATGACCTCTGGGATTTTCTCAGCGGTGGTGATTCTGATAAACATCCTCCTCTCGCGAAGATTGATGCAGGAAGCAGAGTTGGCACTTCCTCAAAGCTGTTTCCTTTAACAACAATTTGAGCATGATGCCAATTTCACTATTTGTGGTGCATCACATTATGGTCAAAATGCAAAACTATGACCAGTTAGAAGTGCTCAAGTGGGTCAACTACATCCCAATTATAGTGACATATGTTTCAAAAATATCAAAATGGTCTTTTAATCTTTTCTCATATATGAATTGTGATATGTTGCGGAAATGACTTACCTGGTGTCGTATATTCCCAGCACTACTTCCAGTTTCCTTCTCCTGGGCGTGCATGAGATTGTGTCACTAACGGCAGCGCCTTTCTTACCAAATTTCTTGCTGCCCTGGATAAACAGCATTTGAAGAAATGATTTGGGCTTTGGGAAAGCATCTGTTAGGAAGAGAGATGTCTGTAAGACCAACGTTTTGATCTATGAATTCTAATACTTGTTTTCTTTGACCGTGTTAAATTCTAACCTAATTTTAATAAATAGTCCTTTATTTTTTGAGTATCCTTTTGTGGACCTTGGATTATTTTGTGTGGAGTGTCAAGACATTTTGCTCATACAGTGGTTGAAACAGAACAATAGACCAGGGCCTTCTGGTAACATTTCTACAGATCAACCAGTTAGACAGACAGTGCATTCAAAGTATTCAGACCCCTTCAAGTTGTTCCAAGGAAACAATGTCCTGATAGACCATGGTTTACGAGTGATTCTAGAACAGCTGAGGGGCGCTCTTCATTCCATTCAGTGTAAAACTAACAAGAGATAAAGTGATATTTTTCAGTAATTTAGACAATGAATACACATAGTGTAATTCTACATTAAATTTAGGCCTTGTATTTAAGAAATGGTATACAGTGATGGTATATACTATGAAGAGTTTCTATACTTGGTAGTTTTGGTTAAAGGAACCTACGTCTCTTGTTGGCGTCTTTCTCTTGATAACCTGTCTTTTTATTAGGTATGGTATTTCGTTATGTCTCCTTCAAGCTGACACATTCTTATCATGGTGGGGTTAAACTGTGAAAGGCTGTGAGCACACCACTTCACACACAAGAGCACTTTAGACGTGATTTATGACACCTCTCAGGTAACTGAACAAATGTGACATGGCTGACACTGCATGTTCTATAACAAACACATAGCAACATGTCTTACATCCTTTTAACAGTGGGGGACTTTGACAAGCTGCAAGGCACAGATAATAAAAGTATTTCTTTTTTTTCTTTTTCTTTTCTTTTTTTTTTTTTTTTTTTGGAAAAAGAAGTTTAACTTTTACAAGCTGTAGTGCAGGCAGGAAGTACCACAAATTCCTGTGTAACTGTCAGATAAACAATATCCAAAACTGAGGAGGATAAAAAGGTTGAGGCAAATTCTGCATTGTATTATAGGTTTGCTTGTGTGCACATGTGAAGGAATTTTTCCACATATGAAGAGCATCATGTGAGCGGTAAATGAAAATTATGTGCATTTTATTTTCAGTATGCGTGTACAAGAATGCACTTACCTCTCCATACTTACATATGTGAATTACTCCCATCTGTGTGAGTGCGTTCAGAGGTCCATTAGCATTCAGCACACACACACACACACATCCTTATAAACAACCACCCCCAACACACACTACATACATGTGCACAGCCACAGTGCAAATCACAGATTCAGTGAAGGCGGCAGGCAGAAGGAGACAGAGGCAGGAGAGAGAGGGGAGCTGAGGAGGAGAGGTGGATGTGATATGATTTATAATGAGATCATTAACCTTGAGAAACAGAATGGCCTCTGCGACATAAACACTATCTCTAAGACGGACACCTCGCAAGAACAATACTGCTTGTGCACGCACACAATACACTCGTGAATGCTCTGAAAAGCAAATGCAAGCAAGCAGGCGTGCACGTAAAAGCGAGCATGCACGTGCACACACTCAAAATGTTCAAGGCTTATTTGATTCTTACAGGACATAGACTGTGTCCCACATACTGCAAATGTTTGATTATGAAAATTGTAAGGTAACAAAATATTTACTCAAACATGTGAATGCGCAAATTAAAAAACCCTCATTTCTGAGTGATACTATTGTCACACAATGCAACGCAAAAATTAAACTGAGTTGGTCCATCTTAGTGTCTATTCATCCTTTTGGGATCATGAATGTGTTTACAAAATTTCATTGCAATCCATCCAGTAGTGGTTGAAATATTTCAGTCTGGAGCTGTCATACCTAGAGCCATGGAGAGATATCACTTGAACTCACAGTGACCTTGACCTTTAACCTCCAAAATCTAATCAGTTCATCCTTTAGAGTCCAAATGAACATTTGTGCTAAATCTGAAGAAATTCCCTCAAGGCGTTCCTGAAGTATCATGTTCACAAGAATGGGGCAGAGGGACGGACAACCTGAAAAAAATTGCGTCTCTAGCTGCGTCTGTCACAGAATCGAAGGCATAATAACTCACCGGTATTCACAGGAAGTTATCACACAATTTATTTATTTGTCCATAACATTAAATCCATTCTATTATAAATCTTTAGTATGTAAATGACATTTCAATAAAACATTGTCAACAATCATTTACAGATCAAGTTAAGTCAGAGAGTTAAAGTTTCCCTCTGGCAAATCCAGCTGTAAACATCTACAATCACACACTCGCTAGATACAAAGGAAAAGAAAACCATTCATCAACTGGCACAAAGGCTCATGGGAAGCAGACTGGCAAAAAGCCCTTTCAAAGTGCATTATACCGCAGTCGTGTTGCAATGTCTTAAAACCGAAACACCCATTTACAAACAATAAAACAGACAGATATGTTTCTCCAATATATTTGGCAATGCATCACTCTTCTTACTTGGATATGTATAAAAAGTGAATTTCTTGTAGAAAGGAAATTTCTTCCTCCGGTCAGTTATGGTCAAAATATGTTATAAAATGGTTTTAAAATGTTGGAAGACATTTTGGAAACTCTGTAATAAAGAAGTGTTTTAGTATATTTAAGTCAGTATAATCAAAGAAATCAGTTCTAAGACACTCAAAAGAGGATAACTAATTGAAAAAAGGTCAATTTCAACATTTAACTCTTCAAATAAGTCCACACTGGACAACTTCAAGTATAAAAACTGCTTTTTGGATTTGTATTATTTGAAGGCTGTATGCTGAGATTCAAACTCTTTCTGTTTGACACACTGCAAAACGTACTCAGAACATTACGCAGCAACAGTAAACAACTATACTGAAAAACAAACATCTCTTTCCATCTAGAAAAGCAGTCTATAAATATAAATTGTTTTGTTCATTCTTCTAAAAAAAAAAAAAAAACACAATTTCTTCATCTAAAATGAAATGATCATATCCTCGCTAAATTTAATGCAAAATCATCACTGTTTGTCAAAACATTAATGATGATTTATATTAAGCTCAAAGTAAAAACTAGATATTTAAAGCACTGAAACTTAGATTTTGATATATGCTCCCACTTTTAACCCTTCGAGGGTTAAGCTGCGGAAGCATGTGCACATTCTTAGTGTTTACCATGCATAGAAACCACATTCTTCTCTTTCTTCATCTGCAATCATCAGAACCCCCACACTTAATTAAAGCCTTTTTAGTGAAGACAATTAAAACCAAATGATGCGCTGGCACCGCAGCCTTCACAGAAGTGCACAGAAGTCATGATTGCAATGCAAAAAACCCGATTTCTTGTAAATCCTGACAGCTGAAAAGGCAACAATCGTAAAGATATGTGTAATGAGCCTGAACTTAACAACACACTACAGTGCATGTTTTGGACACAGATAAGTTCCCCCACCAATAACAGAACATGAACACCCATTTGAAGGCTCAGTTACATGAAATGGTTTGTTAATGGTGTGTTTAAGAAAGTAAAACAAAAAGTTAAACTATGGTTTTAGTGATATTGTTCTAAAAACACTAGTTTAGGCAACTAAAACACACTTAACTCGATGAAATCTTTGCATGAGTTGGGATTTAATCTCAGGTTGTCTCAGGACAACCACAAACTCCTCAATTGTACTTATCACAACAGTTAAACATCAATCAACAGCTGTCAAAGACTCTAAACCATTTACACCATGGTAACTCTTCCTTAAACAGCTCCACGTGTTTTACCTACATGTATCAGTACTAGATTTTTATATTATTCTTGCGTTAATGTGGTAAAGTATCTTCATTTAACACTATTTAATTCTAAATTAAGTGAAAAACAGGCATTCCTGTCTGGTTCTTTAATCCATAAACAGTTTCTCTATTGATTTTCCCAGGATGTATTAAATCATGATAAATATTGATATCATAACACATACCACCACCAAGGATTTTAACCATTTCACCCAGTCCTGGTGGGATATTTGTCAGGGTGCAGAGAGCACATTATTCCCATTTAAACAACAGCAGTCTTCATGAGAAGCCAATAATGGGAACAAAATGGGAACACTTCATTTACCAAACAATTTGACTTCTGGTTGAAGCAGAACTGTAGCTTTACTTCTGAAAGTATGCAGTAAGAATTTGCCACGTGACCTACCTCTGTAGATGTTGACAAACCTGTAACATATGCATGCACGTACAAGTTCTTCACATTCAAATATGCAACAAACCTTTTAATCGAGTGAAGTTCAACACCCTTAATGCTACATGTAAACTACAAGATCAAGCTTTTATAAAAGGTAGTGCATGCTCATATTAACTCATGTAACATTGTTTTACTTGACTGTTTTCAGCCTTTGTTCTGCTTTCCCATGATCAGAGTTCATCTGATGTGTGAAATTTCATGAGCAAGCAGAGAGAGACTTTTTTTAAAATGCCAGAACCTTTCAGTGAGGTTGCTGAACATCAGTAGACTCTGACCCAGTTGCCTTAAAATAATGTGCACGAGCTTTAACACCCTGAATGAATGTTTAAAAAAGTCAGTTTTACGCCTGCTTATGGTCCTTCCTGTCACGCTCAGAGGAGGTCAGTCCCATCGTAGACCACAGGCTTGTCAAGACTCAGATGATACAGGACTTTCTTTGAGATGAACCTGATTAATAGGAGAGACAGAGCAGTGTTTGCTTTGTGTTTGCTTTGGCCTAGTCTTGACATCTATGCTAAAGTAGTGGTTTATGCTAAGGGTTAACTCACCTGGAGAAGGAGTTGTCAAAGATGAGTGTGTATTCTCCAGGGTTCCTGACTTTCAGCTCCCCCTGGATTGTCTCTTTGTGGGAATTACAGCGAGTCAGTGGGATCAAAACCTGTGGAGGACAGAATTCCTGGTTGACATTTATAGTTAGGTAGTAAAAAGAAATATTTCTACATACATCAGGCACAGATCTGAAAGTGTGAGAGAATGAAAAGAGGTAGTGATGGAGGTCAATAGCACTTCACTGAATCTGTATCCAGTTTTGAATCCCTTATTGAATCCTTTCAGGAGATTTGCTCAGAAAACACATCCTAGTTAACTCTGTCCTGACTAATTATTTTCTTTTGCTGTGTCACTGGGGGACTGTACTGCTGCAGCTGCAGAGGTAAAAACAACACGGTGGAAATATTATGAATTCTGCTTCATCATTCAGCAATGAATTATAATATGAATTAAATAAATGAATCTTTCTGCATGAATGATGTACTTAACATTATCTGAAGGTGAAATATGTGTTGCACTCCAGGTCACAGGCTCAGATGGGTCATAGAATACAGTGTAACACCAGCTAAGGCAGAGCACTCGCCCTTCTCAAGTTATCAAAAATGCCACTTGTTAACAACAGTGTCCCTTAATACACATCCTGGAGTCTCACCTTGGCCTGCTCCAGTGGCGTCTCTGTACTCTCCCTGTAGACCACACTGAAGGCGATGCTCTTGGGTTCAGAGGTGAAAGTCCAGGTGACAGTGGGACCAGGACTGCTGATGGTGATAGGGATGGTGCTGTAACAGCTGGACTTGATGAAGAGCTCTCGGGAGCTGTCCCCAAACCCTGAGATGTCATCAACCGAGAAGTGGACAGAAAGACTGCAGCAAAGGGCAAAACACCAAGGCAGAAGAAAGTTCACAATGTTGGACAGCTGCAGAAAATCAGCTATTTTCACTCTTTTCTCGATTCATTGTTTAGTAAGAAAATGATAAATATACTCATTACAATTTCTCATAAATTAGGTTGATATTTTTAAATTGCTTGTTTTTTTTTTCAAAGGTATTCAGCTAATTATCATTGAAGTCTAAGAAAACCATAAAATATTCACATTTGTTAGTTTCTTTCATGGCCTCAGGACTTCTTTGTTTACTTCAAATGTAACTTGTGCATGTTTATTCATTTAGTGTTATAGGTAGACTCAGTACTTTGACATAATGTTGCTTTGTTTGGCAGTTTTAGTTTATTTTATCGCTGTTAGTTTTGCACAGATGGCACTAGTAAAAGTGATGTAGTGTGTGTGATTTAGGAAAGTGGGAGAACCCCTGTGTGTTTGTTCTTGCTAATGTCATTATGTTGATTGGTTTATGTTGCTTGGATTATCACCATTAATATTATTTATATATTAGATTTATTTTTGTTCAAAGGTCTGTTAATTTCCATGTTTTGGCTTGAAGGGGTTTAAACTCAATTTAAATCTGAAAAGCTAATCTGAGAACCTGGAACCACTTTTTTTTGCCAGTGACTAATCAATTCTAAATGTACTTGCCAATTATTTTCTGTTGGATGACTGAATACAGAAGATTTTGGGTGGGAAAGACAGAGACATTTCTAAAAACTTATAAAGAATACTGATGGAATCAATTTGCCTCATTTTCCATGGCATTACATCCCTGTGTTGGATTAGCATTAACAAGATCAGTCAATCGCTTAGTCAACTGACAGGAGATTAACTAGGGAATATGAATAATTGTTTAAGTAAATTTTCAAGCCATATATGCCAAACATTTGAGGGTTCCAGCTTGTAAAATTTGAGGATTTGCTGCAACTCTTTGTCTTACATCAAAATAAACTGAATATCTTGGGTTTTTTTGGACTGGACTGGACCTGGTGCCTACATTATCCACAATGAAACTGAACTGTCAGCAGTTCGGAGATGTGGGTCTGTTATGGTAGTAGCGGCTAATGTAGCCTCGAGCTCCCAACCTACAAGCAGATATGATGAGCGGGCTACAGAGGTCTTGTAAACTCACTTCTTTCTAATTCCACAGCCCCAGACTGTTTTCATTTTCAAACTTGTAGTCTTCACACCCAACCAAAGCTGACTGAATTTACTAGACTTCACCCAGCCCTCTACGGAGCTACACCGTTTTCCAAATATGACGCAGTACTCCCCAAGACCTGTAAGCAGACTTTGATGAATATAATCAGTGGAATTTCCTTTTAAAAATTCACTGTATATTTTGGAGCAGGGATATCACTAGGCACCTGCTGACATGAGACATTAAAGCTTAAACCTGCTAAACAGTTTCTATATGAACAGGGAGCCACACAACATGAACCAAGTAACATTTAGGGAAGCTGTTCATGCAGCACATAGGTTAGTTTCATGTTTCACTTCCCATTTTTTGATTTAGCGTAACAGAGGAATTGCTCAGGAACTTCCTCTGAAAGTTCAAAGTGTAACATTATGACTACTTCCATGTGTGTAAAAATAACACTGCCAAGTTTTCCAGTGTAACTTTCACTGCATATGATAAACTCACGTGAGTTCTCCAGACTTCAGCAGGCAAATCTCTGCATCCTGCACTGCAGCACTCAGGTCCTCAGTATCCTCTGATGTGAGGTCTCCTGCACTGGCACTGCTGTTTCTAGAAAATGAGGGAGATATTTCACATCTACACATAATTTACTGTATATTAGTCTGTGGAGAGTTGTTTTCACTTCCACGTTCAAGTATTTTCTGATGATTGGTGTCAAACAAAAATGTAATTGCATCTACTTTTGCTGTCCATCACAAAGCAATGGAAATTTGTATGTATCTGTTGTATCTGAAAGACAGTTCTGTTTAGATATTAATTTCTCATGTTATGGTTCATAATCCCTTTCACTGACTCCATGTGCTACAGTCTCAATTCCGTCATTGACTGCATGTGAGATACTTACAGTTGCGCTGCCCCCTGCTGTCCATGTCCAGGAGAGCAGGCGGTGACAAAAGAGAGGGAATCACTGACCACACTCACTTCTTCCTCTGTGATGATGTCAAAAACACCATCATCCTGTGTGTCACCTTCATCTGCTCCTAGAAAATAAACAATATCTTCATGTTAATTATTGTATTTTCAGTGTACTCTTACTGTACTGTACATCAAATGTGCAAACACCTCATTATTTGACAGATTAGTGCTGCGTATATGTTCATGTTTTTGTGTGTTCCATTACCTGAGACACTGGTCACAGCTCTCCCAGCCTGCAGCAAACGGCTGAAAGGTTTCCCTGGTGTGCTGTTAGTCACTTCCTCCTGTGGGTGGCGCTCCACTACTGCACTGTGCTGGTTATAACAGTCACTGCAGCAGCGCTCTCTGTTGCCGCCCTGTTGGGTGCTCACTGTGTTGCTGCAGCAGTAGTAGCAGAAGGGACGCCCACACAGTCTGGGAAAACAGCAGATACAACGTGATGGAGATGGATAGACTGAGTAAAATGGCTCATTATTTTGAAATGTATCACAGTGTAGGGAGGATTAATTAGTATATAAGAAAGCAAAGCTTCTTTAGGGCATTTTTCAAATCAGTTCCTACAAAGACCCTTTTTATCTTTTAACACAAATAATAAAAGACAATGTGTAAAACACATGCACATCAGGAAATAAAAAAGGCTATTTCATTAACAAATAATTACCCAATAATAAAACAGCATGTATAAAGCTTTTTGAGCTCTGAGATGATGTAGAAATGCTCTGAAGAATTAAGAAGTCACAACCAGTTAAGTACAGGTCTCTAATTGTTAGTAGTTGCACAAGTAGTACTTTGCAACAAACACGAATGAAATGAAAATGAACATGTTCACACTGTCATATCCAAAGCTAATTTTCTCAAAACAGTATATGCATTTCTTGTTGCTTTCACAAATGTATATTTATATGTATGAATACAAATATCATCAAATGATCCAGTGATTGCACTGCTCACTGTGTAAATTCTCACATAAAACCAACTGTCAAAACCCTTCAAACTTAAACTTTTCATAAATGGGACAGTAAGTGAACAGAACTGGGAACAGCTTAATCGTATTGGTCATCATCAAATTTTAGTGCACCTCATCACATAGTGTCAAATTTAGTTTACAAGTGCAATTCAGGTACTATCTTTACACAACACTTATCGCCATATGGAGTGAGTTTTACACAGGCAATGCAGTTTCTGAAGGTGGAGTTTTTATGGATACCACTCAGCCGGCTATGGAAGATGTCTGACTCACTTTTGGGTTACTGCGGGTTAGTCTAAATGGGAAGTGAAATACAGAAACAAAACACCACTGGACCTCGGTGACACAGTTCCAGTTGACTGTTTTGATCTAAGCAATGACAAGAGGAAATTAAATTTTTGTGGCAGAAATTAATTACTTCTGAATTATGAGTTAAATGTTTTGCATGAGTAACAGTCTTTTGCAGAAAATGTTATATTATTTGTGCCACACAGTATGAACTCATGCAGTGTCTGCATTCAAGTGTTTTCCAAAAGAGTTTAAGACAATGTGCTTTAGCAATCAAAAAGACATTCAACTACTAGTTTAAATGTAGTAGCTCCGACCATAGTTTTACTGGTTGTCATAGTTACATGTGTATGTATTTCTAATACAGAGGACCATCTGACCTGCAGTTGTACTTGCGGAGCCACCAGCTGAACTGACTGTGACAGCCCAGACAGTAGTTCACGTCTCTCTCCGTCTCCTCATCCCGCAGTTTCTGCTCAAACTCCAGGGCATCAGTTTTCTGCCAAAGTGCATCTTTCTCCCTTCAAAGAGCCACACCAAGCATATTTGCATAAGCACTAAAATCACACATTAAACCGATGATTACACAAGCTGGGTGGTTTGGTTGTAGCCATTTGAAAACGCAAACCCAGAAACATTAGGCAACAAATCTGGGCATCGCGGCTCAACCCTGCTTAGAGCATATTTCACTCAAATCGATCACACTAACAAGAAAAGCAATGAAACAAAAACACATCAAAAGCTAAAGTAGATCAGAGTAAACAAATGAGTAAATAAATATGAGATAATGTGAAGTATGTTTATACCTGATGAGTTCTACGAGTCTTTCCTCCAAATTGATTTTGGTGCGGTAGAGGTCATCGAGTTCAGCGGCGGTCTTGAGATCAACGCTCTGTTTGTCCTGCATGACTCTCCGTAGATTTTCACTCATTTCCTGACAGGTCTGCTGAGCTGCTGCTAGACTCTCCTCAGACCTGCATGCATACACACATAAAACAGATGATTCACAGTCCAAAATTTATGAGACTTCTCAGGTGAATTTGATTTTATCCGTGCAGTTGTTATTTTTAGGCTTGAATTTTAAAACGGCAAGAACAAGAATCACAAATTCCTCGAAAAAGCATACATGAAAAAACAAAAACAAACAAACATTCAGATTTTTTCACAGAGCTTTAATTTGGTCCAGAATGTGTGATTATGAATACAGTATCTCACCTTGATAAATTCCCTTTCAGATGGATTATCTCGTCTTCTTTCTGCTGGATGAGACTTTCAGACTTGGCCATCTGGATGTTTTTCTCCTCAATCTGTTGGTAATATCTCTGATTCTCAGCCTGCAATCAGCACAGCAAAGCAAGACATTATTTCTGGTTCTTTGGGAATTATGCTTGTGACTGTAACATTATGATTACTTCAGTTGATAAAATACACAATATAACTGCAATTTACATTTTCATTTATCAATCCCAGTTACACAAAAACACATATTCGCATATGCACTTTGTTGGAGGCTTCCTGTTGTAGTGTTGTCTGCAGTTGATGCAGATGCAGATGGTTTCATTTCCATGTCCAAAACCACTTTGAATGTGCGGTGAAATCACTACATGAGCTCTTTGACCACAATTTAAAACCTTGAGTGATTAAGATTACCCTTTAATGTCAAAGTGAAAGCAGATCTCTACAAAGTAATGTAAATTAGTCATAAATATAAAACACAAATACTTGTTTACATAATTATTTGCTTAGTTACAGGCTTGTATGTGAACATGCTATCAGCTATCAGCAGTATGTGAACATGCTATGAGCTTTGCACATTGACACACTAAATTCTTTTTTGGAAAACTGCTCAAGCTCTGTCCGGTTGCATGGAATTGTAAAATCTGGACTCTGGCTCAGCCACTCCAGGACATTAATCAACTGATTTGAGCTTTAGCTTTTTACTTGGGGTCACTGTCTTACTGGAAAGTCAGTCTAAAGGCCAAACTAATTTTTGGTTTCATCAGACCAAAGAACCTTCTTCCAGCTGACTTCAAAGTCTCCTCTCAATCCATATAATCAGTGTAGATGGAGTTACCTGTCTATGATATACTGTAGTACCAAACTTTGTAAGTAGCAGGTTATCCTCTCACCTTTAGCTCTCTGAGTTTGTTCTCCAGATCGACCACTTTCTCCTGCTCAGTTGTCAGCTGTAATCTCACTTCTTGTAACTCTTGGCTCAAACTCTGGATGAGAATATAAATAACAAATTAATTACAAATTAATCACACTGATGACCTAAGAAAAATGGTAAAAATTCAGACATTGCAGTCGATTTGCTGATTAACATCCATGGTGGTTTCCTGTTATTCGCTAACATAAAACAATCAAGCACTGGACCTAAGTAACGTGGTCCGACACTGATCCTCTACCCTTGAAAAGCCAGGTTTGTTGTGTACATGATGTTTAAGATATCAGCACACTATCACGGTTATTTAAGTGCATGTGAACACAATGAAGCATACAACATTTATATAGTTGAGTTTGTGTCTAACCTGGAGCTGGCTTCCGTGGCTCATGGCCTGGCTGCTGAGCTGGAAGCGAAGCGCCTGGATCTCTTCCTGGTTTGTCTCCTGCACAGTTTCAGCGTCCTGCTGGGCCTTGCTCAGCTTCTGCAGCTCCAGCTTGGTTACTTCCTCATTATGGAGCTGACTGAGGAGTTGCTGGTTCTCTTGACGAAGCTGTTCCATGCAGCTGTTCAGCCTCTCAGCTTCCTGAGATGCCTCGTCCTCCAGCTCTTGGAGCCTTGTTGAAAGGCTCTCCCAGCGCAGACGGGCCTCTTCGTTCTCAGCGGTTAGCATGCAAACATGCACACCGAGCTCAGCTGTTTCTGTGTTAGCTCTATGGAGTGCTTCCCTGGATTCACTATTCTCCAGACACTGGGCCTCATACCGCAGCTTCAGTTTATTAAGTTCCTCTCTGGATGCTGTCACCTCTGCAGCCAGACTTGCTCGAGCCTGAGCCTCACCGTCTCGCTCACGGACAAGAGCCTCCTCTCGTTCCCGGGAGCGAAGAATCTCATCCACGTGCCGGCGGTTTAGCTCCTCCACCTGAGCCTTGAGTTGTTCTGCCAAAACACGGAGGTCCTCTCTAGAGGCCTCCGTCACCTCCTGTAGGGCCTGAACTTTCATCCTCTCCTCAGTTCCTGCCAGAAGCTGAGCCCTGAGCTCCACCACCTCCTCCTGGAGCCGGTGCACCTCCCTTAGGTTGAGCTCCAGTTGAGCCTCAGCTATCACCAGCCTGAAAGGGGCCTCTTTGGTTTCCATTGAGGAAGTCTGATGCTCATCGTGAAGCTTCTGCATTTTTTCATTGCTCTCTGCAGCTCCTTTTTCATCATGCAGCTCTCCAGTCCTGCTCTCCAGGTCCTCTGCTCGAGCCTGCAGAAGCCCACATTTAACGGTCTGATCTCTGAGTTTAGCCTCAGTTTCCTGGAGTTTTTCAAGTAACTCTGCTTGGCTTCTTTGGGACACTGTGAGGTTCTTGTCCAGCTTTGCAGCTTTGGTGGTGAGAGAGTCCAACTCCTGCTGATTTCTTGCTAACTGTTTCTTCAGCAATGACTGAACCTCAAGAAGCTCCCTGTTCTCATGCTCTAGCTTCTTTAATTGAGCATCTGATACTTCCTTCTGGACAAGTGCCTTCTGAACAGTCTCCTCCAAATGCAGGTTTTCATCTAGAAGCTTCTTCTCCCGGGCCTCCACACACATATTTGAGGCCTCTACTCTACCTTTTAAGTGCTTCTCAGAAGCCCTCAAAGAAGCTAGATGATCTAACAAGGCTGTCCTGCCCTCTGTCAGCTCTGTAATGCTCTCCTCACTCTTCTTTACTGTTTGGAGTAGCTTAGTGTTTATTTCCATGAGATTGCTGCATTGGGTTTTGTAGTCCTCAGTGTTCTCAGGTTCATCACAGGAAGTGACTTCATTATCATTAAGTTTAGAGCTCAGGCTTTCCTTCTCAACATTTAGCTTCTCCACCTGCTCCTCCAAGTGTTTTATTCTCTCTGAACTAACAGTTAGCTCTTTCTCTCTGTTTTTTAGGGTTTTTCTTAAATCCAGGATCAAGTTCTCAAGTTCCTCATTCTGGCCACCACTCATGCTACATCTCTGCTCCACCTCCTCCCTCTCTTCTTGCAGTCTTTTCCTCAGTTCCTCTGCCTGTCGTTCCCTGCACTCCAGCGACGCTTGTAGATCCTGAAGCTGGGCTCTCAGGTTCCCTGTCTCCTTCTCTTTCAAACTCAGCGCCCCCTGAATTCGACCGACAACCCCTTGGAGCTCCTCCAACCGTTTGAGCGCCTCATCCCGTTCGTCATCAGCTCCAGCTTTTACTTCAATTAGCTTCTCCTCACTGTTTCTCAAGTCCTCTTCCCTGAGTTTGAGTTCCTGGGATAGACGCTCAGAGTGCCTGGCCCTGTCTTCAGCCTCTCTCTTTGCCTCCAGCCTCTCCTCCTCTGCTGTCTTAAGTTTATCCAGGAGTTCCTGGATTTTCCAGGCTGAGTCACAGTAGCTTGCCGTTTGTTGGCCTTTTTCTTTAAGAGCTTCATCCAACTTAGAGAGAAGCTCCATGTTTTTGTTCTCAGCAGCTGTGAGTCTGTCTTGAAGTTCACTGTTTATTGCTTCCCTACAGGTGTGAATGTGATTTGCTCTCTCCTGATTTCCTGCTTCTTGGTTACTTTGGGCTTCCGTTGACAGTGAGTTGCCAGAGGACTTCTGAGCTGCTAGCTCTCCTTGAAGGTTTTCAACCACACCTTTCAGCTCAATAGCCTCCTTGCTTAACTCCTGAACCTGAACCAGAAGCTCCTGCTGTCTGAGCTCAGACTGGTCGAGCTCAATGCGCAGATTCTCTGCGATGCTGCAAGGAGAAGGTTCCCCCAGTTCTCCCAGTTCACCAAGGAGACTGTGACTCAGGTCTGGGATTGGAAGAAACTCCTGTGCCTGGCCGGTGGATAGAACAAGAGAGCTTTGGTCAGATGTTTCTATGTCATATTTACAAAAAGTTTTTTGTAAAAAGAAACAGCACATTAACATTTGAACAGAGGCTATTTTTAATGTCTGTTTGCTGCAAGAGTTGTATATACTTCTTTTCCCTTCAGTAATCAACAAACTATGTTTTTGACAAATCTATATTGGTGTGTGCATGTACCTGTGACTGTGAATAGCTGCCAACCAGACTGTTGATGCTGGAGCAGCGACTGGGAGGCTTCCACAGGAAAGCTGGTGAGGCTGTGCCTAATGTTCGCCTTTAGCACAATGAGATACCACATATTAAGATCATTTAACAGCTGATAAAAAACAGACAAACACGACATCCAGCTGAAAAAAAAAAAAGAGGAACTTGTTGTTCTTTGTCAGACAGTGTTCTGTTAATGCATATACCAAGAACACTCAACTTTCGTGTAAGTTTTTGAGAAAGAAACAGGAAATTATGGTTGACCAGTTATATTAGTTACAGTCATTCTAGTTTGTTTTTTTTCCTCATATGAATTTCCTTAATAGAACTGCTAAAAACCTGATGACTTGGGGACCTGACAAACTGCTAAAAATCGAATTTGAACACATGTACACTCTTGTAGTCCCTTTATTATTAAGTGCACCTCCAATATCCAATACCTCCAATCAATCCAATACAACTGTCTGTTACCTTGCTGTATCACCTATATTACTAAATGTTCAATTGTTTGTGAGAATAATGTGCTTGCCTGTAATTTACAACTGTAATTTGCATTTCTGAATGTTCAGCTGACTTCCTGTGTACTGGTGTTATTCTACGAAAAGCAATTAAGCACCATCTTTATTTTTCCTATAATAAGCACCAAATTACACAGTCTTCCCATTAACTTTCTCAAAATTTCTAACTACATGTCACAACAACTTCTCTGTTGTTGTG
The DNA here is from genome assembly GCA_033238685.1 of Lates japonicus. Classification (NCBI taxonomy): domain Eukaryota; kingdom Metazoa; phylum Chordata; class Actinopteri; family Centropomidae; genus Lates; species Lates japonicus. The sequence goes on along the minus strand of BRZM01000010.1, from coordinate 7,200,836 downwards.
ACATGCTACTTAGGCTACTTAGGGGAAATGACAGGCAGAACAAATATGTGCCCTGAAGTTCTTGCTAAAAAGAAACTACAAAAAATACAGGGGGTGTTCACAACATCATAAATACTGTATTGGCACAGGCCAATGTGATCCAACAAAATGGCCCTCAAAAAAAGCAATTCTGCATTTATGAATAATGTCATCTTTATTTTTGCTTATAGTGTGTGTGGCAGATGTCAATTCAACCCTTTTCAGGTAATTTTTCAGGACATAGTTGTCCTGCTGTTGTAAGTGTCGCTGCACTGCATTATACAGCATAAATAATAATCCACATAATGTGCTGTGTAAGAACAACAACAGTGACTGCTAACCGATGACAAGGAAGTGAGAGGTTTTGGCAAAGGAGTTGACGTGAAGAACGGCAATGAACACTCCCACACTGTCAGCCCCTACATCCTCTTACACACACACTCATTTACCCACACTCAAGCCAAACAAACAAAAAAAAAACCTGGGGTGGGGGCATGAACGTGTAGGTCATTTTTCAGGCCACCGTTTGTGCTGTTGTAGATGCCTTTGCATTGCATTATACAGCAAGATTTAAATAATAATCAAGATAGCATGATTCAGTTTAACAACAACATAAAATATGCTGTCAAAAAATTGTGGCCATCGCCTGTAGAGTGACTGCAAATTGCTGACAAGGAAGTGGAAAGTTTTGGAGAAGGTGTTGACGTGAGTAACACTGATCAACACTGTCCACATCCACATCCTCTTAAACACACATTTACACTCACTAAAACCAGAAAAAAAGGAGCTGTGAATGTGCTGAGTGATCAGATAATTAAGTGTTTCTTCACATTTTGAAATATGCAGAACTGCACCATAATGTCACATTAGATGCACTAAACTGGTGTGCTATTTCAAATTAATTTAGGTCTCTCAGATCACTTAGCAAATTTTTCCTCCTGACCCCAGGTGGATCTATAACCTTTAAACTGCCAACAACAAGAGCACCACCCAGAAACATGTTTGTGATCAGCCAAATGAAGGAAACTGCTGATTGGAAAAGCATGAGCAGATAATTGTAGGCATTTGTTACCTTGCAAAGGCTGGCCAATCTGCATCGAGGTCGTAACCTCTGGCCGCCACGTCAAATTGGATCTGGTTGAGCTCATAAAGATGGTTGATTATGTCAGCAGTGAGGTGAGACTTGAGGAATGGACTCCGGGCATAATACCAGTCACTGCATGGGAAGAATACAAACACAGCAAACATGACACACAATATAGAGTTTAGAATTTGGTATGTTAATGTTTTTTAAGCTTGAAAATATTGATTAAAGTGATCAAAATGTCTTTAAAAACAAAAACAAAAATGACTACCCTTGGCCTAAAATTACTATACCTTTTGTAAAAAGACTAAAACTAAATCAAAATCAGGTGCCAACATTAACACTGATTAATGAGCTGCAGAGGTGCTAGCAGGCAAATTCTGTTACCTTTGCCAGGCTAGCTGTTGGCCCCTGTTTCCAGTCTTGATACTAAGCTAGGCTAATCGACACACACACACACACACAATGCAACTGAGGAACAGATGTGTGTATGTGACTGAATGCCTCTTGAAATAGAAATAAAAATAATAAAAACCCATCCCGGTTAAAAAAACATCAAATAAATTAAAAACCAAAATCAACATTTGGAAGACAGAGGAAGTGAGAGGTGTATGTAGGTGTCAGTGGTTTGGTGTGGGGGTTTTTGGTTTTTTTTTTCCCTGTAAAAACGGAAATAAGACATAAATCAGGAAGGGAGAGTCACACTTCCTGAGAAAGGATGCCATCCAAATGTTGCCAGAGTTGTAAAAAACACAACATGTCTCGCCAACTTCAAGAGAACAAATATGGAGAATTATGCAAATGTGTGTGCACACGTCTGTCTCTTCTGACCTTGTGACCTTCTGGTTTATAAGACACTGCTGCAGCGTGTCTGCAAGACGCTGGTGAACAAGTGAGTAGCGGATGAAGGCCCTTCCTTTCCCCAGCGACGTCTTTAACTGAGGATGCACAAAATAATGCACTTTAGTGTACATTCATACACGGACCTCACCTCACTGTCAAGTGAAGTGACATTTACATCCTTTTATTGTCAACAGTGGCTGCTCAAATTATCTGAAATCGTTCCTGCTTCCTCAATTTTTTCTGTGTAAATGTAACTACAGTTTCAGAGGCAGAGCATTAACAGACCCATCTTTGAATAAAGCTGCAACTAACCATTATTTTCGTTATCAAGTGATCAGCCTTTTATTTTCTTTATTAGCCGATTAGAGACCAAGATAACGCATTCAAATATCTTCAACAGTTCAAAACAAAATATATTCATTACACTAATATAAAACACATAAAAGCAGAGCGTCCTTGCATTAGAGCAACTGAAACCAGGTAATGTTTAGGTTTTTGTTCTTGAAAAATAACTCAAATTAAATCAAAATAGTTTTTGTTCATTTTTGCTGTCGATCAACTAATCAATCGACTAATTACTGCTCCAGTTTTAAGTAACTTCAATGTGAAAATGTGTTAAAATGTGTCCTGACAGGGAACATTTCTGGACCTCTACATTTAAAGGTCATCACTGCGTAGACAGCATCTAGCCCAGACTCTCAAATACATTGGCAGATGGAGGGATTTACTGTAGGTAAGACAACAGACTCACAGATCCACCATAAGGACACCAGCTGGAGACTCCCTTATGTCTGTAACTGATCACCAAGAAACAAGAAGACCAAAAGAAGAGTAAAAGTAATATCTTAAGTGACAGTTTCCAACAAGTAATTGGCTGTGAGCTGTTATCATCTGAACTATGTTACTTTTGAGGAAGGGCACACTCACACATGTAAATCCCTAAAGAAACAATAGACCACAGAGATGTCTTGCAAGTGAAGATGACTTCATAAACATAAGATGAGACATGTGGTCTGCAGCAGGACTTATTCATTAATTAGCTCTCTCATGTTAAAAACCCTACAGAATTGAACAAAGCTTAAACAATTAGTTGAATATCTGACAGGCTGAGCAAAAGAAAATTAACTGGCAACTATTATGATAATCAATTAAAAAGTTTTAGTTCACTTTTTGAGCAAAATGTTAAACATATGCTTGTTGCAGCTTCTCAAATGTGAGGACTGGCTGGATAAAACAAGCTACAGTCATCATCTTGGGCTCAGAGAAATTATCATGAGCATATTAATCGATTAATCAAGATAACAAACTGTAGATGAATCAAAAACCATAAAATACAGAACCATAATACATTAGTGTACTATAAAAAATATCAATTATGACACAGTGGGCTGTGGGCAGACACTAAAGTAAAGTCACTTTAGTCTTGACACCTCTTGTTTTCATGTTGAAAAGATGACACATCAGATTATTAGCAAGACACATCTGAAGACCAAAGGGCATATCACTGGGTAATTGGGAAAATAATTGGCAGATGAAAATAAAAATAACAATTTGTTGCAGCTCTTCAAGACACCATATTATGCCAACATACCAAATATGTTGGTAATACCTTTACCTACCCTTTTCTTTTTTTTTCTCCTTTTCTTTTTTTTGGTAATTTTGTTTGTTTTGTTTTTTTAATGAACAATAGTCACATCTTACATTCGTTACTTCGAGGATCTCAGATTGCTTCAGATTATCGGGGGGTTTTAGAGTGAAAAGCTCAAATGGTTTGTTGGTTAAAATGTTTAGTTAATTGACAGAGGAATGAATCACAAATATTTAGAAAGATTGATTCATTTTCAAGACTTTTTCCAAGCAAAAAAGCCCCAGAATCTGCTGGTTCCAGCTCCTCAAACAAGAGGAGTGAGAATAAACTAAACATCGTCAAGCTGAACCATTTTCCTACATTTTGTAGACTAACAATTAATCAAGCAAATAATCACCAGGTTCAGTGATAATGAAAATAACCCTCATTTACTGTGCTTGTATATGCCAAACCCCCATGACACAAAAAAATCATTAAAATCAAATTGCTTTACACTATTTAAATGTTTTTAAGCAACAAAAACCTAAATATCTGAATGTTAAACAAGCTATAACCTAAATAAAGTACAAACTAGGACTAATTCAACTACAGTTATTCCAGTATGAAGCTCACCACAGTGAATTCCCAGGACAGAAGGTGAGGTACAAACAGTACAGGTGGTACAAGTGTAAGGCAGCAAGTGAATTAGAGGCACTGAGTCTAACTGTGCCTGACTGACCAGAGGATTACTTAGATGGTTGCATAGTCACTGTGTATTTATGTGCATGTGTTGCATGCCATGGCAGTGCCGAAGACAAGAAGAGTGTGACTGTGTATGTGTGTGTGTTGCACAGGACGGATTACCTCAGGGATGGACTTAACAAAACGGATGCCATCGTTAGCTCCCTTGATCTTAATCAGGCAGTCGCAGAAGTAATCCCAGTAGTCTTTCCTCTGGCCAAGAAAGGTTGTCTTCTCTTTCTGGTCAAACTAAGAAACACACAGCATCTTATTATAGCAATGTCACTTCAGGTCTAGACCCTTCCAAATACACTCAGGAGATTAATTATATGGTTCTGCTACAGACGTTTACATTCATTTTTTTCCTGACTTTTCTCTAATTTTTGCTGTTATCCTGTGACATAGTTGCAGTTTCACCTTTGTAGGTCTGAACAGCCATTAACACAAAACTAATTAGAACAACATGAAAAACAATCACTCTTTGGTGGAGTTGATAAATGCTCATTAATATGAGCAAGCTATGATGAGGGATCATAAGTGCTTTAACTCAAGGGTTTACAACCCAAAAAGATTGGTCTAGAGCACTGGTTGCTTATGACCCTTTGTAGACAAGCAATGCTCATTCACAACCACCTGTCACATATATTTGAGATCTGAACAGTCAGTGGTTCATCCAAAAAGTGATGTCCCCTTCTCAGATTGCATCATTTTGTTCTTTTAAAAAAATGAAACAGTATAACTCATTTACAAGAAAAAAGCAAACGTTTGAGAAAATGTTAAGACCATGAAGAAGAAAATTTCATATTTCTTATTCTTTCCTAAATTAGAAATCATCCCAGGACCCCTTAGATAAATCTCATGGCCCCCATGAAGGAAGCCACTGGTCCAGATAGTCTGATGAGCAGTGTTAGCACACTTTCCAATTCCTACTGGATCATCCAAACAAACTAAAGTAATACTTTAGTGACTGACATTTTGTTGTAATCACTGTTAGTTCCTTTAATATCAGATTAACACTCAGTTTGCAAATTAGAGATAACATCTGAAACATTTAGTCAATTATATGATTAGCCAGTTGCCAGAGAAACAATCTGGGACAACTGATTAATCTTGTGACCAATTTTTCAAACAAAAAATGCCAGACATTCCTTTGACTTAGATGGTGGTAACCTGAATACATTTAGCTTATTATGGTCTGACATTTTATAGACCAAATGATTAATCAATTAATCAACAAGGTATATGGCAGATTAATCAGTATAAAAACAGTTGTTATCTGCTGCCCCAAACATAGGTACCCTACCTGTAGGAGATATTCTAGTTTATAAAAGAACTTGTGCAGGCTGGGGCTGTCATCAGTTATGGGTTCTCCGCACTCCCTGTGCTCTTTACTCAACTCCAACACAGCATCTAAACAAAACAGTGACAGCGTTATTAACACATCTGAAAATCTGCACACAATTTTTGCACCCATGACAATGTTTACAACATATCTATCAGGCATTAATCCTCATCAGTCACAAAACCTAAATGTTGCAGTTATTCTGGGAGCAAGATACTGTATGCAGTTTCTACTACTGTTAGCCATGTTATCTCCTATTTGGTCCATTTTTATTTCTTGTTTTTCTCTCTTTTTTTAAAGATACTCCTTTGCTTGTATACCTGATTCAAAAACAACACATAAAACAATGCTGCATGGCAAACATGGAGAAACACTGTACACTGTAAGACAGATGTTTATTGTACACGTGGGCAGCTTAAATACCATGCAGATCTCTGATTATCCTCTGCAGTTGATTATCTCCAACCGATGAGCAGGAGGCCATTATGGGGAAAATGTCAGGGAATTCTGTATGTAGGGTTAAAACAGAGAAATTGTAATTATTTTTGCATCATATATCAGAAATGTTCTCATTATTTAAACACTGAAACACTGTTCCTTACATCCCTGCATTGTCAAGAATATACTGTCACATGCTGTTATTATAAATAAATAACAGCATGGGACAGTAAAAATATGCCAAAGCTGTTAGTACCAGTGGGAGGTAAACATAAAAATAGTGCTGCTCTAAATTAGTTTCCCACTTGCTGTCAAAATCTAAGTCCTTTCATAAAAACAACACTGAGTCCTGGCTATTTAGAGCTGATGAGGCAACTCAAATATTACACAAAGAGGGTGCGTGAATTTCTTAAGATGACACAGTGAAGAAACCACATTAACTAGCCAAGTTATCAAAATTTGCCTGCGAAGGAGGTACAGCATTTACATCATGACGACAGGTGAAAGCGTATCACTGTTTGCAGCAACAGTGTCCTTTTCACGCCTCACCGACAGAAGATTTATCTACTGTTATCTACGGTCGCCATTACAAACCAGAAAAGTTGACTTATAGTACTTTCAAACCGCTTTAAAATACAGCAAACCGCAACGTAAACATGAGTTTGTCAAACCTTGCGAGTGCTAAATGACATGCACCTGCTCTCAGCTCTTCATTTCCTGGTCTTTTTTAACGTCAATTTCTGTTACAAGCCGTCGCAGTTTGGTTGTAAATGAAGCAAAACGCCTTAATGTTAAATAAAGATTTAAACGATAAACGTACTTGAAGTGTAAAATTGTCCAGTGTGTCCAGTTTGTAGGTGATACAGCAGAAACTTGCTACTGCTGGGGGCGGGCACTGTGAATGATTGACAGGTCTAACGGTTAAATAGGCACCGGCTTCTGCTGGGATCTGTCCTAGTTAGGTTGAGAGACAAACGGTAAATAAACAGTACACTGAGACGTTTATGCTGCTTTACTAACCCAATATTTTATGAAATATATTATGAGAATATCAGTAAAAACTCATGTGTCATGATACGCTCGTCAGTATCTTATCAAAACCTTGTGACTCGATACCATATGTCGCTGACTAATAGCCTAAAAAACTAATGGCATTAATTTGAGAGGTGTCTCTATTATTTTGTCCACCACAGTTAAATCAGTGAGGGTAGAGTTAATAAAAGAAACACCTCTCGGTGTCATTTTCTTAATTTCATTAAATGATTATAAAAGAACTAGGAAGTTAAGCATTCAAATTAGCCTATAAGTAAATCAATGGATGGATAGGCTATATAAAAATGACAAAAACAAAACAAAACAAAACAAAAAAACAAACACACAAAAGAATGTACAAACATTTCAAAGCATTTTGGCAAAGTCAGTTCCTAAATGCTGTAAAAGAGCAGATATTCTCAGCCAACTCACCATGTATAAATACATTTTTAAATAAATTAAGCAACACTGAGGAACATTTCTGTTCACATGGGGTTACATAATGCACACACAGTTTATTAGTTAGTTTTTTATATTTTCTTTCATTCAAATGGGAACAGACTGTGCAATGGTATAATGAGCTTATATCATATTTTGTATTACTTGTTCTGTTATTTGTTGATAAGTTTATTCATCAGTTAGCTCACTGTTTGGATAATTGATTAGTCTTTTGGTTCAGTTTCTCAAATGTGAGAATTTTCTGCTTTTCTCAGTTTTATATCAATGTAAATGGGATATCTTTTGGTTTTGGACTGTTGGTTACTGTATGTTCACTGCTGTTTATTGCAGTTTAAGTAATGGAAACAAACTCATAAAACGTTGTGAGATCCTCCAACATGGGCAGATAGCAAAGTTACTGAGAGGTTAAAATAGTTTACCTGTACTGTTACAGGTGAAAGAGTCAGCTGACAGTTATACACAATGGATTATGTCTTTGTGTTTTTAATTCTGAAATTGTTTAACAGGCTCCAAAAACAGGTGTAAATGGTTAAAGGGAACTTGACCTCACTTGTCTTGTCATCGAATCATGGGTGTGGATGATATTTGATTTCTGTTCACCTTTGTGGTTGATACTTAAGGAACAATTCCTGGTTCGCCAGGTTTTGACTGATATTTGCATTAAGGACTCGGGCGTGTGCACGACCTGTGTGAAGGTACAGTATGTTTCCACATTTGTCAAGTATTTGTTGTAATGGGGGGGTCTATCACTAGGTTGAACTCCACGATATTAAACTTAAAGCAGTAATACAGTTTTTTTTATTTTGTGGATCAATAATCTGATGATCAAACAGGTAGAGGTATGTTTGTTCATTTAACCAGCCAGTCTAACAGGACAGTAAGAAAGAAAAATCTATCACTTAATCTTAAAGTAGGTTCACAGAAACATGCTCATGGTGAAGTTTGAGAGAGTAATAGGAACACTTGTTTATGTACAGTGATCATTGTTAGGGAAATGTTTACAGGCCCTGAGAGTACAGGGGCCTGTTTTTGAACAATGTAGATAATGTACAAATAATGTTGTATAAATGATCAAATTTATTCACATTTAAATTGAACAGGGAATATTTTAAGCAGCAATATTAACATGAGAGGAATATTCATATTCAGTCTTTGCTGATTCATATTTTTCTTTGTTATATACATTAGTGGCTTTTTTTAGTTGTCACATCATGCTGAAAATTCAGTTCAGTGCAACTCAGTGACAACACAGCAATCATTTAACGCCACAAAGACCAAAAGGGAAACAGAAATACCAGGCTGGTCCTCAAAACATGGCCCAGTAAACTCTGTTGGCTAATTGTTAGCTTAATCACATATTAATAATTGTATTTTGTATTTTATATATTTTGTTATGCATTTAAAATCACACAAGGACTTGTTATACACAAGAGTTATTCACAACAATACCATCTTTAAAATTTTAATCAGCCCCACAGTGAAAGATGCTAAAATGCATGTGTGAAGGTCTGAATGATACAATAACTCCTACAAATTAAATACATTTTCACTGTTGAGCTAATAGTTTTAAAGACTGACCCTGTGGTTGTGGTGTGAGTGACTCTCTAGCCAACAAATTTGACCACCTGTGTATAACAAGTTTATGTTATATAACAGAGTTTATTGTGCCATGTTTTGGGGAAGATGAAAAACAAACAAGTTTGTGGATATAAATGTGGAAATTAACCAAACTCCTGTTTTTCCTTTTTATTTCAAGATGGGTGAAATCATAGCCTCCATAGGTGAAATAATTACAAAAAATAAATTAAATACAAAAAAGCAGAAAGTGGTTGCGTGGTGTCACAAGCTGCCGCTGCGGTGCCACCACCTGTCAGTGCCGCTAGGATGATCCTGGCCTTTCTCCTCCTTGTGGTAGCAACTTCTGGTTAAAGTATGGTACCTTCTGCCATTGAGGTAAATAAAGGCCCCCATCACTGTTAGAGGAAGTACGGTATTAGCTGGTGGCACCACGCAAATGTGTTCTACTTTTTTGTATTTTATTCATTTTATGTCATTATTTCCCCTTTGGAGGTTATGATTTCACCAGTTCTGAGATAAAAGGGACAAAAATACACTCTTATCTAATCTTCCATTTTATCACTAAAGTATTTTTGAGTGTTGTGTAAACATAATTGCATGCAATGCAAGTACAACATAATTATACAATTGAGCAATTGAGATTATTGAATCTAATTTGATGTATTTGGATTTAACCCTGTTTTTGAATTTAGATTTTCTCTTGTTGAAGGAAAATGGGTTAAACTGAAAGCAATACCATTGCACTAATGAAAGCGAAAACCAGTCCCTGTAATGATTATTCCACTGACTATGAAATGAAATATGTATACATCAATCATCAGGCATTTGAGCAATCTCATAATTCAGTTTTCTTCTCCATTGTGATCCTCAGTCTGTTTGGCATAAATATCCTGTCATTGCGGATTCTGGCCAAGTATGAGAATCTCAAATCCTTGACTCAACGCTTTCATCCTGAACCCAGCTGTATCAGATCTTCATCAAGTAGGGCTCTGCCCTGGGCCTACTACTACATGTACGATGGACTTTAGGGAGATTGCATGCAAAGTAGTCAGTTTTGTCTTTGCGTTGGTTTCCTTTTACAGCAGCGTTTCTCCTCATCCTGATGACCGCACATCGCTATGTAGTTGTCATGAATCTCTGTCTGACATTGTGTCAACTACAGGCTTTTACAGTGTCCTAGTATCTATGATCGTTTGGGTAGCAAGTGTTTTGGGTGCCACTCCTCCAGTTGTCATCTCCACCACAGTGAACCAGAATTACTGTACCTGAGAATCTGTGTACTGGAGCTTGCGGGGAATGTAACCAGCAAAATATTCTCTTATAATGAGTTCATTGGTATTTGTGTTTTGCTACCTCAGATCATATGCAGGTTGTTGCTACCTCACTGTCGTAAAAGCTAAAGAAGGAACAAACTTTAAAACTAATTTTACTCTCATGGTTGTTTTCGGATGGGCGCCTTACAATATTGTAATAACATTTCTACAGTCAATGTATTGTATATAGAGCAAAAACCTGTGAACTCAAAGGAAGTATTGCAGATTGTGACTGCCTCAAAACCGGTACATGCTTTTTCCATTAGTCGGATTTTGCCTTTCACACTGCCGCCTCAACCCTGTGTTTTGCGTGTTTGTAAATAAACTCAAAACCCACTCGAAGAAAAATGTTGAAGAGCTGGGGCCGCAACAAAGGCAGCATCTGCAGTAGACAAAGCCAGACTCACAACCATCGTTGACAAGTGGGAAGAAAGTTCTCAGTGTAGCTGATGTAGCTTGTCATGGAGATCTGACGCTGACATTTGCAATAACACAAATTAACTAAAACCCAGGCTGCACAGGATCTATCTTGGTGTTGTTCTATTGCATATGTCCAGATAAGGGTGGGGAAAGCACCATTATAATTGTTATCTAGTATTTCGCTGAAAAGCATTGGCCAACAGTGCACTTCTTTGGGATGTGGTAGATCAAGATATGATGCAGCTGACATATCCGAAAATTTCATGTGATGAAATCATGTCAATACTGGACCAGACACTTAAAGGAATGCTCAGCACCTTTGTTGAATGTGCATGAAATTTCAGGCTGTTCTGGGGGTGGTGGGTGATCAGCTTTCATAAGAAGCAGAAGTAAAGTAAATGAGAAGTAAAGCTTTCATTTGTATACCGCTGGTATTTCACTCCTCTGTAGTTATGTGTGGTTATATACCTCTTAACTAAATGTGTTGTTGATAAAGAACAGTAAGCCTTTGTATCCCTCTGTTAATATAGATGTGATCAGAAGTGTGATTCTCTTTGATTAATCTATTTTATATCTGTGTGTTCAGATCAATCAAACACTTGAATCACTTACATTTTCACTTTCAGGAGTCATGCATTTTTTTTTTTAGATTATATTTGTTGAAGTGTTGAAATGTATTTTTCATATGACAATATTACCATCAATATTATGTCATCATATACAATGAAATAAAATCTCTCAGTTTAAATTTGAATTGCTCTTTCTTTAACTCTGATTGAACCCTCGTTTCTAGGAAAAAGCTGTAAAAATCATAACCATGACGTCCATTTTACATGAAATATTTGCATGTTCAAACTGAAATAAGTGGAAGCTTTCTTGACCTCAGTGTGAAAACAAAGAGGAACCTCGAATTTGCCCTCATTACAACGTTTCTGTCACAATTCAGCATAAGACGGCCAGCTGATCAGGGTAAGCCGTTTAGTACTTATTGTAATTACCTTCATGTTTATTCCAAACATTTCATGGTTTTGATATATCTGAAGAAATTACCTTTTCTGAAATCATAAATCAGAAAGGTTATAGTTATTCACTTTAGTTTTAATGAATATTTAAGCCAATGTTAGTTTTGTGCTCATGTTTCCTAGAAGACCTACAATGATGAATCACCCACAGTGAGCTCATGGACGAGAACCACAGCGGTCATGTGTGGAATAATATTTCCAGACTGCCAATTTTAACTTTAACCATCACGGGTGGCCTTCTTCATTTGGTTTCATCTTCAGCACCGCAGGCAATCTAGTCTCCTCTCTTGTGTGCTCTTGTTGTTTATGAGAGCCTGAAAACAAGCAAACCTGTTTGTCCTGAATCTGGCCTGCCTGATTTGGTCTTCACTGTCACACTTCATTCTGGGCTGCTGGCACATCCTGCACCACTGTCTTTTGGGGACTTTTGCTGCAAATTGGCGATCCCAACTCATTTCCACACACACAAAGAAAGTAACTCAGACTGTCTGTGCTCCTTTGATAAGAAACACACAGGTATTTAGGTGGGTGGCACAGGAATGCTAATAGTATTAAAATATGTAGGTATGAATAATGGATATGTTTTTGAAAATGTATAATGTAAAGATGTTAGTCCCGTTTTCAGACAGAGATGGGATGCAGACGTGAAATGTTGCTGCAGGCACCCGTTTCTCTTTCAAAGCACAATCTGTTCGCACACGTTCAAAGTGGCTGTGACAATCTGTTGTGGTAGAATGCGACACTTCCATACCCAGAAAGTGATAAGATAAATAAAAATGTGTCAGATATCATATTTAAGTAAGAATCACATCTTTAGCTTGATATACGTATTGTATGAGACATATGATAAACTCTATTTACTGTCTAACAACTGTAACCTTCACTAACTATACACGTCAATATATATTTTATATATATACATATATATATATATAGTGAATAAACATAAACACACTATTTATATTCACTAAAATACTTAAGAACTCTGAAGCAGCTGATATGAACGAAGACTTTTTGAAGGTTTTACCTCAATAAGAAGGACCTCAGAAGCCGGGGAAAAAAGTCACAAAATAGTGTTAGTTTTAAAAAGTGTTTTTGTCACGCACGTGATTCTACTGACTCGCCAACTTTTACGCATTTTTCACAGCAGCTCTGGATTTTTCCCCCCCCCAAGCTTGTAGCTGGGATGATTGACAGTGCTGTGATGTCGTTTTCTCACCTAATCGACACTCTTGGTGTTGATATGACTTCTTTCTCCCTCCTCCCTCATCAACTGTCCTCAACTCCCTGTTGCCTCGCTGTGTTTGAAACCACTTCTCCACTTCACAACCAAAGTGTGGCATAAAAAGAGTTTTTAGAGTGCTCTAATAATTCTGTTTGGTTTATGCCATTTATGTTAGAAAGATTCATGGTTTTGCTTGCCATAGTTCTGTTGTGTAACATGCCCTTTCCATCAGATGACCGCAATGACGACGGATACCAGTCATGTTTGAAATGTTTCTTTTTGGAATTTCAGCCTTTTAGCCTATGATGTGGAGAGGATGTATTGATTTACTTGTCTTACTTTTCTTGTAGGAGCTCATATACACCATTAAAGTAAAGTTTTATGACTCTCATGTCTGTCCGCTAAATATGACACTACAGTCCTGCACGTAACAGTCCACACCGCTAATTTAATACTTTATGTTTGTACCGATCAAACAAAATTTGACATGTCATGTTAGTTTTAGAAGTGCCGGTAGGTGGATTTTGTTATGTCAAGACACAGATCGACTAACTGTTCTCCCGTTTCCAGTCTTTATGCTAAGCTAAGCTAATCAAGAGTTGTGCAACTCTTCTCCATCGCCTCTCATATTTCCTAAAATATCAAACTATTGTTGTAATGTTGAGATAGCAAACAAATATTTTGGATGTGAAGTGGGCGTGTTTAGCCACAATATTACAATGTGTTTATTTATGCTAATTTCAAAAAGACACTTGTTTTATGAAACAAAACAACAAAACGCAGACTTTGATGTGTTTCCTATTTGAAACCATTCAACTGTCATTGGTTTTTTCATTTTTAATGATGACATGAGTCCTCTGACCTTTAAGAAGTACTTATTTTAATCAAAACAATCTTTTCCTAAACCTAATTATGTAGTTTTTGGGTCTAAACGTAGCCAACCCGTTCCATAAGTGTTTGTTATTGTAACAATGGTGACGGAAGTCGGTATGCTTCGGTAAGCCGGTATGCTTCTGTTGGTTGTATCAGAGGCTGAAGACAGACGACCCATGTGGTCATTAAGGTTGGAGAACTTGGCTGACAGGTTACAAAATATTGCTCTGTGAGCTTGTGGCGTGTTTTTTGGTGATTTTTTGAACTTTCAAGAGAGAGAAAAAGTAAAATACACAAGCAGGTTGGATACAAAAATGTAAATACCCCTAAAATACGACTTGAGAACAAGCCAACCCAGTCTCCCGGCAGTTCGTGAAAGTCACGAAACCTAATGTATTGATATTTAGCCTACATGGACAGGAATTGTCCTTTTTTCATGATGGTAACATATCAACTTGTAGAGTCTACAGCAATATTATACTTATTTATGGTTATTGTTTAGGCACACACAGCACATGGTTATTGAAAGGTTAATGGCAGGTTGCGGTCTGATTTAATACAGAAAAAGTTCACGGTAACGTCAGACACAATGTGTTGATTTGAATTTAACCACAACCACGATCTTATCTCACTCAAAGCGCTTTTATCGCCTAAATTTAACCATATTCAGGACTCTGGATGTCAATCCCAGTCTCTCGTGTGATGGTCGTGTGCTTTGTACGCCCACTATCCACACCAGCCTGTGTCCTTGCAGCTATGTTTCTGTAACACTTCATCAAAAATGTTTACAGTTGAAATACACGTGTTTCAAAGCCATGTTCGCTGTCCTGTCCATTTACAGGAAAATTGATTAGATTTCGTGACTGTTTCACGAAATGCCATGAGACTGGGTTGAAAAATTACCATAGAGTTGAATCAACGCCTCTCTAACACAGTCAATGTGTGTTTCACAAATGTTACCCTAAGGATATCACGACATACTGTCGTGTGTTTAACAGATGTTCATATTATTGTGTTTTACCCCGTTTTTAAAAGATTTTACTTTTCCTATGGGAGTCTGGGTGTCAAAACTGAAACTGTAGCTTTAAAAACTTTTGGAGTTTTTGTGAACTGATGCATAACAATTGAATGTTTTTCAAATAAACTGAAAATGAAAGATGATGAATTGAATTCGTAACGAGTAAATTCACCCCTGGCTGTTCAGCACAACTCCACCTTCTTCCCCACTCTATTAAACTCCACTGTAACGTTGCTGGAAATATCTCAACATGACACCATGCCATCTGTGTTTAACCAGTCTTAGCAAGAACAAGCAACATGGTGGGTGCAGTGTTAAATTAGTTTGAGGTTGTTTCAAAGTGAAAATGAATGAATGGCAGCTCAAAATAGAGTCAACACAACAAAGGGAATGAGTACTCACTGATAAAGAGAGCTCAGAAATCTTTGCAGTTGTTTACTACTGGTAAATTTAAATGGTGATGAGCTTGAGCTTCAGCAGATAGTAAGTTTGTTTTTTGTTTTATAATTATTTCATTGTCATGGTGAATTTCACATGTATGAAAGAAATATTCAAATGCTTGGTTGAGTGAAAATAACAATACAACACTGTAAAAGTATGAATCCTTCATTTAAAATCTTACTGAAATAAAAGGACATAAGCAAAATATAATCTTAAGTAACAAATGTAGAACAAAAGTACTCATTATACCAAGTGTTACATATATCACAGGATTGACTGATGCTTTAATACGGGAGAAGTGTGTTTGTTGTTGTGTACATATTTCATAAAGTGTTGGCAGTTTGTTGCAAAAACTTAAATCTTATAAAGGAATTTAAATCCTATAAGAAAACAAGAGAGAAAACAACAAACTGCATTTCAGTTGTTTGCAAATTCTTGAGGCAATTTCTGCCACACAAGTAGATTTTTGTAAGAAAAAAAAGGATTAAGGAAATAACAGGCCATTTTCACAGCAGACATTTTGGCTTGTTACAGCACAAGTGTATCAGTGTCTCTAAAAACTGCTCCAGCTTGTGTCTGGGTCCTGCTATGGTACATGCAGGTTCAGCAGCAGATCTGACTGGGACACTTTATGGACCTGGGCCTTCGTTAGCGAAACTGGTTTCACCTGTGCTGTTCCTGCTGTGACAAGTGACTTGATAAGAGGGAGATTTTTTCCACTGAACAAGGGCTTGTGACTTTGAAACCAATCACACGATTTCCATGAAAAATAATAGTGGTGGAAAATAAAGTGCAATTTAAGTAAAATTAATTTAAGTACAGTTTTGAGATGCTTATACTTTGCTTGAGTTTTTCTATTTCATGCCACGTTATACTTTTACTCAACTACACTGATCTGGCAGCTGTAGTTATTTTTCAGATAAAAAAAAAAAGCTCCTTATTACATTTCATATGTCTATGATTTGTTAGCAGTTCCAGAGTGATTTCCCCTCTAAACCTCCCACATGGTTTCATTTGAATAACTGAGGTTCAAAGAGGTAAAATTATCCATTGTTTCATATAAAAGCAAAGATTAGAGAAAATAACTTTTTGTGTAGCAGAGTTTTGTCTTCTCTTCCTCTGCCATTAATCATCCCACAACCGCAGATTTATCTTGCGACCCCCAACGGAGGGCACCAACCCTTAAGTTTAAAACCACTGGACTAAACCAGCTCCATGTCGAGCAGTTACAGAAGTATAATACTGCTTATATGTTGAAGCGTAAGTAATTAAAATCTAATCATCAATCTAATCATTTGTACCTCTCAGGAAGGACTTTTACTTGTAAAGGAGTATTTACACACTGTTGGTACTTTTACTCAAGTAAAAGATCTGAGTACTTATTCCGCCACTAAAAGATAATGTGCAAAACATGCAAAAATACAAGCCACTATGGCTGTTATTTCTCTGTTTGTGGTATAAAATGGAAACACTCGAGGTAAGTAATTAAAAACTGTACGAACTGTAAGAATAAATATACTAATAACTTAAGTGAGACACAACACTCAGTGTCACCATTATTCTAATAACACAATTTAAGAATTGTCAGAATATTTTTGTATTTTCCATCACCATCTCTGCTGTGGAGTGTAGAGGAGAGATTGTCACTGTCACAGCAGCAGATCTTTGTCTGGACACATCAGGGAGCTCAGCGCCCTCTGCGACTTGCATCATCTGCTGAATGTCACAATGCTGTAGCCATGATGGAGGTCTGCCCTGCCCCTTGCGCCCACCTGAGGGGGTTACAGTTGGCAGCCTTGACTCCTCACCTGACAGGCTTCCAGAAAAAGAGCCACTTGACTGCCAGCAGAAATAGCTTCTTCCTGTTTGGGGGTCGGCCCCCAGTCAAGATGAGGGAAGCTTGGCTCTTTAAGAGTTGGGCCAATTCCCAGACACACTAGCAGCTCGTGCCACAGGGCCCTTTGATTCTGGGCTCTCGATCAGTCACTCTAAATAGAGCTCTGTGCTCTTTCCAGTGGATAGACGGGGTTTAATTTTTATTAAACAGCTTGATACGTAACGTCTACTTTACACGCCGCATGATGTAGTCGTGTGTGGTTAAGTGGCGAGAACATGCTGTCACTTCTGGTTAAGTTAGAGGATGGATTCCCAAAAGGCTAGTCACACTTTAGCCTCGATGTGACAGCGTCAGACTTTATTTTTATCTTTATTTCAGAGCCGAAAAGATTTGGCGATTAATTAATTAGTTGATCAACAGAGAAATAATTGGCAACAATTTTGATAATCAATTAACATTCACTTGTCCCAATTTGTCTCATGAGAAAATGTGCTGCTTTTTTTCTCTTATGTGATTGTAAACTGTATATTTGAAGATGTCACTTTGGGCTTTGAGTCACTGAAATCAATGAATTTGACTATTGTCTGACATTTTACAGAACAATTAGTTGAGAAACGTATTAGCAGATTAATAAATAATGGAAATATTCTTTATTTGTACCTCTACTTTGCTCACTGTGTATGTCTGCCATGGCCTCTGCACTCCATCTGGGTGTTAGGAGGATAATAGCCAAGAGTTTTTTGTGTTTGAGCGTCTCCACATTTGCATGTGTGTGCATGTATTATACATACGTACGGTGCAGTTGAGCGCATCCTTCCCGCAGCTGTGGCTGTTTTCCTTTTGATGAAGGAAAAGCAAACTGATTAGCAGGTCCAGGTAACATCAGAGCAGCAGTTCCCGCCAGTGGCCATGTGATTAAATCACACAGGGCAAGTCTCGGGGAGCCAGGTAATGAAGGGACAGACCAGCGGATGCCATCACACCCTCCTCCTCCGCCTCCTCCTACTCTTCCTCATCAAGTAGCACTGGAGCTCAGCCCGAGCCTGGGACAGGAGGTTGGGTGGAGCTCAAATACCAACAGACACACACACACACACACACACACATGCATGCATGGACAAACTACATTTGCACATGTATGAATCCAGAAGGAGGCTCACACAAAGCAAGAGATAGAGTTAACATATCTGTAAATCAGCCTTTTTATACCAAAATGATGAAACCAGCACAGGACACACTTACTGTGTTTACCCAACCACTCTTGACTGGAGTTAATACAGCAAAAGAAACTCATTTGCACTTTTTACTTCCAAGCAGATTGACTATTTAATAGAGTAATGACTTAAAAACAAAAGCTCTGTAAGTCAACAGTGAGCCAAAACAAAAAAAAGAAAAAGAAAAAAACCCCCCCACAAATCTTATTTTGCAGTCACCCCAAATTTCTCAATTGAACCAAAAATAAGCATTAAAAGCTCTTTAAAATACTGTTGATGGCTTTTGGTTACAGGCAGTCCCCATTCTCATGCCTGGCAATGGTCTTTTATGGCGAGGGACCTAATACAAGATTTCTGTTCTAGTGCAAACACAGTGGCCATGGGCACCAAGGAACAGCTGCCGTATAATTGAATTAACATTCGCCTTCTGCTCCGGCACTCAGCGCTGTGCTGAGAACTCATACACATCCCTCCACGAGCTCCATCAACCTGCCCATGAATATGCATGCTACTCGTGATAAAAATGCGTTCTGTGTCTAATGTTTGTGGAGTTGCCTATATGGCAGATAAAGAGCCATACACTGACTGTCTTGGGAGAGTGACATGGTATACATCAAGTCCGTTGATCATCTTTAGTGCCGTGGGGCCCTCTGAGGCTGAGAGCAGTACCGCTGCTGGAGCTCCAGTGGAATCTGAAGTCTAACAGAGACATCTAGTGGATTATTGACTGTATGTCATGTTCACGTTGCAGATAATGCACGATACATACACCTATCAGCCATACTATTAAAACCACTGACAGCTGAAGGGAATAACATTCATCATCTTGTTACAATACAATGTTCTGCTGAGGAACCATGGGTCCCTCATTCATCTGGATGTTACTTTGACATGTAACACCCACCTAAACATTGTTTTAGACCAAGCACACACCCCCAATAGCAACAACACTCCCCAATGTCAGGGGCCTCCCCCAGCAGGATAATGCTCCCACCACACCACAAAACCTGTTCAGAAATGTCTCCAAAGTAACGTCCAGATGAATGTCAGGACCAAAGGTTCCTCAGCAGAACATTGTGTTATAACGAGATGATTGATGTTATTCACTTCATCCACCAGTGGTCATACTGTAGGCTATGGCTTTCACTAAATGTAACAACTTTCATAGTGATCATTTATACATAAATAAGTACATAGTAAGTTTTAATATTATGTAATATTATTTGACATTATAGCCTGAATCCCTCCTGTCAGCCTGCTTATATATGGGTTAAAAGAAGTGGACTTTTTTTTTTTTTCATTTAGAGACTTATTTGAACGTCTGATGCAAGGAAGGTCAGTTTTCACAAATGATGAGGCCAACAGCTGCACAAGGAGAGGAACACAGAGAGATATGAAGCTCCACAAAATGATCATAAAAAGACTCAAAAGAACCTCAGAAGAGTACAAGGACAAACAAAACAACATAATGTGTGTATTGAGTCTCTTTCAGTCTGGGGGTTGTGCTCCTATGTAGGAGGGCTGAGGGGGTTTATACGTGTCTGTGCCCAGGTGCTCATTGTCTCATAATCAGTCCATGCGTTTGAGTATTCTCATTGTGTAAAATTAGTATATCACAAGTTACAAACCTTAGTTTAATAACCTTATATTCTGGATCACAGATTTGGTAAAGGAATTTAAAAAGCAAAATGAACCAAACCAAGTTCATATAAAATAGTCTAAAAGCAAGGAGTGAGTGAATCAGGGTGGTAATTGTGTGTGTGGATGTTCTAAGGTGCATAAAACAAAAGGTACAAATGCCACCACAGAACTTAATGAATGTCTGTGGGGGAGGATGGAGAGAGTGAGTGAGTGAGTGAGCTGGTCTGGCTCAGGTGTTTCAAGTTGGCACTAACGACGTGCCTGTGCCTGTGAACAAATAAGAGCAGGGATCACCTTATTTTTAACAATATGCCTGGTGTACGGACTCAGAAATAAACAATGCGGTTTTAGTTTTACACTGCTATGAAGTGAGAAAGATTGATTACAAGAGGCAAATTAAAAGAAGGAATGGTTAAAATTAAGAATGAAATATCCTGAATTTTATCCCTGGTTTGGGCCAAGCTCCAAAATGCTGTATCCCACTGTACCAGTGCTGAAAAGATTAGTTGATTAATCAGTTCGTCACTTACATCATTTATCAGTGTCACAAGTAGTTTAGAGCCAATTGAGTGGACTTTTCAGTGTCAGGTAATTTAACTTTTGAAATGAGCAACAGTTAATTTGCATTTCAAAGATTTTTCAGTGAGGGGATCAGATTTATCAATAATGTAAATTATCTCTGTGGCTGACATATATTTCTTTCTCCCAGCAAGTGTGGGCTATTTGTAGGCTATTCAGTTACAAAAATGTAATCTCCAAGCCCAAAATAAGATAACTTGTTGGCTTGATAAAGCCACAGAGGAGATTATTTAACTGTTTTCATACACAGTCATTCTTGTTATGACAAATAAATGGATATTGATGTGTAAAATTGGTGGAGTGCCCCTTTAATATGACACCATGAACTGTGGTGTTGTAGAAATGAAGACAGGCAGACATGATCTGAGCCCTTTGAGTCCAGATTTATTGATACGACTGTGCAGTCACAGAGCATGGTGGCACACACGGCCGCCTGGCCGGCATGGGACAGTGACACACACATGCATGCACATAAAATGCATACGCACGCACCCATTCACTCTTTAGTCATTCTGTCTTATCAGTGATGTATTAGAGGGTAAACAGAAGGTGATTTTACTACTGTTAACTAATATGTCCACTTCATTGTTTTTTTTTAATGTTGTTGTTTTTTTTGTAATTTGATGTGAGAAGTGGAAAAAATGCTTATCTGAAATGTTATTTTTAAATTTTGTTTGTGGTGTGAATTGTTTACCCAACTTTATACAGTCCACTGCATTACTTTTTGTCTCTTTCTCTCTTTCACTCACACACACACACACACACACTCATCTCATCACACTCTCGACAATAGAGCAGGTCACAGTGAGGAGATCAGAAATGCACATTGAGTATTTTTCGCAGCTTCCCACACACACGCCCAGCATCACACACTCACACTCTCTGTTTTACATCCATCTAACCTCAGTGACTTGAAATAGTTTGAGATCAGTCATTACAGAGTGATTCAGACTAAATGTATGAACAGAGCATTAAACAAACAACAACAATCTGTCTAGTAACTGCTATAAACAATTACTAGAAGTCTTTATACGTCATAAATACAACTATGTTTCTGATTATGGTCAGTATAAATTCCGTTAAATATTCATACAGTAGGCTATCACAGTAGCAAGTGAAAGATAGAGCAAACTACAAGACTGTACATGTGTTGGTCCTTGGTACAGAAAATATATTCTGCTTCACCAAGTATCAGGCAGGCTATTTTTGAGGATGCAGTAAGTTTTGTTTTTGTTCTCTTTATAAATGGTTTTGCTATGATTGTTACACTTTAAACTTCAAGGTTAAGGGTTTTGAGCCACTTGAAACTTTTCTGACTTCAGAGCCAGGAGTAAAACATATCGATCAGACGCACAGAGGACAGACAAATGAAAAAGTTAGATATTGAAGACGTACTTTGACAATCCATCCCCTGAGTCAAAAAGGAGCAACAGTACAGTAAAACAAAACAACAAAAACATACACTTACAGCACAAACAGTTAAAAATAGATTTTTTTTTCAAATGAAAAGAGCAAAATATACCACAAAATATACCATTAGAAATACTATACTTCGCAACATCAACCGTTGACTTTACAAATAGGATTTTTCCAACAGTGTCTAAAATAAAGTCTTATTGAAGACTCCTTTTAGTGTGTGGATATTGAAGGAAGATATTAATCAAGTTTATTTGACTGCACCGATCAGCACAGATTCAAATGACATCACAAAATCTGATTCTCCCACAGGTGAGAGGTGTGAAATGAAAGTACATGTACAGGGAAGTATCAATATCTCAGCCAGCTGGCTTGCCAAATCACTGACTGTATTTTTAGTAGAAAGTAGCATCGATGGACAAACTATGTCCCAGCATGATTCTAATGTTCCTCTTTGTCATATAAAATGGGGGGAGTGGCTGAAACAAAGAGGCTAAAAAGAATTATAGTTCCTAAGCTAGTTTTATATAAGTTTTAGGGTAATTACTTCACCCTTTTCTGTTGCAGCCATCACACTCACACTCCTCTTGCTTTGTCCATCTAACCTCGTGACTTGAACAGTTTGAGATCAGTCATTATAGAAGTGGTTCCAGACTAAACAAAAGGAAACAGAGCATTAAACAAACAACAAATAATCAGTTCCATAGTAACGTTACAAAACACCACGTTTGAAGTCTTTACATGTCATAAAATACAACTTCATATGTTTCTGATTATGGTGATTATAAATTCTGTTAAATATTCATACAGTAGGCTATCCGTATGATGAAGATAGAGCAAACTACAAGACTGTACATGTGTTGGTCCCTTGGTACAGAAATATATTCTGCTTCACCAAGTATCAGGCCTTGGGCTATTTTGAGGATGCAGTAGTTTGTTTTGTTCTCTTTATAAATGCATTTTGCTATGATTGTTACACTTTAAATTTACAGTTGAGGGTTTTGAGCCACATGACTTTTCTGACTTCCAGAGCTGGTGGAGTAAAACATATCGATCAGGCCTTTAGAGGACAGACAAAATGAAAAAAGTTAGATATTGAAAATGCTTTTGACAATCATCCTCTGAGTCAAAAAAAAGGAGCAAACAGTACAGTAAAACAAAACAACAAAAAAAACATACACTTTACAGCACAAAAACAGCTAAAAAGTAGATTTTTTTCTAAATGAAAAAGAGCAAAATACTTTCATAAAATATACCATTAAATACTATACTTCTGCAACATCGACTGCTGA
The DNA here is from genome assembly GCA_033238685.1 of Lates japonicus. Taxonomy (NCBI): domain Eukaryota; kingdom Metazoa; phylum Chordata; class Actinopteri; family Centropomidae; genus Lates; species Lates japonicus. The sequence continues at coordinate 7,177,443 of BRZM01000010.1, read as the reverse complement.
CTTTACAAGTAGATTTTCAACAGTGTCTAAAATAAAGTCTTTACTGAACTCCTTTAGTGTGTGATATTGAAGGAAGATAACTGGTTTTGCTGACTGCACCTGGATCAGCACAGATTCAAATGACATCCACGAATCTGATTCTCCTACAGGTGAGAGTGTGAAATGGAAAAGTACATGTATAGTACACATTTAACCAGCTGGCTTGCTAACCACTGACTGTATTTTTTAGGTGAAAGTAGCATGCTGACAAATATGTCCCAACATGATTCTAATGTTCCTCTTGTCATATAAAATGGGGTGTGTATTAAAACAAAGAGGCAAAGAATTCATGGATTCCTACAGTTTTATATAAAGTTTGGGTGTTAAATTACTCACCCTTTCTGATCCCCATATATACTATACATATTATTAGAATATGTACAGCAGTGTACACATACTATACTTTAGTAGGATTAAGAATATGCAATTCATTGGGAACTTCAACGGTAAAAGTGCACAAAACCTCTCATTACCTTTTAAATACTGCCAAAATGCTTGTTTTCCTTTTAAATTACACATATTAAGTATATAGTAAAAGCTGAACTGGCATTGCAGGGTTCAATATATTACATATACAAGTAAGCAATATTTGCATCTTCTACCACACAACGACACAAGCCTTAAAACCTGGCGTACAACCAAGAAGCTTGAATCACGGTTTGGACACCGTGGCCTCAGATGCATCACCAAGAAGCAATGATGGATTCAGCTGGCTAACAGGTGTCTGAAACACACTGTAAACACGTCGTTAAACATTACACCAACAAGCTAGAAAATTGAAGCTGCAGTAATGCAACTGTACCGAAAAAATGAAATAACAAACATAGATAAATTTTTCTCTAATTCTGACGACAATGTTTTGCTACAGCTTCAGTACATAAGAGCATCAAGAAGAAGTCTTTTGTGAAGAAATGACATACAACGTGAGGATACACTCTGTTATACAATTACACAATTGAATTCATCATGTCGACAATACGAAACAAATGTTACAAAGGCAAACAAAAGATTTTATATGTTCAAAACTTGAATGCATTAGTGTGTGTGTGTGTGTGCATGCTATATGTGTGTGTGAGCAGTATACCAAATGCAAGGTTGCATTCAAATTTTTGAACATTTATATATATATATACACACACACACATATATATATATATATATATATATATATATATTGAATGGTGGAATCATATGATTTCTACTCCATCTAAGATCCATACATATATAAACTCAGTATATACAGCGGAGAGGACAAAAAGACAGAGAAAAAAAAAACAATATAAACCTGGTTGCAAGGAAGAACAACATGCATCGGAATCACACAATGGCTGAGGAAAGCACTGAGAAAGTAAACATGTTAAGGGGAAAAAATGAGCCACAACTGGTGGTTAAAAAAAAAAAAGAAAGAAGGTTTTTGTAGTAACCTCACACTCGCAGCAGGAGCTCCTAAATCACAAGTTTTCTACACAGAGAGGATTTGTTTATGGAGTACTTGCTAATAAAATAGTAGAGGTGTAGATCTGTGAATTTAACCCCCAGCATACTGTACTGTACATACTCACATACTGCACGTACTGTGTAGCAGTTGTAAAAGTCCCTCTTTGTTTACATTAATTCTGCATTTCCTACAAAAAAGCACTTGTATTAATTTGCAAGGACAGTAACAGGCCTTCTGTTTCTAAAAATAACTTTAAATTAGACTTAACGATGCCAAAATCTAACAAATGAGTGCTGCTACTGAAAAATAAAGCAGTTGTAAAAAGTGGGACTTATACATGGCTACATGTCTGTGGTTGCATTAAGTAGAGGATTGGCAAACTAAAAAAGAACATTTTCAGTGTCAGTCTTTTAAAAGGCTCCTCTCAACCCCCACTGTCGATGCCATCTTCTGAGTTGTCATTATCAGTCAGCAGGGAAGGAGGAATAAAGCACACAGGAAGAGCCACAAGCTCTGCATACAAGAGCTTGGGAGTATAAACATGGTTAAAGTAAAAACAGTTGATCATAAGGACAAAAAAATGGAAGTGAAGGTGTGAGTTTCTTGGAGTCCTGTAGAGGGCGACGGAGTCCAATTAATAGGCCTTTCCCTCTGAGTTCTCCCCATTGAGTTTTAAAAGCAGGTTGAGGACGACAGCAGCACAGCAAAGATGCAGCGGTGTGGCCGTGGTAATCCACAGCACGCTTACTCCATTGCTACTTCTGCTTCGGGGAAACAGAAAAGGGATATTTAGAGAAGATTAAATATGAACAAACAGACGTAAACAAGCTGCTAACAGGGGGAAATCTCCCTGGAATGTCAATTAAATGATTTAAATTCTGCTTAGTTTTTTCCCCATAATAAGCTGCCTTCAACTTTAACAAAACTGAATTTAATTGCAAGGAAAATACAGTGCAGTATTTCAGTGACGATGCTCTTCCTCCATATCCTGGAGGAAATGTAGGTACAGTAGATGGAAACACTGTTTTACAGTGTCAGTCATGAAATACTTATTTTTTTGTCAATAGTCATGGGCTGCAGAAATAAACTCACCATCGACTCCTTTGTTCTTGTTTTCTTCACCTTGTGGAGATTCAGCACCTTCAGACAACTCTCCTGAAAAGTCAAAATAGTTGTGGTAGTAAATATACACTCCACACAAGCAGGAATGTAAAAATCCTGAAATCATCCTCTCTCACATCAAGAATATTTCTACTTGAGTTGCGTACCTACAAAAATCTTGGGTTTTAACATTTCGCTCAATGTGTAAAACATGAGGGTGAACTGAATAGTTTTGGATTTTGGAGGGTTTATGAAGGGTTTATGAGGAGTACAAGAAGTTGGGAGATCATTGATAACAGTATGAAGAAGGGTTGAGACAGCATGACAGAACTGTGGATTAACATTTACCATGGTTATAATGATCAGTTAGTGATGGAGAATTACTTTGCATGTCAATGTATGTATAGCATATGTAGAGAAACATATTTATGTCATGCCAATTAAAACACGCCATGCAATGGGATGACACAGTTGAAGGGATGTACCGTTATGCAGTGGAGGATTCTTGTGTGTGGCGCTCCCAGGCTGTCCTCCCTGTTCTGTTTCCCCCGTGTTACCATCTGGTGGTCTGCTGACCTCCGCTGACTTGGGCGCCTCCCCCTCCAATTTGTCGTCCTTTGGTTCAGGCTGTTCTGATTCTGTGTGGACCTCCCGGGGATCCATAGTCTCTTCCTGCTGGGCTTGCTCCTCTGCTTCCCTTTTAGCTCTCTCCTCCGCCTCTGAGGTCACATGGAGTGTGAGGGCAGGTTAGCATATGAGCATGTGTGTTCATGTGCATGAATTCATAACTACCTACTTCCTACTTTCCGCTATTGCTACATAGCCAATGTTAGCATTAACAGCTGTTTACTTTCCAGTCTGAAAGAAATGTTGCGAGTGCAGAATCAAACTTCCTTTCCTCTCCATTCCTTTACTCACTAAGAGTCGGTGGAAAGCAACACCAATGTTAATGCTTGTTTTACTTTTATTTCTATTGCTTATTTTCTTCTACTAAAGTTTGCATGCTAGCAAGCTAGCCTCAGTCCGCCCTGTCATGTCTCGTAACACCACTTTGTAATAGTAAGTTATTGTAGCTTCCAGTCTGCCCTTAGTCCAACATGAGAGGATGAAAAAGTAGTGCTGCCCAAAGGACGTACTCTAACCTTTTGTCTTGTAAACACAACAATGGCTGAAGCTCTTGGTAAGTAAACAGCTGTTAATGCTAATGTTGCCTATTTAGTTATAGCACAAACTTACATTCAGCACCTTTAAATAAATAAAGGTTGAGAGAACTCATTGTACTGTTTGTTCTGTTTCAGACCTTATATGACATAGATGTTGAGGGAGACTGTTTCCCTATGGGTTAAGCACTACAAACAATACATTCCACATAGATACAGTCATATAATGCATTGTTAATATAAAAATACTGACTATAACCACTTTAATGGTCCCATTTTCTAAAAAGACACCCTATAAAGAGTTTACAAGTTGTGACTAATGACCACACTAATGGTTAAAATTATTAGTTTTTAACTTATGAGTTATTATGACTTGAGCAAAAACATTTGGCCTGCTAGGTTGTGATGAAATCTCTTTGGCTGGTGTTTATACTTTCTATCTGGTAATAAATATTGCTGATAAATTAATAAATGCACATTCATTTCTCACATGTAGACCAAGTCTGCAGTTAGACATGCCAGTAACTCAATAATAAATGCTTCTTAAAATAAGCCATCAACTCTCCAGTTGTCAATGATAATAAATGTAATGGTTATTAAATGTATTCTTAATGAACTACAGTGCTATCTAAAAATATAAAACAGTTGTCACACAGGAGGATGATAAATACCAACCACAGGGATTAGAGATTATACCTGATATATAAAGCATTAGTTGGACTTATTAATCATTAATAAGTTACAACCTTTAAACCCCTTTTAATGGGTTCCTTATTAGAAAGTTATGTCAACTTGATTAAATTAACATTAAATAAAAAATATATGTATGGTCTCATACTTATTAGCAATGGTGGATTGTCACTTAATAAATCAGCACAGACAGTTTTACTGTGTATCCCACAAAATCCCTCACTAATACAGGTCAGTCCAAATCCCTTTCTGAGTAAGCTGAGTATTGCAGATGTTAAGAGCATTTCAGCTATATGAGCCAATTTTCTCCTTTCTAGCGGATCTCATGATCTGTTCAGACAGATCAGATTTACCACCGCTTTGATGCTCCCTGAGTCCCTAAATCGGCACCATTTTTACCAGGTTTACAAGTTGTGTGTGTCAACAGTACCTTTAGCAGCCTGGGCTTTCCACCTCTCTCTGTTCTGATAAACCTCTTCATTCCACAACGCCTTGAAGTTCTTCATATCCACCGTCAGCAGAGAGCTTTGGCCTGATGAGCTGCTGTCAGAGCCCATGCTCTTCACACTGTGCCGCTTGGCTTCATCCGAGCTAATACTGTTCAGACTGGACAGACCAAAAAGACAAGGGAGAAGGGAGTTAAGCAAGAGTTAAATAAGACCAAGGGTCTACAACCATGCTAGCTGCTCTGTGAGGCTGCACTACAGCAGAGTGGAGCTTTGAGCTAAATGCTACGGTAATGCTAATAGTGTACAGTACAGCTCAGATAGATGGGAATACTTTTGCAAGTGTTTGGTCACAAACCAAAGCAATGGACAAACTATATTTTTGACCTGATGATGGTGCTAGATGAACAGATGACATTCAGTTTACTTGTCATAGACTACTACTCAGCCTGTGAAAACAGCTAAATAATGTGTTTTGTTGTTCAGGGGTTTTCAACACTGAGATATAATTAGATTCAGTGTGACTCTCACTCTCCGTGGATATCTGAGGCAATTACGGTACGTTAAAACCATTAGAGGCTGATTGCTCCAATTTGCATCAAAAATCACTCTCCTTCTTGGAGTCATAACTCAGTCAAATCTGTACATACAGACATAATACCATATTTTATGATTCAATGCGACTTACTTTTTACGAGGATATCACTTTCGCCAATATCCATTGAGAATAAATGTCCATTATTCTGCTTACAATTCATAGGAAAAAAATGCTTCTTAAAGCTACAGAACTTGCCTAAGAATCATCATGCTTTAAAAATGTTTTCACTTTTAAAGTAATCTAGCGATAGTTGTCTAGGCTTTAAAAACAAGACACAAGACCCGTTTACATTCCATGAAAATGTAGGAACCAAGGTTTTTTTTAACTTGACCCTTGACTACCGACTAAAAGTCAGAATATCTTGGTCTCTTTTGCGTCAAGTCTCTGTTGTGAGCTCCCCAACTTTATGAAAGTGCAATACTGAATTGCTGGATTACCCCTTTAAGGGCTAACCAAAGTTACTTCAGTTTATCACAGGAGCACCAAGAATGTTTGCACCAAATTTCATGGCAATCCATCCAATGGTTGTCAAGACATTTCACTCAAAACAACAAATATCAGCCCCTTTTTCGGTGCTGGAGCAGGAAATTCCAGGATATCACCAATGTCTGTAATGGCATGGCCATGAATGCCTGTACAAATTTTCATGGCAACCCGCCCACTATAATTTTTGAGATATTTCAAAAACTTAAAGACTGTGCCATCCCTACAGTCATGCCATGAGCTTGGATAAAAAACAAAAACAAAAACATGAGCTTCGAGCTTCAGAGGCACTTTGAAAGGAGAGAAAGGAAAGACAGGTGGATAAACAGAGGCAGACAGAGTGAGCAGACATAGTTATAGATGATTGAAAGCAGCTATAAATGCTGTGAAGAAACAGTCAAAGGGAACCCATAAGCACCCAGGTGTGCACGTAGACAAGGAGACTGCACAAGAGGCAACACTATCTGAGATTTCCACTCCGTTAACTTCGACTGGAGGCCCACTGAGTGATGCTAATGACTGCTGTTGAGGAGAACGGGGAGGCTGATATTGATGTGCAGGTGCAACGGAAGATGCAGAGCCAGACTCTCCATTTTCTAATCATCTCACTTTACAAGAAAACAAAGTTTAAGCAATTGACAGACTCAAAGTTTTTCAATTATCTCTCTGAATAGTTTAAATATTTGTAACACAAGAGCAAGTGGAATGTACTTTCCTATTTGGGTGCTTTCAAAGCCTTGAACATACTTTTAATACGTGGCTGCAGGAAAAGTATTGAGCCAATTAATTAAGCCAGTGGAGACAAAAATCACTTCCTTTTGTATCTCGAGAGGCTATTGTGTATGCCAGTCCAACATTGAGGCCCATTCTTGATCAGGGATGGTGAGGCGAACTTGACTAGCATCTCTAAAATGTCAATTTCAAGGTGTGTGGCTCTGCCTGATGAAAGGTAGAGACATTTCCACGCACAGAAATGGATTACTCATGGGAGACTCATCTGCTGTTCTCAATACTTTCATTAGATATGCTGTTATTGCAGAGGAGCTGTTGAGGTTTAATCACATCAATGAGCGTGTAGTTACTCAGAGGTATGGGAGGTGAAGGGTAGAAAACAGTACATTTTCCATTCCCAATTAGCCAGACCAGTTGATTAATTTACTCTGATTTACATAAAGCCACTCACTTCCATCTGCTCAGTCCTGCTACTGAGCAGCACATAAGAATCCAAACTTTTCATCGCTAAATGATCTCTCAGCATGAGGAGGAAGTGCTGCTGCTCACCTTGAGCGCCGAAAGCCAGTAAAACCTGAATGGGAAGCCTCGTCGATGAGCGGCGTGACGATACGCTCCATCATGTCTGTCAGCACGGTGAAGGTGGGCACCACGATGAAGTCTATGAACCCTGGTGATAAAGATATTAGCAAATGCAATGCATAATGTCAACATGTACATATTCATATTCTTCATCTGAGAGTTATCAAGATGTTAACACTGTCAGCCAAAGACCTTTTGTCCTTCATTTTAATTATGCTCTCCAGGGTGTAATATCAGCTGGGCATGGGCTGGAGGAGCACATATTTATTGTTTTGTCCTAGTACTTTTCAAGATCCAGGTTTGTTTCACATACTCACTAAAATCTCTCAAAATAGTGTCATCAGAATTTCTAGCTGATGGGAGAAGCTCTGAGCTGATAAAAAAAAAAGATGATATGCTCATGTGGGTCATTATTGTGCAGTCACAGCTGTTAAAGAAGGGGTCCACATCTTTTAAGTCTATCTTTAAACAACACTCACGTGCCTAAATGTACATTGAAACTGTTTGGTGGCTATAATTGTTCCTCCCATCCATAGAAGACATCCACTGTGAAGTTTCAGGTCTATCAGATGCATTAATAATAAAGAAATGTACATAATATTTCTATTATTTTAAATATCATTACTATGGAAAGCACACTAACCAATTTCTTCCTAATTTATTTGCTATACTGATATAACTGTATGTAAATAAAGGGAATGGTTTGCCCTTGGGTGTTTTCATATTCATAAAAGAAATATCAGTTTTCTCAAACAAACTCATGCTGAAGCAGAATGTGTGTACATATACAGCCATCATATACAGGTTTTGTACGTATGTGAGGGTGGAGTACCCACTCACCAATCTGGGACTGCGCCACCATTGTGGACTTGCGGTCGCAGAGCGGAGAAAATGGCAGCCCGAGCTCTGCTTCTTTGTCCCCCTGGAAATACAGCAGCTTCCTCAGTCAAAATCATTCTCAGTCTTTGGTGTCTAGAAAAATGTCCCCTACCCTCCAGGCATACATTCACACACACAGCTCACTCTGCATGCACTCACTCATGAACACACACTTACACTGTACACACACACACACACACCACCACCACCACACACCATATGCTCACACTTCTATCAACAGGCTTCGGATTTGTCTGGCTCCCGCCTCAAGTGCTTTTGGGCCACAAATGTGTTTCATTTTCTCTTCTGATTTGTCACAAACAGATGAGATGTGGAGTCGGGAGGCAATGTTCTTTGGAGAAGCTATTTATTGGCAATTCACATCCCAACAGACAAAGACCTTGTGAAAGCAGCCACAATAACAATAGTACTGATAATGAGAACAATGTGGATTAATAATGGAAAAGATGAAAGCAATGTGGCACCAGTTAAACGTCTGTCCTTCTCTCTGACATTTACAAATACACCATCTATTATTTATAGCCAAATGCACTATTTTATCAAAGAGGTAATGTTCTATTTAATCTTCTGTGGCATTTGTCATGGCACCAGTTTTAAAAATGACAAAGAGCACAGCATCTGCAGTTTTACTTATGAACACTTATGAACAGATTTAAACTGCTTTGGGGGGTTTATTTGTGCCAAAGCACCATATTAAAGCAATCATTCACTAATATCATCATTATACTATTCTTGAAAGAATATATTGTATAGCTTTTATTGACACCCCACCTAGCTAGTAAACAATACAACTCTAAACAGCAGCACTAAAGGAGCAAGAAAATCACAGGTTGAACTTTCAGTCTCAACTTGAGCCAGTATGGTTGTAAAGTTCTTAAAGTGTTCAGAAAAAAATAAAACATCAAATATTGAACATCTGATATAATAGCTACTAAATGGACCTTGTGGTGAGGTTGTTTTGTCCAAAACATTAATGATGTCTGCATTTCATTTAGGTGTTTCAATCGACTGGTGTGCTTCAGGGCACGCTCGCTTAATGACATGGTTTACTGGTGCTGGGAAACTTAAATGGACTGGTACCAACATTCATTTTTCAGTTTCACCTGTACTCTTCTGCCACAAGTGTCAGTGCGGGAGTAGCCTACAACTTACTCACTGACTCAGATGTGGCCAGCTGGAAAACATGTCACGTTCTTTCTACATTCACCAGAACCTCACACCTTCAAACCACTGAAGCTTACACTGAACTAACCACCCATGCACTTCTCTGTGACCTGCCAGGTGCACCCACTCACCTGTCTGAAGAACTCCTCCAGTAGGGAGGTGGTCCAGCGATGGTGGAGGTCCCAGCTTTTGGCCGGGTGGCTGATGTCTGCTGTGTGCAGCAGCAGGGACAGGGCTTTGGGCTTGTCTATGCTAAAATGAAAGAGAGCAGATAATACAATCCTTAAAACTGATGTCTGCCACAGAGGAGTAGTCATCTGTTATGTTGTTTTCTGGTTGGTTCTATACGCTTGCTTTTGCTCTTAATTAATTTTTTTCTTCTTTTTTTTTTGCTGTTTTCTATTGTATTTGGGGTTTTTCAATAGAAAAAGATGTCAAAGTTGATGTTAAAGAAAAGCTGAGTTTATGAATTTAGTATGAATTTGAAAAAAACCCTGAATGCATCACTCCCTTTAATATAATTCATCTTAATCATCACTTCAAACATCATCATTTCAAAGTTCACATCACTTGTGTGTAATCACGGCAGTGTCCTGGAAAAAACTGTATCATAAAGACAGACAATCAGAAAAATCTGCAACAAGGGCATTGAAAAATACCAAACGGCAAAAAGATACAAGAACATTTTCAAGGTACTGAGTGTCCCTGAGGACAGTATGCTCACTCAAAAAAAAAAAAAACCCTGTGGCACAGCTGTAGATATGTCTACAGCAATGTGTCCACAAAAATTGTCTATCTGTGCAAGAAGAGTTCAATAAAACATGAGAAAGTCCAGGAGGGGGGATACTTTCTTATGAATACCAGACTGTTTTTTTTTTTACACACTTTTTGTTCTCCAGGCTCGGTGCTTCTCAAGAACACTGAGGGGAAGATTTTGTATGTCCAGGATAATTTCTACATAAATGTTGTGATGGCATGGATTCACAGGATTCATTTTCCCCTTTCATCATTCTCCCTCCATTAGGGTAATCAGTTTTCTGCACCGGAACACAGTGTGAAAATACATCACCCCAGCTCATCAGACATCAGTGGTGTCTGAGGTATCACCTGATAACCATATCAAAATATCATGTTTAATGGACTGAAGCATGAATGGACAGATACAGGCCAACATGGAAAATAGGCACACAAATGAAAACACACAATCACATACACACTGCACAAGGTTAAACAGAGGTGAGAAAGACTAGCTCAGATTTCCTCCTATTGCATTTGTGGCAGATTGGATCTTAAAGTGCACTCTGAGCAGGCCTGGAGCAGAATGGTTTGAATTACTTCACATTAGAGTCTATTCAGCATTAGAGCTTCCGGTGGGCTGCAATCTCTCATTCATGTGTACATGTACGTGTGTGTGTGTGTGTGTGTGTGTGTGTGAGACTGTGCGTGCCTGCAATGCATACCTATTCAACAGTGTATGAGGTGTGAGGGACTGATGAGCCAGCAGAGACACTGTGCAGAGACACAGTATTACATAGTGGGGTTATACTTTTTACATAAATACACATATTCTTTTAAAAAATCTCCTCCATATTGCAGTATGTCAGCCACTCATGGTTTTCAATGACATAACCAGAGCCAAATGAAGCATAAGTGAAGCACTGCTCACTTTCAAAAAGCTTTAGGTTGGTCCAGAACTGAGTTTTTTGGTGTGTACCAACTCTGATCCTCCTTATATTGCCCGGCTTGACCAGACTTCTGATTTTCTCAGTATAATACAATAGATTTTCCAGTAGTCAGACACTGACTGTACTGGGTGGGGAAATGTCTATAAGTGCTGTTTCAGGGTATCCCATTTTGTATACATGTTACATAGTAATAGTAGCAGAACAGGTGTGCTGTAAAGGCAACATTACTTTGTTTGTGGAGGGCTAATGCTCTCTGCCTGCTCATCTTAGCTGCCGCAGAACAACAGTATGCTTGCAGACCTGGCAGCAATACTTTTGGCGCTGGCTGTTTTTCACAGCAGTAAGCAAATAAATTTCACCCTGCCAAATCTGGTGTGCCTGCACTATAACTCTGTTTCTGTCTGAGAGGGCCTGGAGTAATACTGTACTGTATACCTGTACTGTATAATACATGGCACTGGTACAAAATCTAGCAACAAAATACTCACTCCATTTTTATTTTTTATGCCGAGTAAACAACACCCAAGCAACAGAAGTCATCCTTGATTGTTTCAAACAGTCCATCTCATATAGAACATGAATGTTTGTTGCTTCTCTATGAGGACACCCTTCAGGGCAGGGTTAATTGGGTTGTAAACAGCGGGTGGTTAGTAAACAGCATCTGATTGCAGGGTTAATGGAGATTTAAATTGCTGGGGTGAGCGAAGGGAGTGTAAACAGTGGCGAAGCAAAAGGCAACTGACCCCTCAGGTTGTTGTAGGAAGTTCTTCATGGCTTTAACTTGCTGGAAATGGCAGGACATATCTGTGGCCAGCACCATCTCCACCACTAGAGCCCGCAGCTCTCTGGATGGAAAAAAAAAACAAAGGAGAGAAAAGAAGGAAAAGGAAAACATGAGCCATGTGCTGTATAATGAACTGTCAAACCCGCAGGTAATAAAAGCTGACTCGTTTCGGAAGTCGCTAAAGTAAATGAAGGCAGCCAACACAGTTTTTGAGAGCTATTTATAATATTTGCTTTGACAAGTCCCAGCTTTACGCCATGAGAAATCGGATTGCACCCGTCTCCTTTAATGCATTATCACACATAACAGCTCCATTTAGTACAAAGTTGTTGGACCTTGAAGGTAATCCAACTTTTCTGATTTCGACTCCAGCGAGCTCAGTTGTTAATCTTAAAAAATAAGAGAAGAGAAGTTCACATTGGCTTTGAATGGGTAATGTGTACATTGTGGGAATGAGTCTTATATCCCTTTGCTGTCACTCAGCTCTTTTCATCTTTCTGTCTCTCTATCTCTTATTGCCTGTCTGTTTAAAGTATCTGTCTCTCTGACCTCCAGTCATCCTTGGAGAGGTTGTAGAGGATGTTCATCTCGTCGTCGTCCTGCAGTAGGCGGTATGCTGCGCTGACATGGTGACTCTCCAACACTGAGCGGTCATTATACAGGATTGCTGTGTCTGACCTGCCAGTCCAAATGGAAAGCAAAGCATTGGTTTATACTGGAAAAACAGCATTTTTTTTGTTTCATTTATTGGATCATTGTTTTTTACTTCAATTTGCATACTGCAGCTCTGTGTCTGTACAGCAGCTATCAGTTATTATAGAGGGTGTTAAAAAAAATATGTGAAAAATACATTTTTGGTGCAGTCTGACAGCTAGCAGGGTAAACTTCTAGCAAAGTCCAAAATGTGAGAATAATTCATGTTCTTTAAATGGTCTTCTTTATGTTTAATTTTAATGAGGTCTGCTGTAAAAGGGAAGGCTTTTGAGGGAAAAATAAAAAAGTAAAAAACAGTAAAAAAGGAGGAAAAAGCCCAAGGGTTTATGTATTTCATCTGCTTTATCTCAAAAATGTCAAATTTTATTCTCACTGCCATGGATATACAGGATGAACACGATAAAAAATGATTAAATGGAGGTTATTAACCTTTTTTTTTAGCATGCTTAAACCAGACAAGACAACTATTCCACAGTTAAAGACCCACTGTGTGTTACTGAAAATTGACCTCTGCTAGTAAGAGGTTTGTGAAGGTAAAGATTTGATCTGGAAGGTTTCCCTCTCTGAAATATGTTCTTGATAAAACATACATATTTGGAAAATATGCAAGATGTTGATGTTTCGGAAATAAAAAAATCTGGATCATTTTATTAAGGAAATGGACTCTTTTACTTGTGCTATGAAAATAAGAATAAAAAAAGGTTATGAAGAGTTTATTATTTATTACAAATATTTAGTAGCTTTTTAAGGACATAATGTGTTATCTCTTTCTCCCTCAACTCAAGCTCTCATCAATGATAATGTCATTAAAGTCTGAGTCTCAGAGAACAAACTGACTAAACTTTTTTTTCAGTGGCGTTTGGAGTTCATTTGGACTCCCGTCCTGGCCCAGTGTTATTATTGCACTGCAGGCGATCTCAGTGTGACTATAAAGCCCCCTTGCTGTAAATGAAAACATTGATCGGGTGAGTCAGTGCCATGCATTTTTGATTTTATGATCCATTACCTTGTCTGAATGTGGAAGTTGTTTGTGGTCCCCGTGTGCTCGTAGTCGTGCACCGCCGCTGCAAAGATCATGGCAAAGATCTCCAGCTCAGTCAACCAATGCTGGAGGCAGATATAGAGGGGGGAGGAGGTGGGAGGTGAGGAAACCGGGGGAAGGTGATGATAAGGAGGAGGAGGAAGAGGAGGAGGTGGGGGATATCAAGAGGAGCATGCCGAAGAGGGAAGAGGGTGTTGAGGGGGGGGGGGAAATGAGACGGAAAAGCCAGAGACATCGACAGGAAAGAGGGAGGGGAAAGTAATGAACACAAGAGGAAAGAATGGACAGAAATTAGAGAAGAGAAATGAGAAGCCAGTGAATGGAAAAAAGGGGGAATGCAGGGAATGGTGCGTCATGTCATAAAGATGTAGAGGATAAAAGTGATATAAAGGATGCAGAGAGAAGTATTTGGCATGAGGAATACATTACAGTCAGGGATGAAAGGAAACAAATGGGGAGGAGGAGATAGAGGAAAGGTCAGAAAAGCAAAAAGGAAACTTTAGATAAGACGAGCTCTATTGAGAATCACATTTTAAACTGTCACTTTTACACTCCTCCTTTTTCCCCTCTCAGACAGTGTCTCAGTCTAATTTGTCACTGTTGCCAAATATAAATGAAAAAGCCACGCTCTCTTTAAAGTCATTACGAGTTAATGCTGTCACCAGGTGTGACTACACATCACATCGTTCTTTCCTATTTAAGCTTTTTGGGTCAAGTTTAAACTGTTTTAGGTGCAATTCGTGACAACAGCAAAGAGGAGACTGATGTGAAAATACTGTTGCAATATTAAAGGAATAGTTTCACATTTTGGGAATTTGTGACATTTCAGTTTTCTTGCTGAGAGTTTGATGACAAGATTAATACAGGGCAACAACTAATGCTTAATTATTAGCGATTCATCTGTTGATTATTTTCTCGATTGATCAATATATAAAATGAACAAAAAAAGTGAAAAATACCCTTTATAATTCCCACAGCTCAAGATGACATCGTCAAATGTCTTATTTTGTCTGACCAACGGTCCAAAACCTAAAGATATTCAGTTTACTATCATGTGTGGAAAAGAGAAGCATGAAATCATCACATCTGAGAAGCTGGAACCAGGAAATGTTTGGTATTTGTGCTAAAAAAAATGACAAAAACGATTTTCAATTGACAGTTAAATTTTCTGTTGATTGACTAATCACTTAATTGAATAATAAATGTAGCTGTCATTGATACCACTTTCATGTCTACAGAGTGAATTTGATGCTAACACCAGCAGCCAGTTAGGTTAGCTTGGCACAAAGACTGGGAACAGCTAGCTGGCTGCAACTGACACATCACCCCCAGTAAAACCAACCAGTTATTGTAAGGCTTAAACAAACAAGATATAAAGTGTTATTTAGTTGAGCTTTACAGCTTTTGTTAAATTCTACAGACTCTGACTAGTTGTTTATATCTGTTAGCAGTCTTTTTGCTGAATCACAGAACCAAACAGCAAGCTGAAGAGTGTTAAGATGAAAAAAAAAAAAAAACCTGTTTGTGCAAGTGCATAACTCTCAACAAAAAAAAGCAAAGAAGCATGTTTCCTAAAAAATGTCAAACTATTTCTTGAACTGGTAGAAAAACACGACCCGTGGAACACCTGTTTCATCGTACAAACAACATATAACCACCCTAAAGCTTGTTCGTGTGTAATCTGCGACTATGCAGCATCCTCACACCTGTGAGTGGGCATTTTCCTCTGAGATGTGCATGCATCTGAGTGCACTCACGCACACAGAGTGGGGATTTAGCTCAGGAAGCCCAGTCGATATTGGTGACTAATCAACAGCGGGGGTTGGCGGACTCATTAAGAACGGGATGATGCAGATGCCCCATCCCTCACAGATATTTCACGGGCTTATGAACGATCTGTTGATTGTTGATTTAATGGAGTCTGGAGGGCCTGCAAAATGATAGATGCTATTCTACAGCTCTCCCAGGAGCCCGTGTTTCTGCTAGCAGTAATGTGGTTTACTCCACAAGGCACTGCCCAAAGAAACACACCATGTCGACAGCTGTCGCAGCCACCTTATTAGGGTGATTAAATAAAAACACTGGAAGCGGGGGCGGCCGGCTGGTTGGGGACTTTGAACTCAGTGAGGCTTTTTTTTTTTTGGGGGGGAATGAATGCAGCATCAGAAACACCCTAAAGTCAACGCAGTGGGAAAGAGAACGAAAAAAAAGCAACATGAAATGGAGGCTAAAAATGAAACGAAATATTATGGCAAAAATAAAAGACAGAAAATATTTGACTTGACGACCACTAACATATCACGTTTTGACAGATATTCTTAAATGTGGAGTTGACTGAGTTAAAGAGGCGATTTTCCCGGAGGTGTCTTGTTTTTCCATGAAAGAATAGTTCACGAGATTTAAGAAAAAGCCATATTTAGAGCTGCATATCAAGCAAAGCTACAGTAGGCCTGGCATACATCAGCTAACCCAGAGATGTTCTGAATACCATGTGGATACAAAATCCTTGATTTCACAGACTAAACGCTTCAATCCAGAGAGCTCTCTTTCTTGGAACTGAACCAGCATGTTCAACGGGTAAAAAAAAGCAACATGAAATATGGAGGCTAAAAATGAAGCAATGTTATGGCAAAAGAATAAAGAAGACAGAAAATATTTGACTTGACAGTGACCACTAACATATGTCACGTTTTGACAGATATTCTTAGAAATGTGGGTTGACTGAGATTAAAGGGCGATTTTCCCCGGGTGTCTTGTTTTTTTTTTTCCATGAAAGAATAGTTCACAGATTCTCCAAGAAAAAAAAGCCATATTTAGAGGCTGCATGTCAAGCAAAGCTGCAATTAGGCTGGCATACATCAGCTGACAGAGATGTTCTGAATACCATGTGGATAAAATCCCCTTGATTTCACAGACTAAGCTTCAATCCAGAGAGCTCTCTTTCTTGGAACTGAACCAGCATGTTCAACGGGTTGCTGCGCAGGAGATGCTGATAACAACATGTCATCTCACGTGTCCATGTACTACTCACCACCATGCCAGTCTTGAGTAGCAGGTAGTGCACAGTCTGTGTGACATCAGCAGCGTGGATCAGGTTGTGGTAGGGGTTTTTATGTTTGCTGTATCCCACTTCCAGGGCCTCCACGAACGACACCACAGCAGAGATCGGGATCTGATGGCAGACAGAACAACAGTAAATGTCTGCCAGCTAAAACCACTGCAGACGGTCTGACATTTCCTATAAGCTACGTGGTGATTTAAATGATGAGCACATGCTATTTCACTGCGTGCACAGTCCTCACAGCACCTGAAATTGATGTAATAAAAATCATGAATTGTGAAACATTTAAGCTTCTGCAGACTGTGTCATTTACATTCAGATGCTGTCACTTCAAGTGGAGTGTTCTCAGCAATAAGATGCTGTAGAAAATGAGTGTATATCCACCACCACCCCCCACCCCTATTATAGCCTCTGTTGAAATACAACAACATAATCTAACTCTTAAGAGAGAAAGAGAGAGAGAGAGAGGACAGTGTGCTCACACCCTTTAAATATGACATGGAGAGTGTTCTTATTATTACTGAATATTTTTAGTTTCTCCTCATTTTAATGACAAAAACAACAGCCATGGTGCGTTACATCCTTGTGACTTTACCTTGAAACGGCTAATGAGGTCGTATCTTGTGAGCAGCTCGTAGAATATGAATTTAAGTGCGTGTTCCCCACTGGCCTCATTTAGGGCGAACACGTCAAACGACCACCTGTCAACATTCTGTGGGGGGAGAAATCAATAATGACATGCTTCTCCAATGTAATCATCTTTTTCATTTAAAAAGAAAAACTTTCAAAACAAAAAATTGTTGAGATGGATGAAACACCAACAATACTCAAAATCATTTTCAGTTTGCTTATTAAAGAAGTACCTGATATTTTGATGCACAGTGCTTCGCTGTCTTGTCTTTTTATGAGAAGATTAACTGTTAATAATAATAATATAACCCGAAAAAAAGTTTGTAGTACGGTTTTCCAGCCCTAAGAAGTGTCTGCAGGTATTTCTTTCAGACTGCATAAAGTCCCAACAACCTTCACTGATAAGGTAGGGCAACCTTTATGTAGCCTGACAGACAAACCTCAGGGCAAGCTAAACAGTGAGGGAGCAATGCCCTTGTGGAAATTATGATCAGGTAAATATCTCAGGATATATAGTTTTGACTTTGTGTGTCTATTGTATACGTGCACAAAGTTGTTATTTGTTATGTGTGTGCCTCTGCTCGGGTGTGTGTGCAGATGTTAATACCTTAAGCACAGAAATGACAGAAGGGGGGTAGCTGAGTCCCACCATATTGGAGGTACGTCGGTACATCCTGTTTGGATGAGATAAAAAACATCAAATGAAGCGCACCGCTGAGTGTAAACACCAGAGGTTACCACGCCGGCCCCAAACCGCAGCCTGGAAGGCTCCCTACCAAGACTCACTCTAAACCTTCAAATCAACACAACACAGTATGAAACTGTTACAAAGGTTAAGTTGAAAAAATGCAGCTTTTTTTAACATATGGATTCATATATGGATTCATTTATTCACAAAATACAAAACAAGCTACATAATTCCTCATAAGATTTGGTGTATTTAGAATCATTTGGAAGGATGCAATGTCGGTGTGCATTGCTAAACATCAAAATTTTTTTGTGGAATACAACCAAAAATGCTGTAATTTCAGAAGCAGATGTCTTACACTAGTTTCCAAAAATGCAGCTAAATATTAAGTTGGCCATTCTGTCAGAATTTTTCACATTTAAATGGTGGACACCTCATTCTGCACCACACTGTTCCACCTTTTCATTGTCATTCTACTTCTTCCTTTTTTCCAATCTTTCCTCATTGTAAAGGTCTAAAAAAAAGTCAGCTCTCTGTAAAAACAGATTAAGAAAGATTATAGCTTACATATTTGAGGCTTACTGTTTTCAACAAATGCATGTTGCATGTTAGTGTGTGATAAAGCGCAGCCTTGGTGAGGGAGCTGTTTGTAACTCCCTGAATGATTGTGCTTAGCCAGGCTTGCCAAGGCCGTGATGATGTATGGTCGACTCAGGTGAGTGAGTCACTGTGCAGAGGATGCACACATATTTACAGCAGATTGAAATTTTAAAGGGACTGTAGCGTTTTTCATACTAACCTGTAAGGCTTCAAACTTTGAATTATTTCCCCCTGTTTTTGAGGCTGCCACTAGGTTTGATTCATTTCAGTAAGTTCAGATAGATTTGAGAAGTATGCACTGAATTAACGATAACCCAGAATCTTTACACTGCAAAATCGAGTGGTTAATGTGTTTGTTAGGATAAAGTACATGGCAGCTGCTTCAGCTGCATTAAGACTTACTGTCCATTATCTACAATGATACATCTTTTTTTGTCTTTGACTTGACTTAAAATCTAGGTATTTAAAAAAATCATCAAACCTAGACAAAGATTAAAGCAGACATAATGTTCAGTGTGATGGATGACCTCAACAGAGCAAGCTAGATGTAAATGTTTATATCAAACTGAAATACAAAGAAAAAAAATACTTCCAAAATCTCAGTAATATAAAGTGTATGTGCAGCAAAAGGAACAACATCCAAGAGCAGTGCAGATGTCCATTCTTTAAGCAAAGCCAAAGTAAAGATGTTGATACAATTGCTTTAAGTCGCTCCGGACTACTCTGGGTCGGGTTGACTGATAATAGATCGGCAACCTCAGGAGGGAAAAGACAAAGGTGGCAATCCATATGAATTGTTTCAGATCAATGACTGTGTGCTTATGTGCGATTGTGTTCTTGTGCATCACACACATGTTTACCTCTCAACAAATATGCCGGCCTGAACAGCGTGGACGATGCTGCGGAAGCGAGGTTTTTCCTCATTGCGTCGCAGCATCAATCCCATCTGGCGGGTGAAGGTGGAGGCCAGCCAGTCCCGAACCTCTGAGGGCACCGACTCTGACTGGATGTCACTGAGCTCATCCTCTGTGTCCACCAAACGTCTGAAACAAGGGAGAAAGGGAGGGATTGAAAAAATCACAAACAAAGAAAGGAAAAGCAGACAGATGCAGGGACGAAAGGCTTACTAAAATATTTATCATCATTTATCGCAGGTCTACTTTCACAGGGGATCAAAGTCAAATCCCAGTGCTGTCCATCAAATAATATCACCTCTTATGTAACATCAAAACATCCAAGGCCCCTTGAAACACCATGATGCAGAATCCAAATCCAATTGTGTGATATAATTCTCTGCAGCTACCCTGTTGTGTTGACATGTCCGGGGGATCAAGAGCAAAGCCTGTTGGTCTCCACCCTCTGAACTGAATACATGTTCTTATGGCAAAAAGAAAGCATTCACATCACACTGATAATCATGGTGCTACATGGATTCTACACTGGATAGTTCATCATCCTCCATCCTGGAGCGGTCATGCCACCGCTGGCCCTAATCTGGCTGGATCTAGATGACGAGAGGCTTACATAATTCCATAAGCCTGTTTATATCTTGGATTCTGGACCTGTATTTGACATACACTGACATAGTATATTTCCAAAACGTAAACATACCTTAACAACAACTTGCCGTGACAACATTCTTTCTATGACCTAAAACAAGTGCTTTTCTGCTTGCCTAAACTTAACTGTATGATAAGCAGGTGAAAAAAAGCTGTTTTTATTTCAGAATACACAAATCGCTTGCCAAGAGCTTCGTAGCGTTTACAGTACTAGAGGTTAAAATATGCATAAGCAGTGTTACTTCTTCAGGGCAGTCTGGGCGCTACAGTGAATTGTCACAGGAAAGTGATGAGCTGGGCTGGCTGGGCTAGGGCTAGCTAACAGGGTAAACTTACAAATAGCTCCTTTAGAGATAAATGTATTATATTATATTATAATACGTATAATAGTGTATAAAAGTATATTTATTCATTGTGCAAAATCACATTTAAGCGGTACTCAAATGCTGATCTACTACTTTTGGGATAGTGTAATCCATAGTAATGCATTATAATTTATAAAATTTTCATATATTTTCTGTACTATTCATCACTGAGCTGTGAGATTTTGTTACAAAGCAGAGAGACTAAATGGCTAAAATGAAACTAAGAGTTATAACACGGGTCAATTGCTTTAATAATGAGTCATTCGTTTTCCAAAGTCTGGCCTTCATCAGAGCTGCACTGTCGTTCTCAATAAATGAACCTTGTCAATACTTGTTGCACTGTAGAGAGCTATTGTTTTCTTACCGTGTCTCCTCGATGTAAACGGATTCCAGCACCGACGCAGCATACTCAAGGTTCTTCTTAAGGTCAGCGAGGGAAGCCTCTCCTCTCTCCAACTGCTTCACCAGACATCTTAATCTAAAACAGAGATTCAACAGTCATTTAACAAATGGGATTACTCCCCTGCCAGCTTGACATGATAAAATAATTGCAGCTGATATTCAATTAATCTGGTCTGGGTTTCTGCTGCACAGGACAAGATTGTTTTTATGGAGAAAAAAAAGTCCTCTCAGGCTAAATCACAGTGAGACATCAATGTATGAAAATACAATTACATGTAGCAATAAATCAAAACATAAAAATACAAACAAAACCAGAAAACATGTTCAAAATATTCTTCTTCTTCTTATTTTTAATCATTACTTCGCTGGTTTTAAAACATCTCCCCAAAGGACTGCAGTTGAAAATCAGCCAGCTGGCTAACACTGGTACATTTACAGAATGTGATTAATCTGAATTGTCCTTATAAATAAATGAGATGAAATGTTTTTATACTGCCATGTCACTTGGAAAGCAGTTACTTGAAATATGTTTTCCTTCTAGCCCACTGAAGCTCAAATGGGAGACTCAGTCCCCCTCTCTTAAAAAATAACACTTCCCTCCCTTGATTGGCATAAGTGTAATACTATCCTCTGGGCCCTTCTCATAAGGGACAGTCTGACTTGTCAAACACAGGTGTAATTAATAACATTAATAATGGCTGCATTCCATTTGCTGTACATGTGTCAGCTCCAGAGCTCTGGTCCTGTGCATGCTGGATCACTGCTGGGACACTTAGACACTTGGAATAAAGCCATCGTTAACGTTATTAGTTCCACCTGTGCTTCTCCTGCTATGACAAGTCAAAACGTCCGCTGTTTGAAAGGTCTCTTCATCTAAAAATTGCAGACCTTTGATGTCTGCTTTGCATTTGATAACAATTTAAAATTAAAATTGCTTTAATATAGCTCTAGGTGTGCCTATTATGTGGCTTTTGACACCACTGACAACTCCATTTTATTAGGCTGCCTGCAAATCTGGGTCAGTGTCACTTGTTTTGCCCTTGACTGGTTCAGATTCTATTTTTGTAAATCTTGAGCACTTCAACAGGAAGTAAGTGCTTAATAAAGCAATTATACCTTTTTCAGTGATCCAACAATGCAAAGCAGCTGGTATCAAAAGTGAAATAATCAAACATCATCTTCTCCCTGTTATATTTGTTCAATACTAATTCACTTGTAGCTATAGATTACTGTGCTCAGTGTTTTTCCAAATGTGCTGAAGCCCTGGCAAAAGCTCAACAAAAATAGCTCTAAAGAGAAAAGTAACTTAGCATCAATTTCTGCACACTGCAACCTCTTGCAGTATACCACCTGCTGCTGTGCTGGAGGTCATGTGCTCTCTTTCACAGTGAATGCCCACAGAGCCTATGCTTGTTGTTGAATTATTAAGCAGAAAGGTGGGAGAGTAGACGGTTTCAGATGCTCTCATTGATTACATTCCCAGACAGCGGTTGCAATTTTACCAAGTGAAGGATCCAAAATGTTCCTTTGAAGATGGCATGAATATAGTTCCACCCCTCAAAAATAACAGGGACAGCAATCTAACTTGCATCCATATGGCTGCAAGGCTTCAGTAACCTCTGACATACTGTCTACTGTGCAATAATAACAGGTGCTGAAAATGATCTGGCCATTTCCTCAAGTCCACCTCTGCAAAAGAGCCACAAAAGAGTCATAATTTCCATATTCAAGCAGAAAGGTCCGGTGAAATGTTTAACAAAACAGCTCTGTGAGGCTGTGCTTCAGCACAGTGTACAGTCTGACTTGCTGGTATCTGGTCAGAAACCATGGGCCAACACATTTCTTTTTAGGAGGAAACATTTTCACAATTCATCCTCTGAAAAAGTATCTGACTTTCATGGTAGTCCATCCAATAGTTGTCAAGAGGTTTCAATGAAAAACAAACATATCAGCCTCATGGTGGCACTAAAAGAAGATCTCCAAAGTCAGTAGGAATCATCCTACGGTGCCAAATATGGTGCTAATCCATCATGTGTACATTGAAATAATTTCACTAAACCTGCTGATGGTGTTCAAGGAAAAGTTGAGAGATCAAGAGGCCAAGAAAGACACCAGAGTTTATCCCATAAAGATCTCTGATCTCTGACGAAAATTTCATGAAAATCCATCTGATAGATTTTTCACTCTGAACCAAAACCAAAAAATGTCAACATCATGGTGAAGCTGGAAGAAAGGTCAGGGGATCAGTGAACAGTCAGTGTGTGTACAAAACTCTGTGGCGTCTGATTACTGTTGAGATATTTCAGTCTGGACAAAAGTGGCTGACTAACTTTTTAATATTTTTACACAAACAAGATGAATATGTTTCAACAACAGCTGCTTCACATGCTGATATCTCTCTTTAAGCTACTGACAGCTATTTTAAGAATCATAAGGAAGTGAATGGATGAAGGGTGAGCTGCAACTCTAGAATCACTGCACATGTGATTTCGTTGGCACTAATAATGGTTATTAAGACCAGCTGTGTGCCAGTGAGCTTCCCTGCTAATGCTCGGGAATAGAAAAAAATACCCTACCTCCTTCAACAAAGCTCCTTGTCAGACTATAATTCACCATACAATGTTGAGACTTTTTCTGTTGGTCATTTGCTTTGACTTTACATCTTATGTCACAGCAGTACTGGCATGCTGCGCTTATTTGGAGGCCCATGTTGAATGACATTAGCACATGCACTGAAAGAAATTTTTGTCTTGGCTGAGTGTTTCTTTAGAAAAGCTGTGTCACAGGCTCATTGCTTTTGTTTGTCTAACAATGGATTAAAATGAATGTCCAATCATTTTTTGTTGTTCAGTCAAAAGATACTTCATTAGAGGTGGAGCATCCAGGAAGGCTTCATAGTGAGAACTGATGCTTCTCCAAAGAGTCAAGACGAAATAAAAAAAACTTTTTTTTTCCTTTAAACCCTTCAAAAATCTGCTTTGTTGACTCTATACACTTTTGAACCACTTGGGGTTCCTTTTAAAACCAAAAAGAAAAGATTTGTGTGATGATGATGAGACCTGCGCCAGCATGTATGATAAATCAATGTCTCTGCCAACCAAAACAAAATTGGCTCATTTCACCTGCTGTCATTAGCAAGGGAGGCAACACACAGTGTTAATAGCATGGGTCAGGCCCAAAGTAACTCCTGGGCACAGAGCCAGCTGAAAAAATCAGTTTAAGCCAGAGAGAAAAGCTGGTAGGGTGGAGGGGCAATAGCCATGTAATTTGCTATGGCTAAACACTAGGTGGTGAGGCAGTGAAGTAATTTCCTCGGTTCCTTTCCGTATCAACTTCTCACTCTGGATACAGGACAGAATGGTTTAATGTCTCACCAAAAAGAAGGTTTTAAAATGCACCAAAGAAGGAGGAATTCTACTTTGAGTGTTCTGCAAGCCAAACTGACTAGATCACAAGGTTCAACATTAAAAACAGAAAAAATAAATGTAGAAGAGATGAAACTATAAATTACACAGAATGTTGAGATGAGAAAATACTGTATGTAAACATTACAGCACATGTGATGCTTCTGATTAATGGTGGTTTTCATTACTGGATGTTATTTTTACAAGCAGCAATACTGACATTTAACAATATGAAACAGACAAATTTCTCCCTGATAAATGACTTGAACAATTTTTGGTTGATTGTCTAATTAATTAATTGACTAACTACTTCATCTCTACACACTTTACATTTTAAGAAATCATTCCGTAAGTGCCCATAAAGGCGATAAAGTTAGGTACCACTGATGCTGTAGTGGAGCACAAATATAGTATTAATGTAAATACTGGCATTGGTGAGTATAAGAAATATAAACATGACGCACAGTTGACAGTGGTGATATATACAGTGAAGGTACTGGTTTATGTTGGTACCGTATGTGACTTATAGTATGCACCAGCCAGACAGTGCAGGTACTACAAGCAAAATCTCAAAATATTGCCAAAAAGCAAATGTCTGAAACATACTGAGTATACAGGAGAGCAGAAAAGTGGTATGCTATATAGGCATTTTGATACTTAGTTTGAATCTGTTCAAACCACCATGAAGTCAAGCTGACCACAGTCACTGTTCTGTTCTCTGAAAGATTAAAATACAAAAGCAGCTGTTTTCTGTTAAAGATTAAAATAAAGACTTTTTGTGTGATACTCCAGAGATAGATTTTGGGTGGAGTATCAATTCAAGGTTTAGCAGGAAGGGTACAGGACAGCTCCTGAAATCTGCAATCATCTGCGCGATTTCCATGCATTAATCTGTAATCCAAGGTCTAAAGATAGAGTGTGTCATTTGTTGCACAGATTTTAAAGCCCTCAGACACAAATTTATGATTTTAAGTTATATTTATAAACCTGAATTGACGTGGATGCACCTGAATAGAGGCAGCTGAAACCTTTGTTTAATTTCAGGCTGAACAACATGGTGTCATCTGCAAACCTGAGCAGTTTGACAGAGAGTTTATTGGAGTTGTAGAGGAGAAGACAGCTCGCTACCCTGACCAGCTCCATAGCGGAGGTTCACGATCTTTGATGTGTGCTTCCCAGAATTATCTCCTCTTTGACAGCTCAATATTTCACTGACAGCTGGGGTCAGCTGCTAAAGCTTGACCTGTAGGAACTCTAATATAATGGTGCTGAATGGTGTAAAAAACATCCACAAAGAAAATCCTGACATGTACTTGAGTTGTCAGGACATGAGAAATAAAGGTGCAGTGCCATGTTAATATGTCATTACAGACCTTTTGGCTTTGTATGTGAACTGTGAATACTGAACAGTCTACCAGTGAGTCTGTGCGGGCTAAGAGGTATATTGGCACAATTTCATCAAAGGTGTTTTAACTGCAGAGGTCAGAGTAGGTAGGAAAAGTTCATTTACAAGGGTATGAGAACTGAAAAGCTAATGGCTGATAATCGGAAATGCATTATTTTTGCTTTAAGCAAAAGATTCACATTCACTTTTTGTGCTCTCTGTGCTTTTAAATAGAACTACAAAAAGACGTTAAAATATTTTCCATTAATATAGAATAGGAAACATTAATCATTAGCTGCTGTCATCTACTGTCAGCTATTATAGCATCTAACTAACCATCCATGGAGCAAGTAATTTAACTCGTACGACCCCTAATATTGTCTCATGGATGTTTTTTTATACATTGTTAAATTTCACTGGTTGTGGGGTTAAGCAGGCCAGTGACAGAGTGAGGCAAAGACATGAGCCTCCAGCTGTCTGCTTCTATATCTGAAGATGAAAGATTTATTTGTTTTCCCTCATAGGGGTGAGCAGGGAGCACAGAGAGGAGATTAAAGTTGGAATTCAGGTTGAGAGCATTTTCCTCCGCTATTCTTATTGCCTCCAGTTCTTTGGCCTCAACTGACCTGCTCATAGAGAAGAATGGAGGAAAAAAAAGAGAGGACTGGAGCGATCTGGTGTCAAACTAGAGCTGCCCTGTAGCGTACAGTGGGGCTCCACAATGCCCAACCTCTTGACAGCTGTTGTGACAGCCAGAAGTGAACGAGGAAAAAAGAGAGGGGTGAATTAAACAGTAGAGGGTAACATAGCAACAGCTTTCTCCCTCTAACAATTCCTTTGTCACTCAGGCAAAAAAACATTCTCCACATACACAGTGTGGAAATTTTTTTTAAATGAAATGTATCCCCATTCTGACCTAACTCATCATAAAAACAGGCTTGCTTTGTGGAGTCGTAGCAACAGTCAGAGCCTATTTTCCACACAGCAGAAAGCAAAGGAGGGGATAAATGGGGCTCGTTGAGCAGAGGGGAATGAGAGCGCTGCCAGGACGCAAAAATTGGTCACCGCCCGTGTTCCAATGACATTCAAGCCTAGACGGTGTGTAATCAATGGCCTGGGGTCAATGTAATCACCCGGGGAGATTAGCATGCTTTCAGGGAATGCACACACAGGTTTTGGGCTGATAAGCGGAACAAGGCCTGTAAAAACATGATGACTCAGTTAAGCCGTGCTGCCACATATTCTGCAGCCTGGACTGTGATTTCTGACTGCAGCAGCAGGTTCGTCTATAAAACACTGGAGTCCCGGGACATCTACATTTTGACAAGACAGATGGGTTGAAGCAGAAAGGCATGAGGCACAGTTTAATCTGGACTTGGCCTCTGATCAAAAAAGAAAAAAAAAAAACAGCTCAGTGTTTAGCTCAGAGATTTATCTATTGATTATGGGGAAATGACAGTTTTTCAATTATTCTCTTTATCTAAGTCATTGGTTTTCTTTGCATCATACAAATCCCTTTATCTGAAAATGACCTGCTGTTGGAAGCAGCATTTCTGCAGGGTTCACCAAGTTAAATTTAAAATATTTCAATGGAATTTAATATCTGTTTCACAATGACACTGCTCAAAGTATAGAAGACAGCAATAAAAAACCCAGCAGGTATGGTAAGGCCTAGAATTATTTGTGCAATGTGAAATAAATGTCAACTAATTAACATTTATTTCACATTTATTTCATTAAATCCTGGCATCTTCCTAATAATACAATTTAAGGCTGCAACTATAAGATTATTATTTTCATTATAGATTAATCTTGCGATTATTTTTTGATAAATTGATTAATGCTTAGTCTACAAAATAACAAAAATGTCTTGTTTTATTATTCATTTCTTGTGATATAAGACAAAGAAAAGGAAATCCTCATATTCAAGAAGCTAGAATCAGAAATGTTTGGCATGTTTTCACTAGTCTTGCTTGCAAAATGACTGAAATGATTCCCTGATTATCAAAATAGTTGCAGATTTTTGTTCTGTAATTGAATCATTTCCATTGTACTTTAGTAAATTAATCATTAAATATGACCTGGCCCTGGATAAACAGCAGAAAATGGATGGATTAATGGATTAACCAAGTAAGAAAATAATAATTAAGGTCAGAGGTCTGGAACAATAGTATTGGGGCTTCAACCCATTTGCACTTCACTGTAGAGCAGGTTTCAATTTATTCTGACTACGCTACAGTTAACAGAGTAAAAACCTTGTGATCAATAGTAGAAATCTGAATCAAATCTGTATCTACAGCAATAGCTCACATTATGCTAAGTAGTTAACTGCTGAACAGCAGTGTTTACATATTCATTTTCACAAAGTCTATTCTTGATTCTTGTGGATTTACTGACAATAAAGGTTCCTGCTAAACGATCAACACCCATACCTCACATTTAGATCCTCCTCAAGTCTCAAGATTCAGAAACATCTCTATTGCAGACAGTAGAAGCCCCTGCATCCTGTTAAAATGTCCTTGAAAACCTCCCTCCTCCCTTGCCCTGTGTTGCTGAGGAATGTGAGCTAAATACTTAAACTATATGTAAATACAAATGTTAATGTGACACCCACACAGAGCGTCGGTGGCCATTCAGTTAAGGGAGGCAACAGCTACAGCAGGCTCAGGCTGCTGTTGATGGCTCTAATTAAAATTATCACCACTGCAACAGTGCAAACGAACACACCCTCAAAACAACATTGGTAACTCCTTCAAAAAGTTCCGATATCTGTTCTAAACAAAGCCTCTCCCGTGGGAGGTTGCAAATGACAGATGTGACAAGAATGGCGGGGGACAGAAGAAACCTTAAAAAAGATCAGTGGTTGGCTGAATGCAGCCTACTCATGTCAAAGTCTGCCAATCAAATCCACAAGATGAAGTAAAAAAATCTTCAATAACGCTATGAGGGAGAGTCATTCCTTTGGATCAAAATCCTTTGTTCATATTGTAGAAGGTTAAATTAATTCAGTGGTTTCCATTATAAAGCAATGAAGACACCAAAGGGAAGGATATATGTGTAGATACAAAATGAGATTACAGTGATTAGACCTGTAATATATTTACACATTCTTTGCACAGTATCCACCTTTCATGCAAGGCAGCCAACAGACACCCATGAGCTATCTTGAGATGCCATGCTGTCATTTTTTTCTGTTATTACTGAAGATGAACAAAATTAGCAGTGCTGTAATATGCGATTAACTCAAACTGTTGGACTATTTACCCAAACTAAAATGACCTTGTGTTTGACACGAAAAGCTCAAAGTTTACCTTAAAACTCCTGCTACCAGCTTCAAAACAACCCACTGTCTTGGATGGTTTACTATCCACATAAGTGTTTTGTTAGTGCTATATTCATCATGTGTCAAGATATTGCTGTAACACCCTACTGTGTAGCATACAGATAAAACAGAGACAGCATGCCGGTATTACTCAAGTTACCACTTGACCTTGACCTTGCATACCAATATGTTCAGTAGTCAGCTCCATATAAGGTAACAAAGGGTTTTTTTCAAAGCCTTTGATGCAGTTGTGCAGCATTGAACTTTACAAGACTTTTATGTTTAAAAAAAAAGAAAAAAAAAAGGTAACTCTTATCTAAAGTGGATTGTGAAGGGCAAAGAGGGTCAGTCCACCTCCATTTCAG
Source organism: Lates japonicus (assembly GCA_033238685.1). Lineage (NCBI taxonomy): Eukaryota > Metazoa > Chordata > Actinopteri > Centropomidae > Lates > Lates japonicus. The sequence continues at coordinate 7,148,105 of BRZM01000010.1, read as the reverse complement.
ATGCTGTAAATTCCCCCTCTTTGCTCAAATGAAATCCTGGTGTCTGGTTTGACCACTCAATAGAGGTCTTTTGACTCTACTGACAGGCAGGTTTGTAAACATTAGCAGACTGTGTGCTATTTGCTGATATTCGACTGCAATATATCATGTTATGAAGCTAAAAGAAATGTTTTGCTGCCATTTGAAGCCCATAATGTTAAAGGTTGTTTTGGGCAGGTTTATGCGGTAGGAGTATTCTGAGACGTGAGTTTATGAGATACTATGTGTGACATGTTTTAGTGTGAACTGTGCAGCTATATTGAGGTCTGATGGGGTAAGCGGTCAGATGATAAGACATGTTGTGAGCAAACAGAATTTTGCTGAATTAGATTCACTTTATTTGGAAGCAAAATCAGAAGTGAGCACACCCAGTATATCAAAGTTGAAGCAGGTGGTTGGTCTCTGAACTGTGTCAGATGGACAGTTTCTGTAATCACTTCACTTTCTTCCCTTGTTATCTCTTCCAAAGAAGTTTGGGCATCCTCGGATGTTGTTAACAACCAACCTTATCAACTCACTGCTTGTGCTTCTTACACCACTGGACTTCAAAGTTGACACATTCTGAGATCTTAATCTGAGAGACAGGAATAATGGCCAAAACTCTGAAACTAAGATCCAACTTGAAGTAAACAGGATTTCCTTAAACGCCACTATGTACCCATGTATGACTTGGGAGTGTTCACATCATTGGTCACATCAAGATGGCAACTGTTGGTCTTCTTGAGCTACTGCTGCTCACTAATTAGTGGAGATTCAAACTTAATAAATATACACTAACAACATCACCCAAGCATTTTTGCACAATGACAATTGTCCAAAATGATGTGAAAATGCACATTTTCATAAAGCTCGACAGCAGTACAAACTCGCCATAACCTCCTGTATACAAATGACTTAAGATAGATCTGCCATCGTGCTATGTCCCACCATCCTGCTCCTTCATACATCACATTAAGCAATTAATGACACCATTTACTGGCACCTTCAACCATAGAGTTAGCAGGTCAGAAAACATAAAATTTTCTGGAACTGTCTCATGGGTCGATTTGGGTAGTAATGACAAAAGGGCCTACTTTGTTGTTTAGGTACAATGATTTATTGGAACAATATCCTTTGGACTAAAGCTTGGTAGACTAACCTAGATGTCCTAATGATTAAAATGTAAATTTTCATCACCATATAAAAATATGTTTTTTTAATGGAGAGCATGGCACCTTATGTTCCATGCTGACTGACCACATAGAGAGAGAGAGAACATTTGGTTTTGACCATGGATTACAGAGGCTAATAAATTCAATGTGAAAGCGATTGTGTTAATGAGCAAGTGTGCATGTATTTGTGTTGTGTCTGCAAGAATCAAAAGCCTTTCTAAATCCAAACTACATTTCCTTTAATCCTAGTAAGCAATTTGTGAGTTCTGGGAAGTCATTTGTTCTACAGGGAAATAAAACAAAGCCAACGGCTTAAAGCAACGCAGTCAGTCTGCATACAAGCAGCATTACAGCAAGATGACAGTCAGCACTGCGTCACCGAAACATCAGACTTCACGTACCTGTGTAGCTTTAAGTATGTGTGTGGGTGTTTTGGTCCGTATTTAAACAGCATGATCTAGTCCTCGTGTGACAGAGCTACGTAGCTACAATAGGGAACACCCATGGGAGCAAATAAGGGCATGGCCTACACCCACAAGGAAACTCTGAGAGCTGACTAAATCATATGGAGTAACACACTGCTGGCATAACCAAAGGAAAACTTTACACCTGCTTGGAAAACACTTAAAGGAGGGGTATTTAAAATGTCCTTGTGCGCTGTACTCATGGTAACTTGTACTTACTACAAGTGGATAGTATATTGCAAGAGTGGATATTTTAGGGAAACCAAATAAAATGTGTGATCAGTGAATGTTTTGCAGTATCAACATTTGCAACTTGGAAGATATAGTAGTGTACCAATGTCATCTCTAGGACTCAGGGTCAACATGACATGTGGTTAACAATTAACTCTATATCACCTAACAACAGCACTGGACTGTCCAACTAAGTGTCTAAACATCACATTGTTATTACCCTTTACAAAGTCAAGTGTGCAACTCGTCTTCTTCTCAAGGTGAAATCTGCATGAATATAATCACCGAGAAGAACACAAGTCACCAAGCATGCATGAAATCTGAAAAAACAGACATGGCCAATTAATACGGTCTTTCCATGACTCACGCCATTAATTAACACAGGAGGGAAAAACGGTAGCGAGGGAGAGGAGGTCAAACAGAAGCAAATGAATTTATGGTAAAAATGCGAGCTTACTGGAACGTAGACACCACTGCAGGATTGCATAATTAAGGATTTAATGGACTCACTAATGACTGTACTATTGTCCACCTTTCGTTTTAGGCTTCAAATGACAGTACAGGGAAGGGTTTGAGTAACGCATTATGGAAAAGGAAAGTGTTTTTGAAACCTGCTCTAATGAACCTATTATTTCTCATCACAGGAACCAGCCACAGAGGGCCCAGTGCTGCCAGAGACGTGAATGCTTGACATGCTTTCAGATACAGTGCATTTCAATAGCTACACCTTTTATTAAATAGAAAGGTGCGGTGAGGTTCATCTATACACAACATTCAGAGTCATAGTATACATCTTATCTGACTAACATCTCAGAATACTTCCTGGGCACTTTTGAGGCTGCCCCTTAAATTCATGAACCTGTGAATATTTATTACAGAATGCTTTTGGGAACTATTCAACACAATTATTTCAAATTAAGGAAACCATTGTTCAGTACTTATATACAATACATTTAGACCTGCAATCCTGTGACAATATTAACTGCCCTCATGAGATGTTTATAGTCCTCGTGGTCGTAGACTTCCAATGGTTTTCTTTTTTGATGTTTTATTTTAGCTTTTTGAAATGTGAGAGGAAGCTGACGAAAAGCTGCTCATTCCCAAGGTATGGTGTTGGAAAATCAAACCTACAATATATGCTTAATATATATAGTACATACTTAATCTCTATCTTTTATTTTCTATCTTCATATAGCTGGGATGTAAATTTCTTAAAATCACCACAGTAAAGCAACATGTACTTCGTACAGAGCTGGAAATGCTGCCAAAGCACCCAGGTGATATGCCTGTGTTATTCAGTTATAACTGATTAGCAAAGCAAGCAGAGTGAAGCAGCTCAATCAAACATTCAACACACTACCGCTCCGCTGCTCGAGTCTGTTAAAAAGCAACAGACAGTTGGATCTTTGAATTTACAGAAACCTTAGTGTGTAATCAAAGTTCAGTGGCCTGACACGAAACAACCCAACTGCACTAATTGACCTAACTGAGGATCTGTTCAACTCCTGTCACTCCAACAATTCACATGGGGAAATAAACATACAGTTCTGGAACATTTATATACTATAGATTGTATAGTATATCTTCCACTGCATCTACAGTATGACACCCTGTAGTCCTTGTACTATATGTGTCATTACAGTATGCACTCTACATGAACTGACATTATGTGCTTCCATCCCGTTCCATCCCTATGACAAATTCCTGCAAATTTGTCATACTTAGTGATTCTAAGAAGTATAAAACTCAAGTATTAAAACCAAACACCATAAAACAAAATAAAAAAAATGCCTGTCTCTAATCTCACATACAAATCCTGTCCTTGATTTCTCTCCAGTGACCATACCTACAGTACTAGTTGTCCTCTCAAACATGCTCTCTCCTATTACATGTGTCAATGCTGGAAAATAATCCCTAATGGGCTGTGGTGCATGAGTTGCATAATCTGAGAGATTAAACTATGCATTTTATAGCCAGTACAGGTCTATAGGAGACAGAGGCAGCGAGGAACTGTATGTGGACATGAGTGTCGCAGAGAACACTCCTTGCTTTCAGATCAAATATTTGTTGCCCTAAAAATGACAGAGTAGTACTATATTGGACTGAGTAAATATTTTATGACCCTCTATGTTTTAACCAACCTACTGGAATTTCATTGGAAAGTGTGAAACATAAAACTTAATTTTCCCCAAAAGATGCTACCTACCTTTTTGAGAGTTGTGGCTGATGATTTATAGTTGTCAAGTATGCTACTGTAGACTTTAAAGACAAAAAATGGGGTGAACAGTATTATTTGTTTCAATACGTCATGTATTTTTGAGTGAAATAGAAAACATGACTGGTGTAGAACTGACCTTTTGTTAAAACCCCTACACTATGGTTGTCAAGCTTTCCAATCTAGCAGGCAACACATGCTGTTTACATTGCTAATGGTCCCAATTTCCAACCCAAAAGATGTGGAAATTTTGGGAACAATGGATCCTTGACTTAAGACCGAAAAAGAAAAACGCAGGCATCAGTGTTTTAGTTGGTAAACTTTGATAATGCTGGCTGGAGTGACTGTTGCTAGCACATTTTATTGGCTCTAGCTAGCTAATGAACATTAAAGTTTTTTGACGCAAAAACAGACTGAAAAAAAAAAATCCCTCTATGACATGCTAGCTAACAGGATAAAGTGCAGTTTTATATAATGGGAGATAGATGCCTTACATTGCTTATGATTAGATACATTTTAAATATGTGGATACAGAACTACTCAAAAGTGTGTTTAGATTACATATATTTTACATAATCAAACATAAGAACAAGCCAAACTGAAAACTCCAGAGAGTATCTTTAATTGTTGAAAATAGTACTTTAAAACATTTTCTGAGGTAAACTGGGTTTCATATGTCTATGGTCCATGGTGTTTGGTCATGTTTTGCCTGTTAATTCAATGTTGTGCATCTCCTGTTCATAACAGGGTCATTAAATGCCAGTAATTCACTTAGAACAATCTAATAAGGTAACACCAGATTTCCAAAGGTCGTTGAATTCCCATGTCAGATGAGTCACATGGGCTTGTGATTTCTGTCTGTCTCTGTTAGACATGCACAGTAAATATACATATATGCTCACATAAAGTTGTGAAGCTGCAGGCAGTGGTAGAGTTTGCAAAAGCAATTTTGAAAGCATACGTTTCATTGCTTCAGATCCCCGCAATTGGTTTCACGATTCACAGAGTGGGAAAAGGGGTTCCTCCTTCCCAAACTGCCACCCGGATGCCCTTGAACGAACCACTTAACCCTGAGCTCCTTCATTAATGCTTCTCAGTGGCAGTGTGAAATACTGCAGGAAAATCTGGCAGCTACTCAAAGCCAAATGTGCGTAATGACATGAATGTTAACTGATGTGTTGCTGTATACAGAATATTCAGATTTGGTAAACCCCAGAACTAATTAAGGGTTAAAAATCAGCTCTTCAGTCACAAATATAACATACTCCAATTCTGCAATTAGGTCTTATTGCTGTGCAACAGTTTAAACTTCTTAATGACCTAAGAATAGCGATTAACCCTGGAACACTTTGGCTTCACAATCAGATGTTATTTTTAGGAATCTTTCCAGCACTGATTAGCTAGCACCACACTGGATGCCAGCAGCAGGTGTTGTCATCGTCAAATGCTACTTGCTAGGCTAATGATTTTAACAGGGATTTTCTTCCAACCTGACAGGCCCATGTGGGTGCAAGCAAACTCAAATCGCTGAACAACAACAACCAATCTGGAACGACTGTAATGTGTGAAAAACTTTTCTCGTGCTGTGGAAACTGAGATGCCTTGGAGAGCAATTCAAAAACACATTTACAGTTGGGAGTAAATAAGATGAAGTACACAGGCAGATGGGAGAAGTTAAGTTACAGTGGTGTCAGACAACACGAAAGAGAGGATATTCACTGACACAGTATGTATTTCTATTTAGATTTAATTAATCAGATTGTGCATGCTGTTGCATAAGGGCTGTTTCAGGAGCAAGCAGTGGGACACATCCAAATTAATGAGTTACAAGTGAGAATGGAGAGCATAAATGATTAATAAAAACCTAAACTTCATAATATTTTGTAGATCAATTAATATATGTTATGTATGTTGGATACTAAAACACACTTTGTGAAGACACTGTACATTTAAATGTATCTAGAACTACGCAGAGAAGTGAGTTATGGGTTTCTGTTGGTCACAAAGGAGCCAACATATGCACTTTCAAAATATAAACCCCAAGCAAATTGGTTGAGATACCTACCATCTGGAGACTTATTTTAAGTGGAAGAACACATAAACCATATACTCAAAATCCATACTGGTATAATAACATCCAAACAGCCCCTGTGCACGTTTGCCTACGTGCAGCACAAAGTAGCACTGACCTTTGTTGACCCACTAACAGAAATGTACAGTTACAGTAAAGCTTCAGTGTATGTTTGTGTGTCTTCATTACAGTTCTTTATGAAGAAGATGTACAATTTTTGTATAAGGCAGCCACAGTTATGCATCATTGTCTTGATCACAATGAACATATCTTTTTTGTTTTGTTTTTTGGCTGTTCAAAAATTGCTAAACGTATCACTCCATTACCCAGTGATTGTAAATATGTCCTATATATGTAGCAGTGAAATATTGTTTCTCTGGACCAGTTGGAAGGGGTTTGGGGTTGCTTCTCCTTCACTTCAAAGGTCTTTACTCAGAGATGCTTGATTTCATCGTAAAGGTCGGTTATTTCCATGTTTGTTTGTCGGAGCCTGGGTTGTCAGAGCGTGCCAACATTATGGTCAAGGTCACTGATCTGTTTCTGAAGAGCCTTTTTGTCTCTGCAGATGGTATTATTGTCCATGACAGTGTCAGTGTTTTGGATGAGGGCCCTAATTGTGTCTGACGAGGGCCTCATTGTGTTGGGAAAGCACTTTTCCAAGTGCTGGAGGAGGGAGCAGTTGGTTTGGCAGAGGGACTAAAAAACCTCAAGGGTGACAGTCTGCTCTGGGCAACTCATTTTCACTGCCAGTAAAAAAAATGCAAAAATTTTTGTTGTCAACTGTCATTTATAAAAGCTCTATATCTTTCTTTTCTGGTCTTTGCACTAAGAAAGAATTACTGTACAATTCTTCAGTAGTATCCACACCTTTTCTGTCTTCTTCCCCACCTCTCTTCTCATCCTCACCTCACTCTCTACACCTTCATCATCTCTGTGCTCTACTCTGTCTTCGTTACACCTTCCTGTTCACCCTCTGCTACAACAACATTTTCCCCTACAAACATGAAGAATAATAGGCCTTTCTCGGATACCATTTTTGAGACTTCAGAGCGTTAATGAGAATTCATTGCTGATATTAGAGGCTTTGAGGGATGGGATTTGACATGGGCCTCCTACTGCTCAATCTGCTATCCGCATATATAAAAAACAAAACAAAACAAAGCATTTGAATATTGGTTCGGACGTTGATTACCATGGCAACAGTTAGCACTGATGATTACATGCCTGAAATGTTTCAGTGTGCAGAAAGTTAGAGATTGCAGCTTGAAGCGTACTTAGTATAAACAGTTTAACTGCTCTGAAATATTAATAAAGCTACATCTGGCAACTTTGCATGTGCTGGCTGCTTAGTGTTGTCAATAAACTCCACACACTGCTATGTTTACTAATTTGGTCAGTCTGTGAAACTGAAGAAAAAAGAAAAACAAAGAATCTACCAGGTCTGAGTACAGGGTTGTTAACACCAATTTCTAAACTGCAGTCGCACTTTTTGAAACTGGCTGATCTGAAATAGTATGTATAGATTATTACAAATCTTATCAAGTTATAAAATCTTGTAAAATGTACACAATGTACACATATTCCAGCTTTAACAGGAAAAGAAGAGCATACACAAAGTAAGACTGCTCAGTGTTTTAGAGGGGCTCCAGGGATGGTCCAGCTGGGGAAATTTTGCCATAAAGGAGCAGTGCAATTGATTTAGACTGTCTTTCATGGATGACTTAAGTATGTATGTCTCATGCTGGAAACCCAGAAGCCCTGAGAAGTGCAGATGTGAAGGTCATTGAGACCTTAAGAGGGGGGCTGGGCTGACATAACCTTAAACTGTATTTACTGTAAAGGTTGTCACATCCCTGAAGCAAAAAAACATGGCATAGGTGACTTATGAATGGCCAAACACACACACACAGACACAAACACACACACACACACACACACACACATATACAGAGTGCCATGACTTAACTCAATGAAATAGGAGATGTAGAGAAAATAGTGCTTTCAATTAGATTATCTGTTTGACTCTAAGCCAGACCATAATAACAGATAGTGCATAATGCTCTGAGACTCTGTCAGAGATTATTACAGCAGTAATCCAGACATAGTGATAGCCAACTATGGCTGCCTCAGTGTTACTGTGACAATGGGGGCAGGAGTAATAACACAACAAACAAAAGCTATATCCCAAATAGAGTTCCCTATCCTCTTAAGCAGAATTACCTTAATGTTGTTATTAGGGAGCAGATTCATTGAAACCACACGGAGAGATAATTCAAGTGATTTCTAAAACACAGAGAGGAAGTGGCAAAAAAAGAGAGAGGGAAGCAGGGGACATTATGATGACACTGTTGTCTCTGTCCTTGTCCTTGTCTCACTCACATACACACAGAACTGCACAGATAGATCAATAAAAGCTGAAAAGTGGTGCACTGTGGGGAGTGAGGTCATCGCTGGTCTGTCCTTCAACCCCTGGACAAACAAGGACATCAGAGTGCACTTTGTTTGGCAATGGGCCACTTCGCACAAGCGCACTGCACACACAGAAGAGACCTTGCAACAGCAGCATTTATTCCCAGTGTACCATTATTCAGTCTGTTTTGCGAGCGTCACATATGGATATTTCAGCATTTCAACAGCCATTACTGTCTCTGGTAAAATATGAAGGATACCAAATTTATGTGAGCAAGCTGAGCTTTCCTATAGAACTAACTGAAAACCCATAAAAGGTATCTCTTGAGTTTTGAATTTGTTTTTCATCATGTTTGTCCTTGGGTATTATGTGTGCAACTTAACATTTACCACTGTACCCGTAGCCAGGAAAGAATATGCTTTTACCCTGAATCATATTGTATTATAAGCTGTCGACCCAAGAGTCTGGGGAACAAGATACAGCTATCGACCATAAGTTATCAGTCTTCTCTTTCCATGCTGGTAATGTGGAGGGAGAGTACAAATTAATACATAAATAATTAATAAAGCATTTAAATAATTTACAAAAAAAATTAAACATTGATTTATTTTTCCTTTGCCATTCATCATTTCTCTGCTCTGCTCATTTTCAGCTCAGTTGAAGCACACAGTAAATAAGTCATCTATTTTTTCAGTTTTCCTTAAAATATTTCCTTCCATTTAATGAGACACTTATGCCTAAGCAACGATAGCATATATGCTTTGAGAAGTCTACTTTATACTATACCATTCTTGTTGTTACATGACATACACTGATCAGCCACAACATTAAAACCACCGACAAGTGAAGGCAATAAAACTAATCATTTCATTACAATACAATGCTCTGCTAGTAAACCTTGGGTCCTGACATTCATGTGGATGTTACTGTGACACGTAACCTAAACACCTAAACATTTTTGCAGACCAAGCTCCTAAGGTCCCAGTCTGATCAAACATATCTGGGATGAACAAGCAAGATCCATGGAGGCCCCACCCCATAACCCACAGGATCTGCTACCAATGTCCCGGTGCCAGACACCACAGGACACCCCCAGAGGTCCTATGTCCCTGCCCTGATGGGTAAGAGCTGTTTTGGCAGCGTGAGGGGACCTACACAATATTACTCAGGTGGTTTTAATGTCATTGCTTACTGGTGTATACTGTTGCAGCCTCTGTTTTAATGTGCTTTGTTGGAGTAAATAGAGAACAAACCCACTCTAAAACACATACATGAGCACTAGAAGATGACTTTTGATGATGCATCTTGTATTTCCTTGAACGAAGTGTCACATCTTTAAATAAACTCATCAGTGTGGACACAGTGTGGGAGTGGGACTACTGTCTTTTCAGATGATTCCATTTTCATACACACCTATCAATCAGGTGTGCATCAGAGCGTGCACTGTATATCCTCTTTAGATTTCACCATCAGCAAATAATGATACGTCCATTACAACATTTACCTGAGGAAAATACAGTGAAATGCAGCCATAACACATGTTGCACTTTGAGTAAAGTATTTTTACTAGCCTTGGAAAAGTCTTGCTCTTGTACAGCTGTGGGTTATAAATACTTAACTAAATTGTGCTATACGTTCAGGCCCTGTGTTCCAGAGGGTCTCTCAGGTCTCTCTATGTGATGTAGGAAATCACTAACTGAGGTAAATAAACAACAATAGAAGTGGCAGGTGCACAGACAGGGCAAACCACATAAGCAATTCTTGATATTTAGTGACCACAGTCTGGAAAAGTGTTCAGGGCTTGGATTTTTCTTTTTCTTCACTCTCTATGACCATACACATCGTGTATGCTGCATTATCCCATTGTGATGAATAACCAAATGTCTCCATCAAACACCAGGGTTACCAAAATTAGCATTCCATTTATGGCTCAATTAGGCTTCATTATGTTCAACAGGAACAAACAGCAGTGTGGAGATGAGAGGATTAGTGAGACTCCTCTGCATCCCTGTGTCTCTGATGCTAAAGGCCACTTATTTACTTCAGATTGTCGGACTGGGAAAGGAGGTCTCAGTTAGACACATCCAGTTAGATGAGAGGCTCCTGAGGTGTGTACTACAGTAGACCACCAACCCCCCACCCACACTCCACACAAACACACACACATACACACACACACAAAACCCCATTTATAAATTGACAGAAATGCAGTTTACATCCCCATCTTTCTAGTTGTGTCTACATCTCTCTTGAGGAAAATAAAAAGCCTTACACTGAATGATTTAAAAACATCTGTCTTTAGGCCTGTCAGTACTGCAGTATAATTACTTCATCTTGGTATTATGTGTATACTGACTCTACTACCTATTCTCAATCATCCCCCTGTCAGGAGTCTATGGAATCTGGTTGGTCATTTTAGACCTTTTGGTGGCCTCTTATTAATTTTTAGCGCTAACAGTACACACAAAAGTCAAGGTGCTAACTGGAACCAAAAATGTTTTTTCCGAGTGATGCCATAGAAGAACCATTTTTAGTTCCACAAAGAACCTTTTAGCAAGTGGTTCTTTCAAGAACCATCTCTGCAAACGGTTGTTTAAAGAACCTCCAGAGGTGCCTCAAAGAACCAAATTTGTTCTCTCTGTTGTGACTTTTCTGATTGAGCAGTTTAAACATTATCCACACCTCCATCCACCATCTCCACTCATCCTTCAGTTCTCTTTAGCAATTTATTATCTGTCTCCTGGGTTGGTAAGTTGACAAAGCAATGCATAGGGTCAAATGCTATCTCTCACTCTGTGTGCGTGTGTGTCCATTCACGAAGGGAGGGTACAAATGGAAAAAATACATAGTGACTGATCAGCACCAAAGCAGTATTTGTCTGGAACTGAAGAACTGTTGTACCAGCACAACAATCCCACTACTTTCTGGGGGGTTACTGCTATCCTAAAACTGTATACGCTTCAGCTGTATGTGGACTGTAGCTGGTTTAGATTTTTTAAAATTATGCTATGCTAACAGCATGATCCAAACGGTGCCAAGCAATCATTTTCCACTTTAAAAAATTATCTTTATCTGAAAATGCATTATTCGTATTTTGTATTTCATCATCATAATTCATAAAAAGTAACCGCTTCCAACATGGCAAGATAAAATCATTTCAGTATCATCTTGTGATGCAGCCGCTTTCTTTCTTCAATAAATCAATAGAGGAATAAAAAGCCTCAAAAACTTGGCAGGAGAGCAAAAACCTACTGTGTTAACATGTGTGTCTGTCGCACTGTGTTAGGACTTGAAGTAAATGTGACTGAGGAAGTGAAGAATATGAATGACTGATATAATTACTAAAGCAAACCATGCAGTCCGCATGAATTTGTAACAGTGAACTATTGTGTTGAAAGTTTATTATCTCGAAGGGATGTTTAGTTCAGCATGTCCAAAATAGCGTTAAAAAACACAGTGACAGAAAACAGAGACCTGACTGCGTCACTGCCGTGAATCCCTGCATTCCTCTTAGGTTATCATCAAGCAAACACTGGTAGGTTTACCCACACTCATACATTTATATAAAAATAATTAATGCATAATCACACATACACAATCACAAGAAGCAGGTCTGATGAGTTCCTGCAAACTTAAACACACAGTCGAAGTGTTTATTCATCGTTCCATACGTGACAAAAGAGCCTTCTACCAAGTGACAAACAACAACAACACGTTTCACTTCACAATGCTAAATCCCTCACTGTCCACTGTTGACATAACAAGCTGCAAAGCACCACATCACTAATCAAGCCATTATCTACTTGGCTACTATCCAGTAGTGGCTGAAAGCTTCATTCAAAAAAAAAAAAGAAGTTCAGTTACTGCTTTTAATCTACTGTTTTGGTTTACCTGTAGGAATATGCCAACAGGCAAAACATCAGACAAGCTGCCAAGTTAGATCTATTCTCACCAGCAGATTAAGTAAAAGGAGTGGTTACAACTACAATAAAAGCATCAATATAATGTACAAATAAGACAAACCAGTATATTAGCCCTGCAGTAAACACTTCAGTTTTTGGCCTGATAATGTAGAATTTTGTTGGCAGAGAATTGTTGATCCAGTTTTATTACACTTCCTATCCCCCAGCAGTTGCGGGACAAAATATTAAGCTCATACTGGCAATACTGGATTGGATGGATTTTTGCGGCCGCTAGCCACAAGACCAAATATTCCCCTATAATCATTCCAGTCCATTATTAATATCCAAGTGAGGCTTCACATCCAGTCTTTTTCTGTGATACACTGCATGAGGACGTGTCTGTGTAAGCAACTGTACACCCAGCTTTATTTGTTCATTCTGTGGGTACTCAAGTTCTCTACAGCAAATACTTCCATAGCACTAGAAAGTTCAGCATATATAAACCTTGCCTAGATCAATCTCATGCATTCTTCCTAGTTTTATCCATCTCTGCTTTAGCAAGGAAAGCCCATTTTGCAGACATGGTCTTTCACATTGGTTATGACAGAGGCTGTGGGCCATTTGAATACACTATATGTGAGGTCTGTGACTCCCACTAGAGCTGAAATGACTGGGTTAGGTGGAGATGAATGAGCTGAGGTGATAGATAGCTGAATGGAAAGAAAAACACACACAGACACACACACACACAGATAGCTGCTGGGCATCACACATGAGTACACACACATTCAGCATACAAAAAACTAGAGGATGAATGCTGCCTCTTCTTCACAGTGTGACCAAATATTTTCTCTCTCTCTCTCTCTCTGAAAAACACAAACAGACACAAAAACACACACACACTCACGCACATGCACAGACATTCCTGCTCTGTCTCTTCGTCTACCTGTGGTAATATCCTTTGGGCAAACAGCCCAAACAGCAGGAACCAGGGCGGAGGTGGGATGGAGAGGTGCGGAGCGGTGGTTGGAAGGAGGGTGGATATAAACAACCAGATTAAGGAGACAATCCGCACCATAAATCTGCAATATTATCTGCTGTAGGCAGGAGGAAGGGGAAGCCTCATGAGCTGGGCTGGCACCAAGAAAGCCTGTGACGTTTATGTTCTCATCTCTGCCGTAGCCTCAACTTAGGATAAAAGCCTATCATTTAGGCTTTGTAATCAATCTTCAGAATAGCAATGCACTTAGCTCAGTAATGTATTTTGGAGGTAGGCAAAGAGGGAGAAAATAATCAGCGTAGAAGCCTTTAGCTGCAGAATGAAAACACAGCACTTGTGCATACAGTAATCTTATGACATCGCTTTAAGATAAGCAAAAAACCAAAATCAATTTGAGAGCAACTTGCCTCATTGTATGCAGCTATTGAGGGGTATTGTTTGGCCTGAATGGAAAATCTATCCCAAGCAGCTGTTTGTCTATGCACATGTCGCATATGTGCAGGAATTGTACATTAAAGAATGTGTTTTTAGTTTGTGCATGTGTACTGATGCACAAACTGATACGGTGTCTCTTAGCACCTGCGTGGTTTAGAAAACCGTAACGTGGTGTGAATCATGCTAACTGGGGCGGTTACCTCGGAAAAGAAAGGAGCACCTGATGTGGAGGAAAAGGGGAAAAAAGAGTGGTGGGGGGAGGATCGGTTTAGAAGAATGTAATTAGCCAAAGCTTGGAGACTCATTTGAGCCGGGCAATTACCCCTATAACCATCAGGTAGTAGGAGAGAGGAGGAGATAGGAGAATGGGAGGAAGAAGGAGGTGAAGAGAGATTGATGCATGATCATCAGTGTATCTGGGCTGTAAACCACAATAAGAAAACAAACCACAAAATCACAACATTTTCTTCAAAAAATCAAAGTGTAGTGGCTTCACAGGAATCCAAAACTGATAAATTCACTGCTGCTTTCGGCTGTGTTGTGCACAAAATGCAGACAAAAACTGGTACACACAAGGAACCAATCCCAAAAACCAGCCACAACTCATCACCTCAACTAGAAAACAATTACAGAAAAAAGCGAGTCATTAATGGCTGAAATTGAGGTCTTGGGGTCTCACAGCTGGACTGGTTTCTATCCAAACCCCAACAGACTGAAATGAACAGATACCTCTGTTTTTAATCAAAACTGCTCTGTTAACCTAGTTAATCCAGACACTCAGTCTGAATAGTTTACTCCTTGGATGTACAAGAGACTAAGTACGTAGGTGGCATTTCACGATACAGCTACACTCATCATACCCACAGTGATAAAATGGCAAAACTTTTCTATTCATAGCTATCCTTTAGAAATTTGGATATTTCCTTACACATATTTGGTGAAATCATCAGTCCTAAATGGTAATGATTCTCCACTAGTCAGTGTTTTTCTTCTTCCACTCCATGCAATACTTTTAGCTTGACAAAAAGAAAAGTAGATTTTTTTAAATATGGATGATGCACAAAGACTGAGTTTTCAGTTTGCCAATTACTTGCTAAAACTAAAAAAAATAAAATCTCTTTATCAGCATAATCTCAAGACTTGTATTTATTTTCTTTCTTCTGCTATTCAGTGTACAACTTGTTGAAAATAGGTGGACCACATAATAGTATGACTGATGTTTTTCTAATTGTTTTGTGTTTAGTTGATGTTTGATATATAGAAGCAGGTGCATTTCCATCTATGTGTTTTTATGCATAGTTTCAATTAGCAAACAAAAAAACTAGTCCATCAATAAAACCAAATTATAACAAAGTGCAATGGAAACAGACTTCTTGATTAAATCATGATGCTCATGAAGCAACAGAGCTTTAACTTCTCTGAAGAGAAACTGCAGATGAAAAAAATCCAATTTATGTGGGCTTTTACACACTTTTTCATTTTTCAGTCTGAGACTAGTGCTCTTTTAACTAAGTCATCTCATAGCGCTTTCTTCTTCTGCAATGCTGTAATGGCACCCACCTGGAGAATTGGTGCCACCAACTGTATATCTCTATGAACCCATTCCAAGTATTAGGTAGTGAATGGAAAAACAAATTAATTCACATTTACTTTTGTAGATTTCCTGGAAATTCAGTTGAAACTCGTGCTGCACTTGAATGGAAGCCTACCTGGTGCCTTGTCATCCTAGGTAGGACAGGCCAAATGTTTGGCATGACATCAGAACAGAAACAAAACTACATCACTAACCACTACAGCAAATACTATTTACAATAATGGTAAGAATTTTCATTTTTGCACCCATTTTATATTATAATCTTTCCTAATGAATGAAATGTGTCGTAATAATCAGTGTTTAAAGTGAGGATGTGCCTCAATTGAGCCTGAAGTAGCATCTGTGTTTTTAAATTTTCTTTTTAATTGCTTAACAGTGTGCATCATCGTAACTATTTTAAATTGATTATCTGAGCACACCATTATCTTTATTGCCGCTCCAATTTCTGCTCCTTATTGCTCGAGAGACAATTATTTGTTTTGTTTTGTGAGACATGATTGTGCTTGTTCCAGTAGCCAGCTAATCCATACGTGAAACCAAATGAATCATCTCCAATAAATAGCCCAATAGCTGTGGTGACTGACAAATGGCCCCGAACCACAGAAAAAAAGAGACAGAGAGGCTTGGGTAATGGCATCTAATGGGCTGTTCTTGAAAGGCAGCCAATGCCTGGAAGATTTGCTCCCTGATTACTGACATTAACCAAAGAGTTCAATTTTCCCTCGTGACTCTCAGCCTGATGATATCTGTCCTCCTCTCCGCTGCCCTTGCTCTTTTTTTCACGCTGTCAATGTGCTGATTTCCTTCATTCACTGTTCTCTCTGCCTCGTAATGTCATGCAAATGTTACTTCCTAGAGGGAAACTGCTGTCCTGCTGCACTACATGTACCAGAGCTACCTACTGTATGTACAGTGGGAAGTAAAAGTATGCCAACCAAATGGAAATACCAGATTTTCTGCATTAAACAGTTGTAAAATGTGATCGGACATCTAAGTCTCAAGCACAGACTTGTACTTAAGCTAATAACACACAAGCAATTACAATCTTCTGTGACTTGATTGAACACACCCATTAAACATTCACAGTGCTGATGGAAAAAATAAGTGAGCCCCTGGATTTAATAGCTGGTCAAGTCTCCTTTAGTATTAATAACCTTTGACAAGCGCTTTCTGTGGCTGCAGTTCAGACCTGCACAATGTTCAGGGGGAATCATGGACAACATTCTCTGTGGTGTCCTGCCATGGACTCAATGCCACTCCTGTATACAGTAGACCCGTGAACAGAGATGTGAACCAACTCCAATGATTCCAACTTGTTTCATCTACCTCTAGGGAGAGTAGCAAAACTAACTGCCTCCACTTATAGACTTATAGAGTTTGTCTGTAACTAACTGGACTGATGACACTCTAAACTCTTTAAGATTATTTTGTAAACCTTTCCAGGTTTATGCAAATTACCTATTATTTAACCTAAGTCCTCTGACATCTCTTTTTTGTGGGACATAGTTCAAATCAGCAGATGCCTCTCGTAACTGGCAAACTCAAAATGAGTCAAAGTAGCTCTAACCCACAAATCCAATCTGGTTTCATTGATTGGACTTTTGTTGAAGTCAATAGTCTAGAGCTTTTTCCAACCTACATGCTGAATATTTGAGTCATACATAAAGTAACTTAGATGAACTTCTGACCATATATTAAGAGCAATTTGCCAGTAAATGAAGATCATTCCAAAGGGTTCACTTACTTTAGTTTGCCACTGAACCAATAAATGCAGAATCCTTTATTAATTTGTTTTTCATCAAAAAGTCATGACATTTTTATAATGATAGGTCTAAGATAGTCTAAGAATACAGGAAGCAACACAGAAACTTTCCCAAAGATAAACAGGACAAGACCTCAATGGTGGCTATCACCCTGGTGTTTTCCACTGTACTGTGATGTTTATCTGTTTCTGTAGGTAGCACTTCCTATCTTACAGATGCTTAATACGACAGAAAAAATAAACCCACCTACTACTTGGTGTTTAAATGATTAAATGTCAAGTTATTATTACAGTAAATGATGGAGAGAAGAGGCACAGAATTTCCTAACTGAACAAGTTTTCTTCAACTGTATCCCTGCAATGCTTCCAAGGCTGCAGTCTGAGCAAACACAGCAACCCTGGAAGAACTAAAGGAGACACAAAACTCTGACATTAACACACACACACACACACTCTCTCTCTCTCTCAACAGTGCTGGCAACTGGGCAGACTGCATAAGGCCATTTAAGGTTGGAGGCTTGCCTGGATCAGATGGCAGAACACTTAAAGCTTTTAAAAGCTGGGCTACAAGGAGTGACCACTGTAGCATATTTACAGGCTTAAGTAAAAGCCTTTCATTCAGCGTTGTTTTCAGGCCAGGGAATACAAAGAGATACACAAACCATCTACTTGTTGCTTTGAAGGTGAACAATCACTATAAGTGGTCGTTCTTGGGTGATCGATGCCTTTTTTGTAAACATACGAGAAAGTGCTGTTTTTTTTTTCTTTCTTGGCAAGTCGATAGAATCAAATTGCTCTCTGGCACATTCAGAAGCTTAACATTAAGCAGAGATTTGTCAAAGACGTAACGCTTTTTGAATCGACTGCTCACTAAACCATCCCCTGAAGATGTCCTGATATTTATCAGGTTTAGGAAGTTTACACTCAAGCAATGCCAGCCAAACTTACCAAATATTACACACTGGATAGTCCGCATCTTCAAAGCCTTGCTTGTCCAAGTATGTAAGCTAAGCATCATATTTAGGGTACTAATGGCATTTTCACACCTACAGTTAATTTGCACAGAAATGCATCACTACAAACCATGTGAGAACATTCACCATGCTTATTCTTCAAATGTGACTGAGACGGGAGCAAGAAAGTAATACGTTCTAGTGTATATCTCTGTGAAAGAAACACTGCTATGCAATTTAACGTGGAGCAACAGTTACAGCTGCAGCAGTTTGTGTGCTCTGCTGCATCCCAACATGCAAAGCACCCCTAGGTTCAGGAGCCGCTCAGCACAAACGTGGGCCAGATCAAGACTTCTCTAGTTTTGTTGTTGTTGTTTTGTTTGTTTGGGACCGGACCAAGACCACCTCATCTCAATAGTCTTGGTGCAGTTGTTTTGGTCTGCACCTAAGTGCGATTAGTGTCCACACCTACCTAAACGAACCCAACCAGGGGAAAAAAACAAACCAGAGTTCAATTTAACTGGACTAAAAAGTGCAGGTTTGAAAATACCCGAAGGCTAGCACCATGTCTTCACAGAAGGCATAACACGAATGGTATGAAGCCTCGATGCACGAGTCTTTTTTTTTGCAGCACTCAGAGCCTGGTACACAATCAAGGAAAACAGTCTTTCAGCGTACGTATATAGTGCATTTAACAGGGAAGTCGGAGAATATCAAGAAACAATGCAAAGAGCTAACAGTAGCTTACTAAGCTAGCTAGCTAGCTATGGCTACAGTTGTCATTTCAGGCTAGAAATGAGAAACCCTTGTTTTGTCTACCTCTGTCTGAAATCAGGGACCCACGATTTTAAAAATTACTATGAATTTCAAATGCTAAATCTGCCAGTGTTATCACTGTTAACTGCATCTGTGCTGTGCAAGAATGGAAAGCTGACAGGCGTAGCAACAGTAACTAAGGTGGTGGGGTGGGGCTTATAACTGTCAATTGTTGAAAGAACAGATCAAGAATAGTGACCATGTGATCAAAAACTGATACCAAAATAGTAACAGGCAAACTGTCTCCTTACTACTACCACCAACTCCGCATAAAACACACAAGCACAGGCCTACACAGACTACCTTTTATTTCTTTACAGCCTTACTTTCATCTCTCTTAACTCCTTTTCCATGCAAACACACACTCACACAAACACTCCTCTCTCATATCCCTCCATCCCTCCCCCTGTGAAGAGGGCTATCTCTCCCTCCATCTGCGTGCGTGAGGGGTTGTCCTGGTGTGTCAGTAATGACAATGTCCCAGTGTTCCTCTCTGACAATTAGCCCGGCCGTAATTACACAGACACATATGGAGCTGTCAATCACCCAGCTCCTCCACACAGGAACTCACCCACCCAGCAGAGAGAGAGCAAGAGAGACTGCCACAGAGAGAGAGAGAGTGAGAGTTTCCAGCAGCTAGCTCTATACCACTCCAAACGACCACACACTGTGCCAATAAGTAGCATGAGGAGAGTTTCGTTCAATTACTCTGACTGTGCAGCAATCCCACAGTTCACAGGAAAATGCCATGAAACAGCATTCGAGCAGCACTTCAGAAACCTATTCTTGTTTTGATTCTCGTCTTTTTATTTGTGGAAAAGTTACAATTTCCTATTTGCTAAGTTAACACAATTTATGCCAATGCATTCTTCAGACTGATGCAGAACTCATTGATTTAACTGGTGCAAAGAGAAGAGGTGTATTTTATACAAAAATAAACCATTTTTAGAATTACGTCATTTTCTATATGCTGTTATGTGAAAATTATGAGGGAAAATGGTTGGAAGAAACAGTAAGTAAAACAAAAACTGAGAAGCTACTGTGTTGTTAGGCACATTTGTCATCCATTTTGCCTTGAAGGGATAAGGCTGGTGATATTCGATATGTTCCTCATTGTTAAAAAATCCCATGAAATGAGCAAAACCAACAATGAACTGATTCCTACAAACTAAGTATTGCCTGAGGAGCAATAGCTTATTCCTTTGTGCCACGCCGCTTCATTGTTGTCCAAAAACTAATAAAAACACATGAATGAGCCACACTGTTGTGACATGTGACATGTTCCTTCATTATCATGAACATAAGCGGGTAGTTAATTTTGAGTCAATCCCATATTCACCTTCTGCTGCTGGAAATACTCATAACGTGCATTAATTTGCAAATGAAAATAGTCCCTATCAAAAAAAAAAAAGTGTTTGAACAACATTCACCAAAATAACTAATGCGAGTTCCACAGAGACTGACACCAGACACACTGTTGGGATCAGGTTGAAAATTAAATGCATTTTATATCCCGCTGTTGATTTTTTGAGTCAAGTGTTTCTTGAAAATGTCTGCCAAACAATCTGTTCTGCATGACAGATAAATGTAGACAACAGCATGCTTGCAAACAAAGCACTCGATTGGATTTGTAAAGTATTACCATCAACGTAATGGTGGTGTTGTCTGAATTGTATCATACCCGACACATTGGAATACAAAGGCTGTTTTTTGTCATTTGTAGATGCGTTTCAAATGTTTCAGTTTTACAGGGTCTATGGGGTCCCAAGGCCATAAAATATGTCCTTTGCATCAGAAATAAATCATCACAGTGGAAGCTGAAAAGAATAATGAAGGACACTGATGGCATGCTTCAGATCAATACAGAAATATCTTTAACAAGTGATGCTTTAATCTACATTATCCATTCATCCAGTGGCATTAATTAATCTGTGCTTTCACCCTTGCAAATAAATGCATTCAAGTCCCACTTAATAGAGAGCCTGATTTCCCCAGAGCATCTCCAGAACAAAACTAAACAAATGAAAGTTTCATAATGACGAAGATAACATGCATAGCACTCGAGTTATTCGTCAAGCTTTCTCGTTCTGAGATGTCTGTGGTTCCCAAACATCTGTGTCACCATAATTTCTATCCATTAGAGTGCCAGTTATCTAGTAATGACGATGAGTTGACACTTGAATCAACACGAGAGAGAGAGAGAGTGCGTTTATGAATGCGTAGCATGACAAGGTGTGTTTCGCTCGTTCGGCTAAGATCTGTGACCCTCAGGAATGGAGGTGGAAAATAATGATAATAATCATAGCAAAAATAATAACAACTTTTATTCAAACTACACTTTCATAAGAGAGTTACAAAGTGCCCTTTTCAAGATGAGCAATGATGAATAATGAGGAAAGAAAACCAAAAAATAGGAGCATGTCCATGTGGGCCAGTGATACAGAGGGAGAGTATCAAGAGACAATGCAAGAGGAGGGGGAGGAGGTAGGGATGAATAAGAAGGAGGGTTAAGGAGGAGAAGGAGGAGGTCCAGAGTCCCAGCAGCAAGTCTTACCTCTGGGACGTCTTCTTGTACTTGCGCCTGCCAGAGAAAACAAACACTGATTGAAATGTTACTCTGGTGATCTACAGTATGTTTTCTATTTAACATATTTAACTTAGAAAGACTGAAATAAATGACATTGGGCCTCATTCAAGAACCACCTGTACAAACACTTTTGTTGTAGGCATGTCCGAGTGATATAAGAGAATTTGTTGCACCCAAAATTTTCTCTTTAGTATTAATGAAGTTACTGCACACTTGTTGTACAAGAATATGCCTCCTAAGCAGCGGTACTACAGGGCAGTCTGGGCACTACACGGAGTCACTATCTGAAAGTAACGACGGGCCGGGGCTAGCAGGTTAGCATTGCTAACTTCAGCAGTAGAAAGGAAGTGACAGAACTAGAAGCAAAATATTGCAGTTGCTTTCCACCGCTGGAGACAGCTCTTGGTGAATAAAGTAATGAATGATTCTGAACTTGCGATGTTACCCCTAGACTGGTAAGTAAACAGCTACGCAGCAATAGCAAAACTTTGCTGTGAAAATAATATTCTGTTCACCATATCATCATCTATATAGCCTGTCTACTGATGAGTTGAAATAAGCGATTTAGGACAAGTCTGGTGAATCCAACTAGCAACACTTACAAGAAAACCTCAAAAGATAAGTTTTAGAAGAAGACAAAGATATTCTTGTATGAGGGCCAATGTGTCTCTGACAACAGACATTATTACAAAAAATAAAAGCAAGCAACCAGAAGAATACTACTGGATCAACTGTGTGGATTTATTGCAATTACTTGTAAATAAGAAAAGGTCTCTTGATTGTAGTGTTTATTTACTTTTGTATTTCTCAGCAGTCATATTATTTAGTTGTGTTAACACATGCACAGTACATTAAAAAAAGAATACAAATGCTTACAATCACTTATGTAGAAGAGGGATTTAAGAGAGGCATAATGATATGCAAAAACACATGCATACACATACACACACACACACACACCACTCCACCCGCTGATATCCCACCTACTTTACTTTTGCACACACACACACTAGGAACCTACACAGTCGCAATAAAACACACCTACTATCAGTTGCCCTAACATTTGGCCTAAAACACACCCACACCTCCAGAGTGACGAGTGAACAGCATGGCTCTAAAAGCTAAATTCATACAACACACACTTAAGGCACTCAGAGAAGCAAAGTGGAGGGAGGGATGGACCCACTGCCATTTGACTACAGACATGAATTTAAATTCCAGTCAGGCACAATTCACAGCACTTAGCTTGATTTGTTTCTCAGTCGTTTTCTGTATCAATCTTTCCTGGAGCTCGGCGTAAAACTGCAAGCTAAGGAAGTTAGTCTCTGTAAAGAGATGTTAAGAGCTCCCGCAAGAGAAGTGAAAGATTTAATCAATCACTTGGGGTCCATCTAGCAATTAAAATTAAAAAGACTTCAGGTATCACAGTCAGATGCTTGTCTTAGAGAGTATTGGGAGTTTGAAACAGAGAATATATGATAAAAAGAAAGAGTTTTAAGGAAAGGATAGAGACAGACAAATAAAGATGAACCAACAAAATGAAAACCAGAAGGTGAGAGTGAAGCAACAGCATTGATATTTTTACTTGTTTCCTCGCCACCTCTTCTATCCTTTGTCCACACTTTTGCCCCTCCCCCCTCTCACAGAGCTTGCTTTACGTCCAGATGTGTGTGTGTCAACAAAATAGAGCTTCTTCTAATTAGAGGGCTTTAATGCAATGTCCTCGGCATAATAAGGATGTGGGCAGAAAGGGGTCACGGAAATTCTGTAAATGTAATTATTAGGGTCACAGAGAAGTTACTTACCAAAAATCTAAGCTTGAGTAAACTACATTTTTAAATTGCTGGCTGGCTTTTTTTTGTTTTTGTTTTTTTTTTTTTTGGTTGACAGTGGTGGAGGAAGTATTAAGATCCTTCACTTAATGCCATAATGTAAAGATAATCCATTGCAGGTAAAGGTCCTGCACTGGAAATGCTAGTTAAGTAAAAGTAGTTAAGTAAAAGTAATGCAGAAAAATGGCCTCATGCAATATTATACATTATTATTAGTCATGTACTAATATGTAAGCAGCATTTTACTGGTGTAGTGTTGTTGTATTAGATTAATCTAATTTGTAATATTTTATACACTCTAGGGCTGTCACTTCATTGATTAATCTGCTGATTATTCTCTAGATTAATCAATTGACTTACTGGTTCGTAAAACTACAGAGATATGCCATTACAGTTACTCAGATCCTTAAAGTAATTATGAGGACAAGCAGCAAATCCTCATACTTGAGAAGGTGAAACCATGAAATGTTTGGCTTTTTAGCCTGATAGATAATCAAAATAGTTGCAGATTATTAGATTTTTATATGATTGTGGCATGGAGAGAAAATGCAAATGTAAATTAACAGTACCTACAGTTTGCACTTTAGTACAGTACTTGAGTGGATGTACTTAATTACTTTCTATCACTGTTTTTGGATTATTTTCTTTTATTTAAGTGATCAGATCACCTTGACTCTCCTTGGGCCATATGTAAGTTGCCCTTAGTGGAGCTCTCTGTGATGAACTGTTGATCAAGTGATTAAATAATTCATTGATTTCCATTAATCAGTGGGTGACGGAGAGGTCTGGTCTGTCACAGTGATCTAATTTATTAATGGAAATCCATTGGAATCCATTCACCGATGCAAAAACATAAAGGGGCCATTTGTCAGAGGGAAGTAATAAAACACAACACGCTGTTCATGCCTTGATCGGTGGATGTCACCAGGCTTTAGACTGCGTCATTGAAGGTTGAGCAGAGGGAGAACTGTCCAAAGCAAATGCTCCCCCTGCCTATCCATGGATGATTGGTATACTCTGTGGAGTACACTGTGCCAGAGAGAGTGCTGTGATAGCCATCCAGTGCACACACGCACTAACACACACAAATCATACAGCTGCCAAACAAATCTCCCAGGATAAGCTGGCAGCACATACAGTAAATGTCACCAAGCTGCCGCATACACACTCAAACACACATTCAATCTATATCATCCACACGAGCACATGCACGGTCAACCTTTCCTGGTGACGCGCACACACACATAAAAATATATATAAACACTGCACGCTGTCGATCCCTCCCTATTAAACACACAACATACGCTGTGTGAAGCGTCAACATCTGTGGGGGCTGCCTGTCAGTTGGAGCTCCCTCTCTTCAGACAGAGGCTCTTTGTGAGATTAAAGGCTAATGTGATCTCTGACACGCAACAGGGGCCCTCAGAGCACCCAGCAGACTGCAGTGTAGCTTTAATGAAAAAAAAAAGTACTAGGCCCCTGTTACATTCATCTGCCTCACTATCCATCAAATATCCAAAAAGACAGATGATTATGATAGGAAATTTATGACGGTGACCAAATGGAAGAGACAATGAAGCCACCCGAGGAAACTAAATGTGGCAGAGGATGATGGTGGAGGGGACTGCGTATTGGGCTTCTGGCACAGAAACGGTGACTAATCATGGGACAATAGAAATACCATGACATGAAAATAACTAAAAATAGAGTGATGAAAGAGGAAAGGAAAGGAGAGGAGAGGAGAGGAAAGGAGAGGAAAGGAGAGGAGAGCTGATAGATGAACTCCAGATAATCGTGAGCAGCCCCATGCACGGTTCATTCACTCAGTCGTCGTCTGTGGTGCAGTAGGAAACTGCATTTCATTCAGACCTCCAGCAGTAACATTTAAGATGTCTTTTTTCCCTAAACACAACCCCCCCAGCAACACTGCCGTCTCCTCCCCCTGCTGAGAAAGAATGATGAGAACTGAAAATGGATAAGAGAAAAAATTCCCACTTCAACCTGGATATAAACTGCATGGGGCTTTCTTCTCAGGGCGAAAGGTCACAGAGGTGTTGATTAGTTGGTGGATGTGAGAAAGTAATATTGAAGTATTAGGGTTTTTTAAAGGGAAGAAAATTAGAGAAATTAGGGATGTGAGGTTTGAGGAGGTTTTTGTAATTTAAAGAGAAATAGCATCGGTGCATGGCAGGTTCAAAAACACAATACATAAGCAGAAAAATAGGGTAAATAAAGGTACAAATCTTCCTCCGACTCACTGATGCACCCAAAAATACACAAATGAAGTCATTCAAGTCTAAATTTATAGTCTTCTTGCGTCAAAATCTTACATAAACAACAGGTGTTTACTGCGTGTCAGATGAGGCATGCAATGAAAAGGCCATTAACATCTGGTTGGCCGTGAGAGTAGCAGCAAAACAATTTTCCTGCGTCCTAAAAACCAAGTACTTAAGTGACTTCAATAAACATGTTTTTCTGCATCAAGGCTGCAAGTGTGAGCAGCCCTCCTTGCTCTCTCTTCCATGGTCACCACTTCAGTTCTGATGTGCTTTCTTTTTCTTTTCCTCTCTGTCCACTAAACAAACCATTCAGAATAGTTCAAAGGAAGTAGCTCAGAGATGTTCTGTTTGGTTTGAGCAATTCCAATCTCTCTGTGCTTTTCTTACTATTTTAGGTCTACACAGTCTTTTCTCTTCCACTCTTCTTCTCCCATACACTGACACACACACACACAGACACACACAATGCAACTGACACACACTTTAAACAAAATCAGTGTGAGATGATCAAAACCAGGCTTTTATGCAGAGGCACACACACAGCATTGCTTCACACAGACACTTGTTGAGGAGAGTAAAAAGTAGATATACTTACAGTCCCCGGAGCCTTAGCCAAATCTTTTCAATCTGTTCCGGCTGGAGGTACTTGAGGGCAGTGCTTTCAAACTCCTCGATCTCTTTGGTTGGTGACTCCATGTCAGAGACTCTCTGAGTTCCAGATGAACAAAAAAAAAAAAAAAAGGAAAAAAAAAGTTTAATCCGTCTTAAGTGTGAGCGTTGAGGAAGACGCAGCAACAGCGCAGAGAGAGGTTACAATGCGGTGGAACCCAGGATGTGACCGAGGCTTCCTCTTTCTTCATTCACATTTGAACCCACAGCTGCACCAGACTGGCCGTCATCCTTCCTTTTTCTCTCTTTTCCCTCCTGTTTATGTGTGAGAGTGTGTGACTGAAACTCAATAACAGTGCAGTGCAGTGCTCAAGTGGCTGTGACAGTCGTGAAACAGCCCAACTGTACCTCTTTCCGCTCTCCCTCTCTTGTCTCTCTCGCTTTCTCTTTCTCTCTCTCTCTCTCTCTCTCTCATTCGCTCACTTCTCTCCTGTGCGAGCGCAGGGGTCCTGGAGCCGTGCCATGCTCTCCCAGCAACAACGGGATGCAGACGGCAGGGCAGCGCAATCCGGGATTAACGTTCACTACAGAGCTCTCCACACAAGAGGGAGGGGAAGAGAAACACCACCAGTCAAAGAGAGGGAGGAGTCTGGCTGATAATGAGAAACCATGTTCTGTTTCATCCACTGGAAAACCAGAGGGAGTGAGGCAGGAAAACGAGCGGGGATGGAGAGGAGCAGGAGGAGGACGAGAGCTTTCGGAGAGGAGATGACGAAGGTGTGAGTGCCCTGGATTACTGAGAGAAAATCCCCGGTTGAAGTTGGTTTGGTTTAACCCCTGATTCATACACATTTACTCACATTTCCTTATTTCAACAGGAATGTAAAGGTGAAGGTCATCAAGCAAACACTGACTTCATCAAAGCTGTCTATCGAGCGACAACTTTTATCTGTAATATATTCATCTCAAAATGCTGATAATACATTTGCTGTACAGCATATTAAATGTCATGCCAGGGAGGATTAAATAGCGTGCAGACAGTGCATTGACACTGATTTGACTGAGATTACTCTGATCCATTGAGCGCATTCAGGACCGTTCTATATTCAATCCCCTGGAATACAAGCATTGTAACACATACAGTATTTTTCTCTCTGTTTCTGTTTTTCTTGCTCGCTCTGACACACAACACACTACAGCATCCAAAGGTCCACAGTGTTGTCCTCTACATTTCCACGGGCAAAAATGTCCTTTCTGCTTCATTTGGTCAGATCATGTGGCCGTTATCAGGCATATTTCAAAACTGTTAAATGATACCCGCAGCCATATAAAGCCATCACAACGTGCCAGTTCCTGCATATATTATGTGTTATGTTCCTTCCTTAATGACAGCCTCATCAGTAATTACATACAAATGCAGTAGATGCCTAGTGCTGAATATTCTGGTCATTTTAATCCTAATAAACCTTATCATAAACATGATTTACTGAGAGGCCAGCTCACTGGTAGTGATTTCAACATTTTTTGTTCCCTATCTGCCTGACCAGAGATACCGCATTATATTACTATGTATTGTATGCTGCAAATATATTCTGTACAAACATAATCAAACTTTCTGATCCTCCTCTGCTACTTTCTTATTTCTTCTACTTGTTATTCTCCTTCTTAGCTAGCTCCTACCTCACTGAATGTCTACTAAAAAGCCATGAGAACATACAGCTTTCTTCTCATTGACTGCAAGTCCAAAACTTGCAAGGATGACTCAGCCCAGTGACCCCCCCCACCCCCACCCCCGACCCACTCCCCCCACCCCACCCCCGTCTGAGCCCCCTACCATACTCTCAGGTCTTTCAATTACTTGATGCAGGATGCAGGGATAATGCCAGGGCACCACCTCAAAGAGGCCTCTGCTTTCATCTGCTGAGATGGGTCCTCGGTGAGGAGGGAGGAGAAAGGTTTGCCTGAGTGCCATGTTCTCTTCAAAGGCGCACTTATCTATGTCTCTTTCCCCCTTTCTGTCTTTGGCCTTCGGTTTCTTTCTCTTTCTGGCTGCCTTTCTTCAATCCACTCTTCATCACTGTGTCACTTTGCCATCCCTTTTGTGGAGGTATGCTGGCCCCCGGGAGATTTCAAGCCACAGGCAGAGTTGACAGGTCAGCTTGAGGGGAAACCACAGCAGTAACTTCACATTTCACATTACTTGCTGTTTACAGGTTTACACCCCAGGGACCTGATGTACCATGTCATCTGTATGTCTAAGTGTGACACTGAACAAGGGTGAGTCTGGTGAGAAAGGTTCTGTCAAATTCGATGCAAGAACTGGGAAGGTCAGTGTTTACGTGGAAAAGGAAAAATACAGAGTAAGAAGCAGCAGTTACAAATTTACAGTAGATGAGTCTTGATTGGAGGCTACGGGAATCTGATGGTACAATCTGTGTGTGGGAAGAGAAGAAAAAATGTCACCCCTTACTAAAGGTCAGTTCTCCAATTATCTCTACCCCATCACCACACAAGACCGCCAGAATTGGACAATCGGGTTCTTGTTTGTTTTTGTTTGTTGTCCAATACCAAGAGTTTTGGTCAAAATAATATGGCCATGGTTAGGGAAAGGTTGTGGTCATGTGGCAAACGGTTAAAGTGTTGGTGTGCTTCAAATGATGTGCCTGCAAGGTTGCTGAAGAACGTCTAAAACCCTTGAACACAGGTGTATCTGAAGAGACGGCCAATTCGACATTCACATGCACTTGGTTAAGGTTGGGAAAAGTTACAGGAAGTAGAAAAGCAAAAGCATTAATTACATTAATGTGACAGCTACACTGCCATTCCCCACCATGACCCCCTCATCCCTACTGTTCTGCCTCATGACATGAGGGGCACACTTCACCTTGCACTGAATGTTAAAATTGCATGTATGTAGCGAGGTGTGGAATCATCTAGTGTGTATACTGAGCTGAATTACTCCCATCTTTACCTTCACTGACAAATGTACTTTATAGGTGTTTAGGTATAGGTACTTTTATTAATTATTGCTTCTGATGTGGCTCTCTCAACCACATTTGATTGCCTGACAACTTCAACACTAAAACATTTTTAATAACACTATAAGAAATAAGCTCGAACAATAAACTCTAATATAATTTCTAAAGGCTTAAAGAGAAAATATTTATAGCATCTCACATTCACTTCTGTGCAGAGAGATGTGGCCTCCAGCCTTTGCACCCAAGGAATCTCAGAGAATACTTTAATTACATTGCCAGCTGATGAATGAAACACCTTACGGGAAAAACAGCACAACTGTGTGGGTTATTTGGATCCCTATTTTGGGAGAGGGTAATGTGATGAAATATTTGGAATTAACGGTGGTCTTTTACTTGTTGCTCATTTCTAAATTATATGTTATTGTTACAAAGGAATCTGGCTGCAAAACAGAGATTAATTAGTGATTTGTAGGAGATACATGAAATTCAAAACAAAGCAAATAAATGATCGCTATAGTCATGGGTTAAAACCAAGGAGATGTAAATTTAGCAGAATATAAATAAAAGCTTTGCCTTGGGGGGGGGGGGTACACAACAATAATATTTGTCTGAATGAGTGATTAAGGAACTGAATGGGGTTTACACATGTAGCCAACGTTTTATTCAATTTCAAGACTGATGAACCAGCACAAGAGCCAAAACTGATTGTGTCCCTTCACATGATGATAATCAAAATATGTCCCTGATTAATTACTATCACAACAACTGCTCCTCACAAAAAAGAGCTAATGAATCAAGTCCCATGAAAATGAATTATTTGTATGACTATGACAGAGGGACCTGCTGAAAATTAACGCTCTGCTGAGGTATTCTTGTCACTGTGCTCGGGCTCCCTCAAAGCTCACACATTGAAATAAAGACATTAACTGCGCCGGCCATTTGGAGGTACATGAAAAATTCAGATCTCATTTAAATTCCCAGGCAGTTCGATAAGGATATCTATGCATCAAAATAGCAAACGCCTTTGCGGTAATGACCACATTTTGGTGAAGATCATCTATCACAAAATATGATTCCCCATCTATACTTAATTTCTCTTTTTGTATTGGATGTAGTGGAAATGGAAGGATGGGTGGGAGAAATTGAGGGCATGCCGCCATCAGGCTATATTTATTTGGAGAGTGATGGAGGTGGAAAAATACCCCAGAGAAGAAACTTCCTATTACTTCATCCCCAAGAGAGATTCACACAGGTCAAAGGTGATGCATATGAAAGCGGAACTGAGGACTGAGCAGAGGAGGGAAGCAATTCAGGCTCGAGTGGCATTAAGGCACAAGGCCTTTTCTTATACCCCTGTGGTTATAAAGGTCGAACCTGTCACTGCAGCTAATGTAATCATTATTTTCCAGTACTTATATTTTGCTGACATATGTGGCATGTAAAGTAAGTGTTTTAAGTGCTGTGGAGATGCTAGTTATACAAAGCGGGAATTACTTTCTAGTTTATGATTTAAGGAAATGTAGCACCAAGCTAGCAAGAGATATACAGAATGACAGTTCACCATCGGTCCATGTAACCAGATCGCATGAGAATTAATAATAATTGCAAAACTGATTCATTGTAATGAGATCTGATGACTCTATTTTCAACATATGACAAGAAATCCTTTCCATATATTAGTGATGTAAGCGGGTTGACATGTTAGCATTTAGCTCAAAGTAGCACTGTGCCAAAGTATAGCCTTATAGCACAGCTAGCATGGCTGTGGACTCTTTTTCTTATTGACCAGACTGCAGCCTCACAGAAACAACAGCACTTATCAAATATTTTTTATGGCCAATATGTTAGCAAACATTTGCCTACTTAAATTACCACTGCTTCAGTTGACACAAGTCAACACTGACATCCCACTGGAGCTATGTTCCTGGCCACCTGACGGATATTAACTCCTACTTTTAGATCTGGTTTAGTCACATTGGCTTACTAACTGTTGTAATAACCTCACTAGCCCCCTACTTCTATTGTCTACCATTCATACTTTAAAGGTAGATTACAGTAGAATGTCTGATCTTGTTCGCTGGCTAGAGAGGGGTTAACTAAGGGTGTTAATGAGAGCTGTGGGGAAGCAACTGTATAGTCTAAATAAAGACTGGATAACCCAATCAAAGCTAAAAGCAGCTTACAGGTGTAAATAGCTCTGGAGTTGGGCATTTATTTTGGAATTGGCAGTACTAAAGGCCATTTGAGTCGTTGCCAACAACATAAATGTCCCTTGACTGTGCTTTAATTTCAACTTGGTAATCAAATATATTTGAGTTGAGTATGTTGAGTTCATAGCCTGCACTGAGCAGGCACTGATTTAAAAAAAAAAAAAAAACATCCCAATCCTTAGTGGATAATATTAAAATTAAGTCTCACACCAAGATGGTCACTTTGCATGTAATGTTTTCAAAAGCCATGCAAAAGTCAGTGTTTATAGATACAAGCGCTTATCTCTACATGCTGAATTTCTCATTTTAACTTGTGTCTTTTGGCGGCACACCATAAAATAGTCCACAATAAATGGTGATTTCGTGTCCCAGAGTTCACTTCAGGGTCAAGGCTCAAGAAACAGCACAATCGCAGTAACTCACACCGCTCAAAGTGACAAACATAACAAGAAATTTATGCTGTTCAAACAAAATACTCTGCTGCTCCACCTAAAGTGCCTCCCAGCCTGTAACTGCTTCGATCCTATCATTACGTTAACCCGACAATAAGATGTGTGCAAAGTCTACAAAGAAAGGACGGTTCACGTCATGGGTGAGTGGTTTGCAATTCACTTAGTGTATTCACTGTAAAGGCCGTTATGTGGGCAAAGTATTATTGAGTGAGGTAAGGAGGCATGAGGGAGGGGTGAGGGGAAATCCAAAGAAATCACAGTAATATATATTCAGCCCATTTGTGAATTCCATTAAAGAAAATAGACTGATCTTGATATTAATGCAAACACACCTTCCTGAAAAAGCATTTTAAACATATAATATGTATAATATTTAGCAATATTTGGTCTTTGTTTCATCTTTGTGGGGACTTTAATATTGCTTTTATTTCTAAAATGAAATGTGTTTCTATTCCATTCACCTTTACACTTGTAAATAATAATAAATTACTAACTCACATTTAATTAAAACAAGGCTGGAAAAACTGCTAATGTGTCTCTGTTGTTCGATACTTCAATCAATAACCAAAAAGTTATTTTTCTTAGCAAAAGGTTGTAGGCTGCACACAAGGGAATAAGCATATCGATTACAGTAAAGGTTATACAACAACACACATTTATAGCGTTTATACACTATATGTAAAACTAACCTGAAGTGACATGATTCAGATTTTGGGAAGCTCTGCACAACAACACTGAATAAATATGTCCATAGTGTTTTGGCTCAGTTGCAATTTAAAGTTTAATTGTATTTCCTATTGTTGAGAACACTGCCTATTCTTAAAGAGTGTAAATATTATAGCGTTTAAAAGCCTAATTGATAAATAAGTGGCATCATGTGACAGACAGCAGTGATACAGCTCTTCAACATCATAACTGTGAGGTTACACTTCAATCATTTTGATGAATAGCTCCGCCATTTGTCCATGTGCTTCCAGTCAGACTGGCCAGCAGAGGCTCATTAGCCGGCTAGTGAGGCTAGTGATGGAGGTTGTTCCTGCACAAGGGATGTCAGTGGGGGTCTGTGAACATGTGGCTACAGCCAAAGGAGGGGTCGCCCTCTAAAACTGTGGGCTGCCACGGAGGAGACAGCCGCCTTAATCAACGGCAAAGTTCACAGCGGCACACAGCATCCAATTAACCGGCAGATAAATCACACTGCTGACCACAGAAGAGTGTCTGAGTTTCAGCTGCATGTGTGCATGACTGTTTGAATATCGGTATCTGTGATGATTCTGGTTATGATGTCTATTTGTGTGACTGTTTTTGATGCTACTGTAAAATATTATGCCATTTTTGAAAATGAAATTTTATGTGGTAACAAATTACAGATTTTTTTGGGAGAATTTTTGATGAGTTTCCATCAGTCATTATTTAATCAGTAACTTACTACATTATCCATTAATCACAATTGTTTTCTTGTTACTTTTCCACCTCATAGTTGCACGATTTCATACAACATTGTCAGTGCACCTCTCACTACAGGAAATGTTGTTCATTGTATATACAATTTTACCATGGTCAAATGGTCATCCAATGAAAAAACAGCTGCTCTCTCCTAGCCTGAAATCACAATGGCACATTCACTTCAGTGAAATACAATGAAAATTAAAAAGTTAAAAAGTTATATAATACTAATTTTAACTATTGAGTAATAAATGATCCTTTGCCCAAAATCTCTCTTCCCTTCCCTTGGACTATTATCATATCATATAGCCCTAATGGCCTGTGTTGTGTTTTACCCATTTAAAGGTTTGGCTTTCACAGCACAGTTGTACTTTTAAATGAAGTCAAACCGGATGAGACGAGAGCTGATCAAAATGATTGTGAAGATACTGCATCCTGATCACATGCTGATATAATGTTTGTTGTGTTGGTCTGAGTGTGACAGTTAAGAGACAAAATTGTCGCAATCTAAAAATAAGGGAGTTACATACACACACATATTAGGATCAGTAGAATAAGAACAAAGCAACTATTGCAGGACTGTTCCTCTGTAATAAACTGGCAAATGTGTTGAATTGTATTTTCATTTTGGAGCCAGCAGTTTATGGTGCTGCTGAATTGTACTGTATTATACAGACAAGTGTTTCTATGATTTTGTCAGCCCCATTCATATCGATGCTAAATAGAAACATCTGGTGCAAGTGCACAGTATAACATTTAAGAACGGAGGATTTATTGCAGCACTGATGTATTAGACTGCATTAGGTTCAGCTGGATGTTCCTACTAAACTGCCAACGGAGTGTAGTGACACTGCATAAACAACGTAAGTAGGCTACAGGTGGCAAATTGTGAGTGATTATGGACTTTAAGGTAAACAATGACATAACAATCTGCATTATGCCATTCATAAAAATGGCTGGTCTCACCTTCTGCGTGAAGGCACCATGTAGCTCATTCAATAGCTAGCCAGTGCTTTAAAATGCATAAGGCACCCCTAATGAGCAGAAACAACAGCATGACACCAGTCACATAGATGAGTCAGCGTGTGTTTATACGCTAATGGCTCCATATTGTTTTCCGTCCCTCATTGTGTGACTAAGCATGCACTCAATTGTGTTTTAGCAGCAGCTGCAATCCTAAAACAATTTCAGCAGCTGTTGTGTATCTGATCTGGAAATAGCTGGTAAAAAAAAAAAGGTAAAAAGATAATGAAGCAGCTTTGTAAACCGAGGAATTGACTGGTAAACTGCAACTGGTCGTGCACATTAAATTAGCCATTAGGATACTTGAAGGGAAATGGACTGTGGAGTTTAATAAAAACACAATCAAAATCTTCTCATTCTCACCATAGTCACCTAGATCTCAGCTGACTTTTAACTTCATTCCAGTTAATGACAGTCAATACGTCCTGTCCTTTAACTCAGTCACCCCGTGCTGCCTGTCACACATCATGTGATCCCTCTCCATTCTCCAATAAAATCTAATTATTATCGCCTGGAGGATAACAGCATGCTCTGGCCTCGGGGGTGACAAGTTGGTTACATCATTTTATGGATTACTGCTAGTTCTGTGGTCATTTAATCACCCCGTGCCATAATCTTGCCATTTGTCATTCAGTTGTAGATCCCCACAACTCCCTGTGGATTTGTCCTCTATTAACCACTGTTGGCCTGGCCCGAAGACTTCGCCTGACCTTAGTGGGATTTCCCAGACAAAGACACATAGAAGAGGATGGCATTGAGAGTGAGTCATACGGTACTGATGCAACAAAACCAAAGAGGAGAAACAAGCTATTTTCTATGGGCCACATATGCTGGTAAATCCTCAAATTCGCCAGCAACAAACATTACTTCACCAGTCAAATTACTTCAATAAACAAAAACTTGGCAGGTTCTGTGTTTTTAGGATATTTTTTCTTTCCTTAAACTGTTAGTGCAGCTGAAATTAATCACTCCCTAGCGGGCCAGTAGACATTTATGCAAATTGTTCAGTCTCAGCCAGAGATTTAGCAGCGTTCAGCTCACACTTGGCATTTGTTCCCCACCCTGATTTGAGCTAAAGCTGCAAATGACACTGAAATAAGTCAGTGTCTCTGTGGACAAATGAACTGTTTCCTCTAAGGAGGATGAGGGTGCTTTTAGCTGCCCTGCGCTAGCTATGTTTTTCTTTAAAATCTGGGCTGTAGCTTTTAAATGAAGGAACAGGCTGTATCCAGTCAAGTGGAAAATCACTTTCTCCTTGTCACCACCCTACTCTGTTAAAAAAAAAAATGGTCCTGTGTTTGGAGGGGACAATGGCTGAGAACATCTGCACTGTAATTTGAGATAGAATGGGGAAGCACCAGAAAAGAAACATGTGTTACTGCAGTGACACTCTGGAAAGCAGAAAAAGAAAATGAGACAAACAGACCAAATGGGATTTCCTCAATCTCATACCAAACACCTAGTAAACTGTGAGTCTGTGAATGCCTTCTACACAAAAAAAAATCGACCAAACCTGCTTGCTATAACTCCTTGTCTATTTTGCATGCAATCAAAAGCTTGTTATCGCGCACTAGGTGCATTTTTAGTATCCTCTGACAAATGCTCACTTCTCGCCACCTGCGGCATTTGTAATGGTCTCCAGTGCCATCAAGGTTAATTGGAATCAGGCGTTAAAAGACGTTCAATATTCTAAAAGTGACAACAAATTATGTTAATGGTGGTTTGAAGTCCTTGTTATCAAGGTGGAATCAATCATGCCCACATCCCTTGAGGTCAGCAGCCGTACATAGCAATTAGCACCGTGTGTGTGTGTGTGTGTGTGTGTGTCTGTGACTGTGTGTGCATCAAGAATGCTAAATGTCAGACAGAAGATTATCCTCTTCATAGAAAGCAAGTAGAGGTTCTACTTCAAATCTTGCCAACTTAATAATCAAGTTCACATTAATCACAGTCAGAACAAATACATAGTGCAGAATGATGCCTGATCGTATATGTGGCCTTGTTTCCTCCCTGTATGCTACTGAGGAGGTATATCGACAGTATGCAGATTACACCTGTGCAAGATAATGAGCTGGACATGGCTGTCGATGTTGTGCTGCAGCCTGACAGTGGATTTACTGCGTGATAATTAACAAAATAATAAACTGTAATAATTCTTTGGCATTGGCAAACCTGATAGCCGTTTTCTCTGTGGCGTCTGGTTCATCTGCTGCAGGAAGATCGTCAGCCAGAATCTCCTCAGGACTTCGTGGGTCATTCAGGGGTGCCTTCTGCTCTTTGCCTTTGATCCCCATCCCCGCTGTGATGGCATTCCACAAAGCACTCTGGGACTTTGAGCCTGGAAAAAAAAGCAAACAAGAATTCGGTATTACAGTCACTTTGTACGATGCCATGAATGAAGCTTCTATTTGTTTACATCTATGTAGTTAACTAATGAATCAATTAAGTTGTTACATTACTACTGTAAGTACAGGTCTCTCAGGATCTCATTAGAGGGGAGTAAGAGAATTGAGCGCCTTTATAATGCTGCCCCCACGTGGATTTATGTTGTCAATGCTTTGTCTTTAGAAATAATGCACTTATTTTACAGTTGACATGTAGCACTAACACTACAGCAAGTAAACTCTGTTTTAGATAAGGGTTTATCAACCTTTATCAACATAAACCATTTTTAAATCCAGAGTGTCACGTAAAATAAACACGTCAAACTTTTGTTAGTCTCAGAAGAGAGCATCAACTGAAATATACTGAAAAATGCTAATAAATGAAACATATTTAATCTTAATCTAATGGTATTATCTCTCTTTTCTTTTCCTTTGGTAGAAAATAGCTCCCAATAAAAACAGCTGGCAATGGGAGTGTGAGTTGAGTTTTTAAAATGTTTATTTTTAATACTGCAACAACAAGCAAAACTCCATTCACCCACATTAGACTGAAGGGGTGCAAAGTCTCAGAAGCTATTATTTCATTAACACAGTGTAAAATGACCCTTTAATACTTTGATCCGAGAGGTGAAATGATTTGAAATGTGTGAATTTAGTGAATTGGCAAATAATGAAGTGTGACTAACATAGAATGACCATTACACTTACGTGCAAAACTGGCATGTGGTCTCGTGGAGCTCTCTCCATCTTCATTTGCCACTGGAGGAAAGAAAAAGATGGAGGAGAATCAAGTTATGCCAGAAAATGTCATGTACCTAACCTCCTCATGTGTCTAACCTCCTCAGATTACCAACGACTTTCAAGTCATCTGTAACTTTTGTTTTGGTGTCACATGTGTAACAAATACAGCCACACATCCACCTTTTTCTTTCAAATCTCAAAATGTTTCTGAACGTATTCCTTTTAGGTCAGGCAGTTACATGCATAATCACACAAACATTTACCATACATGCTTCATAATCAGTGGTAATGTGACTCTCCATGTCCAACTCTCACTGGCTTTCCTGTTTATTTCTTTGAATATATATGTTTCTGGTGTAAGTCTTTTTGTTTGACATTAAATAAACGGGGCGGTGAATCCTGTGTTGAAGAGTGTGCACACTCAGAAAGATCATTTACTGTTCCATTAAACCCTAGAATTGCCTTGAAGTGTGATTTAAGTGATTGTGAAAGTACTGTAATTGTTGCTGTCACTTCAGAGACTGGGTGCCCTGCTGGCATCTCTGCCCACTGAACACAGCACGCAGTATGCAGAGTTCATAGATGTTCAAGATGGTGAAATAAAGCCATATCCAGTGAGCAGCAGTGCTATGCGAAAAACAACTCGTTGATGACAAACCTGAGAGGAGAGACAAGAGTCACTTCATCTAACAGCACAACACAGGTATGGAAATTACAGGTCCAGATTACGCTGAATTCCACTGCAGTTAGCTGAGAAGTAGATGACGACAAATGCACATCTGATTACTAAAACTGCGCAACTGAACAACTGTGCCCAGTTTCAGTTCTGACACACTGATGGTATGGTCCTAATTTAATTTTGAAAGCACATTAAGCATCACACTATATGACATGTCTGAACATGTACATGCTTTCATTGCTACATTCAGTCTTTTTCAAATAAACACAACCAGAGGGTTTATGCTCCACAACCCCACAGCTGAATCATAAAGCCGATTAGTGCCTCAGGATGCAGTTTCCTTATTGGCCACTAGATGGCAACTCCATTACTGTGTGACTGTGACAAAGTCAATTGAAAAGTTTCCTCCTGACCATGGATGGATTATGAGAAAAGGACCCTGTTAAAGTGGTTTTGTGTCTCTTTGTGTTTTTTTTTTTTTTAATGCCGCTGCAGTCATTTTGGCATCTCTTTATGGCCGTTCTGTGTCTTCTTGAGATCATTTTTCATCTCTCTGTTGTTGTTTTCAGTTTCTTTGTAGTAGTTTCTTTGCAGTCATTTTGTGTTTCTTTGTGGTCATTCTGTGATTCATTGTGGTCATTTTACCTCTTTTTGGGATAGTTTTGCAAGTCAGAGCCCCCCAGCCTCTCTGGACCTGTGCATGGTAAAACCCTTCTTAATCCATCCACCACTGTTTAATGAAGAACAGGATTAAAGCTTAAAGAGGAGTGTGTTTTGAGACATGCTTGCCTTGACTGACGAGGCCCTCGCATCACCAAATTCTGTGCCACTGTGAGAGCTGCTTGCTCAGCCCAGTTCAGCTTCACAGCCCCTAGCTCCACTCTGTGAGCCTGACAGGTGCATCACTTTGAATCTAACTTGTTTGGAAAAGCTCATCCCTGCTAATTTAGCAGAAGACTGGCCATTTGGAGAGGTGACAGTCATGTTTTATGCATGGCTGTAGTGCTTGAGCCTGTTCTCGACTTTTTTCTATTGCAAGTATAATATGTCCTTTGCTGACCCAATAGGCAATTTCCTTACCACATCAATAACAGATGTATTTACGTGTATAATCAAAAAAGTTCAAAACATGGATGAAAAATCAGCATTTTTGTTTGCACCTCATCTGATCCCTATTCAAAGTAGGCCTGGGGGTGTCACAGAAAATGTATGTCAGTCTCTAAGGAAAGTGTACCTTGTACTAAAACATTAATTGGCCAATTCTGTGGTCATTTCTGGACATAAACCATGTGACTCATTAGAGATGAATGCCACAGAACTGAAAACGTCCTAGTTTTAACAAGAAATTATTCTATGTGAAGGCTTTGTAGTAATGACCAGTGAATTATATCTCAGGGTTCAGGTAATTGGCTGAAGGAAACCACATTCCCATCGCAGTAAATGAAGGTGACTTTGTGAAAAGGAAGTCATTCCACAGTGTTAATGTGCAGGTTAAGACAGAGCAGGCCATTGTCTTCCAGTCAAAAGCTTCATTTTGCAATTTACTAGAGTATTCTGAAAAGCCAAAAAAACGTGATGGAGCTTACATCATTACTACTGTTAAAGCCAAGGTTCACACATTTGTTGTGAGTCTCCTGAGCAAAATACATTTGCAGAGGATAAGTAAAATTCTGTAAGGACAAAAAAAATAACTATAGCCCTTGTATGATTGCAGGAATTACACAGCGCTCTAGTTAGTGACAGGGGACCATCACTGTGGACCCAGGCCTGGCCCACAGTGGGACTAAATCCAGGATTGAGATGTACATCTGCAGGCTAAGGGCTTAGCTCCACAACCTGTGGATGTTCAGGCCCTTCCCATAAAGGTCATGTAACCTTTGTTGACCCTGAGAGTGAAAGAAAATGCCCTTCCACCCCGTCCTGCTGATCTGTAGAGATGAAAGAGCTGTTTGAAACAGTTTCCCAAAAGCACTTCTAATTGGCCCACCACAAACTCCCAGCAAGAACTAATTCATTTAATTTCATTTCTTCTGCTGTAGGTTTTCTTTATTCCTGGAAATTCTGTGTATATATATATATATATATGTATATATGTATATATCCTATTACTTTAATTAGCATCATGTACGCTCAGCAAACTGCCTTCAATTTGCGCTCCAGTTAACTGTATTTCTAGTTTCCTCTTTGTGATCTAGAGTCTATTATGCTCCATTTGCAGATTGCATTTTTCCATTTGTGTTGGTGAATGAAGGCAAAGGCAGCACAGGAGCAGATAACAATGACCTTCAGTTAAGCTTGAAGTAATACTACAGTCCTTTTCTTTATCATTTCAGTCTGCAGTTCTACAAGGTGGGTGGACCATCCTCCTCATGATGATACCACGCTCTGTCAGAGGACTACACCATTTCTGCAATAAAAAGACTTAGAAATGGCCACATATGTTGTTCAAGATGTGTGTATGATTGTAGGCCTTGTATTTCTCCCACAGACCCTTCATCATCTTTCTGTGATAAATATGAGCAATAATGTTTGATTCAGGCTTCTAACAATAATCAGATAGTCCTCAGATCTTGTATGTACTGTAAATTAAACCATCAGTAACTGTTGGAAGATTAACAAGATTAAAGTTGTTCCAACTATGCTGCCCAGAGTGGACTCAACTTTTGATCTGAGACCCATGAGGCTAGAATTTAAGACAGGGTGAAATGAAATACATTTTCCATTTTCTGTCATTTTCCATGTCTCTTCCTGTAACTTGTTAACGTAATTTGCATGACTCATCTTGAACTCGGGGGTGGTTACATTAATTCATTCAGTCAAATGTGATTTGGGGAGTTTAGCTAAACCCGCCCATCATATAAAACCACACTTGACTGTTAGCTAGTGTGGGTAGCTAGCACAGCAATATCTTAGTAAGAGGTGTGTGTTTAGATTTCATCTAACAAAAACTTTGTGGTTGAAGTCTAATTTATTCATTTAAGCCTTATCCTCCAGATCTAACAGTGAGAGTGAGGGAGGTGTAAGCCTACTCTTGTGTGGAGTTGTCTACAGTTCTTTATCACTGAGATCCAATCACTTCTGAAGGACTTGATTTAAATCACTCTTGCAACTAAACCCAGTCCACATATTATGTTCTTCAGTAAATTCTGTTTAAAGGTGTTATATGTGAGTTTTTGCTATCGCCACATAGTTAACATTAGCATTAACAGCTATTCATTTACCATTTCATTTGCTGTGCAGTGGGCTTTATATCCATCAACAAAGGATACCCTAGTATAACATCCCAACAATTTACTATTTCAGAATGTTGACAGGTTGTAATTACACTTTACCAAAGGAGTGCTGTAAACTCACACTCACACTGTCAGTTGTGTTGTTTTTCCAGGATATCATCACTCTGTTTCACTGCTGCTGATGTGCTACTGTTTTCCAAAAGGTGTGTCTATATTCTGCACACATTCATTAATATCTATTGCTCCACTGGAGTGAAACAGGAAGCTCTGCTCCTTTTTCTCATGGCAAATTGTTTTATGACCGCTCTACTGACAATGTTTTGTTTTGTTTTTTTACATTCACAGCGAAAGAGCTTCCATCAGAATGAACCTACTTAGAGTTGACTGAACAAATTCTTGTTCAGAGACTGAAAAGTTTTCTAGTTTAATCAACACAGAGTTCATGTGTGTGTTTTTTTTACACCACCCTCCTGGAATACCCTCCTGTAGACAATACTGATGAAGACCAACTTGTAACAGCATACAAAAATATTAATTACAAAGATTTAATTGTTGCCTAATAGTAGCGTGTACATTAAAGGAGCACAACGCTTGCAAAAACAGTTGTGTAATGTAAAATAAACAGTAAGCGTTATAAAACCAAATGAATGACAGAATTTTTGACAGAAAGTCCTCATCACAAACTGAACATGCACGGTTTGACTAACATCCTCATTTACCAGCTAGAGAAGGTCTATCAACAAGACTGTAACTAACTGATTGGTTGGATTATGGGAAATGTAAGCGTTTTGCCATTTTTCAACATGTATGTCTTCAGATAAAAAAAGAAAACAGAAAAAGAGCATAATGGTTTTACCATGGAAACAGACATAGTGTCCTTTTGTGTGTGTGTAAACTCTGTGTGTACATCTGAACTTGCCCACACAAGCACACTGATATTCGATTCTGTCCACTTTGGCTTTTAGCTATTTTTTCCTCTATGCAAAACAAGGCAAACAGAGAGTGAGAGTTGCCATTATAAAGATCATCTAACAAACCTGTTCAAGGTGTAATACTGCCTTACTTTTGCCCTGCATAGCAAAGAATAACACATTGAATTAGATCATTTATCAGTTCACATATTTTACACTGAAACATTTCACTTTTTATATGCTGGGCTGACAATGATAGACACATACAAAGTACAGCGTTAACATCTTGCCAACAACTTATGGTAAACATGACAAATATCTTCTTATACTTAATAAAACGTATAACCTCATGTGAAAAACCTGAATCTAATCAAATATTCTGAAAACCATTTATCATATCCTACAGTATGTACAGTACATAAGTCCATATGCGAGTCAGTCATAGTTAATCACTAATTATGTACTTATTTTAGATTAGATTTTGCTCTGATGTACATTTGAGCACAATAACTTGTCAACTTTATTGTATCTGTTTAAGATTGCTTTTCAGTCATGATTATAGGATGAAGATCCTTTTTAGGAGAAATGTACAAATGTACTTATTTCAGATTTGTAGAAAGACATGTCAAACGTACAGTCTTTACAATGGGATATTAGGAAATACAGTGACAAAAGAGCTTGTCAGTAATTACAACTTTTGTTTTCAATAGAGCCATGCTTTGTTCAAAATTGGTACCAAGCAAAGACTAGTCTTTGTCTTTCACAGAGACACAAATTAAGTTTAAAGTATAAGACTGAAAAAGACTCCAAAAGATTAAACAAAATGGCAATGTTTGCTGAATGTTAGAGCGAAAAATGTGATGAATAAACCACAATACTACATGTCCAAATAAAAAACAAAGAGCTCAGATGCCCTGTACCCCTACAGATGTCAAAGAAGTCAAAATTTGCTTTCTCTGCATTAGCTTTTTAACATCAACAAAAACATAACAAAGCTAACAAGCCTAACATAGGACAAAATGCCTCAATTGGAATCTGAGCAGATGCTGCCAGCTACAGTTGAGGCTCATAGTTTAATAGAGGAGTGAACACAAGGTGTCCAGCCAGGCAATGAGGTACCAGCGCTTAGGAGTCACGCTTCAGAGGAGGTGATTGGCGAAACGCTGTGCGGACTGAAACCTGGGCCCAGTGAGCAATTGATTGTGACACTTGTAGGTTACCATGACAACTGCCATACTCGTGGGTACTAGTATGGCCGTGATATAGGCCACATGTGACCGAGGCATGTCAAAATCACTCTGCAAAATCCAGATTATAGCAGTGTTAACTTAGGAGTATTAAACACAACATATTATCACTGAAAGAAGTTGTGGTGAATGTATTAATAAACAGTTGTCTTTTTACACATCCAGCAGAGTAAGATTAATATTCATGAGGATTTGTGTGTCTGGCAACCTGACAACTGTTGAATCCATCATTCGCTCTCCTTTTAGCTCTTTTTCGGTCTCAACCAACTCCTGAGGGAAATATCTGGCTCCTATGCTGCTAAATGTTCCACTGTGTTCACAATCTCATCCTTTTATGTTCACTGTTGTTTGGTGCTAGGCAAGTTGCGTGGGTTTATCAGAGCTTGCTTGCTGAAAACAGCTGCCTACTACATCTGAAAAAAGGTTGATAGAGCCGTGACAGTGAGTCAAAAGTTGCAGGCTGCAGGGCCAAAACAACAAGCTGAAAGATGCTAAAACACTATGTGAAGCTGAGGTGAGGTGAGGTACACAGCTGGGTGATAATTCTCTGTGGATTTATCTGTATGAGCGACTCCTTTCACACTACTAATCACTTGTCAGACACTGGTCATCTGATCTACTATTAATGTGAATTAATGCATGTTAAACAAAGTCCACAACATAATTAAAAGGATTTAAGATAATAAGATAAATAAGACAGTAACTATTCTTATATTGCCAGCCCTGCTGCATCCTGTAAGCATGATTGAAAGGATATTCAATATTGAAACTTACACTTCTATTCTGTGGATCAATGAAACTAACAAACTTGTTGGATATCTGGCCTCAACCCACTGACACTGCAGCAGATGTTTGCTGTCAGCTGTGGTAAAGCCCCTGCTGTGACAACGATTGGGGTGTGGCAAAAGGTGCAGGTGACAGTTTTCTGCCTTATGTGATTCAAAGGTGATTTACCCTTGTCCAAAAGCAAATGTACATGTTGCAGTATTAGTCCAAACATTTTAAGTCAGTCTGTGTTTTCTTATGCAAACAAACAGAGCTTTATGGTAAAAGGTTTAAGAACGTTTTCTATTTCATCACTGTAGAAAATCAAAAAAAAAAAAAAAAAATACTAGCACATTTTGTTTATCACAACTTGTTCACTTGTGCCACACACAAGTGAAAGCTGTCAAAGAAGTTCTCATGAACTGCTGCCAGTTACTCTAATGTCTCCAGCACAGAACATCCTCACATCGTTCTATTTTCAACAGTGTTTTTGCACTCACTCTTATAAGAGTTTTCACATG
Organism: Lates japonicus; assembly: GCA_033238685.1. Lineage (NCBI taxonomy): Eukaryota > Metazoa > Chordata > Actinopteri > Centropomidae > Lates > Lates japonicus. The sequence goes on along the minus strand of BRZM01000010.1, from coordinate 7,103,165 downwards.
AGCTACATAAAAAAGGCAGGTGGCACATAAGTTCATCAACACTGTGGTTGTCAAGACAATAGAATGAATTCCTGGTGACGTCAGCAGCACACAGCTTTAGTCTGAAGCCCCCTTGTTTCCATGGTGTAGTTGCATTACACAGGCAAGAATCAACTTCAGTGGACTGGACTAATGTGTCGAGTTGTGCAGAGGCTGAAATGTGATGTGTTTAACGATGTCACTGTGTTAGTGCCAAACGCCTCACTGCTCTGCCTTGCTCTCTCTCTCACACACACGCCACTTTTATGCATCCAGCTCACATGCAAACACACTTAACCTTTCCGCACGCATGCTCTGCCTGAGCGTTCTTACCCTATGGTGATATTGAAGCCGGTAATGCGGGAGTGGCCTCCGACCCTTTCTAAATGGGCTGGAGTTAGCTTCCATCGCTCTGGCACCCACCAGTCACCCTTGTGCTTCTTAATCAGTTGTTAATGCCTCTTACCAGTTGCAGTGTCTTGTTTCAGTTTGCGTATGGGAAACTCTCCTCGTGGAGAGGGAGAAAAAAAAAAAGCAGTCTTCCGACTCCGGTTAGTGCTGAGCGCTGGAAGAGAACTGCCAAAGACTCACCACTTCTCGTTACAGACAGCGAGCTGGAGAATATCTCTGAAGTCTTTCTCCACCCCTTTGCCTTTGTTGTACATGTCTTTTCTCTCACACTCTCTCCGTTTCTCACACCTCAACGAGCTAATTTCAAGGAGCTTATGGCTCTTGATTTGTTTTTCTTCTCTCGATCTCCCTCCACCCCTCCCACGCCGCTCTCTCTCCTCGTCTCTCTTCCCCAAGAGGTGCAGTAGGTCCAGCCAATGTGGTGGGTGCGGCAGTCAGTAGTGGTGGTGGTGGAGGTGGTGGTGGTTGGGAGGGGAGGACATCTCTAGAGGTCTTTAAATGAACATAACTCCTCCTACTGTCAAGAATTTATAGCAAAAGCACTGGAAGCTCAGAGTTGGTATGACACAGGCCTATTGTAGTCTATTCTAGTTTTGCTCACACACACTCAAGCGATACAAAAGAAATTTGCTATAAAATCATGCAATGCTGGAGCATGAGCAGTGAGAGGAGAGAAAGGGTGGAGAGGTGGCGAAGTGATTAAGTGTATTAAAATTGAAAACTACTCATTAAATCATGCCTCTGCTCTTTATTTTGCAGGAGTTATTTGCTCAGGCACCAAAGATGAAGTCTATTAACCCAATATACGTACTGTCGCTGAAAGAGGAAAAAAAAAAAAGTAGGTCAGAACAGATTACATTTTGTAAGGACGCTTGAAGTGGTTTATTCTGTCCTTTTAAAGCTTGATGATTGGTGACACTTAGATCAAGGACACTGCTTTCTTCATTTTCGATATTATCCTGGAAAATCCTCTTGCTTATTTAAATAGAACTGCACTGGCAACGTGCCGCACATACACACACACCTGTGAGATCTTAAGGGATAAAAAAGCTCCCCCATAATGGCACCATCTGACGTTTGGCTGGAGTTTTCCGTGTTCATTTTCCCCCTGATTAGTGTCTGTGAGTGCTCTTTATAGAGGCTTCTGGCTTGTTCTCACACCTACTTTCAAATTCAATATTTGTACCTATAATATGTAGAGGGGCATAATGTCTTTGAATAGTTGTTTCCCTAGCCCAGTTGCCTACGTACTAGTGGACTCTGCATGCTGTTTAAATCCCTGTTGTGCTACTTACTCTTCTGTGATAGCCAAATCTCTTTTCCTCTCACACTTCATTCAGACTCCGCTTAGGTTGAGCTAATATTGAAGTGAGTATTGTCTTTTAATGTTTGTTCTCCTTCTTTATCTCTGTTCATTCCTTGAGCAACCTTTCTGGGAGTGACCACTGTGACATGTCCATAATCCCAAGCAATGTGACCAGCAAAACCAGGGATTTAGAAGCGTGCTTGTCCTCACATAAATAAACAGTGTAACTGCTGTGAGTGTGCTGACATGGCTACAAACCTCCAGTGGTAACACCTACGTCAACAATCTGGCGATGGTACAATAATAGTCAGACATAAAAAGGCAGGTGGCTAATTAGACACTATATCAAATAATCCTAATCTGTGACAAGGGACATAGTCAAATAAGAACACGGTGGCAGTTGCTGTGGACAGTAGTGTGCATGATTTTTAAATGATGCAGAGGTCAAGTGTCTGAGAGAGAAGGAAATCGATCACAATCAGGAATCTATCCATTTACCTTTGACCCAGTTTGGAGTCCAATCAGTGTGGTTCCAGTGAGCAATTATACACTTGTTAGATAATTACACTCCCATCTCATTTTGTTTGCAGGCTACAGTAAAGGGCTCTTTATGCTCTCACCTCTGTCACCTGCTCTCCCCAGCCTCCAATTCATGCCCTGTATGTAGCCAATTTGCTTGAGGGATCATTTTACTAGCTCTCACTGCATACATCAAGTGCCTGCCTGTTCCTGGGTAGCTTTTTTATGTGTGTGGGGGCATGTGTGGGAATATTACCAACTGTTATTCTTAGCCTTTGTCCAGCGCACTCCAGGTATTTGTTTGAAAGGATCCAAAATGGATTTACAATGTGGCCCCAAGCCCACTTGTTTGCAACATTTAAATATAGATACCTATTTGAGGGCCACAGCTGTGTCAATATGATTAATGATATTATCATATTGCATCACTATCGCAATATTAAACTCATCCTTCAAAGGTGAGCCTAAAGAATGTGTGTAATTACCTGTGTGCTAGGGGTGAGAAAGGAAGTGGTTAAAGGGCAAGATTTTCTTTGAGAGTGTATTCTATGAGGAACAGGTGTGTTAAAGTGTCTATTTCATGGTCAAAAGTTTGCTGCAATGCCTCCTATTTAATGCATTTGGGGTTATAGGCGTTAGGGACATTACATAACACACTTAACTGAAGGAGTGTGCTTCTACTGCTGTATTTTATGATGATGCTAGAGAGGCTACATGGTGTTCCACAACTTTATGTATTACCCTGACATGGCAATGGACTTGCAGGACACCCTATTAAAAGGGCAGTGGAGAGCATTCAGTGAATTTGTTGGTCCTGTAAAATACATTGGTAAACAACCAAGATATCTCAACAATTATTATGAAACTCTATTGGATATTTTAACCCTACCGATTATCTTTTTATTCGACTGGTTTCCCAACCTCAAAATATTAAAAGTGGCAGGAATCAAAATTCTTTGGTGCCACAATGTTTTTCTCTAACATGAATGTATAATGAAGGGAAAAATCGCTGACAAACTGACAAAGTGTTGCGGGTTTGTTGCACGGATAAATTAAAAAGTAAAAACACTGTCCCTAAATCCTGTAAGCTCTTTATTCCTTTGTAAAATAGGATTCCTCACACTAATGTTCTGAAGTTTCCTCGCAACTGTATGGCCCTGTGCTGACCTGTGGGTGCAGCCAATTAGTCCTGACCACTGCCTCATGTAACCCAGACAAAAAGATATTTACTTACGCCTGAAGGAATAGATGGAACACGTATTTGCCATATGGGGCACACATGCTGGATCCAGTGTCATTTTAAATTGATATCAATAACTTATGATATGTGTCACAACTACATCACATGTCTCTGGCTTTTTAATGGATTATTGTGTATTGTTTTGTTGTCTCACAGCTTGTTTTGGTTTCTGGCTCCTATAAAGTAATGTGCTCTTGTGTCAGAGGAAAGAAACAGTTTTCATTAATTTTCTTGCAGAGGGAAAGGGATATGTGAGAATAAACTGTGCAAAATTAAGTATTTTGTCCATTAAAAATTAACAGTGATGTGCAATACCTCGCTGATCACACTAAACACTATTTATCAAGGACGTTTTGAATAAATATATTTTAAACTTTGATTGAATTTGTAGCTGCATTTAACACACTCAAATATTTACTCAGTTTTAAATGAGATTACAGCCACTGATCACCACCCTGTCTAGTAGGCTTGTTGTATTATAAAAATTTATACGCATTAATCATTCATTGATGTGTGTTTCCTCTACAGTGTATTATCTTTTTACAGTGCCATCAAATCAACTGTAGTATCCAATTACAAAATAGATTTCTCTAGCCCATAGGACAGCTGATTTATTAATGAGGCACACATCATCATACAGTAGGAGATACATTAGTCTGCCATTCAAACAATGTTAAGCACAGATTACATTACCAACAATATAAACACATATATACTGTATATAAATAAACACTTATAATGTTTGTGTGTCTAATGGTGCTTATGGGCTTTTGTTTTTAAGTCTATCTATTTGACTTCCTTTACTTATTTATTTATTTTTTTAATAATTAGCATTTTATCTGATAATATTTGCTGCTTCCAGCTTCTCAACTGTGCAGATTTAATGCGTTCCTTTGTCGTTTATGATTAGAAATTGGGTTTCTGGACTGTTGGTTGGACAGAAAGACATTTGAAGAGGTTATCTTGGGTTCCGGAAGCAATTTTCAGACATCTTATAGACAAAATAACTCATTGATTAATCAAGAAAATAACTGCAGATTAATCAAAAATGGAAATAATCGTTAGTTGCAGCCCTGTTACACATGAATAAGGAACCTGAAAGAACCTCCAATGATTTCTAACTATAAGCCTGCAGATATGGTATGATCACTCCCCTCGGAAATGTGTGTAACCACTGTATTTTATTGTATATACATTATTTTCTATAGTGCACCGTTTGTTACGTTTGATACCCACAATTTCGTTGTACTTTACTGTACAGTGACAATAAAAGCTTATTCTATTCTATTCTATTCGGTTTCTCATCCAAATGTGCTATCTATTAAAATACCATTGTGTATGACTAATATATGCCACAAGAAAGACTCCCGCTACTTGTATGTCACAAAAAATTCTCTGGATGTGACCTAGTTCTTGTGCCAGTAATGCAATCAACAGCAGAGTAATTGTAGCTCCTCAACATCACTATCATTATAGAATCTCTTCAGTACAACTGACTGTACTGAAGACTGAGACATTTCCTTAAGAGCTATTGTATATATATTGTGGGCAGTTGAAAGGGCCCTCACACTATTTAAAATGATCCATCTGTCATAATTGTGGGTGATCTAATTTGTTGTGGTTTAAAGGTGTTAGAGCTGATGTCAAACTGTCCTCTGCCATCTCTAAACTTTAGCACTAAGCAGTCGTAAGCATATGTGTACACCACTGAAATGGTCTGACACTGAAGGGGACCAACCAGTAAGCTCATTGGGAGGTAGGTGTCTGTGTTTTGTTTCTCGGGGGGTGGATGAGTGTACAGTCAGCTGAGAGTCAGGGAGAGGACTCCTCAACACACATGAACATCACTCGGGACAAGGAGGGAAACTCAACAGGAGTCTACACTGTCACACGGTCATGGAAACGCCACAGTACAGCTGGTATTTTAGGAATCACCCAGGGAGAAGTATTTTCCACTGGGACAGAAATGCAGGGAGTTGGAACTAGAGGTGGCATCAGCAGAGAGTTGAAGATAAACAGGATGAACTGAGGGAAACACTGAGTAACACAAAAGACAGAAGTTTAAGAAAACATTAAATATGTGTGGTGAAAATGGTGCATTTAGTTAGTCTGGTTATACTGCAACAATATGGTTATTTTCTCAAGCTATATCACAGATTTAAACTGGACTCCACTTATTTGCTGCACACAACTGTAAAGTGCTGATACTTTGTATCTACCATGAAGAACTGTGCAAATTTGCAGTTTCATATGTTAATTTGTATTGACTTGCCTGGAAAAGGACCAAGTGCAGGTGGAACGGTGGTAATACAATAAAATCATCAAAGCTACGTATGCAGTCAACCTTTTTTCCAACTCATGCTGATTCAGTAAAATATTCTACATGTATCTCCATTAAAAATATATATATATCCCTGCAAAATTGCAGTTTCACGTTAATGAAAGGGACTGTTATTCTTGATTGTTTCAGTGGTGGCGACACCTCACACATCAAAGAGATGCTTTGGTAGTGGAGATATGTTGCATTGAGGCTAGCCTTCAAAGAGCTCAGAATTCATTCAGTGAATACCTTTTTTTTCCCAGCAGCATATTCACAGTAATCCTCTGAAGTGACCAGTTGCTCTCATCTACAGATAAATCCATGAACTGAACCAGAGGGACATGCAGTATAAAGTAACACAACAGCTGTATCTGAGGCCAGTGTGCTCCCACAACACTGAGAGGTGGCCAGAGGATAACTTGTACTGCTTTTTACCAATTCCTACGTTCTCACTTTGAGTTAAAAAGGGGGCAATATATGACACTTAGTTGGTGATCACTTCATGTCAGTGGTGTAAAGTAACCAAGTACTCAGGTACTGAACTTAAGTACAATTTCATTACAGTTTTCAGTACAGAAGTATTAGCAACAAAATATACTTTGGAGTATCAAAAGTACAACCTCCCAATAGAAAGCAAAATGGCCCCTGTCAAAGTCAATTTTGAATGCAAGACTTAATTGAAATGGAGTAATTCAACTGTGTCATAAGTCTACTGCCACTGAAGTAAAAGATCAGTAACATTAAAAACAACTCCACAGGCCTTGCTCTTGTACATGCTGGTTCACTTTCATGTCTTACTGCGACAATTAATGGAGCGGAGCCATCGTTAATGTTATTAGACCCACCTGTTGCTTTTCCTACTGCGACAAGTCAAAATGTCCGCTGTGAAAAAGGCCTTTTTGAGAAAAACATAAAAAGTAAAATTTCTGAAGTAAAGTGACTGATTATTATTGAATCATTACTACTATAACTGGTATTTTATGTTGTAGTTGATTGAGGTGGAGCTTTTCAGTATTTCATGTACTGTTGGTAGTTTAATGTACAGCAATGTTTCATCTTTTATAGACTCAACATGCGACATAGAGAGCAACAACTAATGATTTGTCAACTAATGATTTGTCAAATGAACGCAGTGCAGTAAAAAGTACAATATTTGAGACTAAAATGTAGTGAAGTTAAAACATTACGTAACTTAACAGTAAAAATACTCAAGGAAAGTACCTGTACAGTGATTGCATATAACTAAGCACTCAGGTGCTGTAATTAAGTACAGTTTTGGGAGATTTGTACTTGATTTGTATTTCTATTTTACACTACTTTATACTTCATGTCACTACTTTTCAGAGGCAAATATTGTACTTTTTTCCCTCTACATTTATTTCACAGCTTTAGTTACTAGTTACATTGCAGATTCTGATTATTCATACGAAATATGAAACAAATAAATGATTATATATTACAATATATTAAGATACCCAGCAGTACATAAAGTAGTTGAAATTAGCCTCACCTTTACCAGCAGCAATATCAGTGATGCTTATACATTATAAACCTATAATATAGCCTAATATAGTCTATTACTCTGAAATGGGCCATACTGCATAATGAGTACTTTTACTGATACTACTGCTATACTTTTGTAACTTTTACTTAAGTATAATAACTGAATACTTCTTCCTTCTTTCTTAACAACAGTATTTGAATATTTGGTTACTTTCGACCACTCTTTACTACTTATTTACTACAATAACTCCTCAACTCACCGCTCTGTGGACCTTCAGAAGTCTTTTTCCTCGAAGTTTGTTTGGCTACGTCGGAGTCTTGACGGCTCAGGACCTCGGACAGCGACTGGCGGGAACTCTGCCGTCCGGTTTGGATGGAAACGTTAAACCGAGTGTTTTTTTTCCTGGTCCGGTCCGACTCCGGGGCGGACTGGCTCCTCTCCGGGTCATGGTTCTCCGGCTGTGAACCCACTTTCACCAACGCGTTTCTCGTCCTTGTCAGAGCAGAAGTCACCGAGCCCATCACCAAAAAGAAAAATTAAAAGGATAAAAATCCTCAGTCGGAATCAGTTTCTCCGAGTTTACCTTCCATTTTTACTCAAAACCTGTTTAAACTTGACTCCATTTTTGTTCCACTCGCCGCGGTTAACAGTGAACTGTGGGGGAAAAAACGCGCTTGTTTCATTCATAAACAGTTAGCTTAACTTCCTTTTTAGCAAAGGTAACTGACAACATGACGTAAGATTGATCAAAGGACCGATAAACGGAGTTTAAACGGTTCATGCCCGGCATCTCCCTCGGTTTGTGTTTCCACCGACAGACACGTCACATGGAGAAAGTTCAGTTGCTCTGTCGACAAACACACCGATCTCTCGGGGCAAAGCAGACGTAAACAAGCGACATTAATTAACCAACAGGTATCCCGGATTATTAAAATGAGCAGGAAGCATATCTACTGCACTGCACTGACTTATAATAAACCTTCATTTATGATAATGAAAAACACCAGCTGTTATCTGTTCCAACGTGTCCTGCTCTTACTGACCCATCAGAGACAGTTCAATTGACATCAATCACCGACAGATGGCAGTCAAATACAACAGGTGTGGTGGTAAACTCAGCGATTCACAGCTCTGAACAGCTTCCTGGATTTGTGAATGAGTTTTTGATCAGAGATGCATGCAGCTGTTTGCAAAAGTTTGGGCACCCTGCAACAAACGGGCTTTGAATGAGTGTTTCTTCAAATGTCGATACACTGTTAAATATGATTTCGTGATTTAAAAAGAGATGAGCGAATTTGAACATACTGTTCAGATTAATCCATGATAGGCCTTATTGAGTTACGTAGCTTAGTTACGTTCAACCTCCGCACATTTGGTCTAATTATGCAACATCATCTGTGATCTTATGTGTATTACAATTTATATTTGAGAGGAAGCGACACCTCTATCATTAACCATTTGCTGAGCTTTTTTGTTACAAAACTACATTAAGCAAACAAAGACGAAGTTTAAGCATACGGTAATGAAAGCAGTTGCAACCTGTTAGCTTGAATCCTTTGTGGCTCTCATCTTGTGTTGGTGCTGAAAGAGGAAGCGCGCCTCAACAGTGGTCTTTGTATTGGTTGTATGAGTAGGTGGGTTCTCAGCTTTGATTGGATAATAGCTGTTAAGGTGAATGAGTGATGAGCTGAGTGATGAGCAAGTTGTTTGTTTTGATTGCACTATGTTGATATATCAAGGAATAAATTGGAATAAATAAGTGCAAGAAAACTATGTGTATTCTTTTAGTTTTATCCTTGAGCTCTGACCTGATAGGCTATTTTAAATTGGAAAGGGTCAGGCTCCTCTGCTAATATATATTTGAATGGGATGGGAGAAAATGGAGGGGTTTTGAAGAGCAGCACTAAAGTGGATTACTTTTCTCTGTGTTGTGCATTATCATTTTAGACTACAAATAAGTCTACCTATTTTTCCCTGCCCATCTCCCTGTCTGCGTGATGTCTACTCCCTGCACCTCACCTTACTACAGTACTGACTCAATTCATTTGTTGGCTGACCTCAAGGTCAGTTTAGTCGTTGCAATGGGTCTTTCAATCAAGTCACATGAACTTCATCGGCAGACAGAGTATACCCAGTTGTCTCAGAATTGTAGGTTTTCAGGAGTAGTAAGGGCTTCTCCTCCATGTTGGCCTAAAAGTTTTGTCTCACTTATCTCCCTGTAATTGATTCCATCTTTTTATACTGATAAAATTAATGTTTAATCTGGTGTTAAGTGTCACTTCTGTTACCTTTTTTTTAAAAATGAAGATTGCATAATTAATTAATTTTTTTGCAAGTGAGGACATGTTTACAGTTCAGACATTATTTAAAATGACAACTATTTTCCTTTCATGTAAGGAATAACTTTCCCTCATGCTACTGCATTACCATAATGTGCTGCAAAATATTACATCTCATACAAAAACTTGAGTTTCAGTCTTAATGGTTTATTGCTGCGTACAGGCAATTGTGACATCTTCCGCATACAGATTTCCTGGAGTGTGCATGCTATACTTGTATCAATCAAAAATACTACTTTGGTTACAAAGAAAGCTTTTTGTAAACCTCAGTGAGGGTTTCTATGTTGTGCTGATTTCATTATTGTGTCTAAACAAATGTGACAAAAGATAATTCTCTCAGCAGAGGAGGAAGCAAAATACAGTCTGTGTCGACTAACAGGCTTACTGGATCATCACATATAAAGGCACTTTTCGAAGCTGTTTGCTTTTTGTGTGTTGTTGGTTTGTTTGCTTGCTCGTAGCCCTGGTGAACTGTGTTTCTTCGTATTGCTTTTTGTTGGTTGTTTGGCAAAGACAAGGACATTATTACTCCATGTCATCGTGGTTCTGGGTTGACTCGTTGATCACCTGGAGAAGGATGCAGAGAGAAAAGTTGTGTTTGAGCTCAAATGACAGAAAATTGCTTCAGTGACTGAAAATCACTTCAAGTGGATTCTACCTGACCGTCCCTGGTCTCAATGGTCTTGATGAGAACCTTCTTAGTTGTTGTGGATTCGATGTGAGGTTTCAAATCAATCATTGTTTCTAATGAAGAAAAATGATTTGTTGTGTTATCAACTGGCAATAACAAATGCTAACAATCCTGCTGTGAAATCAACATGTAGAAGGTGATAGTACCTCTCAGGTTGAGAGATGAGAAGTTAGGCAGTGGGGTGGAGATTCTGAAAATGGAGAAAATACAGTCACCAAATCAACATGTGTATTAGTGGCATGTGATGAATGTTCATGGACATTGGGACTGTTAACTTTTAAGGTCTTAACCCATCACCTGCTCTCCTCTCCTTCCAGCAGCTTCCTGTAGGTGGCGATCTCGATGTCCAGGGCCATCTTGACATTCAGGAGGTCCTGGTACTCGCGGAGGTGACGGGCCATCTCGTCCTTCATGTTGTGAATGTCCTCCTCCAGACGGCCGATGGTGTCCTGGTAACCGCCTGTCTCCAGGGAGAAGTTCTCCTCCATCTCTCTCATCTGGCGCTCCAAGGACTCATTCTGGGACAGCAGCCAAGAGGGAACAAAATGGCACTGACTAAAATAGCTCGTTTCAAATAAAAATAAAATGCAAGGCTGATTTTTTTTTTTTTTTGCTCTGTGACCTGTGAAATAAACTCTCCCTGGATGTTTTCCTCTTTGCTGAGTCATTATTCAATTTGACTCCAGCTCTGTATATAGATTTTGCACCACTATCTTGTATAATACAATAAAAGCCAAAAGTTGTGTACTCACAGTTCCCTTGAGAGCGTCCACCTCACAAGTAAGCGCCTGAACTTGGCGTCTATAGTCATTGGCCTCCTGCTTGGCCAATCTCAAAGCATCATTATTCCTGGCTGCGGCTTCAGTGAGGTCGGCAAACTGTCAATCACAGTGGCAAGCGGAAAGAGAGAGGGTAAGATAACTGAGAAATCAAGTGTTCAATAAATGATGAGTCAGAGGCTGAGTGAATGTGGCAGATAGCGTGAAGCACGTAAATTATAAAAGATGTGCCTAAAAAAGAGGGCTGCAGACATTACGCTGCAGTCTGGTGGTTGACGTAGTTTTAAGGCATTGCATTTAATGTAAACCTACTCTGGCTGATTTTTTTTTGCCACATGGGGCAGTAGAAATACATGAACTATTATGTATTCACATCCAGCAGTTACACAGCAACATTTCATTCATTTGGAGCCATGTTTCTGGCCACCAGATGCACCTAAGTCTGATATTCACTGTCTTTTAGCTCTGTTTTTGGTCCCCACCAACTCCTGAGGGAAATGTCTAGCTCTTTAGCGGCTAAACACTCCCTTGTGTTCACCAGCTAGTTGCTAACTTTGTGTGCTCTCTGGCATATAGAGTTTTTGCGTACTGTAAATGAAAGTGTAAATGATGCTGATGACAGCAGTGACACAGAAGCACAATACTAAAGTCCAGAGACACAAACAATGAGCTGAAAGATGCTAAAATGCTGTGTAGAGCTGAGGGGAACTGCAGAGTTGGGTGATAAATCCCTATAGGTTCATGATAGCAAATGGAAAATCCTAACCTTGGATTTGTACCAATCTTCAGACTCCTGGATGTTTTTGGAGGCCAGGTTCTCATACTGCAGGCGGACATCCCTAAGAGCAGCTGTCAGGTCGGGTTTAGCTATGTCCATGTCCACCTGCACATGTTGCTGCTGCTGCATCTGGTTCTGCAGCTCAAGCATTTCCTGCAATAGAATCAATAGAGCAGGGTATGTACAAACAATATGACACTTTATTCTTATGTCCTTCTGTACACTTTTCTATGACTTTTCTGGCTCCATTAGCAAAGCTGTGTTGCACTGAACCCTACCAATTTGGTATATGAGCAGATTAACAAATACCTCAAATTATTTGGGCAAACTATTGTAAGCGTTTAAAATTAGCTTATTAGTGTTTCCACAATAGAGTGAGTGAGTCAGCTCTAGCAACAAAAAAAAGGAAGTTTACCTCATCATGCAGCTTTTTGAGGAAGTTGATTTCCTCCTGGAGTGACTCTACCTTCCGCTCCAGGTCCAGTCTGGCGAGGGCAGCGTTGTCCACATCCTGTGTCATGACACTGACTCTTAATAAGCTGACTTGTGAAGGTGACATGAATTGTGCATTATGTGTCTGCTGACACAGAGTAAAAGAACACTCTTTCATGTGCTGTAAAGAGCACTCATGCAACGCTCACGTACACAAAATGACCCATTGTGTGGTGTGGCAAGGTCACAAACACATGCATCCAATAAAAATCAACTATAGGCACATGATCTACTGCAGATATTTGTAACAGTCGATTAGGTATTTTCTCTTAGGCCACACTCCTTGACATCACAGGCAGATGTAAGTACATTTACTCATGTACTGCACTTTTTAATTGTGTACTACTTCTACTCTTCTACATATCAGAAGAAATATAGTACTCTTTACTCCACTACATTTCTATAGCACTTCTTCAATCACTTTTCAGATTAAGATAACACAGGAAAAGTTCATATGATGGATAAATATGATGGATTACAGTCAAGTACCAAAAACTGTTACATTAAGCAATTATATCAAATAATACAATATATTATTAGTAATATAACACTCTGAAAAGTGTTTCTGAATAAGGGGTGCTTTTACTTTGATAGTTTAGATTTTGCTAATTCGTTTACTTTAACTTGTAGTGAGGTATTTCTAGACTGCACTATTCAGAATAGGATCAGAATACTTCCACTACTGTGGATGGACATGGTGGGGTTTGGCAAATGGAGACAGAGGCAGCTTATTGGACAGTAAAACAAGCAAATCAAACTTTATAACTACCAACCTGTCTGTCATTATCTCTGTGAAACAGATTGTGCAGAATTCAGTCAGATTCTCTCCATGTTCTCAGTTTGATTCAATAAAGGGGGCACTGTAGAACACCCAGACCAACACAGCATTATTCAGGAGGTTCTTAATCCCATTTATTATTGCCTAACTGCATTCTTAACTGAAAATCTCTATTGGTAGTTCTGAATAGAAACTCACTTGTTCTTCTACTAGAAACTCTAATTTTGTATGTTATGGTTTTAGAACTCTCCTGAATTAATCATGAGGCAAATGTTCACCTCTGAAAAAAAACACTAGAATGTAAAACGTCTTATTGTACTACAAACATTCCACTCTGCATACACCCTCACTGCGGTACACACCCACACCGCTGAGCTTTGTCAGGGTGTTGGCAGGCTGGTAATCGAGGTATCAGCAAATGAAGCTGCTTTGCCCCCTGCTCTAATGCCACAAACAAAGTGCGCTATTCAGCAGGGTTTCCCAAACAGGCCCAGGGCTGGGAGAATGACTGTCTGCCTGACTGAGCGAGAGCCGGCTCCTGGCCCTGCATTGTTATCTGTGTGACACTGTGGTGGGCCACGGGGACTTCCTTCTCCACACAGGCTATCAGTTTTTTTTAGTCTTGTTCTGTGACTCCTGTCTGAAACTATTTGAACGTCTCATCATTACATCATTATTCACCATGAATCCCAGTGACAGGGGGACAATCTAGACCATAACAAGGCAAGATTTTTATGTGCTGATGCTCTGCCCCCGAACCAGACAGCTGGATCACATGGTGGCTTGTCTTCTCGCTCTGATAACCACATCGGGTCCACACTGTTGTGTTGTGCGTGCGTCCAGCTCATTCAGCGTGACCAGTCAGACTTAAAGAGATCTCCTCTCATTGCAGGCCTGATTTAACTCAACAGCCACAACTTGGCCTTTTGTACCGGGCCCTTGGGGGTGGGGGGGAGGTTCAGGGTGCGCCTGGGTAGCTACTTGATGGTGGGACTAGAATTCGTTGTTGTGCCATCAGAGGAGCAATAATATTCCAGTCTCTGGCAAGCTTCATATGTTTAATTGATAGACCACTTAAGGAGAAGGGACAGTCACACCAATATAATCAAGTAGGAGGTGAATCATATAATTAAGGTTTTATATCTAATCTCTTTGACATCACTCTGTCAAGTTTTTTTTTTTTTTGGGGATTAAACTTGTGGGTTTTCACTAGAACAGCTGAGCAGGGGCAGTGGAGAGCTCATGGGGGTGGTGGGTTAACAACACCTCTGCTGCTGAAAAGTTAAAGCACATTCCCTTATATCAGACTGATATAACAGATGCAGAGTTTGCTGGTGTGAAATGGCTTATTACAGAACAGCATTGTACTCTGGTTCGAAGTTTCCATGTTTGACTCTCCTCCCGCTGACACCATTCTGCAACCTGCAAAGACAAAGCAGAAAGTGCGCATTTTATTCCAGCAGCCACTGGGACTCCTCCAGCTAATACAGTACCTGCGCTAGTTTTCCTACGTCCCGCCCACCTCTTGTTCAGGACTCAGGCCTTGCGCAGTGCATGGTGAATGCCTTTCAGTCAGTTTCACACCGCCTGTATGTGCCTCTATTAAAACAGATTCATGAATGATGATGGGCATGTACATACGGCACAACACCTAAGAATTATAGGCCATAAAAAGGCCAGTTTTAACATCACACAACAGAGAATAGAGAAGTGCCATGCCCGCCTCTCTCAGCCTGCCTGATGCCTGCCCATGGGACATCCAACCCAGCCCCCAGAGCTAAACCACCATGCCTCAAGCCCTATCCAGTTCCCATATCTCAATTGAATGTCCCTCAAGTTCAAATGTGATCTTGTTTCATTGTGTTCAAAGAAGAACTTTAATGAATAAGAAGTGTCAGCCACTGTACAAAAAATTGAGATTAAACTGCCACAGAAGTTTTGCAGGTGAGGTCTCAGTTTTGAGGCTTAGTGGCGTTGCCCACTGGGGTTCACCGCGTGATGTCAATGAGGAGGAACAATATTCAAAGTGGCAGAGCGTATTTGGTTGAGAACTGCGGCTGGCATGCTCCGGACCGCGGTTCTCTTCCCCGCCAAATATCTTTCTTTAAGAACAGGGGTTGTTTGTAAGACATCTTGCCGGTTATCTTTTTCAGACAATCAGCTACCAGAACAGTGTCGCAGATTTGGTCTCTCTTGTCCCACAGCATCGAAGGAGTGTGCCTGGGTTGCGTTTCTGAAACCATTTATCATTATAGTCTCTCCCGGCGAAATGATCATGTAATTTGAGTATACCCTTGAGAATCCAATCAGAATTAGTACACATATACATCTCTACAGGTCCAGTAGTCAGAATCCTGATTGTTGGTCAAACTGTTACAGCGCACAATAAAGTATGATGATTCGTCCCATCATGTTACATTCACCCTTCACATTTGGGTTATTGCATTGCTCCCAAAGTACAACAGCACGTGAGTCAGGAGACAGGCTGACCAGCTTGATGGTGCTGGAGGATTTTGTTATTACAAAACTTTGAAATGTAAATAGTGTGATCTGAATCAATGTCTATGAAATCAAACGTTTATTGGACACAGAAGATCAAACCCCAAGATTCTGTTGTATACACTCTATTTTTATTCAGTGTAGATGAAAAGTAAAGGCATTTGAATGCCTTAAGAGGAAAACGTTTTCCTCTTTAAGTCCATATCAGCAAAATTACCCTACTCGATTTGTCACAGTGTGCATGAGAGTTTAAGCTTGATATTCATTAATCTATATAATCGGTTTCCTTCTCTTGTCTGTGACTGGATACACACACCACCAGATGCATCACACACACTTTGCTGTTGGTTTTGTCCTTCTTTAAGTTTTCAATCGTTTATAAAGCATTAAAGGAAGATTCATGTGTGTGTGTGTGTGTGTATCAGAGTGTATCATTGTCTATACAATCTACTGCTTGTCATGATGTGTGTGAAATGCATGAGTAAGAGGGAGAAGTACAGTACAATATGTGCAAGTCAGCCTCTTTACAATCAGGTTTAGAGAACATCATGCAAGATGAACATGCGGACACCTCCAGGCTGCCCAGCAATCTAGTACACACATAAATCTTTGACGGTCACACACACACACACACACACACACACACACACACACACACACACACACACACACACTAATACCTAGACAGAGAGAAGAGAGGTTGGACTGGGGTACAAATCAAAAGTCATTCAATACACTGGCAGGTTTGCCGCAGCACTGGAGCATGTGTGTGCGGTTTATTAGGCTATAAGTCAACCTCTCCTTAAACTGACCTGCAGCAGATAATAAACATATGTCAAATATATCAGTGGAGATTAATCTTCATGTCTGAAACATCTCTCTGTCTTTTTCTTCTTCTTTCTCTTCACTGTGTGCAGAGCTGTCTGTGCTGCAGTGCTGCTGACTCGCTGAGTTTCAGTGATTCTGAAGGGAGACGCAGGGCAGCAGCAGAGCTGAGGCAGTGACACTCTACACCTCTCTCAGACACACACTGCACTGGTGCCGCTGGGTGTACTCTGCTCTTTGGATAAACATGAAAGAAGCAGTCACTGAGGAAGATCTGCTTCGGTGTAGTGCTGTTTGTCGACTAGATAATGTCTTGAACGCACAAATATTTCTTTCACAGAGATGTTCACATTTTTGCCCCGCGGGCAAGAGTGGCTGCAGTGATTTGAAGTTGGCACGTTGCCCCTGAGATATGACTGTGCAGGGACAGACCCAGCTCCCCAGTGAGCTCTTCTGATCTTTGGGAAACAGTAAAGTGGAGAAGGCACAGTTTTAAATGTCAAACTATAGCTTGGCTTTGTCTGAGCAAACACAAGGACAAGTTAAGGATTTTAGGGTTTTATTAATCTTTATTCTAGTTCATAAGGAGCTGAATTTGTCAGGTCAACACACCCACCTATCAACACAATGTACTTTGAGTACCAAAAAGTACTTGTAACCTACTCTGCCCTGCCTACCCCTGCTCCTGTCAGCTGTATTATTATGTGGTTGGATGATCATTATTGATGCATTAAAGTGTAAGCAGTACTTGAATGTTGCAGTTGTTTGAGGTGGATCTTATTTTAACTGTTTTATACACTCTTGTATAGTTTAAGCTATAATGATGCATCATGTTTTATAAAATGATCATGTGTTTTATACATTATGTTTAATCTTGATTTGAAAATTAAAAATGACTGTGAGATAAATGTACAGTGGAGCACAAAAAGTACAATTTGTCCGTCTAAAAAGTAGCAAGGTCTAAGTAAAAAGTAGCATAAAATGGAAATCATCAAAGAAAGTATAAATATCTCCAACTTGTACTGAGGAGATGTTATTGTGGAATGTACCAGCACATGCTCAATCACATTAAGAAATCCAATAAAGTCACAGGAGTCAGGAGTGTGTAAAGGCACAGCCACTTAGTTTCAGCCTTGAAGTTATTTTGGAAAAAATGTGCGGTGTGAAACAACACACTTTGGAGTGGTACGACAATAATCTAGTGATGTGTGAGGTCAGAAGAGAGATGCTAATGGATATGATGAGTGAAAAGTAAGATTGTGTGTACATTTAAGTCATTTTATCAAAAATTATTGTTCTCTTTTCAGATTTGCTTTGAATTGATTGATTTTTTGCATAGTTCTGCACATAAACATAATTGTATTACACGTATGTATTCAAAATACATGCAGTAAAATACTGCAAAAGTATCAAACTTAACCATTCTGAGTGCTCTGATCATGTGCTTTGCATGTAAAATCTAAATCTGCAAATTAAATAGAAAATATATATGTGGAATAAAGGTAGTAGAGTAAAAGTTGTAATATTTCTCTGTTAACTGTAGTGAAGTTAAAGTATATAGCAGTATAAAATGGCAATACTTCAAAATTGTAGTATTTGAGTAAATGTACTTAGTTACAGCAGCTCATGTGTTTTTTAATGTTAAAAAAGGTTAAATAACTACTTATTAAAGCAGTGAAATAAATGTACTGAATTAAAATGAAATGAAAATACTTGAAAATAAAGTAGAAGTACCTCAGATCTATGCTCAGGTGCAGTACTTGAGCAGAAGCTGTACTTCTTTATTAGTATGGGGCCTAAATAAACTACAAAACAAGAAATAAAATGGGCAGATAAACACAAGCAGGATGGCTAAAAAAAATAACTAAATTGTTGTACAAATGCTCTAAGGCTTGTGGTGCTAGAGCGCCCACACAGTAGCCGCAGTATGAGTAAACAGTGGAACCCCCATCACTAAAACCAGCAATGGAAATTCACATGATCAACGCTCACTTACAGGCAGGGGTGGGGGCCGTAAAAATTCCTGCACCCAGGCCCATTATGAGCCTGCTCTGTCAGTGTTGGCTACAGAGACAGACAGAGGAGGCCGGGATTGTCAGAGACAGAGCAGGGATTGTGTATTGCTGATCTGTCACCTAACTGCAGCAACAGAATGCCGACAGTAGGCCGTAATTATTGTTTGTAGTCCGGTGTTTGCCAGTGCCACAGTTTGGGCCAAATAGCTCCCATTCTTGGCAATGTTTGGAATTTATCGTTTGGTGTTTTCTTTCTTTTTTTTTTTTTTTTTTGGTTGCTGAGGTTCCTGTTTTCTCCAAAGTAACAGCACGGCAGGGGAGCTCATTAAAAAAAGTCTGTACAACAAGAATCAAATAAGATTCCACATTAGTCAGAGTCATTCAGCCTGTAATGGCACAGGGCAACAGATAAGTTAAATCTTGTTTCTGGGTGTCATCGCCTCAAAACCACAGGCGCTGGGCAGCAATAAGGCATCCTTTGTTTCATCTCCCATGACGGTGAATCACCGACCCGCGCGCCCAGTAGCCATAGCAATCATCCCCAACATTATTTGCCCGAATTGAAACCCAGACAGAGACAGATTCAGGGGCTGCCCTGTTCACCGAGATGAACTGTTGCAGGAAAGTAGTGATACTCTTGTTGATTGCAAAAGTAGAAATTAGTGTTTTTTTGTTTTGTTTTGTTTTGCTCTTTTGTGTTTTTCAGTCTAATAAATTGATGGACCTCTTTGAGTTTGGGAAGATTTAGTGAAGGGGAGTGTTGCAGCACAATGTGTTTGTTGCACCCCAGTGAGTGCATGGAGATGAGACTGAGGTAAATCTCAACGTGAAAAAGAAAGGTTGTAAATCCATGTCAGAGGGGCCCAGTGCGCTTTTGTGTGTTACAGTCAGTGCTCTTTATTCCTCTACTCCACTACATGGAGGGAAATATTGGACCTGTACTATACTCCACTATATTTATCTGAAAGCCGGAGTTACTTCTGATCAATATTTTACAATTAAAAAAACATATAATAAACTCATAAAATACAACAGATTGTTAAACATTAAAACAGTGGATCCCAACTTGTGTCTAGTTGGGGCCCCTTGTCTTGTTTCTGTGAATTGTTAGCACTGAAGGCACTTTTGCCCTCTTTTCTTCTCTGATGGCTTCATTCAAATAACTTTTCAAAAGCAAAGAAGCAAAAAATGTGAAATACTTCACAATAAAGCAAAGAATCAGTTCCAGATCCAAAAAAGAAATTCAGATTTATGTATCAGAACCCCTCAGGTTTATTATGTAACCCACTGGAGGGGCCCGACCCCCTCGGTTGGGAAATGCCTTTTACTTGAACACTTTCATAGTGTTCTTTTTGTGCTTTTATTTAAGAAAAGGATCTTGATACTCTTTTGCCACTGGTTACCCTGAAGAGGACCTTCCTCCTCTCCAACTCCAGTAAAGAGTTTTTCTTGTGCGTACGGGAACTTAAGCACCTTTCCTGTCAGCAGTCGGCAAAATAAGTAGAGTAAGGACAGGCGTTGGTTTCGGGGAATGGAGCTTGCGCTGGATACCTTTCAACCATAGTAACAAGAGAGGAATTAAACTGCAGGGGCTATTTTCCAAATCTCCATAGTGACTGACAAAACCCTTGGAAAGTATCCAGAATGGTCACTTTGTAAAGACCTCTCTCTTTCTCTCTTGTGCTCTTTTTATCTCACTCTTTTCTTTGTCTCTCTTTGTGCATGTGTGTGTGTGTCTGCAGGGAGTGATTGGGTCAGGGATGGGGACGGATAACACCCCTAACACTCTAGTTTGAGCTTCCATTTGAGAGAATAACTGCCCTGTATTTTCCCCTTAAAATCAGCCTAAAATCATCAAGCATAAGATGTCCAAATATATAGCATAACATTGTCCAAATGAATTATCCCTATCCAAATTAACACCTGCTGTCATTTGGTCATACTTAATATATTTCAAGGATAATGTCCCCTGGTCACACATATTTGAAGCCAGTCTGTCAGTGACCATCACATCACAAGTGTCACTTACATATGCCTGACTGCATCAGGGAGCATCACCCAGACCGACTGACAGCTGCAGATGACACTCACTCTCTCCTGCCTGAAGATGAGTGGACCAGAATGAGACAAACTCTTCACGTGTGAAGACTCAGAAAAAATGTTATTTATACTTACACCTAAATTACCCATTCATGCCTTATTTAAAGGTTTTTGTTTCACGAAAAAAATGAAATAAACCAACTTTTTAAATATATATTCATAGAGTTACTTGAAGAGATTTTACAGAAACCCCCTTATGAGTCAGGATTTGGGCACTCAGTTGCACTGTAGTTCCCAGAATAAACAGGATATCTTAAGCCCAAGGCTCATTCCGAATTCACATGCCTCACTTAGTTAATAACCTTATGAAAGTCAAATGTCACCACAGTCCAGAGATGCTTAAAGGCAGTCTTTATAAATGGGATTATTTTCACCAGTTT
Organism: Lates japonicus; assembly: GCA_033238685.1. Taxonomy (NCBI): domain Eukaryota; kingdom Metazoa; phylum Chordata; class Actinopteri; family Centropomidae; genus Lates; species Lates japonicus. The sequence goes on along the minus strand of BRZM01000010.1, from coordinate 7,082,171 downwards.
ACATCACAACCCTAAATGTAATTTCTAGGAGATAGGATAGGATATGTACTCTGTGCTGCCGTAATTTTACAGTTATTTATCTGGGTATGTTTGTGTGGGTGAAATTAAAACTTAGAACTGGACTTCAGTTCTAGTAAACAAGCAAGTTTATGGTACAAAACTTCAACTTCTGAAATGTCATAATTGAACTGACACACACACAGATGTATTGATGATGATGATTGATGGATTGACTGGTTGTCTGGAACAGTGAATTAATCTTGTTAAAATAAATTCATAGCTGTTCATCATTTCTGTTTTGTTTCTGATCATAACATGATTTTAAAACCACATACAATGCTTACTCAGCTGTGCATCTACAAACTTTTATAGACTTGAAGCACAGATATACAGCATTTTATAACTAAACATAGGTTGAATATTGACTGTGCATACAGTAGTGCACAGTAGGCTACGCATCCAGCATGGATATTTATTGTAGGCACATAAAGAGAGTTAAAACTCAGAAACAGACATTGAAAATTAGACATTTGTTTACCAAAAATGACACTCACAAACAAGTTAGTGGTAGTAATTCTCTTCAACAAATGATTGATGATGTGTACTGTATAGGTCATAGCCCTTGAATGTCTACCAAGTTTTAATAAAGTGGCCCTAGATTAAACCTGCAGTAGTTTTTTTCCCTTTGTTTGAAAGATGTGGACATTTACAGAGCAGGATGGGTCAAATGAAATCAAGGGTTTTTGGAGAGTTTAAGGGATTAAAACTCAGGATAATTTGGGCCTCTGTAGCACTAATTTTCTTTTTTAAATCTGTCTATCACACAAGTCTCACAACTAAACATAACAGATATACAATTAAAAAACAAAACAGGGTTTATTGAATATTGAGCATTTTCTTACAGCCAAAACAGGAGCTGCCTTTTAATCAATTTATGGATTTTGTTTTCCCAGGTTAATCAGTTCTTAGTTCTTTTTAAGTTGTCAAGTGACGTAATCCTGCATCGTGAATATTATAATATCTGTATCTGTTTTATAGAATAATTATCACTGAATGTACACTGCACATTCAGGAAGAACCCAAACAAACAATGAAATTAAATATAATAGGAAATAAAACCTGCTTTCTTTGGCATGTGCAGCTTTGATGTATGCATTATATTCAATAAGAAAAACTGATGACTTGTAACAATGGATAATACGATTATGTACAGTGAGCACTGAATCAGTAAAAAAATATGTTGTTCTTACTTGCTGATATTGTTATATTCCATTTTTGATTATGGATCTCATCATTCACCAGCATAAAGACAGAGTCAAAGTCTGTAAACATACATTTTTGACTATGTTGAAACTAGAGGCACAACTCTCTTCAGTCACCACGTCTGTAGATCTGGTGAACATGCAAAAAAGTCTGTTTAAGAATAGTTGATGGCTTTAGAAACAGTTCTAGCTGTATAACAACAAAATAATCATAGCCCAGAATAATAGCACACCTTAGACCTGCATGTGTAAATATAGACATATCATGTCCAGCTTTCATAGTATGGGACAGTATTGTCCACATCTCACATGCAGTGCTTCCATGGAGTCTTGAGCTCGCAGTACACCACCTCCACCACTAGATGTCCTTCTTGCATGTGTCACAGCTGAAGACTCCCCCTCAGGATGTATTTTCCTGTCTGGCATTTTAAACTCAACTGATGCAAATGAAGACAGACTACCATTTTTATTTGACCAAGTTTTAGTTGTATCAATGGTAGGTGAAACCCTAATGCCTCTCCCTTTGACACTGCTTGTATTCTTTTTCCCACTATGGACACTGGAATCATCCAAAAAGGGGTCTGAATCACTTCCGTGTGGCATGTTGAAATAGGTGCACTTCGGAGTTTGAGGCCTTGCCATCTCCTCGAGCTCTGATGAGGATATGGCTGCAAGAGGGCTGTACTGGGTTTTATAATGAGGTGGTGAACCCTCGCTAGTGTTCTCCTGAGCCGTATCAATGGAGGTGCTATCGATGTTACCATACATTCCCAGGGAGACTGGAGGAGATTTTCTTATGAGGTGGTTCTCCTTAAGCAGCCACCTTCCTTGATCAATCAAAACCCCATCAGTCGTGTCCTTTTCTGAGGTGAGAGAAATGCACTGCTCGACCTCTGGCGCACCTTCAGCGTCTGCCTTTAATGAACTTGCAGCACTGAAATAAGACAGATCTTCCCTTGAGGCTTTAGTGCCTGAATCATTGGAAGAGAAACTCTCTACGCTTTTAAATCTGGAACTCTGCAAGACTTCTGATTTACTTGCAACAGACAGGTTGGAATTAGCTTGCTCCACAATTGCTCTCTCATTAGGGCTATTAGTCTTATGTCTGCAGACAGGAAAAGGTCTCTCTGAAGCTTCTTCTCCACTCTCAGAGACAATATCTACAGAGTCTTGAGTTTTATATCCACCACTCTCTGAAGTTTCTGGTCTGTAATCAGATAAATCAGAGGTGCTCGGGCTCGGGAGACATTTTAAGCCATATGAACTATCCTTTGTACTTTTTGGAATAACAGTTTGTGTAGTTTGTACAACTCGAGCATTGTCTGGCTCTATCCTAACATTCCCCTGAGCATCATATGTGAATATAAGTGAAGAGGACTGCAGGGCAGAGTTAACAAAGTCGAGTAAATCCTGTGATATTTCCACTGGATGTGGTAGGCTGATGTGTCTCTCCTCATTATGCTCCCCTCTCGCATCTGTTTCAAGTTCATTGACGGTGTCGGTTCCGTTACATTTATCATCCTCACATTGACCCTCAGAGGAATATTTGGTTGGTGATTCAGTGTTTTGTTCTGCATTTGCTTCTTCACGGCTACTACTGTGCTGCTGCAAATAAGAGGCCTCTTCTAGCAGGTTTTTACAATCATCAGGAAAACTGACTACATCTTCACTAACTTTTCCTTCTTCCACCTCATCTTTTGACTCTTGTTTTTCAACCTGGTCTAATGCCTCGTTCAGCTCATTTTCTTCATCTTCTTCCCTCTCCTCTTCAGCTAATGTCTGCCCTGCTTCCATATTTTCTTCAGTCTCAGACTCCTCTACAACTTCCTTAGCTTCAACTGATTCTTCTTCCAGACTATCTTCTGTTTCCTCAAGCTCTTTTCTATTCCCTTCATCACACTTTTCCTCCTCTCCTGTATCCTTGTCAGTTTCTTCTTCTTCCTCCTCCTCATCTGTGATCACCCTAGCTCTCCTTTCCTCTGTATTTTCAACCTCAGCATCATCATCATCAACTTCCTCCTCATTAACCACCACCATTTTGTCTTCTTCCTCATCCCTTTCCTCAATAACCACGTCCATTTCTTCTTCCTCCTCTTCCTTGTCTACCTCTTCAGTTACATTGTCTGTCTCCTCTCCCTCATCTGTCCCCTCATTACCTTCCTCTGCTTCTTCTTCTACATCCCTCTTAGTTACCACATCCATTTCTTCTTCTTCTCTCTCCTCGACCTTGTCAGTGTTGTTTGTGGCCTCCTCTTCCTCCTCTGTCTCCTCAATAACCTCCTCCACTTCCTCTTCTACATTTTTCTCAGAAACCAGTTCTGCCTTCTCCTCTCCCTCCTGCTCCTCACTAATATTTTCATCTGACTCCACAGCAACCTTATCTGCTTCTACTTCACTCTCCTCCACTTGATTTTCCTCCTTGCTATCTTCCTCCCCCTTTTCTTCCTTATCTCCTTCTTCTTCAACCTCATCTTTCCCCCTCTCTTCCTCCTCTGTCTCCTCAACACCCTCCCTCTCATCTGTCTCTTCAACACTGTCATCCTCTCTTGCTTCTTGACCTTGACCGTCCATTATTCCCTCTGTCTCCTCAACCACTTCTTTCTCTCCTCTTTCTAATTCCTCCCCCTCCTCCTCATAATCTGTCATCTCTCCTTCTGTCCCTTCCTCTACTTTCTCAACAGATTCCTCTCTGCTTCCTTTCTCTGCTTCCCAGTCATCTTGCCCCTCATCCTCCTTCACTGACGCCACCTCTGCTTCCTTCTCCCTTTCCTTTTCTATATTTTCAAGCTCTTCACCATCATCATATATCTCTGTTTTTTCTCTTTCCTCTCTGACTTTCTCCCCCTCCCTATCATCCTCTACCTCCTCTACCTGGTCCTCGTCTTCCTTTTCTTCTGTCCCATTTTCTTTCATTGAAAAATTCAGGGCCTCATCTCTTTCTGTCTGTGATACTTCTGAATCTTTCACATCAAGGCATGTTTCCTGAACTTCATCTGGTTCTTGCTCTAACTCGCTAATCATCTTTGCCTGTTCAGAATACATGGGTTGCTCAGTGATGTCCTCAACTATGCAGGTAGTATCAGGATCCATTGATTGTTTTGTTTCATCATCACGTTCGTCAACAAATTTCTCCACATCATCCTCTGAGTCTGACTGGTTTCTTTCAGTTTCTACAAAAGTGCTCTCCTCCACAGGATAAAAACTTCTAGCTTGTTGGATTGTTGAAGAAATCTCCGCTCTGAGGTCTTGCGGCATATTCAGTTCCTCCATCAGTTCGTCAATACCCAGCTGCTGGTCCTCAAATACGTCACCTCCTTCAGAAACAACATCCAGGGCAAATTCAGTTTCTGAAACTTTGGGAGAAAATGGTTCACTTTCAAGCCTTTCCCTCAAAAGCTGGAAATCCTTCCAACGTTCTCTAAACTGAGAGGATGCTCTGCTTTGCAGATCTGTCAGACTTGCCCTCTGCTCTTCTTCATCCTCAATGGTAGAAATTTTCTGCAAGGATTCCATCATTAGCATGGCCTCAGAGGTGCTTCTTGATTGGTATTCATCACCCAGTGCAGAACCTGTTAGGCTGTCTCTCAGAGTCATCACAGACAAGAATGACAGAAATGCTTTGCATGATGACCCAAACACTGAAGCTACTTGTGTTGAGAAATCAGGAACGCTGTTGGACTTCTCGAGATTGGATGTTACGTTGGTGTCAGATGCCCGTCTGATGCACTGAATAGATGAACAGAGTTGACGCAGGACAGGTTTTATCTTTGCTTTGGGGCTTAACATATTGGACATGGATGGAGTTGATTCACTGTTACTTGGACCAATGGCCTCTGCAGATTTATGTGCCCTCAGTTTGTTCTCACAGTGCACAGGATCCACTCTGACACTTGGCATTGAAACACATAACCCTCTTGTTTTCTGCTCATTGTACAGCAAAGATGTTTCTGGCCCTTCATGGTAAAGAGGAACTGACAGACAAGAAGCAGATTTCTTGACAGCATCACCAGACAATGAGCAGTATTCATCTAAATTAGCCTGATATTCATTCTTTTCATCTGATTCTGAATCACCACCTATCTGAAACACAACCTTTGATGGAGGTCCTGATTCATCTGGGATGGCCTCTGCGTATGGCACCTGGTCTTGGCTGACATTCTCCAACCAGTTCTCAACATATTGGTGGATTTCAGATGGTGTAGGGTCCAGGGAAGGCATTGAAATACTCTCACTCAACTCTAAAGATTTTTTAGGTGATGATATTCTCTGTTCAGTCATGGATTTAGGTTTGCTCACTGTCTTTTTGCCTGGCAGAAGTGATTTATTTGGTTGTAAAATGTCTGACATTTTCTTTTTCATTTGAGGCCTTCCAGTTGGAGTATTTACATTATGGCCATTGTCCTTAGCAGCCAAATTATTCAGGCTTTGCCTCTTAGACTGGGTCCTTTTCATATTTTCAGCGCTAACTAATAAGGCTGAGTCCTTCCTGGGTCTCTTTTCATCTTTAGTTAATTTCTTAGACTGAGGCATTTCTGATTTCTTTTCTGCTCCTTTACTTTTTTGACCACTTTTAGCACTTTCTGATGAACTAAAATTCTTTTTTCCCACACTAGCATTGCTGCTGAGCTTGTCAGTAGATGAATGTTTGCTATTTTTTGAGGGGTTTATTAAGCTATCTTTTAGCTTTTTATCTGAGCTGCTTGTTGAAGTTGAACTCTTGTGATTCCTAGCAGGTCTAATCACCTTTTTATTCTTCTCACTTTGGGGAGTTTTGACCTTTTTTACTGTCTCCTCAGTTTTGGAGTTTGTTGCTATATCTTTCTCAGTCACTGAAGACAGATTGTTTGTTGTTGGAGATATTGGCTCTGATGACAATGATAGTATCTCCTCTTTCTGTCTTTGTTGTGAGTCAGCAGTGGGTGGCTGCCAGCTAAAATCTATATCATTGCTGGATGAACGTGGCCCAGACACAGTGGACGGTTTGCTATCTACCGCCGGAGTGGAACCATGCAAAGGTACACTGTCTGCACTATATTCCTCATTTGCTAAATAGTTGTCATAGCAGCCTTGACTCTCACAGATATGCATCACAGTTTCTGTAATCTCCATCCCGTTGTTCTGTATCTGAAGGACCTCAGCTACTCCTGACGATTTAATGGAGGAGTTGGAGCCTTTGTGGCTTGCTCCTGCAGATGCCGTTTTCCGAGGCTTTGGGATTGGCCGGTTGCTGCTGCTGGTGTGTCTGACAATGCAGTATTCCTCAGTTGTCTCAGCATCGGCCGTCCTCTCCATGTAGGAATAATGTCCCAGGGTGCTCTCTTGAACCCCGGACTCTGTCACCATCTTCACACTCTCAACAGATGCCCTCTTCTTAATATGTCTAGGACCTGGCGTGGGAGTGCGTTTGAAACTTGTTTTTGCTTTTCCCAAAACTGTTGAAGTGTAGCCCCCGTATACTTGCTCGTTGTTAAAGCCAACGCCCTTTCTAGCTCCAGTGGGATGGTTTTCCTCTTTAGTTTCATCCTCACTGACACTAGAGGAGTCTTTGGCAAAGGCGTTGTTTGAGTCAGGTGAGCTGTTGCCTGACTCAGAAATCGAGGCACAAGCTGGCCTCTTACTAAGGCTGGAGCGGCTGAGTGTGGTAGTCCAGTGGAGCATCTCCTCTTCTTTAATGGTCAGACGCACTTTCATTTCTACAGTCATGCTGCCATCTTGATTCACACGGAAGGATTTTTCAATGTCATCATCCTGAGGTACAATGCAAGTATGATCCTCATTATCAGCCATCCCAGTTCCACATGTTTCCATGGATGTGTGATGCTGGTTGACTTCTGTTTCAAATGATCCATTGTTGTGATGCAGGTGGTTGTTCATGCTTCCATTTCGAGACTTGTTTATCTGGTTGACAATATATCGCTCTGACGATACAGAAAAGTTTCTTGAGCCTTTTCCACTTGAGAAAGATTTACTGTTCTCTTTGGTTGGAGGTGATTGATGAAAACACGGGCATTTGTGGCAGAAGTGGGAATCAAAGAGAAAGAAAAAATATTTTTAAAAATAAAAAGCACCGTGTAGTAGACATTATAGGAAATACTCTTATTTGCTTTCAAGCAGAGTATTTACATGAGAAGATCAATGCCACTCTATCTGTTATCTGTTAAACATGAAGCTACATTCATACTGTACTTTACAGTTTACCCATAGAACTTATTAAAACTTACGGGCTCTGGGCTGCAGCATAGATGGCTCCACAGTTTCCATGTACATGGCTTGTGTCATCTGGCCCGTTCTGTGAAAATTGTAGTTTCCTAATCTGAATGGCTCGTTGCCCGCTGCCACAACAACTCCAGCGCACAAGATAAGTGCAGCAAGGCCATCAACCTGAAGGAAAAGAAGAATCAAGTTTGACATGTCTGTCGAAGCTTAAGGAAACAATTGTCTATTTTCAGCTGAAGAACTGGAGACGCCTGTTGGATGAGCAGTGAAATGTCTTCAAGTTTCCACAACCAAGTCTAGTTGCCCTTGATTGAACCTCTCTTGGATAACCATGACCTGGATAACTGAGAATCTTCACAGACAACATTCACTTTGCAAGTTGATGCCATTTCTTTATCCCACATGTTGTCATAATACAGTCCAGACATCACAGGCAGGTCTAAAAGTGTATGATGCATTTAAAGATTCTCTACACTCATGACTTTTAACAGGGAACTTGTTGTTGTTGTTGTCAAAGGACACATTGGATTACAGAGTGATAATTCACCAGGGGGTAAAGACTGTGATAGCACCTCTTAGCACTTCTTGGAATACTTGTAACATGTAAAGTAACAGCATAAAATATATAGCAGTCCTCTACAGCCATCAAGTACTTTTGATGCCATCTAAGTTTTGATGCTTTTATAGACTGAACTGTTTTGGTAAGATACAGTCAGAAAAAAGAAGTGAATCTAGAGTTAACATTTGTTTTTTAACTGGAAACTGCTGAGTGAACATGGATGAGAAATCCTAAAAGTACTCAAAATAATGGAAAGTCTGAGCATCTACAGTTGCATGACAACTGGGCAAAATCTATCTGCTGACAAGGACCATGAGATACAATCAAAAGCTCTGGAGTTAGTGGACTCTGAGTTGAGATTGTTTTACCAACTGTTGTTTCCAAGATCAAGATAAACTGTCAAACTAAAAAAAAGTGATTGAAGGAACACATTGTACATACTACACTAATTTATGGTTGTGTCTGTCTGCCTACAGCTTTTTTCAGCCCAACATGTAAAGAGACTATCCTTTTTGTGTGACCCAGACATACCTTAATCTAGCCTTAGGTGTACTTAGATACAAGGTATATTCAAGGATAAGAACTGTGGAGCCATGGATTCACACGCAATGGTGCTAACTGAAAAGTCACAAAGACAATTCCTAATTTGAAATACAATAAAAACATCAAAATCCCTCACATTTCTCTTCCTGTAAAACTTAGGAATATTTTTGATGACTCACCATGAACTTGTGGTTATATAAATGTATCCAATCAAACATGGTTTGGGGTGACTAACCAATCATTTAAAACTGCACTTGACCATTAGCTAGTGGGTAGTTAGCAGAGCATAATACTCAAAGGTGTGTGTTCAGATTTTGGTCAGCAAAAACTTTTATTCCTCCCTCGTCCTCCTCCTAATCAAACAGCACAGGACAGGGAGGTGTGGGTGGAGGTGAACAGTCCTCTAGAGCTCCCTATTGAGTTTTGCATTCACTAAGACACAGCAACTTTAAATGACTCAAATCTGAGGGATCTGATTTAATATTAATAACTCCTAGCCCACCAACATATTCTGTTTCACTTAGAGATATGTTATTTTGCTAAAGCTACAAAAGTTGTAGCTTCTGTTTCACTGCAACTATTAAGGAATAAACGAATTTGCTTTAAAATAACAAAGCTGGAGCCAGCAGCCTGTTAGCTTAGCTTAACATAGAGACTATAAACAGCTACCCTTGCTGTGTTACCAAGGTAACAAATGCAGCCGATCAACACTGGTAATATCTTGTCTCTTTAATCCATACAGAACTGGAATGTAAAAACAACAATTTGTGGTTTTGTGGTGAATGGTGTGCAGAGCTATTTCTTGGCCAGGTGCAGTGACTTTCTGGAGTCTCCGCTGGTTGTCCTTTTCCTGGCTTTATGCTAAGATAAGCTAACTGGCTGCTGGCTACATAAGAGACTGAACTTTTCTTCTAGACTTTATCTAGACCAGAAGCTAATGTTTCACCCAGTCCATAAAGGCAGCTACTGCTTAAAATATTTTCATTATTTACTTTAAACAATGATCTACTATCACTCCCATTTTACCAAACACTTACTCTTCTGCCATCTGTAGAGTAGAGTTTCAGCACTGGGAACTGCAGGATCTGAGAAAGGTAATCCAGCAAAGCATCAAATGTTGGTGCTGTTCTTTTCTGCAACACAATTGTACGTTTAACAGTGGGATCCCTGTTCTTGATGACCACAAGTCTCTTTGGTGTCCGTACTGCCACCCTCTTGATGACCTTTGCTGGCCTGTTGGCAACTTCATTCTTCCTGCCAAACTGACCAGACTGGAGTCCTTGACGCCTGCGTCGCCCTGTGCTGAGGGGTCTTGTAGTATTCCACGGTACCTGCCGTCGGTTCACTTCATCCAGGTTTAACGGCTTCACCCGTTTCTGATCAGAACACACATAAGATCCACCATCGTGTAAGTCATCTAGACCCTTAACAAGGTGGGTGCCGCGAGGTGTGGTGATGGTCCTCACTCCAAATGGCAGAGGCACTTTCTTGGACAAAGCGTCCAGTAGAGCATCAAATGTCTTGAAGGTGCGGCCATTGATGACCATGCGATGCCCACTGAATTTATTGTCACCGCTTTTGTAGAAACATACCCGTTTAGAAGCTGAGGGATCAGAGATGGGCTGTAAGGGTCGGGAGGTTAATGTCTGCCCACTGCCAGAGGACAGTCCCTGGGCAGCTGGGTCCTGGATGGGTGTGTTGCTCATTTTGTGTGGAGGCAACTAGACAGAAAGTACAGAGAGGAAGAGAGTTGTTACTGCAGTTCAGATTAGCATATGTTGTGCCTCCAAAGTGATACTCCTCCACTTTTCATCCATATATTTTGAGTGTTTGAGACAATTAGTTTCACCAAAATGTGGCTACACTGCTTCCATGTGCTTTCCCCTCTTGAAACTCTGAGCCTCTGCTGGAAATCACGTATATTAGACAGTACATTGCAAATTAAACAAATGTAAAATTATATTCTTAAACTGTTATCCATACTGAGTTTTCTAGGTAGTTCTTTATATGTGTCAATGTCTTTTGTAGATTTATACAAACAGTATGCAATATAAACAGTATGTGTGTAGTTGCATAATATGGCCTCAATACAGCATGGTAGAGAAGAGTATAAGCAATAAGACCTTGTGTTAGAGTGCAGAGCCTCTGTTGTTTAGCCTGTTAAAGAGGTTTCACAAGCTGTATATTAGTCTACAGCAAAGAGACCATAAACAGAACATAGTGAGACCAATGACAGATTCATATTCACTGTAGTGAAAATAGTTACCCACTTATATTACTGTGAGCATTAAGTCTGATGTAGACGCAGGCTTAGACGAAGGCCATACACTCCTGAAACATATCAACTAACTAGACAAATTACACCCTGTAAGTAATAAAGAAAATAACTGACTGACAAATAACCATGTCAACCAAGATGTAATGAAAAAGGCTTACCGTACTTCTCACATTTCACCTTAATTTATAAAGGCTAAAACAGCAGAAAGTGTGCATCCGTTATTCCTCTTAGCACTGGTCAAAGCCTCTCAGCAGCGGCCGAGGGCTATTTTGGGACATGCAACATCATGGCCAATTTGCTTAATCTTTGCTCACACTTAATCAGCATATCAACATAAGGAAATAAACAAAGGAAACACAGAGGAAGTTAACCACAGCAGACTGCTAATTTGTACTTTTTCCAATATGAGATTTTTTTTAATGTTGGTGTGATGTTTCCTGAAGGAGTGGGACTATAATTTTATTTGTTCCACTGATATATGTAGGAAATCTCACTAAAAATAAGGAAAACAAATGTTCCAAAAGTCCTCCGTGCCTCATTGGCCATAAATTTCTTTCTGGTCATTTGCAATAAAAGACAAAATTAGAAAGTACCTCAGTGATTGAGTGGATGAATGAGTATAGTAAAAGGCTTAGTGAGTATCAGAATGAGTAAATGAGGAAGGGGGTGCTGGAAGGTATGTGAACTCCAGGTTCACATACCTTTGTGGAATCATCAGTGAATCTTCACCGCTCCAAACAGATACCACAGGTGGCTTGGACTATTTCTAATTTGCAAGCAGCCTACATAATCAGATTTGAGAAGTCTTGGCCTAATAGGGATTAGGTTAAAGATTTTGCGCACTTGCTGACAGCATGAGGCAGAATAAGGTCTTTAGAGAGCACTTTTACCTCACAGCAGGTATTTGAAATCCACCATCAGATTTCAGGAAACACAATGTATCAGTATTTGAGCATGCTGAGTTTCCTGCTGCATGTAATTAGTGAGAAATACAATCATAATGTTGGATTCTCTGCAGTGTTGCATCCAAACTCGGACAGTTAACACAGAAAATCCAAACGTTTGTATAGTACAGTAGACGAAGACTTTAATTTTGGTGTTCTAACAGTGGCTAATGATTTAATTGCATCAAGGGGTGAAAGCTGTGTCACTTTACAGCAGTTACCAGACAGTGTGCCAATTACCGAATGCCCCTGACTGAGTAAAAGCTGCTAATACCTCCCACTAGCACGTGCAGTGTCCTGGAAAATGGACGCTGGCTGGTGGGGGGATTGAAGGAAGGGCCTGTGTAGGTCCTGCAGAGTCCAAGTATGGAAATGTTCCATTACATTATTTGTAAGTGTGAGTAAGCATATATAAAACCTTCATTAAATAAAAGATACATCAATAATTCCCCCACAATAAACAGCATAGTACATTTTTCTTTCTTTCTTTTTCTTTTTTTTTTTTTTTTGCTGTGTTAAATAATTCAAGCCATTTGCAGTGATTGCCTAACCTTCAATCACTAGGTGGTAATGTCACATGCTGATCTGTTTGGATTAGCAAGATCCAAATTAGCAAGTCAATCAGTGCCACATAAATGCAGTATAAGATCAACAGTGCGCCATCATCTTGGCCTGGATCCTGTTACTCAAAGGTCACAGGTTTGATCTGCACCACAGTCAGGCCTTCATCAAAAGCCAGAGTCCAGCCAAAGGTCCCCTGAGCAAGAGAGTAGCTCTTTCTCACACTGTTAATTACAATGAATAATACATAAAAAGCAAAATTGATATTTTTACACATTATACTTGCAAATTACATATTTTAGGAGTAAAAATATCAAAAGTCCTAAACCAGTACAGATACTAACAAAGCTCCAGCAAAAACCAAAATCAGTGTTTTTCACTCTTTTTGCTTGAGACCCCTTAAAATGAAAAAAAGTGCATTTGTGACTTATTATCACAAGATGTATATGTTCAATGACCCTTATGACCCTCTTGTTTTATCTGCATAACTCTTAGATGTCTGAGGAGTTCATCTAGAAAATGAACAACAACAAAAAAGCAAAGATCAGGGGAATGCCTGAAGGAATATATTATTTTGAAATACATTAATGCTTTTTTCAATTTCCTTATTCTGTTAATTGTTGCTGAATGCTAACTGTGATCCCTCAGATGTCTCTTCTGACCCTCTTGGGGGCCTAGACCCCCACGTTGGGAATCAACAACCTAAGTGGTCTTGATAGAGTAGTTGTGGTTGTGATAATAAGCCAGTAAATGAAATACATTTCAATTTGTCATGCTGAAATCAGTAAAAAAAAAAAATTTAAAAATGACAAACCATCAATCGACTATCAAAATAGCTGCTTATTCATTTTCTATCAGTCAATCAATCGATTAATTGACCAATCATTTCAGCTGTCGAGGTAAAAGTGCTTTGGAAAGAAAGTTCATGCAATAAAAGCAAATAATCACCTCAAAAAATTGGGAATCAGTGGATATTTGACATTTTCAAAATGAGTTAGCCTAAATGATTAATCAGAAAATTCTTGCCATTTCATTTTCAGATTTGTAGCTTAGTCAACAAATCGTTTAAATTCTGGACAGTAACCATTTAAAATTTCCCATGGTTAACTGTTAATGTGGAAACACGAGGAGACCCAAATGTATTTGTTTGTGAACTCGAAAGGTTTCCAGAAACGGGCCATTGCTTACCCCAAGCAGAGATGCAAGTGGCACTTTGGCGCTATCTAACGACAGGTAGCGATATTGCCAAAATGCAATCATTGTTTCGGTAGCAGGAAGGCAGATGTTTGTAGAGAAGTAGAGAAAATATATAGATAGATGTAAGAGTACATATAAAAGTTCCCTCCTTTCTGATTATAGCGCTGAATGATTAACTCTTACTCCTGTGGCAGCTTCTAGAGGAATCTTGGGCTCGGTATCGATTAACTCCCCCTGAATTCATCCTGCATCGATTAGCCAGGTCTGCTACACAGCGGCGGGTCGGTGTGTGCGGTCCCGGTCCGCCTAGCAGACGCCTCCGCCGCTTTCGCTTCAGTGGCGTGGTCTTTGTCGACAACTGTCTTTCCCCACTCGTTCTCATTTTTTGGATTCCATCAGATCAGTCAACATGGGCAAAAAGGAGGAAGAGGAGATCATAAGAATTGCGAAGAAGATGGATAAAATGGCGCAGAAGAAGAACGGGGTGAGACGTCTGAGAAGAATGAATGTTTACCTGCCCAGCCGATGTGAGGCTAGCGTCGGCGCTAATGGGCTATGATGCGGTTTAGCTGTCGACTGCCTAGCTAATTGACCCTTAAGCCAACTCTGCACCAATGTGTCATTTCACCAGAACATTTTTTTCTAACGGTTAACTACACCGTTACCTTAAACAATTGGCGCCACATGCAGTTGTACCTGTAGTTATGACTACAGCTAACCGCAAACAGCTAGCTAGCTCTCAAGTCTGTTTATGTTAAGGGAAGCTCAGTGTTGCTAGCAGTTAGCCACTTAGCAGCTCAATAGTCTGCTAGCTTTGTTGGATGGTCAGTTTAAGATAACTGAAATTTAGTAGCTAGGTATGACATTTTGATATAAAATTATACCGTTATCCTTTAGGTTAAAGTTGTGTTGTGGATTTTGCAAGAGGCTAAGTAGGTAGTGCGCTAGCTGTTATGCACGTCAAATGTGACACAGGTAAACTACTGTAATAACGTTAATGGCGCTGCAGCTAACGATTATGTTCATTATCAATTAATCCGACGATTATTTCCTCGAGTAATCGTTTGGTCTTTACTCTGTCAGAACACAGTGAAAAGTGGACATTACAGTTTCATAGAGCTCAAAGTGACATATTTAAATGTCTTCGAGTGTCCGACCAATAGCGCGAAACCGAAAGTTTCGACATTAAAAATAAATTTGATATAACAAATAAAACCAGTAAATCATCACTTTTGAGAACATTTTTTTCCAGTTCTGCAGTAAAACTGCAAGTTAAATTTGTTAGTTGACAAAACTGATTAATCGACTTATTTGTTTTCCTCAAGATGTTATCGTGCATAATAAATAGCTTTTTACCCCTGTTCAAAGGATAAGTAGTTAACAGTCAGTATTGTCCAATTTACTTACATCTTAAATATTACTCTAAAAAAAACAACAACTTTTCTGAGGAACCAAGATCTATGTCATTTGACCATGCTGATGCAGTAGATAACAGTCCAGAGTGAGATGGATCATATGTATCAAAACACTGCTCTCTGTCCTCCTCTCTGCAGGCCGGGGCTTTGGACTTACTGAAGGAGCTGCGCAGCGTCCCCATGACTCTGGAGCTGCTTCAGGTACCTTTGCTCATTTGTTATCAAGGTTCATCATTGACATATGCAGTGCTCACACACTGAAGCTCTGATGCAATATCTTTCCACAGTCGACCAGAATCGGGATGTCTGTTAACGCCATCCGCAAGCAGAGCACAGACGAGGAGGTGACGTCCCTAGCCAAGTCCTTAATCAAATCATGGAAGAAGCTTTTGGGTAATTACTACTGTTCCAGTCTATCTATACTTAAATGTGTGTAAATGTGTTTTACTCTATGGAATTATTCTGAAAATGGTGATCGAATGGTATTTGAGGTGTTTTGTATGATCGTATTGGAGCCAGTCAGTACATCTTTTCATTGGTAATGGATTTATGAAACCCAAGCCAATTTTGATTATTTGCTTATTATAACACAGTGTAGTCTGGGTACACTGGCTGTCAAAAATATCCTGTTGGAGTTTCTTAAATTTCTGACACCTATTCTCAGCCCACGGAGTTGTGAGTAAGTGAGCTGGGTAGCAGCACAAACAAATGAACAGCAGCCAGTAGTTTCAGTGAAGATTTCAGTGAAGGGATAGCAAACATCAACCATAGAAGATTTGAGTTTTAAAGATGGGTTGCCGGTGATTGTGTAATATTGGCTTAAGATAATAATATCTGTGCAAATATCCATAATATAATATCAAATAGTGTTTTCTGCTTAAATGACACGTCTGATATGGGATGAACTTTTTTGTTATTCTCATTAGCATCATAACTGATGATGTTATTATTACCTCATTGTCCAATTTTAGAAACTGAACAGATATACAGTATATTAGTAAAGGTGATGGTTTACTTCCCCTGTATGACAATATGTTGCCATAGTCATCAAAGTCATTTTGCTTATGCTTCAGTGATACTTGGCTGCTCAATTGCTGCTTCTGTGAAAACTGCATTTTACCTTCTATTTTATTCATGCTGGGGTTGAATAGAGGCTTTCTGCCATTTTCTGCCACAATACGTCTACACTGAGGGTAGAACTGTTGGTAGCTAAGTGGTTTAGATGCCATATTATCACAGTGTACTTGGTTCGATTACTACTAGGGACCCATTGTCGCATGCAAAATCTTGACAAAAGCCTTACATTGACACCTCTCTCCAAACTGATATTATCAAGAAGCACAGAAGAGCATTACACAATATTACAGAAAACTATTAAAGGAAAGCTGTGAAGCAGGCTATTTTTTCATGATGCAGAGCTGTTTGGCTGTTAAGCACACAGAAGTATTGATTTCACTGACTTTAATGTTGCCCTTCGCTTGTATCGCTCTCACTCTCACTGATTTTTATCACCTGTATTCTAGATGAGCCTGGAGGTGGAGAGAAACCTTCAGATGAGAAGAGGAAAGAGCAAACGACACCTGTTGTTTCACCTTCACAGGGAAGCCCAGAGGCAAAAGAAGAAAGGTAAGAAAAGCTCTGATATTTTTGATAAATTTGTTAGTAGTGGCTGTCAAGACAAGTAATATTCCATTTGCATATGGTTATGAATTTCATTTTCTACACTATATATATGTGTGTGTATTTCTTTTTTATCCTCAAATGTGGTTCGCTTCAGTAGCAAATTTAACTTCTCTCGTTGCACCCATAGCAGCTCCAGCAGTAACTCTAGCAGCAAGAGCGAGCCCACTGAAGTCGCATCCAACACGTTAATCAACACCTTTCCTCGTGCCCCCAGCACCTCTGATTCTATCAGGCTCAAGTGCAGAGAGATGCTGGCAAATGCTCTGCAGACTGGAGGTAATCCTGCTATTATTATTATTACTTTTCATGGTCAGTAATTATCAGCTTCACTTACACAGTATTTTACATTTTGTTTGTCCACTCTGCAACAGATGATTATATTGCTATTGGTGCTGACTGTGAGGAACTTGGAGCACAAATCGAGGAATATATCCTTTACACTGAATGGGAAATGTTAGAATGTTAGCACAATAAAGTAATTAGATGCTTAATTTTCAGGTTATCAATCAACCAGTGTCACTAAATGTCTCAACACAGCACACCTAAAAGCCATATTTACCAGGGTAGTTTCAGGCTCTACTTCTGAACTGAATTCCTTGACCTGCTATCACGCATCTTCCAAGAGTTTAAGAACACAGACATGAAATACAAGAACCGTGTACGGAGCCGGATCTCGAATCTAAAGGATATGAAGAACCCTAATTTAAGGAGGACTGTGTTATGTGGGAGTGTAACCCCTGAGCGAATGGCAAAGATGACTGCAGAGGTGTGTAGCTGTTGGTGGCTTAATTTTAAAGATTGTGGAAATGGCACACAGTAAAATACATATTCCAACTTTTTAAGACAGTAACAGATTTGAATTAGTTTTACTTACAGGCATCATTATTGGCGTTCTTCTGTTTTCTGTAGGAAATGGCCAGTGATGAGCTGAAGGAAATGAGGAAGAATTTGACCAAAGAGGCTGTCAGGGACCACCAGATGGCCACCACTGGAGGCACTCAGACTGATCTATTCACCTGTGGCAAGTGCAAGGGCAAGAGCTGCACCTACACACAGGTAAAGATTTCTACTTGTGCTTTAATTCTGGCAACAGTAGAAGCCTTTATGGTTGTTACAGTTGATTTGAAATAGGTTTAAGAAGAAGTTACGTGTACTCTGAAAAAAGTTGTACCTTGTGCAGTTTTAGGAATATATGTGATTGTAACTTCTGCTGAGCAGCACCAGCCACAAGTAGTAATTACAGCACACTGGCGCATTAAATTCCGTTGGCCTCTCAGTCAGAGTGGTTACGGGTACAGGAAGCAGCGTACCCCTAGAAGCTCACAGCTCATGTACAGAAAACAAAGCCTGCCAGTTGCTCCGGTAACAAACTCAAACTTCATCACAGGGATTGGTAAATGATGACTGTGTGGCATAGTATTGCTACGCACTTTATGTAAGCTTCTCACAGGAGATCGTACCCGCTCAGCCCAGCTTATGTAGTGCAACTTGGTTGTATGAATAAAAGAAGCACTATTATCCTGTGCAAATTGGTGCCCTGTATTCTTTCATTAGGTTAGTCTATCAATGATAATGATTCAGATTAGGCAGCTGTTGAGCAGCCCAGCTTGTTCAGTGTAATATTGTAATAAAGTGTTTGTGCTTTTTTTTGCGTGTGTTAATCCTTTCCAGGTTCAAACTCGCAGTGCTGATGAGCCTATGACCACGTTTGTCTTCTGCAATGAATGCGGAAATAGATGGAAGGTATGTTGCTTAACGCTAGTTTTGTTGATTCAGTGTTGAAGCCCATTAGTTAACTCTGCACTGATTATTTCAGCATCAGTACATTCTGAAGATGTTTTAAGTCACATTTTGTCCTTGTCCGCTCTCCACACAGACTGTGTACCTACACATCTACTGTATATTTAAGTCCCACCTGTGCTTATCTCATCACTGCTGTTCACCCTTTAAATGTAAACCTGCATACTGCCGCTGCCTGAATCGTGTTGCGTATAAATTAAAACTGAAACAGTTCATCAGTTTTATCAGTCGGCCAATCAAGAGTAGGTTTAACATTTTATGTCGTGTGTCAAACAAAAATCTAAATTTTTTGGTTCAAGTGTCTCAAATATGAACGGTTGCTGCTTTTCTGTTTTAAATCATTATAAATCTAGCTGTTCAATCTAAATATTTGAGGTTGGTCAGAAAAAAAATGTCTGAAGGCATCAAACTTGGCTTTTTTTCACATTGTTAGACATCTTGTAGATTAAACAGTTTGTCAGTTGAATTTAAAAAATGGATTGAACAGTAATTACATTACTTGTTACTGGCAGATTTATTACATATAACTTGCATGCTTGTTTTCATTAGAATAAATCCAGGTACCTCCTTTGATATTTATAGAGGTTGACAGACTGAATCTGTAAAGGGTAAATAATATGCTTCGTGTTTGCTTTTATACCATAAATCCAACCAGTGCAGTTTCATTAGGAAATCCCTGTGAAAATAAATGTTTGTCAAATAATTTGAAACTACAAAAATAAACTATTATTAATTATTAATTAACAAGTTAAATTCAGATTTGATTACAATATAGAAATTGAGTATAGGTTGTTAGTAAAATGTCAGTCTTTTCTTTTCCAGCTATTTGATCATCAGTGTTTAAAGTTAAAGTATTTAGGTATTAATGTGTTTGTGTGTTTGTGTCGTAGTTCTGCTGAATCTGCAGGCGTCATCCATGGCACTCCGACAAGTAGCAAAATTCCCGGACCAGGTCTGTCTATCTGCAACAGATTGGAGCTTTGTACTCTGTGGTACATGGTACACAACATGCCATACAAAGATGCCACTGCGGTTACTGTTTGAATAAATATCCTGTTCATAGATTGAGCTCATTGTCAGTTCCCCAATGCCCCCCTGCCCTCAAAATCTTTTAATATTGTTATTAGTTGTTTTCTCACCGTCAGATATATGCGATCAATCTTGTCTCATTCTCTTTTATCAGCATTTTTTATATGTAGTTTTAACACTTTGGACAATGTTGTTTTGCTTTTTCCCTCACAACATTGCATTGTTTTATTTAATTTCCCAATAAAGTGTAATCCATTTGATTAAATACAAGTGCTTTTCATTAGTTGTCTCTTACAGTGTGATGTGCCTTCAGTCTCTTCTGGCTGTGTGAATCTTTTAACATTATACTAATGCAATCAAGGATCTGAGAGGACAAATGTGTGTGTGTATCTCCCTGTGTGTGTTGAGGAGTATACATTTATTATCGGTGGAATATTCATCACATCAAAGTGAATGCTGATGTATGCATATTAATCTGTCTGGGGACAGGATAATGTCATTGGCTGAACCAGGGGAAGATGCACAATTGTTTCCCTTTCCCTGAGGTTTTTTTTTCTCTAATTGCCAGGTGCAACCACTCTGTGCTCATGAGCTGTTGTGCTGCTGCCTTACCTCCACACAAACTGAACCCAGACCAGTGACCCAAGACTAAGTCTGTTTAATCGATGAATTTTAGGAAGGCTCCGTGGCCAAAACACCTAATTTAATACAAATTTGGGATTGAGTGTCTTGAGTTCATTTCTACTCTGAGTGGTAAGTGTCACAGTACACTCTTATGTTTATTATATAATAACTGTCTTGTAACATATTTTACTCTTATATTGCCAATACATTAAGAAATATATATATTCCTTTTGTTTGTCAAACAGTCATTCAAATACAAAGATATGGACAGTATGTTATATCACATATCAGAAAGGGATTCCAGAAAGATGGAACTTCCTGTTACACTTCCTGCTACACAAAACTGTTATAAAACAATAATAACACAAATCCTAAAAGATACAGTTGGGATTTGGAATGGGTATTGCTGCATAAAAAGTACTATCAACAGCAACCACTTATATAGAGCAGATGAAAATCTCTGAGACGTCAAATGGAAGTAGTGTGTCATTTTCTTCAGCAGATTTCTGAAACATGCCATCAGCTGAAAATCATGGTTATAAGCAATCATCGTAAAATTACCATTATCAATCTGACTGAAAAAGTAACACCATCCTGTACTGAACACATTGACACTTAATGGTAAAGAAGCAATTCATTCAACAGTAGCTTCTGTGATTTGCCTTTAAGGCTACTTATCAATAGATAGCAGGGCTTGAGTGAAATGAGTAATTTCCCAGGTAATGATTAATAGCTGTGTTGTGGTGTAGTGATTGAATCATTCCAGAGTCAATAAAATTATTGTGCTTTATTTTATCTTAATCAAAATGCCCACAAGTCATTATTTTCTTGGAGAGTAGCAGAAAAAAAAAACTAAACCATATACTGTAAACATTCACATTATTTGTTTTTTTTAAAAATGTATTCTTCAGTAAACTCAGCGCAAAATAACACATTTCATATAGTAAACAGAAGAAGAAACAACATTTATAGGCATCACTCCAAACCATTGGCTTAGATTGTGTTTTTGAGGTTGATCTGCACGGTGTTTCCATCAGCTCAAATTGCACATAGTAAGTTAAAGTTAACTCTAAGACAAGTATTAGTGCCACCGTGAAGCACACGGGTTGGCAAGAAGTTCAGATCAACCAGCCCTATCCACTGATCTTTGTCCTCTGCAAATAAAGACATGTGTTTTCATCGCCCTCCGCGCTACCAAAATGGACTGATGTAGTCATGACTAAGGAATCAAGACAGAACACATGCGATAATTTGGCCAATGAGAGGGACAATATCCACTAAACTGGCTTCGTGCTCCAGTAACCATCCTTATGGCAAGAGTCTGAAAACAACTGTTGCCCATGAGAAAGATGTCATAAAATTGAATGTCAAGGCACTTCCCCATGTGAGGATCTTGTCTTTGAGTGACATGTTTGTGAGGCAACAAAGTAATTCAACTAAAACTATCAGAGTACATAAAAGTATTTAACACTTGGCAACTCCAATTTTTAGTCAATGGAAACGCTCGCGATAAACGTATGAACACAGTTTACATGGTAGCTTTGGTGTTGCTGCTAACCTGGCCTGACCCCGGTGTCGGTTTCAGTCAATCAAGTCAATTTCAAATAGCAGATGGGCTATTTATACCATGACTTCTGAGTCAAAATCTTACAAGGTGATTCAACCCACTGTCGAAAAATGTCAATCACAAATTTCAGTAACGCTTTACAGGTCTGTAATTTCTGAGTAGTTTCTTACTAATTTCCAACAAGTTTTCATGGAAAGAACTATGTAATTTAGTAGCACTTATTGCTAAAATAGAGACAATTCAATTAAGTAGCTAATTCCAGATAATTGCTAGCATAACCTACAGCTCTGTAGCCAGTTCACAGCAGAGCAGCTGAATGTGTCTGCAGGCAAATGTAAAACTAAGCCTAAATGGAAATTTAAAACAATCTCACATCCGTTCATTAAATTTGATATTACACTCCATGCTACAATCAGCAGCTAGTTAGCTAAGTTTAGCACAAAGACTGGAGAGAGAGAAAAAGCCAGTCTTTGTCACAGGAGGCCTAACAAAATCCACCTACCAGCAGTTCTAAAGCTCACTACGTAACATGTTATATATTATATCCTATATCTTGAGCTTTAGAGGTATTAGTAGGTAAATTTTGTTGCCTTAAGACAGAACCAGGCTAGTTGTTTCCCTGTTTCTAGTCCTTTTGCTAAGCTAAGCTAACTAGCTGCTAGGTGTGGCTTCATAATTACCATACAGACATGGAAATGGTATCAATCTTCTCATCTAACTCTCAGAAAAAAACAAAACAAAACAAAAAAAACAGAGTAAATAACCATATTTCCTGAAACTTTGTACACTTCACCTCAGAATAATAAACTGATAATAAATTAATATTTACTTGTGGGTATAAATTCAGCAATTCTTTCCCCATATTTAGAACCAAATCACATAGCACTTTCCAAGAAACATCATAGAAGGTTATGAGGAAATAACAGACCTGTAAAATGTGGCACTACCCAAATTTTACATTTTCAGACAGTGACTTAACAGTATAGTTTACTTCCTCAAAGTATTTAAATATAATTTGTACTTGTTGGTTTCTCTGTATTGGCAATAGATATCCATAAATCAAAAATACTTTATCTGGTAAATAGAATTACTATGGTTCTTATTTCACTCTAGTAAAACTATGTTAAAACTATGAGGTGTGCAGCGAGTAACACTTGAATAAAAAATGTATCTTAAATAGTGTCTTAAATAGGCAATCTTCTGTGGTTAAAGAAAGTTAAAACACCCTTCCATTATTGATTTGAGTTTCTTAAGGAAACAAATTGCACACCGTGACAAGAGCTATTGTCACTTTGTTACTTTAACCACACTTACAGTAGTTTCAATCACGCACAGGTTCTACATGAACTGGAGTTGCCAAGTCGCTGTCACAGGTACCAAAGTGTGAGGTTAGGTAACAAAACAGGGTGAAACCAAAGTAAAATCATACAGTACCCCACAAAGCTGCCTGCAAGTAGAGCTAACGTGTAGCCTTTGACTTGAGCTTTGATTTTCGTACGCAGTAAATAGAACCAGGCGTTTCCACATAAAATACCCACAATTCCATTTTTACTATTTACAAACTCATAAATATATAGTCTACAGTAGGAATCATTTTCCCCCCAAACAATCATACAAAAAACAACAGACCATAAAAAACTCTGAACACAAATAAAATAGATTATTTCTATCAAAAGAAAGAAAAAGAAATCGGAAACAAAATGTATTCATATTCCTTTGGAGAGTTTTGCTATGTTGATCTGTAGCAGTACTTGTGATGTCAAGCCCTCGGGAGATTTTGAGACCTGAGTGTCTTCGGTCAGGTGCAGATCACAATAGAGCTGAGATCCCTGGGAGGGGCCAGGCCCGAGGCCCGGTTCATGTAATCCTACACTGAACATACAAAGTAAATTTTAAAAAAGAGGGGGTAAGGACTTGGGGGGGGGGGGGGGGGATAAAGAGAGTTAAAAGATCACAGGTTATCACCACCCTAAGATTCGGGGGACTGCTCTGACAGAGTGTTGAGCAGGTTTTTGTAGGCCGGGGAGTTCATGTAGCGGGGATATGAGTCTCTTTGCATTAGTGTGTAGATCTGCAGCTGGGCGTCGTCGAACGTGTGCGAGGTGGGTTCCAGCATGTTCCTGTTGATCGCCTCGCGCACACGGGAGTCAAGGCTCACCTGGGAGTCAAGACAATAAAACATTAGGGAGAACAACATGCACACTCTCTTTGTGACAATAAAGAAGGGTTTTACATTTTGGGGTAATATGTTTAATTGTTTGCTCACTGAGAGTTAAATGACAAGACCTTGTGCCTGTGCGGTAAATGTGAAGCTATCCTGAGCTAACCGATTAGCTTAGCTTAGCATAAAGACTGGGATGTTGTTAAATCTTGTTTGTTTAATCAGTACAAAAACCAAAGTGTAAAAACAACAGTTCAACGTTTAACGGAGGGATTCAGTTTCTTTGGCCTGGCAGGCAGGCCAGGCTAGCTGTTTCCCCCTGTTTTCAGTCTTTATGCTAAGCTAAGTTAACACGCTGATGGCTATAGCTTACCATATAGACATAAGAGTGATATTGAACGTATTTCCTTAAATGCCAAACTATTCTTTCCTTTAAAGTCAGGGAGAACGTCACGAAGTTTCACCCTTGAAATCAACACAGTTCTGATAGAATAATGAAACTGGGCTGTCAGACCTCTTTTGGCGAGAGAATGCAGATGTAGTCCTCGTAGATGACCCGGGCTTTCTCCTCTACCACACTCTTTTATTGGTCTCTTTGCTGAACTCCTCGCAGGCTAACCAGAAGAGCATGTTCTCCTCGCTGAACTCGGTGCGAAGAAATTGTCTGAAGGAGTTCCTCCCCGCTGGGCAGCACATCAGCTTGTCAAACGACTGCCCCCATGAACGCACCTCCTCCAACGTGGGCTTAGGGCTGCAGAGAGCGTGGACAACATGAGAGTGAGTGACTTCAACATTTAGCTAACTAATAGTTATTTATTAGATGGGGCATTTTGTGCTGTGAGTTTAACTGACCAGTCCTCACAGTCTGAGGTCCCTTCCTTGACATCATAAGATGCCTTTCGGTTCCTATCATCCCGGTCTTCATTCCTAACGATGACACAGACATGAAATACTTACCTATCACTTCAATTAAATGGAGCATAAACTTTGTGCAGCATTATTTGTCATTCTTTCCCATGCACTCTCACCTTTAGAGCTGAAATGATTGGTCAATTAATCAATTGGTTGATCGACTGACAAATGACTATTTTGATAATTGATTAATTGTTCGCACTTTTTAAATGCAAATATAATATCTTTCCTGCTTGTCTCTGTTTTACATTGTATCAAACTGAATATGTTTGGGGTTTGGACCGCTGGAGGGACAAAACATCCGAGGACGTCATCTTTGAGTCTGAGAAACTGGGATGATGACATTTTTCAGTATTTTCTGACATTTAATAGACTCAATGTTTATGATAACGCATAAGAACAATGAAAATAATCATTAGTTGCAGCTCAACAGAATAAACAGAATGGTTCAGTTTTGCAGTGTTAGACAAAAAAGCAGTTTAAGGACATCATGTTAGTCTCTGGCAAATTGTGGTGGACATTTTACACTTTTTTCTGACACTAGGCTAAATGATTGGTCTATTAATTGAGAAAATAAAATGCATATTATTTGTTTGTTTGTTTGTTGTCCAGTTTTTGCCGGTATATATAGCTATATGTTTAAAATTGCTTATATTTGTTTATCTTGTGGTCTTTGTCAAGCTGTATGTCTGTATTTGTATCTTCTTCTAAGTGTGTTCTCTGTACTGTGTTGCAGTGTAAGGAGAGTTACTGTGAACTGGGGTCAAATTCCTTGGCTGAAAATTCTGGTCTGTTTTGATTTCATCTGCTGTAAGCTTATTGAACTGCAGATATTTCAAGAGCTCACATTTCCCACATTCACAGCAGATAACAAACTGATGTTCAGCTGCATGTTTTACAATGCAGTAGGCTACAGTAAGACAAATGTCTACAGACCATGCAAAACAATATCAAGAACATAAGATACAAGCGCAGAGCCTGCTGTTGAGACACAGTAGTTCAGGCTGTGCTTGTCCTGCGTAGCAATAATGTCATGCTGGGTCGCAACCAGTGAGTTCTCGGGTGGGGAGGACCTACCAGGAATAGCTAAGAAGAGCAACACCAGCAGAAGCAACATGCATTTGAGCCCAAGGGGTTGGCTCTGGCCTGCTGGCCCCAGCGGGCCAGAAGCCCTCCGCTGCCGACTCCTGCTGCACCGACATCTGCCTCTTTCAGATCTCCATCCGCCTTGATCCCAAGGGCTATAGACAGAGGGAGAGAGGAGAGGAGGCACTGAGTTTAACATTTTGATGTCAGGAATAGTATTTAACTGATTCTCTTTTGCTTCCCATGCAATTTCAGATGGGCAACCAGTGCCAGGACTAACGATAGTCACTGGGTGAACTGTAATAAGACTGGAGCAGAGGTGATGGCAGTGTGAATAATCTCGTGATCACATTCACCAGGTTAAGGATCAGTTGAATTCATTTGATTACACCTCACCAGGTTAACACCTATCTGTTTGTTATATATGCAGGAAGTGCTGCTGGTGCTCTGGCCGGGCACGGGTTGGCATGCCCAGAGGTCACACTGTAAAGGAATGCTGTATGCTCCATTCAGGGGAGGAAAAGTATATATAATGGTTGATTTTGTTTTTCCTGCCAAAAATGCACCTGCCACGTATACTTGCAGCCCCCCAATTCAAACTGGCTGCACGATCTCATACATTCTTATTGCATTAAAAAAGGATGAATTTTTTAGACCATGGGTTCAATATCCATAAATCCAAAATTTGAAAATATCCCATTTGTGGAAAGCCTGAGGTAAAAGTAGTGCATTAAAGGATTTGGTAATGTCACTGGGTCGAGTGGAGCAATGAATTAAATACACTTGCAAATAATATAAATATTTGTCTTTTAGGATTTGCACCTGTCAAGGTCAGATTGTCTTTCACCTTAGGCTACATTCATCACGCCATGAGAAACTACTGTGTTATAATTGTGACTACAGTTCTCTCGGCGTATTCAACAGAATCCCCCATGAAGGCTTCAGGCCCATAGACTACAGACAGGCTATGCTCATACAGAATGACTTCTTGTCTGATTTTAACAAATGTGTCATCACCGGTCAGACACTGCCAAATCCTGTCAGATACACTTATGTAACAAAGCTGTCGCTTCCAACTCACAGCATCACCCGGCTACTACCTGACACAAGAAAAACGATGTTTACAGGGAAAAATGTCAGAAGATTTGTAATATGGGGTTGAAGCAGCTTAAATCTATAACCGCAGCATCGCTCTATCACAGCCTTTCAGTGAATACAATACCATTTGGTCATTTCTAAAATGGATCCGCGCGGTTTCACCACAGATTGGGAGTCATTTCAAGGTAAGATTGCAAAGTGTCGTGCCAAATGGCATATTTTACGCGTTAGGTGTCGGGCATTTAAAGCTGACATAAATGCAGTAATGCTTATGGCTTGACCTTGTTATAGACGGTGAAATGGGGGTGGGGCACGGGGATCACCAAAGGATAAATCATGATAACAGCAACAAAGCACAATTCTCCTTCGATCTACAGCAGAACAAACGTGAACGACACGGTAGATGAGGGAGGAGGAGGAGGGAGGAAGATGGGATTGATTTGCTCTGAGCGATTTAACAGCAGAAGCCATTGCAACATAAACTCGCACATCACATCAATGGGAAAGTGCTACCATGAAGAACCATAGAGCTTCCGCCCTGGACAACCACCGAAAAGACACTGCCTAGATCTGTTAAAGCCCACTGTACAGCGAGATAGTGACATGCCATTTAAAAACGCTGAAACGGCCTAAACGCTCCGCTCGAGAAAACATCCGTACGAGACATCGGTTTGCTCAGTACTATAATTTCACCATGTATGGCTAAAAGGAGAAGAGGGCCTTGCCTTGATTACATCCGATGGCACATAAGGCTTTTTTCCCGACCGGCTGCTTCAAGTCAGTACGCATGCGTCTTCTCTCCAACTCTGTAGTAGCTCAGCGAGGAGCGTAAACCCGACAGTATGGCATAGGTTTTTACTGCAAGGGAGAGAGACTGAGGTTGAGGATGTCAATGTGATCAAGAGGAAGGAGGGGAAAAAAACCAAAATAAAGTTATTATAAACATAAAGCTCAGGCATAAAACAACTACAAACTTCACTGGAGCCTGTCACGTTACTGGAAGGCTTCCAAAACTAAGAATATCTCAAAGAACATGCAGAAATACCAGAAAAGTTGGGGAAAAACCTGCCAGTGAGCCTTTTCCATGAAGTCGCTGTCTGTAGTTGAAACATGGCAGCTCATAGCGGGTGCAGCGTTGCTTTCAACTCGACTTGTTGAAGGATAGCGTGACTTCGACAAGCTGGGTTATATAATTCAGAAGTTTGGTCTTTTCATGTACATTTTTTGAGCCTCTGCATACACGTGCCTCTTCCACTCATACACGCAAAACTCAACCTATATGCCAGCACATACATGTACAGATACATGCACAGACACTGTGGCAACATTCTGTTTCTATCTCCTCAGCTGTTTTCATCCTGAATTAGTTGTGCCCCTTTGTTTACTAATTGATTCAACCTGGAATTTTATAAGATTAACTAAGTACAGCTGCTGCAAGATGGCTTCACTTGTCAGCTTATATAAATTACATCCGCTGTACTACCTCTCCCTGTAACAATATTAATCTGTATTGTCCCTGTTCATCAATCAAATCTTAGTTTGCATATTTCCTGGATTTCTACATATTATTATACATCCCGTCTTTTGCATTGAGCATTTAGTTTTTGAGTTTGACTCCTCTCACATGGATGACTGCCAGGCTCTCTCGTGACCTAATCTACAGCACAGGCCTGCAACCAGTAATGATGTAGAAGACAACACTGCCATCTGAAGGCAGCTCCAACTACAGCACTAATATGATATTCCTGGCACAAGAGATAATAAAGCACTGATCCGACAATCAATCTTTCATATAAGGAATTTTTCTGAGAGTCGGGCCATTGGCAAGACATGATCTCAATATGACCCCATGTATTTTACACACTTGCATGAGCATTATACAGTAACCAGTGGATTGCTGTTTGATACAGAGTCAAGCTAGAGGTAATAAGGTACATTTTCACATATATCTTCAATGCAGTCTTCTATATGACATTTTTAACACTTCTTACCTTTAGGTGCACATCATGTCTTGCTTTAGTGTTAACACCAGATGGCACTCTGCACTCAACAGCTGCCTATTCTGCAAAAGTCTATTACAACACATTGTACTATCTAATTATCTACTTAATTCAAGACCAATACATTTGTGCTGCTGCCCTGCCTGGGCTCACACTGTCAGTCAAGATGCTCTGATTCCACGGAAAGCAATCCTCACGGGTCCCAGTATGTCATAATAAGAAGTGCGGCAAAATGTGAGCATCTGTAATAATAAGACTCAGTGGAGAACTGTTCCCACAGTGTCTGCATGGCCTGGTAGGGGATGTTTCTATGATGCTAGCAAGTTATCCACTAAGTGAGTAGATGTTCATCTTTTTTGTTATCTTGTCAAAAAAATTACTTTCTGATTGTACTTAACTGGGGTGTGCCCTGAGCATCCACACATCTTAAATCACCATTCCACCCCAGCCCCCCACCCCAGAGATATTAACATGTGACTTTCTCCACAACACTTTATTTAACACCTTCCCTTGTGTTCATGTTATGCAACACAGGCTCACAAATAGCCATGTGAGATTGATACATACACATGCGAAGCAACGAATAATACTTTACGCCACTGTGATTTGATGAGAGCGCAGACTTTTCCTCTCACAGGGCACAATGCCAAGTGGAGGAGGGGGTCTGAACGCACAAGGTCACACGGGAGAGTGGCGAAAGAGGGGGTGGGGGGTTGGCGACAGAGCCGGGTGACGAGATGAAAAAGGCCTCTTCAATGTGTGATTAAGGGGATTCAAATCGTTGAGAAGCTTTGAGGAAGATGCAGATTCAATCTCTGGAGCTCAGCACACAGGGAGGCAGTGGAGAGGAAGTGTGGTTACCAACCTAACACCTCAAGAAATCATGTGAGGAAATCATCTGTGAGCGCTCTGAAGGTGAAGATGAGCCATCCAATCAAAGATGGCAACAGAGTGCAGGAGACATCATTTTATCTTCATGTGATTTTTACTTCCTGCCGACATTATTGTTCTTTAATGAATTTCTCTCTGTGTCCCCAAGGTGTGTTGATCAGGTTGCTCTTTGTACTGTAAAGGTCAGGCTCAATTTATTGACGCACCATCATTGTTGTAATCCCTGTAACCGAGTTACGCAGTCATTTGTTCTTTCGTTTTTTACTTTAACATCACATTATCAGCATAACTCTAGGCGACAGGTCTCCATGCAGACTGATTCCGCTGTTGGTCAGAGGTAAACACAACTCTTCTGGGCTCATTTAAAGAAATTTTAAAAACAGGAACAGTTTTCAAACTTTGCACACACAATATCTAGCTGTGACACTATCTGACCCTTTTCATGGATGTCTTCAGTAGAGATGTTTCAGGCAGCTGTTGTTACTGTTGTTATATTATTTGAAGTTAAATTCATATCTTTATTGTCACTCCAATGGCACATTCAGTTTGCAACCAGAGTATAAAAGAACACATTGAACACAAATGATAACACCATAGAACAACCAATGAATATGTTAAGCATTTGGTTGTGAATGGATGGAATTTACTGTTTGGCTGAGTGTTATTGCTATTTTTGGACAAATTTGAATGTGTTAATCCTTTACAAAGATAAGAGATAGAATAGGTTAAGGCATTTCTATTGTATGAAGCAATATATGAAATATATGCAGGTCTATTAAGAGCAAAGTGACAAAGAATGAACTGACTGCATCATCCCTGACATTACGTTTCTGATGAGGAAAAGCTAAGTGTGAATGATCATCAATATGAAAGAGATGTAAAAGGATGTTGAGCCTGAATGTGTGATGCTAAATAAAATCTGCCATTTAGTGTGAGTTTAGTTGCAGTTGGTCTGAAATAAAGGTGGGTCAGAGGGCATCCTGGTGGCCTAGAGTTCTAAGACACTTATCATTTAGTCACAATGACCCTAAATTGAGTCAGACGGGGACAGTTGTTGTATGTCATTCCCCTTCTCATTTTCTGTCAGCTCTCCACCATGAAGAAAAAAAAAGAAAGAAAAGAAAGAAAGAAAAGCAATAGAGGTATAATATAGGGTTTAAGATGCTGACCTTGCCCTGTTTACATTTGGCCAGTTGCATGTCAACTTTCATCTCTCTCTCCTCTTGTCATGTCTTTACCACGTCTAATAAAGGCATAAAAATTCCCTGAAAATACTCAGAAAGAAAATTCATAAAGCAGGGTGTATATGGATGGACAACTTCAAGAGTCACTGCGAAATCCTCTGCTAACACTACCATACAGCTTCTGACCCTTGATAAACCCAAATGTTACAACTAATCACTGGCATAACTCCACCTAGAATCAACTTAAATCTGCATTCACGCAATGTCTGCAGAATGGGAAGAGCAGAAAAAACACGTTATTCTGATTTGGAAGTGATCGCACATTATTCCAGAGTGATTAGCCCTAGTGCTAACCTTGTAGCCACACCAAACACAACAGCCTCAACTTTAAATAGTGTATATACTGGATTTTATTTTGATTTAACTGATAGGGATGGTGCATTCACAGTCATTCTGTCAACAGTTTGTTGACGTCTGTGGTTATTTTCATCAAGAGGAAGACATCGTCAGTATAGGTGAAAACACCCATGTAGGGCTTCAGGGAGTTATTGTCAGTAGTATTCATTACAGTCTCATCTACCTGTATATTGGTGCTGCTTTCATTCTAATTTAGTCCAGTTCAGCTTCACAATGTGAAACAGTTTGCTTGGAAGTCAGTGAGCTCCAGTTCTGCTCTCAGATACCTGCCCAGGCTACAGCTTTGTGTAATGTATATGTTAATGACCTGAACTGACTCCCCTCTCTTCCTTTGTCCTCCCACTCAGTTCTGGAAGCAGCTCCTCACAGCCTCTTTTACAATCCCTTCCCCTCTGTGAATAGTAACATACCTCTCCTTACTACAGAGAGCTATCGGAAATCTTTATTTATCCCTTTACCAAGAATCATCCTGCTGCCAAACTCCAAAATCACATCCGCAGACTATTTTTAGAAACAATCTATGTACTCAGAACACTCTAACTTGTTTCTCATTAAATACTCGCATTGTACTGGGCACTAATGCTGGCTGCCATGTATTCTGACTGTCTGTGTGACTGACTGTGCAACTTTGTTTAGATTTCTAATGACTGGTATCACACTATTTCGAGACACACCATCTTCTTCTTTTAATCTTCTTAAGACTCGTTCAGACCTTGAAGTACTTCCCTTAATAGAGGTTTGGCAAGAAGCAAGACGGACTGCTGACACTCAGACAAGAGCAATCTGGTTGTAATAACAACAACAACAAAAGACAGCGTGAGGGATGCTCCATTTACTGCATGTGATTAATAATAATGACAAATAAATATTATCTGTAAGATGTGTGGAGATGTATTGCTACTCTAAGTTTAATTAGACTGTCAAAATTAGTCATTTTGACAGTACACTTTCAGCAGCAGACTTAGGTTAGTTTGTCATCTATGGCTTCTTCCTAGTGTAACAACAAATAAGCAACACAATGATTAGCATGCTGTGGTATTTCATCTCTAAAATATGTACTCTGAGCCAAATGAGGTGAACTGTTATGTAGAGTTGTAGTTTTACTTGACTGGTGGTGACTTGTGACTGTGTTTGTTCCATGAAATTTAGCTCCAAAGTAATAATCAGTGATAGGTTTCTGATAATGAGGAGGCTATTATCAACAACAATAGTGCTTAATGTGGGGGGAAAAAATACCTCAAGGCACACCATCTCCTGCTCCTCTCGGTCCGGGTCATCGTAATTCACCGGGTACCCCGCGCCGTGCCGGCACGCCCGGGCCAGTTCCTGTATCCGCTGCCACATCAGGGCCCTGGTGCGTCTGATCCCCCGCAGAGCAGACGTGGGCCTGATCTCCCACTGCCTCACCTCTCTAACACATGGCATGCTCCGGCCATGAGGCCTCACTCGCCACGTGAGGCTCAAGTCTGTTTGAGATCATAAGAAAATCCACACACCCCTCGCTCCTTTCCTCTTATGTTGTCCCGGCGTCTCTCCTGAAGCACATTGTGACAGAAACAGAGGGAGAGAGAGAGAGAGGGAGAGAGGAGAGGAAAAAAAAGCATCAGTGACCCTGACGAAGAGAAGAGTGTTTACAAAGGAGAGGGCAGAAGGGGATTAGGACAATGTTCCCACTGGATGCAATCCTGATTCCTCTGTGCTTTACTGCGTCTCACCAGCTTAGGCCAGATTAAGCCAGGAGGTCTTAGTGTCTGAGTGAGACGGACGGAGAGGAAGACTATGACAGACGTGGATTCATTTGTGATTATATATGCTTCTTGATGAATTCCCATGTAATACAACGGATTAAAACACATTGGTTAATAGTCTCTGTAGAGGAAACATATGGCCACAGTGGACACTTCGAACCATTAACACAGACACACACTCAGCTCCTGAGATGGCGACTGTGTTGCTAGTGTGTTTAGGATCTTACTGAGGAGCTTCTAACATGTTGCACTCGATCGTGTCACTCATCACAGACTCACAAGGATAAACGCTGATCAAAGCTCTTCAGTGTGAGCAATCGACCGACTTTAGCCTACTGTCATCCTCACAAAGCCACAAAGTTAAAGCACACCGCCACCTGATAACACAGCTGATTGTAATTGATTGGCTCGAGTCACATGAGGTGCATACTCGCAGGTCTGTCTGTGCTTTGGCAGCAGGGGCACAGACCGGCACACACTTGGTTCTATCAAGTTCATATTTCACTGCAGCAACCATCATTTTTTCCTTGTTTGGTTTTGGCAAAGTTGGTAAATTATTAAAAAGGCAACAAGGGAGTATAGAGTTCCTAAATCATTAACTCAAGTCACTGCCTGAGCATCTGTGGCAAACCATATCAGTTGCAACTTTTAAATAATTTCCTGAAAGTCATTTTACCTGGAGTCCTTTTTCTAATTTTAAAAGTCAGTTTTTTATAATTGTATTTTTGTAATCTGGGCTTTATTATTCATTTATTTCTATTATTTATCTGTTGTGCCTCAAGATTATTCAATCTAATCAATTATTAATATTTATAGCCAGCTTGGAGAAAGGTATTCATATCGTTTATTTAATCAAAAGTAGAAAAGAAAATACTTCATATCAAGTAAAGGTCCTACACTGAAAATATTACTTACAAATTTGTAAGTATTATTATATTATTATTAATAGTACTATTTTACGGTTGTAGCTGGTCGAGGTGGAGATAATTTTTTGCACTGTTGGGTAGTTACAGCGATAAAATAGCATCACATTTTATAAGATTATTATTATGTATGTAAAATGTACTTAGTTACCACCACTGCCATATTTCTGTAATTTGCATAACAACGGTCATATAGGAAACTACACCTCAGAATAGTTATGAAAGCATAGTTTCAGCATAGTTATTGAATATAAGTTTAGTCTAAGGAACTGCGGCAATTTTACCATTTCGTTTGAATGTATTTCTGCGCAGAGAACCAGGCCTCCTCAGTCCTGTGTAACTTCTGCTGGGGTCAGACCGAGGCAGTGCATGTGACTGACTGTCACATGATAGATCGTGACGCCGTGTTGTAGTCTGTCAGCTGTTCGCACAGGACAGTAGCAGGGTAAGTAATTCGTCTGAATTTCTTCTCCTTTTACCATTTATCATTTATGGTATAAATTGGCAAACGTATCTTTTGACAAATTCTCTTCTGCTAAACATGTTACTGCCCGTGTAGCGGTTGTCATTTTGTGTCAAAACGGATGAGAAGCTATGTTAGCGCAGCTAACACAGGTTAGCATCCACAGATTATTTTGCTAGCGTTTGCCAGCAAGCGCTTAGCTAGCGGTGTTATCTGTGTCACTGACAACGTTATACTTGACTGTTTTATATGTATATGTTATGTTTGGCTAGGGCCTTAATGTAGTCATTGTTATATGGTATTCACTGCGTTGATTTCTTTCGGTTCTCGGGAAGACGCATCATTACTTGCCGTGACATTGGGTCAAGCTAGTTAGCTAGCATGACCTGTGGCTAGCAGTTTTAGCCTCAGTGGTTGGACCAACTAACGTCAGAATGAAACTTCTAAGATTAAATGTAAGGTTAATATTTCTGTCACACGTTGGAAATACTTTTGATAGATTACTCATTTTTAGGTGAAAAGTCGCAACATGATAGCTTTCTTCCTGGTTTCTCCCTTTAACAGCTAACCTTGCTAGTTAACTATCATACCATGTACAACTGATAATTAGAAATCCATCTTAACATCAGGCTGCGTTGTTGGGCTGGCTGTTACTTGTTATGATGCACTTTCTTCAGCTAATGGTAAACACATACAGAAAACAGACCAGATGCTGTAACATTGCCTCCAATGTTTAGACATTGTGGTGATGTTAATTATGATGTTTCCATCCAGGTGGTGTTGGACTTTTTTTCTTAACAAAGACTGTAGTTGACCCATCACAGCATGGATATCCGCGGGGCTGTGGACGCTGCAGTCCCCACCAACATCATTGCTGCAAAGGCAGCTGAAGTGCGGGCCAACCTGGTCAACTGGCAGTCCTATCTGCAGTAAGTACAAATTACAACACTACATCATGTTAGTATACATTCATTTGACACTTTATTGGGTATACCTGTACGAACTGATGTAATTTATTACAATAGCTCTTCCGTGAATTCTGTTTTTAAGACTTTTTTGCCACTGTCATAAAGATAACCTTTCTACTTAACATTGATAACTGAGGTCACAGTGGGTGGTGGTTTTGTACTGGACTGCTTTATACTGAAAGGCAGTTCTAATATCTTGCCAACCCCATTTACATACATTATTTTTCTGCTTCAGGCACTGTACTCTTAATGATATCAGTTTCAGTGCTCTACTTGGCATAAGTTAGAAAAATCTACATTCTCCAAGCTGCATATTTTACATGTTTTGTTGTGATACTGTATTATTTCTAAGCATGTCAGCCTGTTCTCTTCTCTTCTCAATCTTACTGACTGTGCTAACCTAAAAGCAGCTCTGCTGTGCTGTGATTCACTGTCTTGGGTGACACTTCCTCTTTGAGCCTGTGTACTTTAGTGTAGCAGATCTGACTTATGACTCATATTATCACTCTTAAAAATCATCTGATTATTTGATTCCTTCTTTCAGTTAGTATGGATTTACCACCTTGTTACAGTAACTGCCTGCCTCCATGGACCATCCATGGTGTGTTTTAACTTAACCAGAACATGTGGTATTTCCAGGTTAATTGTCATTACTGTGTACGCCTCCCTTGGAATTAGAAGCAGCATGCTAGGCAAAGCCCGATTTGTTAGTGTGAGGGTCAGAAGGATACATGTATGTTATATGCCTTGCTCCAGTAGTAAAGGAAATTAGTGATAGTGCACACACAATTGTAGCTTTGTGCTAAAATGGAAATGTCTCAATTAATTTTCTTCTAGGAGTCAGATGATCTCAGCAGAGGACTGTGAGTTCATCAAGAAGTTTGAGGTGGCCAACTCTGAGGAGAAACAGGTCATTCTGACCAATGAAGGACATCAGGTATAAAGTCCTTTACATTGTCTGTGCATTTCTGTGTGTTTAGCTAATGGTCTCATTCAATGCATGCCATAGCATTAAATTTCTTTACAGTTGTTTTCAACCTGATATTTAGTTCTCACCCTTTCAAACCAAGCAAACAAACAGTTACATGAAAACTGGGCCTTTTTCAGACCAATAATTGTAGTAAAAATATGCTAATTCATTTCTAAGCCTCATTTGACCACACAGAGCTGATGCTTCACAGTCAAGCTACAATTCTGCCTCAAAAAATTGAAAAAAAACCTGCTGCGTTTTTGAAAAGCTTTTATACTGGACTTCCCGGTACACATTTTTGCTGCTAATGCTACGGTTGGTCTGAAAACACCCATGGCCTGTTTTGTGTGTGTGTGTCTGCGTGCGCCTCTTTTATTTGAAACATCTCAGTCTGCAGCCGTATCGCCGTGTGCAACTTTATAACAATATATTTATAAAAAAACAGAAGAATAAAAAAGCAACTAGAAACCCACACACGTGCCCACCATACTCACACACGGCATGGGTCACCACAGAAACCACGCTGAGAGCTTAAGGCTTTAAAATCATCGGTCTCTTTCAAATTGGTTCTGTAAACCTCACTTTTTTAGAGGTGCCAGGCAGAATAAAAGCAAAGTCATTTTGTTCAATTTGTCAAGAAATACATGTGTGTTGTGTCCTTCTGAGTTTCTGTATATCTATTTTGTTTTTGCCCAGTGCGCAAAGACCTTTCTAAACCTGATGGCCCACATCTCCAAGGAGCAGACAGTCCAGTACATCCTGACTCTGATTGATGACACTCTGCAGGTACACAGACAGACCCACTGACTTTGGGCAAATGGGACATGCATGTACATATACAGAGAGAATTTGAGAAGACGGTAGGACCATGGTCAGAAAACCTGAAGGATCACACCAAGCAAGAATGTTGACTTAGGTTGTGTGTGTATTCAAACATCCTGTTATGATTTTTTTTAGGTTACAGGAAAGAATAGAGGATTGACAGGGTAGCATGTTGACATGCCAGCTTTGGAAAAAAGGTTGATTTCATACTTAAATTTAGTGCTGAAAATGTTTCCCTTAATTTTTTTGTTGCACACAAATGACTTTTTAACATACTTTGAAAAATTCTGACTAGGCTGTTCATAGGAAATATTTTGCTGCAGCTCAACATAAACTTAAAGCAAAGTTTAATCAAGAAACACTTTTGAATCTGTTGCCCAGAGTTTGAACTTGATTCCTCAAAAAACAAAGGAGATATTTTTATGACTACAGCTTTACTCTATTAAACAAATATAATAGGAACTCTGCATGAGTATTAAGTGTCACAGTCTGCCAGAAGCCACCACCTCCTTTCAAAGGGAGTGGGGTGTAAAGGATTTTCTAGCACCTAAAATCCCAGCAATAACTAATGTCAGTGCTCCCTCACTGTTGATACACGATGGTTGTTTCATTGAAGTTGGCCAGTAGACAAGGTATTGAGTGACTGCACCCTCAATCAAGACATCAGACTTCATCATGACTGGAGTTAGCATTAGACTGTTTATTTTTGTCTCAAAATGTTAATTGTTTGCTTGTATGTAAGATGGATTATGCTCCATGCAGTCAGTTAGTTTACTGTCCAAGTTTACAATCCAAAAGCTCATCCAAGGTTTTATTTCAACTGTGACTCAGGAGAACCATCAGAGGGTGAACATCTTCTTTGACTACGCCAAAAAGACAAAGAACACCGCCTGGTCCTACTTCCTTCCCATGCTGAACCGTCAGGACCTTTTTACTGTCCACATGGTGAGTGGACCAAGGTGTTGCATGTTTTTCGTTGTATGGGAAAGTCAGAATACTGGACATATTACACTTCGTGGACCCCCCTGCAATGTTTGACTAACTGATGCATGTAAAACCCAGTCTATAGATTAGACAAGGTAAAATATGTGCACAGTGGACCATGAACTAGGTGGGGAAACAACCCTAGTTCATGCTTAAAACTTGAGTGTGGTATTTTTAGTAGCTGACACAGGCTAATTAGTCATAATCATAAAGGACTGATCTTATTTTTCCAGATAAAAAGGTTCTATTCCATTAATTTTTTCACAGCCATGAATTTTTCACAGATGCGACCCTGCTTCTAATCATACCAGGGCATCAATTATTCCTCACAAAGCAACCTTCCCCCCTTTTTCCTCGAGAACAGGCAATTAATGTAATGATTTCTCCTGGCCACTCTTTTCAAAAAAATGAAAAATAAAAAAATTTAAAGCTGACCACCCGATGACAAACCGAGCACTATGATAGAGCGCCCACGGTTTAATTAAGCGTACCAGCCAGATGGCATCCAGCAGGTGGGCATAATGTGACCCCAAATCTTTGACACAGCACTTTAACTCAATCCAACTGTCATGCTGGCTCTTGCTTTTAAAATTACAGCCTCAATACTTGTACTCATTCTCTCCTGGCAAGGAGGAAATGAGAGAGCTGAATTTGTTCCTGTCCTATCACAGGGCACAGCGGGCACTTAACAAGCTGAAATTACAGTTGATGATAGTTGGTGTGGCCAGGACTGTAGATCATGCTCTCTGTTACACCTGTATTTTGGTGAGGTTTATGGACAAGGTATTGTAAATTTAAAGACATGTTATCTCTGTGTGCCCAGCCTTCACCCTTATTCTCTTTTCCATATTTCCTCCTCTCTCTGGAATTGAAATCAAACCTTATCATATAGCAAGCTAAAAATATGAAAACATGTTTTGTTTTTGGGGGTTTTTTTGGCCCCTCCTGACCTCAGTATTCCCTCTCAAACAGAGCAGCAAAATGATGGCTTTGCTGTAAATTTCTATCATTGGTAGACTGTTCACGTGCAGCAATATGACTTTGAAATGTCCCTCCTATATTAGGCAGCGAGGATCATCGCTAAGCTGGCTGCATGGGGCCGTGATCTCATGGAGGGAAGCGACCTGAACTACTACTTCAACTGGATCAAAAGCCAGCTCAGTTCACAGGTACATCAATCAGAATTTTGCTGCAAGAACATCTGGTCTTAATAATGATGATTTAAAATGTGGTTTACAGAATGTCATGAGCTACTTGTGCAGTCTAAACTGTTATTTCAGTGTAATGTATTTCAATGCAGTGTCTTTTCTAAAGAAGATTGTATGTTGAATCTGTTGTATGTGACTAATAACAGACTATTACACTACAGTGTAATTATTTCTAGTGGTATGAAAAGAGTTGAAGCAAACATAACTCCTAAACAGCAGTTACAAAAAGGTGATCACAGCATCACCAAAATCATTGGATTTATTCTTGTCAAGGTCATTCATTTTCACAGTATATATTGCATGTTCATAATTGATCAGTGTGGAATGTATGCTCATCAGAAAATTTAATGTTGCAATGGTTAGAAAAGGTCTAATTGGTTGGGATTCATCATCTTGACAGCAAAGTTGTGCGAATCAAATATGTGTCTTTGTGTATAGAGTAAACTGTATAATTGAATTTTGAAATATAACAACTTTTCCATTTCTGCTTTTCCACTGATCATATCGTCAGCTATTCTTCTCTTAGATATTGGGACATCAGCTTCTAGAAACATTGGCTTCTTCTTTCTCATGAAGTTTAATTTAATCCCTTTTTTCAACGAGTCTAATTATCTAAACAGCCAAAGTAATTTAGAATTTCTATCAATTAATTCTTCCCTGATTAAATTCTATTGTTTGGACTCACGGTGAAAACCTTGTCTGAATTAATGTAATGTATTTATTCATACTGAGTTTGAGCAGCCTTATCAGACCTTGAGATGATCCGCTGAAAGCTGCACTCAGGTGCTGGCTTTGCCTTGGCAGATGTATGCACCAAAGAGTGGGCTGATAAAACAGCTGAATATTGATTCCTAGTTTCTTTTGTGCTTGTACCTTGTACACCAGTATTTCTAAAATATCCGGAGGTTGTCTTCAAATCAAATGTAGCCAGGTCTTTCAAAAGCATGATTGTGTCAGTCTCTCTTTGTTTTAAACATCCTGTGTCTTTGCAAAATATGTTCTTAAACTAAAACTGCTTTGTGAAATTGTGTTTGATACTCATTTCTCTCCTCAACAGCCAACCAATGAATCAGTGATCATCCCCTGTCACTGAGTTGCATTTGTGGTCAAAAGTTACAGCACATAGTGTGTAGTCCAGCAACACCATAACTCACCTCGAAGCGATGGATTGTGAACAATTTTTGCACCTGTTTCTTTTGTTTATCTCTCATTAGAACCTACATGGTACAGGTCCAGAAACAGGCTCAGGAGCAGGAACTATTTCCCCCAGTGAAGTGAGTATGAGTGAAGTGCGTCTTCAGTCACCCCGGCGCTTCCAGGAAAAAAAACCCCAAAAAGGCAGGGTTTGTGCAAGCTGCCAAGTGTCAACTGTCACTGGACTTTCACGTCTTTTCTTTCCCCTCTCTTTCTCTCCCATCCTGCTCTTGCACTCTGGTTTTCCATTAACACTTCCAGAATGTTCCTGAGTCTTTTAAGACAATTTTAAAGGAATTCTCCATTTAGACAGCATGGTGTTTGCTGCCACTCTTTAGTTTTAACTGTACAAAATTGCATGCCGTAAGCCACTTCACCTTACTGCTGAAAGCGCATGACCAACACAGCTTTTACAGTACATTAGGATAACTAGGGGTAATTGGAATAGCATTTGCACAGCAGCAGCATCATCCTACCATTTTATTTCCCATACTTTGTCAAGCATAGCGTGATTACTCTGCGAACTGTGCTCAGAAATAAACTGATGTGAGCGCTATCTAATAACTGAACATCATCTTTTTCTCTGCATTTTCAACCAGGTAGCCTCTGCTCCTCCACTCTTCTGTCTTCACTGTTGCCTGTTCCTCTTGCTGGACTTCTTTGTTTTTGTTCAACCTCCTGTTAATTAACAGATTAATGCGATCTATTTCCTCCTCTCAGCTTCCTCCACTCTAATCTCAATTTACATTATTCTGCTCAGGTGTGATGGGACACTTTTCCCTGCTATTGCTCTGTATTGTACGACTTGAGTCTGTGATCTAGCATGTGTTGATTGTATACATATGATAGACTGCATGTGCAATGCCTCAGGTTTGATAGGTGATGGCAATGCAAGTTTTGGACTGGTGTTCTTCTATGTGCTGTCTCTGCTTGTCAACTACTCCACGTTTCAGAGCTGCCTTAATTGTACTTGACCTTCTAACATTTTGTTTGTTTTCTTGATTACACAGCTGAGGCTCACGCTTCTGTTTGAGTAAATGTTTGCCTCTGTTCTTTGCAGAGCTCTCAGTATGTCCAGTGTGTGGCTGGGTGCCTTCAGCTGATGCTGAGGGTCAATGAATATAGGTTTGCCTGGGTGGAGGCTGATGGAGTAAACTGGTGAGTAATGACTCCTTATAAACAGGGTCACTTTATCTTTGTAGTCTGTGAAAATATACAATGAGATTCAAAAGTCTTACAATAACAACAACAGTAACAACAAAACCAGAATAAAACCAAAAACCAAAATCCAGAGAAAGAACAAAAAGAAGACAACCACCCTTTTGAATCCATAGCTAGTAAACGGCCATATTAGATTTTGTTTGAAAAGCCAATAGCTGATGGAATAAGTAACCTCGTGTATCTGTTGGTGCCACCCCTGTAGGTGTGAAATCGGCAACCTGATGGAAGCAAATTAAACTCGCTGGGAGTCCAATATGATGATCTGAACTCCGTGTGTGGTTCTGACTCAACCCATATTGGATACTTTATGTGTGATGCTTGGAAACAGCATAAAATAATTTGACAACATAAAATAATTTATTAATTGCACTAAACCTTTAAAAGCCACAGTAAAGTTTGAATGTTTTCTGTTTTTCAAATTCTTGATGTAGCTGGAAAAAATTAGCTTGTAGTAGAAAAATCTTCAGAGAGTGCTGAGTGTTCAAAAAAAAAACCTGTGTAGATCTGATGGTTACAATTATTTTGTTTTGATATTCAGATGGTTAAAAATCTTGTGAGAATTTAACTACATCCCTTTCACTCACTTGTGATATGTAGGCAGTATATTATGGAGCCATGTTTCTAAAGGGGGAGGGTAGTTGCAGTAGTGTGAGACACTGAAGGAAAAAGAAAAAACCTAAAAGAAAATGGCTTGTGTTGCAAATGATTAATGTTTCCCACCATCTCTCACCTCACCCCTTTTATTTTTCTTGATAAAGAATTGTAAAACTGGCCTTGAAGCTTAATTTGGATCAGATAATTATTGCACATCTATGAAATCCACATCTCTGCACTTACCAGCTATTTCTGCAAATGTGTGGCTCGCAGTAGTCATTAGTACTGTACTCTGTATTTTGAGCAACTCCTCCGTTATGTAAAGACTATCTGAACATTTCGTTTTCAGCCATCATCAGAGATAATGGTTCAGCAGGCAGCTGTGAAAGCTCCTCTATTAGTAAACAGGTGATAGATGAAGTTTTGGGTCTTCTTCCCAGCACACTGCCTTTTTTCTATTTTTGTTTTTATTTATTCATATTATTTTTCTCTGTCTAAGCATCACAGCGGTGCTGAGCAACAAGTGTGGCTTCCAGCTCCAGTACCAGATGATCTTCTGCGTTTGGCTCCTGGCCTTCAGTCCTCAGCTCTGTGAGCAGTTGAGACGCTACAACGTAGTGCCAGCCCTGTCTGACATCCTCCAGGAGTCTGTCAAGGAGAAGGTCACTCGAATCATTCTGGCTGCCTTCAGGGTATGTTTAGAATTTCTCATTCGTTCTGTGTGTGGCTGAAATGCCACATTTTACTGAAAATGTTTTTACTACACTGAACTGCTGTTTCCTATTGCTTTGCCTTGTTTAAACTAATGGTTCTCAAGGGTTTCTCAAGGTTTTTTTTTTTTTAGTAATAAAATTAGTAATAAACACTGTTTAAGTCACAGTGGTGTTTACGCATGCATTAGTGTCCTGATTTTGAGCCTTATCCTATTTTTGATTATATTCTGGATATGGCGTCTACAAGGAACATGGAAAAACCCTGTTATTCAAATCCCTGTATACATGATCGCAACATTATCCAAATGTCTGATCGTGTGCCTGCAGGTGTCTTGATTGCTCATCATCTCAGCCACTATGAGATTGTTCAGAGACCTGGATCAGGTGTTTACACGCCACAGTATTCTGGTTTTTATCAGAGTACTGCAGGTAGTATATCCAGGTTTCTGACTCCTGGATAAGCAAAATATACTACAAAAACCCAATCATAACTAGGATTGTAGTGTCCATATAAACACACTCTATATTAACCCTATTAAATACGTAAATTTTCCAAGTACACAATGGTCAGTTAAAAACACCTGTAATCTGTCACTGTAAATAAGGGCACATGAAGGGCGGCCATGAAAAAATATTCAGTGTGAAGGGTTTCTGTGATCAATTTTGGAAGTCCTTTATCATTGGCATTGCTTGCAAAAGTTTGCAGGTCTTACTGTCTTACCACCACTTTCATACTGATATAAAAAAAAGTAAGTGTATCTTTTTCAATATCTTGCTCAGCACCTTGAACATTTGCATTTAATTATGCTCTATACTTTATCACAACAAGAGCAAACTAAAATGACAGCTCTTTAAAACAACAGTACAGAATCTTTAATGCAGTCCTAGGAGCTGTTCTGCATCTGCTCTGTTGTTTTGTGTTTATGCCAGGTAATGAATTCCCCATACCATGCCCTGACAAAATTTAATTAATGGCAGTGGCCCCATTTATCTCCCCATGCTGTGGTGCTTTTTAACTAAAGAAAGTTAGTGAGTCAAACAGGGCACCAACACAGTTCTGGAACATCTGGTAAATAGATTGAAAATCAATGTGATAACATCCAGGTGTTCAGAAGGCTGGTTATTTTGCTAAGGAAGCATATAGAAATTACTGTTTTTATCCAGAATTCTGTTACATTTTATGTGTATGTGGGAACTTCTGAAAGTTAACATGTGGTATACTGATATTTTAACTCACAGTAATAATCCTCTGCAGTA
Organism: Lates japonicus; assembly: GCA_033238685.1. NCBI lineage: Eukaryota > Metazoa > Chordata > Actinopteri > Centropomidae > Lates > Lates japonicus. The sequence goes on along the minus strand of BRZM01000010.1, from coordinate 7,037,679 downwards.
ACACAATGCATTCATCTAGTCTACAGCCTGCAGTACCTGGCCACCCTCAGCACACATCGTATTGAATACCAAACAATTTTTATGTCAAGTCAACCAATTATAGCCTAGAAGAAATATGGATTTTTAAATAAAAAGCTTCAGTGATATTCAGGTTTTGTCCAATCCAGTAACACCAGACTGCCTCAGTGGCCTTGCTCAGAGCACAATGGTGTGGTAAATGGCATTGATTACATGATTGAAACATGAGCTCATACACCAGTGGAGCAAAGTTAGATGATTTTCGAGCTCAGCTTTAAAAAAGTATTTATGGTTTCCTGTACTCCTCTGTCAGCCGGTTCCTATCAGTACTTCACTGTCATCATAAGTTAAGCAAACGGGCATCCATGCTCCTTATGAACCACCCTCCTAGTGTCTTTTGTTTGCTAAAAGAAATTAGTTTGGGACCAGATTTTAGGGAATATGTTATACTGTATTATGTTTGCCTCAACAGACTGTTGGTGTTCCTGCTTTGAATTTCCCCCAAAGCTCATTCATCACACCTCTCATTCTGGCAGAGCTGTCACATCAAGCATTTGTTAATGCACCCATGAAAGAAATGGGTCCCTGTTTTTAAATTGGTCAGAGAAGTATGCAGTTCAGTTTGACTGCTATATTACAGCTAATTAAAAGCAATGGTGGGCAGCGAAGGGAGACCTTGAAACGCCTTGACATTCAGTGGGTTTTCCCCAGAGTCATTCAACTTACCTAACAATGTGCACATTTGACGTCGAGTAAGGAGAGCAACAAAAACATTGTCACTCACCAACAAACAGAATTGTTTCGCTGAGACAAAAGGGCTCCCAGTGTTGTGTCATGCTGATTTTGAGGAAGGTGGGATTATTACATGTAGTAGGAATTCTCTTTTTACAAAATACTATTCAACTTTGTTCTGCTTGTTGCTGTTTTTCCCAAATGTCCTAATTATGCAAATGATTCTGCTTGCCCCATGGGACCAGAAATGTGACTTAAATTATCCGAACCATCTGGAAGTCCTTGAACACATCCTCAAAGGCAGTACTGGCTGCATTTGTGATGTGTTCGCCCTAACCTAACTCTGGTACTAAAATTTGTTTCGTATTCAATTAGGCTCCAGAAAACATTACATTTCTTTTTAGCCATATGCCTTCAAAGGCAAGCAGGTTCTACAAATTTGCTGTGACTTGGCTTATTTGCTCTATTTGAGAAAGATGTTGTGAACACATCGTAGGTTCTTGTTAGAAAGAAAATTGTCAGATATTTGTAGTTTGCTGCAGCTGTGGCCTAAATGGAGGCTTGAAGGGTTCAGTCAGGGTATGGAGTGGGTTTCCTCGATTTCATTCCCACTACTGAAGCCACTTTTCTTTTGTGTCATTCTGAAGTTTCGCCACCAGAATTTTCTCTCCATAATAGTCTGAGACTGAGTTTCTCAAAGCACTGACTACTGAGAAACTGTCCAGTCATCTTGCTTCAAAAATAGCGATCACAGTACTTGAACATTGTGTTCTTGTTGTAGCGCAGCTCTGCGTTCATCCCCTTCACAGCTCTCTCACAACACCTGAAACTGAATCCTGGTTTAAGAGGTGTATACTGAAACGCAGTCATCTACCTCAGAGGAAACTTCAATAATGTTAATAAATGTTAGGAGTGGGTGATCTGAATTAAACCCTATATCCCAGTATATTGGATTTTTTTATATAGTGATAAAGAACATTCTAGAAAATCAACTGAGAAACTTTCTTGATTAAAAGAAACATACAGTAGTGTCAATGTACTCCATCATATTAATTCAAAAGTCATATAAAAATTCAATAAAGCTGTAGAGGAGCTCACTGATTTTCAGCATCGCCTTCACTGGCCTAAAACACACAGAAATATTGTAGCAACCACGGTGTAGTTCCTTTGATTTCATGGCTTGGTTTTTGCTCTAATATTCACTGTCAGCTATTAGACCTTATTTAGACAGGTGCGTACATTTCCAAATTATGTCCAATCAACTGACTTTACCACAGGTGGACTCCAATCAAGGTATGGAAACATCACATAACAACATAACAAGATGTGAAAAAAGTGAAGGTGTCTGAATACTTTCCTAATGCACTGTAAACAGTATACCAGTATTTCTTGACAGACAGATTAGTATATTTATTATTTTGCTCGTCCCTTTTTATTATCTTTATTTGAAAACATAATATGAAACTGGAAAGACTAAATGACACAACTTGTCTTTTCTAAAACAAACTTACATCAATGAATCCTTTATTTGTTCATGTCATCATTTTCTTAAATTGATGTATTTAATTTAGTCTACATTTTCAAATTGTTTGTCAAGCCAGCAACGAAAAGATCTTTGTTAATTCATTTCAGTCATATAAATTCAAGAAAGGAACAAATCCTCACTTTAAACAAGGTAACAAGTAACTGTTTGGATTTTTAGCTGAAATGTCTCACAACAATCAATTATCATTATTGTTAATTAATCTTCTGTTGCTCAACAGGTGAATTGCTTGACTAATTGTTTCTGTGCTGCATAAATTATTTACTCATTCACTGACTGATTCAGATAGTAAATGTCTCATTTCTCAAATGAACATATTATTTAAGTCATAAAAGTACATCATCTGTTTTTCATGCTTTCATTGTCTTTTGCCAGAATCTCTTGGAGAAGTCTGCAGAGCGCGAGACTCGTCAGGAGTACGCCTTGGCCATGATTCAGTGCAAGGTGCTGAAGCAGCTTGAGAACCTCGAGCAGCAGAAGTATGATGATGAGGACATCACTGAGGACATTAAGTTCCTGCTGGAGAGGCTGGGAGAGAGTGTGCAGGATCTCAGGTACCCAGCGAACTCCATTTCATGAATAGCATGTAATAATAGCACTAACCATTCATTTTCACAAGTAGATAATCTATAGAAATTAGTCCCTCAACAAATATTTCAAAGAACCAAAGATATATATGAATCTCTTTATATGAAGCCAGTCTGTTTTCTATAGACACATTTCTGTAAGTTTTGAATGCTGTATTCATTGCATGTGTGGCCTCTAGATTTTCTCTGCATTTGAAATATGTTCCATTTGACCATATGTGATAAGTCCTCAAATCACCGCTCTTCACAATATACAGGTCGAGAGAAAGTAGCGTCTCTTTTCTTCCTGAGGGATGCACAGTGATGGTCCTTGGACTGTTCTCCTCTGTTTTCATGTTCATGTGTAATGTCTATTTTGCTTGTTTGTTTGCTTTCTTTTATCAATAGCTCATTTGATGAGTACAGCTCTGAGCTCAAGTCCGGCCGCCTGGAATGGAGCCCTGTGCACAAGTCTGAGAAGTTCTGGCGTGAGAATGCCGTCCGTCTGAACGAGAAGAACTATGAGCTCCTCAAGTAAGATAAAGCTTGTTCTGTAACAAGGCATTTTATTTTCTCTTTCGCCCTCAAGAAGTTGTTTTTTTTCACCTGGACTCTTCAGTATAAAAAAATAACAATGCATACCTCTGCTCCTCTACACACTAGTTCTTGATTTTTTTCTCTTCTTCACATATTTCTTTCCTTTTTTCTTTGCCATAGTTTGTTTGCTTAGTTTATCCAAAGATTTACCTTTTAAGCACGCCACAATCCTTTGAGCATATTCCTATTCCACAGATGATGAATCCCCTGACACTTCCTTAAGTGCCACCATTAGATCTGTATTTGTGGTTATAAGTGAAGTGTCTCAACAACTACTGAATGGATTTCCAAAACATTGAGTGGAGGCAGTCAACATTGATTTGTGTCTGTGTTCTTTGGTATTCCAGTCACACACTGTTGGGCCTATTGACATTCAGTAAAAAGCCTGATGTACCCATCTCATTGTCTCATGACTGTCCTCTCTGTAATCAGCTCAGGCATCATCTTGGCTTAAATTACCCTCCTTTTTTATTAGTCTCTTTCCCCAAATCTCACCCAGGCTTTGTCTCCCTTTGAATCCTCAAGGTGTCACTTTTTCAGAGGATGCCTTGTGTCTCATGCCCTTGGATTTACATTTTAGAGTTTGAGCTTTACCACAGTTTTACAGAAAAACTAACCTTGACTTGCTGAGAGATCAGTGAATTTCTACATCCGCCAGTTCTTCAGGGAAAAATAATCTCAGCTAATCTATTTCTTTTATGAAGCTTTGCCTCAGAGCATCTGAGAAATATTTGACTTTCAGAATGATTAAATCTTTTCCTTTTGATGCAGTCAAACCTCTCCCCCTGTCTGCCTTTCTTCAATAGGATCTTGACAAGGCTGTTGGAGGTGTCTGATGATCCTCAAGTCATAGCAGTGGCAGCTCACGACATTGGAGAGTATGTGCGACATTACCCGCGAGGCAAACGGTGAGGCATTTTTCAGTGAAAAACAATTTTTATCAAAGCTTAAAGCTGCTGTTATTTTTGTATCTGATTGTGGTAGTACTGAAAGATATAGCGATAAACAGCAATGCACATTGCTTTCACAAAACCGCACTCCTACCAACAGGTGTGACAGAAGAACACTTAAAGGAAATCTATGTCAAAAGAAAGATGGCAGCAGCATGTAAGTGCTACTGAAGCATCAAGTACATTCAGTCCACACTGACTTCGACCTCAGTCACTGTCCTCCTGAGGAGCTGAAAGCACAGCAGGAGCACAAAAAGTCTTCACCGAGCCGAACAACATCAGAAACTTTGTAGAAAAAATAGTTTTCAGATAAGCTCCATGAGGAGTACACAGGAAGGAAACTGCATTGTTTTCATTTATTGATTCTTTGATTTTTACTTCCCCTGCCCACTGTAGCTGGTGGGGGGAAATGTGCCTCTAATGAAACTGGAAAACTAAGAGCCTCACTGGGGACCTTCTGTTACTTTAGATATAGCTAATAAGTTTGGTTTACTCTTTAGATGAATGGGCTGAAAGCAACAAATACAGACTTCACCAAATTTCATCAGGATTAGGCCATTTTTCTACAAACAAAAACTGCCATCAGAGTCATTTGAAAGATGTTAAAATCACATTACATTTCTGCACATAGTGGCTTTGCAGTTGCCCCTTGATTGTGTACATCTTGTTCCAGTTAGTTAAGGGGATGGTTCACAAAATAAAAAAATCATTACTGCACACTGTATCTCAGCTCTGGCCCCACTTAAAATAAATTCATGCTGGCAGTTTTACAAGTACTGGAAGAGTGAGCAGCACCTTTTGCATGTACTTGAATAGTTTCAGTCTCCCTGAGCATTTTGGGTAAACTTTTATTATCTTTTCTTGAGTGGGTGTAGAGTGGAGGTTTGGTGTGTGGCTAGCTGTTTTTGCTTTGGAAACTTTTACCTTGTCTGTATTTGATCAGAAACCATGAAAATATATACATAAAACATAATTTAGAACAGAAAATTAGAACTCTATGAGACATAAACAAATCATCTAACTCTGGTTTTTTTTTTTTAAGACTGACTGTGTAGAGTGTGGCACACTTTTAATAGAGAAAATTCAAAACCTCAACTCTAAAGTAGCCAGTGCTACGTTTGCTGCTGTAGTTGTAAAAAAAATAAAATAACACACTGATTGGCTTGCACAAGTGAATCTCACCTCATCTTCTCACAGCCCCAAGGAAACAAGATTCTGTCAGGTACTGCTCAAGTCCAGAGTGTTTTTCTTTCCATCTTTTTATATCCTCTGAGGCTGCTCATTCTCATCTTGAGACTTCCTCATCCTCTCCGTATAATGTTTAGGTTTATGATACTGTGTGACTGACAGATCAATAGTATTTTTTCTTGTTTCCTATATCACACCTATTCACCTGTAGTCAGACTGTCAGGGTTCATATTCCCTGTTTCCAGCATTATATTGGTAATTAAAGCCCAGAAGGATCAGTCAACCCTAAGTATGTAACAGTGCCAATGCATGTACTTTCACCTACTTTTCTTTTCTCTGTTCAGATCATTTACTGCATTACCACATGCATCATGCAGGCCTGTTCTCCCCTTTTCAAAGCATTATATCCTTTTACTAGGCCAGTGAACCCTCATAAAATACACAGAAAATTTCAGTCAGGCTGGATTAGATTACCTGATGCTGGACCACTAAATGACCTAAAAGATGAAAATAGTACCCTTTTTCCATGTGGATAAAGGCTTTCACCCATTATTCCTTTTATTCCTCCCATTTCAGGGTGATCGAGCAGCTGGGTGGAAAACAGCTGGTGATGAATCATATGCACCACGAGGACCAGCTAGTCCGTTACAACGCCCTGTTGGCTGTGCAGAAGCTGATGGTCCACAACTGGTATGAACATATTTATAGCCTCATTGATGTGACGTGATGTTTTCTGTGGAATCTGTATGGTGTCGTGAGGAAAACCGGTCCTTAAGGTTTGAGTGGAACCACGCTTTCTGACAGGGAAAGAACAAATAACATTTACATACTAATGATCAAAGATTCTCCACACCGTCACACGTTTTCATTTATTTTGGCTGAGTAGACATCTGCTTAGGTTGAAAATGAGTGGTGATACACTGGTAAATATGTGTAATGTGTGTACTAATAAAAATGAGGAAGGTGTAATGAAGCTAACAGGAGATCCACTGAGGTGTCATCTGTATCTTTGGCACAGTTCTTTAATAACAAAAATGAAGGGATCCTTACCAGAAATCCTTTGTTCATGTAAAAACCTATGTATGTATATGTCAGCTGAGGTTTTTTTTTTTTTTTTTTAAATTCTCAAATACTGATATACCTTAAAAATCCTGTACTCAAATCCCTCACTATACACACACATATATACATTATATACACTAATGTATTTTACTGACGTACTGACCAGTACTTCATCTGTAGTGTTAAGGTACCACTCCTCAGATTTTCTCTTGAGCCAAAACCATCACCTCTGTGTGCTTTTTCTGTCCACTGGATTGCCTGGAAACACTAAAAATCAACTGTGTTTGTTTTGCTGCCGCTATCTAAAACACACTCAGCTCCCTGAGCGACTGTGGACGGAGGTATTGTGTTTAATATCAGAGTGTAATGCCGTTTTCCCATTTAAGTGATGTTCCATGTAAACTGTATATTCACTGAAGTGTGAGCAGAAATTCACTCACTGCAGCACAAAAGGTTTTCACTCTCGTTTCTCTAACTGAGAAGATAGAAAAACACATTCCCATTATCACACCTACAATAGAAAGTAAGATGTGTGGAGAGAGGGTTAATTACACGATCTAGACATTTTCAGATTTTTGTCCAAAGGTCAGAGATAGTTTCATGATTTATATCCCCAGCCTTAGAAAATGTACATGGTATGTGGTCATACATTGAATCTCAGAAATTGGATCTCATGTTGTTCATTTTCTGTGGTGAATAAAAATAAGAGAACAAGAGTAATGTTATAGGGATCTGGTGATAAATTAAAATGAAGTATGTAGGTAAGATAAGAAAAACCTGAGGGCTGCATAGAAATCTCTTATTACAAAGGGAGTAAGCTTGCATGTGAATTATAGTCACAGTTTAAAACTGATACAAAATGCAGCACACGTATTTATTCCTTAAGACAAAGTTGATTTGATTTTATATGTAAATACATATTTCATCATTCACAGCTTGTGTTTTTTCAGCAATGTGAAAGCTGCGGTTTGTCATACAAAAGCCCAGCAAGCAAATCGCATTTGTACCTTCTTATATTTTTACCGTATACTTCTTCTTGAAGTCTCGCCCATGTCTTCCTTCTCCTACGATGAACTAAGCTTCAGGTTAAGACATGCTGTACCTGAGCCATGCTCATGCAGCAGCGCAATTATTGATTTGTTTTTGTGTTGAAAAAATAAGTGTTGAATGTGACAATGAGGAAAGTACTGAGGATTGCTGTTTGTGTCAGTTATGTGCTATGTGTTAGCAGCTTTTCCACAGGTTTGCCTACTTCAACAGGACCTATTACATGAAGGGGAGGGGTTGTGTGTCAAGGTTGTGTCGTCACATTGAATTGTGTGCTGCCTTTATGAAAGGCAGAAATGTGTGAATGCTCCTGCAGAGGGACAAAATAGTGGTTGTGCTTATGTTTTAAAAAAGATGAGGTCTCCATGGTATTTTCAAAGCAGTTCACCACACCTACTGTCACCTTGAGTGGGCTGCCTTGTCATTGTTGTTTCCATGAGAAGATCTTCTCATCCTACTTTACTGAAGGCCCCCGCTGTCATGACAACAGCACAGATGAATGTGTGAACTGAGAAACTACTGTTCTTTTATTCTTGCGCCCTTAAGTCTGCTTTGTAAAGTTGTTTGGTTCTGATGTGCTTCCGGATAAGTTGTGAATGAATGTCATTTTTGCCTCTCAGCTCTGTACTGATGGTTTCTTGTTAAAAGCCATCAGCTATTGACAGTTGGTCTGTCCTTGTTCTGTACCGGCTTCAGTGTCTAGACTGAATCACAGCCATTCCTACGGAAGCCTATTGTTAACATGTCATGATATATTATTAGATTCCATTTCATACACTAGCCTGGCTTGTAGGTGCCTGAAAAATACCAAAATGTGTGTTTAAGATCACTGTGTACTGCATTTTAAAAGTCAAAGGGAGGGGGGAAAAAAACGGCAAGAGTTGGATATTGACCTTGGTGAGAATTTCAAGGGACCAAACACACTTAAATTTGTATTCCTCTCTCCAGTCCTTGTTTTACTTGAATCATTACTGAACAGAATGTACTGTTGCTCTCCAGTCATTGAATGTTTTTCCCCAGATACAGTAATTTTATTCCTATGTGTATTCTGACACAACTTCTTAAATATGTTCAAAATGTCTCCTGCAAAATAAGTAAAGAAAAAGGGGGTCGGGTCCTAATCTCAGTCCTTCCAAACTGGGGATGTCTTCATATCCTTGAAGAAAAACACATCATTACAGAAATTCACAGATCAGTGTTCAGATTTACAGCTTACCATAATGTAAGTTTAAGACAGAACCACCAGTATTTTCAGCACTTTCACACCACAAAAGAAGCAGCTGTCAGTGACTATATGTAGGCTCTGCATTTGAGGAAAGTGCCTTTGATATAAGTCAGTGTAACAAGTAAACAAGTAAATGTGTCATTGGTCAGTGGGGAGACAAGCCCAGACTCGCCATCAGAAGGCTGCGGTTTTCACTTCTTCAGGAAATAAAACTTATTTCTTCAGCGTTAATTAACTCTATGCTTAGCAGTGAGATTCACGCTTGTATGCACAGACTTTTGTTGATTACTTCGGAAAATACTCGACCACTCATCAAGCTGGGGGTTAGCAGTTTACAAAGAGAAAAAAAATACATTAAAAACAGTGTAGGCATGGAGAGGAGAGGTGAGAGACTGAAGTAAAAATGGAATCAGTTTCCATGAATCAGAAAAGCTTTTTGATGTCTTCTGTGACTGCTGAATTAACTCGCTGCTGTGATTCATACTTGAATTATTGTAAATACAGGAAATGACAACCTGTAAAAATAGAAGAAGAAAACAGCTTTGTTGCTGTGTAGAAAAATACGGCCGCATGGTGTTTGACAGCAGTCAGTGGAGTGTTAATTTCTTTTAAGGAGAACATAATTTCTACCATCAGATGTGTTTGCTGGCCTTCTCCATTTTTAGGTTTTTTTGAGAGGCATTTGATATTTCAGGTAGCAGTTAGGTGAGTGTCATAGTAACACATGGAAATGTTACTGCCAAGACAGAGACATGAAGCAGGAGAGTGACCTTTCAAAATTATGGCATTATATTTTAAAACATATTTTTAAACATTAAAAAAAAACCCATCATGCCTGGGGCAGAATAAGTGGGTGAATTTCTGTGAAAACAAGGAGCTCACCTAAAACTTAAAACTGATATGAAAGACCCTTATTCCACCCAACTAATATCTGGGAGAGAACTGAGAACTGAAATACATTTAGTTTAAGTAATAGTCGGATATGTTTGGAAAACCACATATTTTCCTCCGTGCTAAGAGTTAGATGAGAAGATTGATAACACTCTCATGTCTTCATGTCTTCAACATGAGGCTGGATGTAGTTTACCAGAAATACTGGAGAGGGGGAGAAAACAGCAAGAAGCCAAATACTCTCTGGTTCTAGCTTCTCAAATGAGAGATGAGATTTTCTTTTTTTCATCATTATCTGTCACAGTAAACTGACTTTCTTTGGGATTTGGGGTTGTTATTTGGACAAGATGTTTGCCTGTGGGAAGTTATGACTGGCTTTTAATATATATATATATATATTCTCTTAAGTTTCATAGACCTAATGATTAATCATTTTGACATAGAAAAAATCTTCTGATTAACCGGTGTTGAAAATAGTTGCGTCTTGGTTTTTGTACAGTTTAAACAAACAAAGATGTATGTTTTTATTAGATGTAGCAGAGCCAGGCTAATTATTTCCCCCTGTTTCCAGTCTTTATGCTAAGCTAAGCTAATTGGTAGCTAGCTGTGGCTTCATATAGGATATACAGACATGGAAGAAGCATCAGTCCTCTTCTCATCTAACTCTGTAGATGTAATTGACATCCCAACCATGAGCTGGATGGGAATTGAAATACATCAAATTCAGCATTGAAAGGGTTTGTGTTGGAGGTGAAAAGTCTAATCTGTTGTGTTTTCCTGTCACAGGGAGTACCTGGGAAGACAACTCCAGTCCAGCGATCAGCAGCAAGCGCCGGCCGTAGCGGCTCGAAGCTGAGCTGTTCCCGTGCATGTGTGTCTGTGTATTACTGTGTGGATGAGTGTGTACATTGGTCTTTGCCATTTTAATAATGAGCTGTTTTTGTGTAATGACTTGAAAATCAAACGGTGTGGTTTCCTCCTTCCATCTGCCCCCCACATGCCTCCAAATGATCCTCGATGTTACTTGATTTGACCGTTGTGCTTCGTGTCGTGCCCTCTCAGCTAAGTGATGTGTGGTGATTGAAGTCGCACTTTATGTCTGTGACAATGTACAAAACTGCAAGTTATTTAAGTCTTACCTGTACAACATTGTATGTGTCCTAATAAAGATACTTATCTATGGTGTACCTGTGACATGTCTGTGTTTCCTGTAGAGGACTTCTTTCATTACTGGGGTTACAACTGCCGAATAACAAAGAGTTTTACTGAGATTAACTCGATAAGATTATTGAGTTGTCTTATCGGACCATATTCAATTGAAGTAGTGTCAGCAGTGCATGTCAAGCCAGGCTGAGTAACACAATTTCTGGGGTGTTTTTGTTATCATGTTTACTATCATCTGTCCTCAGCCTGAGAATGAAGGCGATCTTAACTTAGGAACAAAAATTATTCAAAACGTCCCTGTGGTATGGACAAAATATGAAAAATAGCCTGTGAAATGAAAATGAAGAAATTATTCAGATGTAATAATTTGACTGCTCTGTTGTTATGAACTGAAAATGGAGGTAATGCAAAGCTTTTCTCCTTTTATATGCCTTGCAATTTTTATTTTAAAATCTGTATTGTAAATCAGAAAAAAGATGCAACCGATTTCTAAACACAACTCCAAACACAGAATCAAGAGGAGTCAAGTGGCTTTCCTAAGAAATAAAGAAGAAACTGTTTTGTGCTATGTGAGAGAGAATGCAAAAGCAAAACTCTGTTTCACTTATACATTTATAAAAGAAATATACACTTAAAGGTCATCAGTTACACCTGTGCAATCTAATCTAAATTGATGTTTTGCTTCTGATTCTGTCACTTCTTTCTTCTACTGAACTTAGCATGATAACTAGCTAGCTGTAGCCCGGCTGGCTTGTCTTGTAACTTTCCGATAGGGGATATTATAACCTATTGTGTTGTAAACACGACTACGGTTGCAGCTCTCAGCAAACCATCACCACCACCTGCTCCCGGCAAGGAAACACATTCTGAGTCAGAGGCCCTGTAACGGTTCTCAAATGTGAATATTTCTGTTGGTCAGACAAGACATTTGAAAACATGGCATTGGGCTTTGGGAAATTGTCATGCCAATTAAATCAACAAAATAATCAACAGAGTGATCTATAATGGAAATAATCGTTCCTTGCAGCCCTGTTTTTGTATGCAACAGCTTTTCTTAACCCAAAAAGTAGGCTCTCCGGGCTTCTTCCAAATTCAGTGAGGATAATTTGCTATCCTATCATTATTGCCATCTTGGTCCAATCCCTCCATGATTGCAAAAAAGCAGATAACACCTTCCAATCCTTTGAGAATATAAAGTTTATAAAGATAAGGTAACGTAACAGTGAATCTTCATCCACAGTCAGCACACACACAAAGGTTTATTCATGTCAGTAAGAAGCTGGGCGCTTTTTAGCAAGCCTTAAAGTTTTCAGTGTCACCTAATTAACACACAGAGGCCTCCTGTTGTTCGTTAAAGATGACTTGCTGAAGCGATGTTTTAAAAAAAAAAGTATCCTGCAGGAAACAATTCACACACAGACTGTCTTACACAATATGTTAGGTTTCATGATGTGAGTTTGTGGATCTGCTGCAGTGTACCCATCAGAATTTCAATTGAATCTGAGGCATTTGACCTCTTTTCCTCTGACCTTGACTATACACATTTTCCACAGCTATTTCTGCAGTATTTCAGCTCATTCAGCAGCAACTGCAACAACCAGTTGTAATGTTTACGCAGTGAGTCTTCCTATAGGGCGAAGGGATGTCTTTTTGATAGTATTTGGACTTCTATAAGAGGAGGCGTTGATAAGGGGCAGAGTCAGAGTTTTCGAATGTAACTAAGAAACAAAGGCCAAGGCTGTTTTTTGTTGTTTTTGTGTGCTGCATTTAATTTTTCTCTAATGAATCTGCAAAGAACAATACAGCTCCATCAATGTCAACACATTTGAATGGAAAGCCATGGGTGTAATTATTCTTATGTTTTGTTTTCTCAAACATTCCCATTTATTACCTCGATATCTTGACATAACTCACTGAACAGTCCCATTATTATTGAAGAAAAATCTTTTAGACTTTTTCTTTTCTCTGTTAACTGTCAGCTGCCACAGACACATTATTAGCACATATTATATACTAATAGATATTTGACTTATATTGTAGTTTGTACTTTGTAGAAATATTTAAGGGGAACTCCAATGGTTTTACACATCAGAGTCTGTTTACAGGTCTTGGTGAGTGCTGCAGTGCTACTGCTTGAGGCTAAGAGCTATACTCTTAGCGCACTATCGAGAGCTATACTCTTAGCCAAGTCAAGTTGCATTGTGGGTGGTGTAGGTGCCAAAATGACGAGGAAAAAGAATATGTGAAAAAAAAAAAAAAAACTAGAATCACCACCTCGTGGTTGTATGCCTCAGCCAACCAGTCCAGTTGCAGTAAATTAGCATGTGAATTCTTGAGTTATGGCCAATAACCTTGACCTTTGACCTTTGACCACCAAATTCCAATTCATCCTTGAGTCCAAGTGAATGTTTGGGCCAAGTTTGTAGAGATTCCCCAGAGGCATTACTGCGATCATGAGAATGAGACGAACAGACAACCCAAAAACATGACGCCTTCAGCTACGACTGTTGCCGGCGTAGAGCTATCAACACGATATCCACGTCAATTTTGGTCCCTTTTTTGAGTTTCACAATGTTATAAGAATACACTGCTGAATTGGCTGAGTAATCTCTCTATCAGCATTAAGAGTATATTATTGTATGACATCCACAGACCCACAATCAGCTCCTAATACCATATAATGGGGATATTATGGGTTATTTTTGTTCGGTTGCAGCTTTAGATAGTTATGATAACAGCTAGTGTTATCTACTGATAAAAAAATGTGCTACATGGTCACCGGGCACAATCTTTGTAAATGTAGGGTCATTGACATTAATAGGCCTTGCAGACAACATCAAAAGCGACATCCACAGATTGTCCTTTCTCCCTCTCCGCATCTCTTCTCATCTCTCTACTAGAAACTATGAAAATAAAGGCAGAATTGATGTTAAATGCAAGAACAATATGTACAATATTAGAAAAGTAAAACAAGAATTTAAATGACACATTTGTCATCCAGATTTTCTCATAATCAACTCAACTATTAATTTTATTGATAAACACCTTGATAAACACCTGTGCTACTTCTAATACTTTTATATTTTAATATTCCGTATGTACAGTCATGAAAAAAGCTCCTTTTTGCAACAAGAGTAGACATTTAATTTAAAGACATTAGTATTTACAACAGCTACTGTCTCTGGCTCTGCTCACAGCTGCTCATGTGGCCAGGCTGCCAGCAGCATACCCGCGGGTAATCTGCTTCCAGATGCCTCCAGTGCCAAAGTAAAACTCCACAAGGAAAACAGACATGTTTTTCTACTCCGAGTTCTCTGTGGAAATCATACAAACCCCACTCACTCAGACCAAGAATGTCCAAACAGAACAAAACTCTTTCCTGAGAACACAAATCTGCTTAAACTTTCCAACAGACAGCTCAGACATTCATACAGAGTATTCATTTTTAACCTTGTTAGATAACACATTCAACATTAATACCTACAGTCTCTTGAGCATGTAACTTATCCTTAAACATTGTTAGCGAGCTCATCCCTCATGCTTTGAGAGCCAGGATGTACGCAGAGTCAATATTTATGTAGAGGCTCACCGCCTCTGGCTGCAGTTGCCTGGCCCTGCTTTGCTCTCTGAGCGCTTATTTGCAGTGGCTGGTGCTCTGTGGTCCCTGTGCATGCTCACCTGAAACAACTGAGTGAACTCTGGACCCTGAAACAGATGGTTTTTCTTCCCCCACTGCCTTTTTTATTATGCTACCCACATTTGTTGTTCAGGGTCAAGGCGGAGGGTGAAACAGACTGTTTGTGTGCACAGTCAACCTCTGAGGTTTGTTTTATAGATCAACCTCCCCTGAATAATGTCTGTCTTATGTCTTGTCCCAACTTCTTTTTGATTCAGTTCTGTTCCCCCTCCCTCAGAATGATGCTTCATGCCTGGTTATTACGTTCAGGTAATTTAACATGTGAAGAATTTTTGGTTCATGCTTCCAGATTGTTTGTGTTTGACACCTTCATCTTCTCAGCCTGGCAGACTGTTATATTTGCTCACTGAGAGAGGAGTATTGTTGCCTTGCTTCATCGATCAAATCCCTTTGCTCTTGTAACCATGGGTCAGAGAGTGTCCGTTCCCATAGTGACAATCAAAACAAGACCCTGCCGGCAGCCACGCAGCACGAAGCTCGATTTAAGGCTGCAACAGAGGAAAATCACAAATATCAGAGTGTTTACGCCTCGTTCTTCAGCCTGACAATCATCCTCTTGTGTGTAACTTCACACCATGGATACCTTTCATCTCATGTTGTGAAATTAACTGTGCTGCATGGATACTGGAATTATCCAATTCCCATGGCTTTCAGAGCTAGACTTCTTGTCGCTTATGACAAACTGGGGTCTGGGCTGTGCTGTGGGCAGTCACTAGGTTGGAGTTTCAGGCTGTCCAGAGCCATCCTTGTAAATTAGTTAGTTGCTAAGTGACCTGCCTATTTAAATACAATCAATAACGTCCAATTTGTAGTACATCTTGTTTCCAAAGTGTTACTGGATCATACGATAGACATTTTGGATGTGCTCTCTGACCCATGGGGTTAGGCAGCATTGAGGCAGTTAGTCATCTCTTTACTTCATTCAGCTAGTGAGTGATGGCACTGATAATATACAGTGAGGTCCAAAAAGTCTGAATTCACTTCCCAAAACAGATTTTTTACTAAATCCAAATAGCATTTTAATTCCTGAATTAATACTTATTGTTCAACGATGGATTATTTAGATCCTTAAGAAGTAGTTCCCCACTTAATAAAATAAAATAAATATTTTAATATCTTTCTTGGAGACTGAGGTTTTCTTAAATTGTCACATTAAAGCTGCACCAATGATTGGAAATTCCAAATCCTTATGTACACTGTATGCATACAGTTGTGTCCAAAACACACAACACATATATGTGCAACAAGATACAGATCTGAATATCTGGTTTTGATACAATTCGGTTTAGTTTTCTTGAATTTTCACATTAAAGCTGCACCAGTCAGTATTTTGTCAGTGAACAATGGATGAAATGAATATGAGTAAAGTCAGAGGAGTCTCTCATGGAGACAAACTCACATAATTATTACAATTATTATTGCAGCTGTGACCATTGGAAATGTAGTCGGTTGGTTTGTTCTAGCCAGGCTAGCCATCGTTAGCATTACCAGTTGATAACAATGCATTACTTGGTATTTTGTGCATACAAACAATGTAGCAACATGTCCACGGGTAGAGGTTGGACAGTACTGTGTCTACGACTGATTTAACAAGGCACAAATAAGACAGAAGTGCTGGTAAAAAGTATATTACTACAGCTTCCACTACTGTTGATGCACAGAGCAGCCATCTTGGATTTTGAGGTTGTTTGAGTTGGAAATCAGATTTCAGGGGGCATTCTGGTTGAAATTTCCAAATGGGAACTCAGAAATTTCAACTTTCCAATTCAAATGAAATGCACCATCAGCTCCTCTGAAACATTTTAGCATCTCTCAGCTCATTGTTTTGGTTTTACAGCTTTACTGTTTTGATTTACTCTCATCAACCTTGTCTGCTGTTCAAAAAACTCACTCAGATGTGTGTTATTTTCCAGCTTGTTGGGTATTCTGCAACTTTATGCTGATTAATGTGGACCAACTGAGAGAAAAGTGGTAGGTCAAATAGTTGGGTGTTGCTAAGAAAGCCAGGTCGATGCACGCTGTATTGCTCTTTCTGCAATTCAGTTCTCAAATGTCAGCACTGCTTCTAAGAGCAAATGTTCTTTGACAGCATTTGGACAAGCATGACCAAAAGAAAAAAACATTTTGTTCCAAGCTGGTGTTCACACAGCAGAACTTCAGTGCCTGTGCCAAACTGCAGCTGAATGCTCTGAATGAATAACATGAGTGCAACACATGCCGATCACACAAACCAAGTCATTTTCATCCAGAGCAGAATCAGGCAGACCTGAATTGACCACGCCATCTGGATACTTGTATGTGAAGGTGATGATCCCTGTGAGGCAGAGCAGCATCTGCATACAAAACTGCTGTCACACAAATGTGTGTATACCTCCCAGGTGTGACGTTCATGTGATGGTCCCCATGTGTAAATATTTATCAGTGGATAGTTGAGGCAATTTTAATACAAGAACAAGCATCCAACTCACAATAGACAATGCAGGATGCTGATATAAATATTATAATCAAAAAGAATATTGATGCTTTCTCTTGTTCTTGTTAGAACAAGGGCAGGACATTTATATAAAAAGTTCCTGAGCTGGTAAACTGCTGCAGCATCTTAGCTCAGCGCAGGATACTGATGATGCTGGACTGAAAAATGTGACATCTATAGTTCAAACTGTATCTATCACATCCATCGTCACAAGGCTAAAAACAAGACATTTTTCTCCGTCCACGAGACGTTAGCTTTTTGAATAAACGTGGCGTTCAATGGACAGTGATGGACAAAAGCAATTCCACCCCTCTTTTCTTCCGTTTTCAGCCTCTCAGGAGATTTCATACAAAGCACCGTGATGAATATAAATCTTGGCGTGATGAGACATTATTATAAGCTCTACCATGATTGCAAATTGATCTTGATGGGAGTAATCTCTAGTAATACAACTCAAGAAATTTCACCACATCTCATAAATAGGAACAGATTAAACTAGAACATAACTGTGTAGAACAGAAGGGAATGGTATGAGCCTACAAAATTCTGCTTTACAGTGATAAACTATTTAATATCAGATTGGGATCCCAAACATAGACAGAAACATGAGGATCTGTGTTAAAATATAGTCAGTGTTTGTTTCACAAAAGATAGAGAGTGAGTGAGCTGCTGTGAAAAGGCTGCCACGTCCACTCAAGGAAATAGATTCTGATATTCGGGCTTAGTATGAAACTACACTAGGCTTATCTTTAAAGAGTAACACCCCATTTTATCTTGAAAGTATCCAGTTCACAAAGTCAAATAAAGCATTCAAATCCAGACTTTAGATTAGGTCGGGCCCAGATTGTCACTCCAGACATAGAGGTTTTTGAAAAAGACAGAATTACTAGATTTAAAGGGAAATAACTGCTTGTACAACAAACACTTTAGACTCAATCACAATCAGACACAGTAAAAAGAATTTACTGTATATGTGATATGTTTCAGCCATGAATACTGCTATACTGAAGAATATGTTTAGCAATTTGAATTTCTAAATTCCACAACATCAGGGTAAATTTCATCTGTTGATGAAGATCTTATGATATGACTGAAAGCTCTAGAACATTAAACAGTCAGCTCCCTCTTTATTAGATACACCCAGATCAAACTAATGTGGTCAAATGCAGCAGGCCTGTATTACTGTTGTATTATGCAGAGAGGTGTGTCTGTTATTTAGTCTACTTTCATGGGGGTGGACAAAATAACAGAAACACCTGCCTGTCTGTATAAAACAGTGCAACAGCCTCCAAAATGACTGTATATTATACAGAGTGACATCCAGAAAAATTATTTCCATCGAGAAATTGTTTGACAATTTGTAACATATCTGAATATCTGTTTTGACTCCATATGATTTTCGCAAACTGTCACTTTAAAGGTGCTATATGCAAGTTTTGCTGTCGCTACGTATCCAACATTAGCATTAACAGCTGTTTACTTACAATCTAGAGGAAAGGTTGTGAGTTGAGCATCAAACCTGATTCCTTTACTCACTAAATGTTGTCTCCGGTGGTGGAAAGCAACACCAGTGTTAACTTTTGTATTTCTATTTCTACAGAAGTTAGCATGCTAACCAGCTAGCCATGGCCCATACATCCCATAATACCACTTTGTAATAGTCACCATAGTGTCCACTCTGCCCTCAGTCCAACATGAGACTGCAACTTTACTGTTTTGGTTCAGTCTCACTGCTTTCATCAACCTCATCTGCAGCAGTGTCAGGCAGCTGCTTTCATGAAAAAGCTCTAATAAACAAACATTTTACACAACATTGGTGACAATAGACAAAACCAATAAACTGACCTCACATCTGATATGTATTTTTTCCTTCTTGTCAAGTCTCTTGCTGTTCATTCTTTTTATTGTTCAAATATTTGTAAGACATGTACTATAAATTTATTGTCTGTTTCAGTCAGTTTTTGAAACAGTGTGAGGACCTTAAGGCTTATAGGTGTAAATCATGTACACTTGTACTCTGTGAGAAGTATTCCCTCCTTGTGTAGCAGGCCTGGCTGAGTGTAGGAAACGGAGGCAGATATATTTTGAAGTTTAATCAATAGCACAGTAGTAGGATCAAATGAGTATTGCATTGTGGATGGGGAAGGGTTCACATATCTGTGAAATCCACATTTTTGCTTCTGTGAAAGAGCCTCTTTTATCTCCAAAAGCTGCTCGGAAATATTTTTCCTCGCTATTTTTCCTCGTTGATGCAATATGGCGATGAATGTTCAGGGGGATTCCACTAGAGACTAACAATGCATGTCGATTTTCAAATTGAAAAGGATTAATGAAACACTCCAAAATGAGACAGTAATCGGCTGCTGATGCACACTTCAAAAACCCTGGCTTTGTAGTAATCATTTGGGAAAACTCCAACTAAAAAAAAAAAAGAAAAGCTGAGTTTTTTCAATGATAACAAATTGTTTCCTCCAAATATAAATGAGCAAGCTGTAGTATCTTAGTGTTGAATACCTGTCCTCACTGTGAAACCACTAATTGAAGAATTTTACTGAATAAACAGCGTCTCAGGTCATTGTGCAAAGGGCAGTAAAATGCAAATCAGGATTTCTTCTTGACATCTACAGAAGGTTACATAACAAACATTTTCTCTCTTCCTCTGGAACTCAAATAAAATCACCTGTTTCAAGTGCCAGAGGAAGAGAAGCAGATCATATCTGTGCGCAAACAGACCTTTGGCACCATATTACTAGGATTAAGGGTCAACACTGTAGCTGCAACCCCCACCCTTCACCCCTGCCAGCTCAAGGTTCAAGTAGTAGCAGTGAAAGTTGCATCAAATCAAATGTTTGGACTGACAAACACAGGGCCATCTCACAAAGTCAAGCCTGCGCAGTCCCTGACAATAGAAACACACCTACAAAAAAGCTTTGTCACTCAAGCAACATCTGGCCATGATGGGTCTCTAAGCAACGGGTGTTAGTGCATGAAACGAGGGAAAGGAAAAAGCACCCGCTTAATTATGTGCTCGTTGAAATCTGTGTCCTATCTGTTAGGGAAGATGAAGAAGAAAACAAATGGGAATTGGTTGGGGAGAAATAGCCTGTGATTTCTACAGAGAGGGGGTGGTTTGTTTTGTTTTTTTATTCAAAGCTAGATTTGCTTTTCATTTTGAGCTCTCAGCTCTGCCACATTTTGTCTTGTTGGGAGAAAAATTGTGAATAGATAAAACAGAAAATGCACCTGAAAAAAAGGTGAAAGTTATAAAGGAACTGATGAAAATGACACTCTTCTCCTCTTGCAGAAAAAAAAAACACAAAACAATTCTGACCAAAATGGAGTCAGAACACTGCTGAGGTAATCCGTTTTATCAGTACTCATTTCTGCCCACGTTATTTATCACATTGCTTATAATTTGGTTGCTGCTGGCACGTACGGATGCAATCATCTGAAGGTTGCTGCTGAGTGTCCTTCTTACTTCATGCCTCCTCAACATCTGATAGGACTCTGCATGTTTGCATTGCGGCGGTAGTTCTCACAGGAGTTGCTAGGGAACATCTCATGGCAGCATTAATGGGAATTTAAACATTTTCAGAAAGATGCGGACACGATACTGTAGCAGACTTTTCCTTCTCCTACAGAGAACTTGTAAACTCACTGAGATATAAAAACAAGATTTATTTAAGGTTGTTATGACTGAATGAGGGCGCTGGTGTCTTAAAGGTCACAGGTTTGCGAGCGATTTGCGTTTTTTTCCAGACATAAAGCAAAAAATAAAAAATAAAATAAAAACCCAACCAAATCTACACAATGCGTTAAATGTATGTGGTAGATATATTTCCATCTGACTGTGATGCGTGTGGTTAGAGCCTTTCTGCTGGCTGGATGCTGTTATATCTGGTGGCTCAGCCCCTGATGTCACTGAATGAGCAGTCGAGCTTCCAGTGCGCACCTTCGGGGACGCAGCGGTGGCACAGGCAGTGAATTTTCTGCTCGTCCGCACAACTACTCAGACACCTTTCTCCGTTTCTGTCACATTACCCAGCGTCCGCATTTAAATCTGCGGCTGGGCTGTCCTATCAGACGCTCGGCATCAGGCTAGTTTTTATTTGAATGAACTTTTTGGAAGCAGACGAACAGAAGCAGGTAAGGTGGTGGCAGTGATGTCCTTGAGCGCGGAGCTGTTGCGCTCTTACTCGCTGGAGCCATAATCTGTACTAATGTAGAATTTTACTGTTCGTGTTTTGTTTTGTTTTTTAGCAGTCGTCAGAAATTCATCTCTGTTGACTGATTAAGTTGAGCGGACAGTTTAACGCCCAGCAGCAGCAGCAGCAGCAGCAGCCCGGGCCGGTGCAGGCTTTTTACAGCGTCTCAGCGCCCATGGAGAGCAGCGTGGTGCACATCTACAAAGAGGACAGATGTCCCTCGGGCCAGCCGGAGGAGTGCATCCCAAACTTCACCTGGCAGCCCGGCTTATCGGACATCTTCAACTACACGACAAACGGCACATGGGACACCGAGCCCGAGCCTATGTCGCCCATCATCCCCATCATAGTCGCGGTGTACTCCGTGGTGTTCGTGGTGGGCTTGGTGGGCAATTGTTTGGTGATGTATGTCATCATTAGGTGAGGTTTTTTGTTTCCTCCAGCTTTGACGTCTTTGAGCTTTTCATATCATATCACTGTGAGTGTGAGACAGCGCGCGTGCCTGCATGAATGAATATGGCTCATACAACAAAAGGAAATTTGGTGCGTATTCATTTTTGAACATTAGTTATAGTGAAATTGCCACAATTAGTGTTTATTCAGCTGCTAAGTTCAGAGACACATGCGTCCCAGGTCACTGCAGGGCCAGAGATGGAAATGATCTGTGATGGAGAAGAAGGAAAGGAAAGCTTTAAAAAGTCATTCAATTTGTTAACATTCATATTTCTTGGGATTTTCGTTCCCTTTCGCTCTCTTATAGTGTTTCTTGTGCGTGTGCATATGTTAAATGGAATTTTTTTTTTTTTTTTTTTTTTTTTTTTTTTTTTGGTCTATTGGTACTCTGCATTAACCTGAGCTATTTTTTCCTCACCAATGACGACAGTGCGGTATAGATTGTAACAAGGTTTGTAGTGATTGTAATTTCCTGTCTTATTTCCTCTCAAAGCTGATCTGTTCCATTTAGTGTAAGGTAGCCTGATGAAGGGCTTTTCAGTCTAAGCTTTGGAAGTGAAATCAGCCTTGATAGATTACAATTTAAAGCCTTGAATTTGGCAAGAGATGATGGAAGTGGAAAAAGTATCCCCCCCCCTCTTTGGTCCCCTTTGTGTTGCATACAGTTTTTTTTTTTTTTTTTTTTTTTTTTTTTTTTTTTGACTGCTGAAGTTAATTTGTTTATTCAGGAGAGAGAGCTAAGCAACCTTATAACTAATCCTCATCTGAGAACATGATTTTATTAACCTTTATTAACCTCTCTCTTCATGATCCTCTCCCACTACAGGTACACCAAAATGAAAACAGCCACCAACATCTACATCTTCAACCTGGCTGTGGCAGACGCTCTGGTCACCACCACCATGCCCTTCCAGAGCACCGACTACCTGCTCAGCTCCTGGCCGTTTGGCGAGGTGGCGTGCAAGGTCTTCATCTCCATAGATTACTACAACATGTTCACCAGCATCTTCACTTTGACCATGATGAGCGTGGACCGCTACGTGGCCGTGTGCCACCCAGTCAAGGCCCTGGATTTCCGCACGCCCATCAAGGCCAAGATCATCAACGTGATCATCTGGGTGCTGTCGTCAGCTGCTGGGATCCCCGCCATGATACTTGGCAGCACTAAAACCAATAATGGTACCTTGCTCTTGTGTACATTCGCACTGTTATGCACTGGTGTGACTCCATCTTTGATGTTTAACAGGGCTTAACAAGTCTAAATCTTTTTACTCCTATTTACCTGGTTCTTACTTGTGTCTGCTATAGAAATGAAATTCATTCTATCAGTTACAAAGGGACTCATAAGCAATTTCAAGCCCCACTGCATTCAAACATCCTTGCCCTGAATTATGTCAATTAGCTGCAGGAAGCACCCTTCAGATTCCATGAAGAGGATGTTCTGTAGGTTTGATAAGAGCCTACATTACAGCTACTTGACTAGATGAAGCTATGACAGGCATAATGGGTCTTCCTTGACTGGGAATTGCTTGAAAGATTTTTTTTTCTTTCAGCGACAGTCTAATAGATTGTTCATGTTCACAATGAGTTTCCACTCAATAAAGTGCAGTGTACTTTGCCCAGAGCCATTAGACTATCTGATTAATCTGATTCTGCCTTTTACTTTTTATGCCACAAGGACCTTACAGCATCACAAGATCTGACATTAAAATTTTTTGCCATGCTAGTAATGTGGCTCAGTGTCAGTGTTGATTGGTCGGTCCAACACTGCAATATCTCAACAACTACTGGATGGATTGCCATGGATTTTAGCACAGACATTCATGGTTCCTAGAGGATGAATCCTACTGACTTTTGCGATCCCCTGACTTTTCCTTAAGTTTGACCGTGAGGTTGGCATTTTTGATTTTTAATGAAATGTCTCAGCAACTGCTTATTTGTCACTGTATTTGACTGGTTAAATCTCTTCCTCTAACTCTGTTTTCCCATAATTAACAGGGACCACAGAGTGTGCCCTACAGTTCCCTGAACCCTACATCTACTGGGATACACTGATGAAGATCTGTGTCTTCATCTTTGCCTTTGTGGCACCTGTTATCATTATCACCGTCTGCTACACACTGATGGTCATGCGGTTGAAGAGTGTGCGCCTCCTGTCGGGCTCACGTGAGAAGGACCGCAACCTCCGCCGGATCACGCGTTTGGTGCTGGTGGTGGTCGCTGTCTTCGTGGTGTGCTGGACCCCCATCCACATCTTCATTTTGGTCAAAGCACTGTCGACCAATGTGCCCGAGACCACCGCTGTCATGGCCGCCTACTTCTTCTGCGTGGCACTGGGCTACACCAACAGTAGCCTCAACCCCATCCTCTACGCGTTCCTGGACGAGAACTTCAAGAGGTGCTTCAGGGACTTTTGCTGCCCTGGTGCCCAGGGACACGGGGACTGCCAGGGGGTGAGCCGGGTGAGGAGCACCCTGAGGGACCACACATGTCCCACAGAAGGTCGGGGAGATATGAGACAGGCCAGGCCTGTATGACTAGCCATGGACATGTCCTCTATGCCCTATCAGGGCTGGGAGGACTCTAATGACCTGGGCCTGACTCAAATCACCACTGCCATCTAAAGGAGAGGGCTGTTTTATATTTATTTATTCAGATTGTTGGCCAGAGAATTCAAAGCAGGTTCACTTAAAGGACCAGTGTGTAGGATTTACAGGGACAGAAATAAATCGGTTTTCATTAGTGTATGAAACTAAGAATTGTTTCATTGGCTTAGAATGAGCCCTTCATATCTACATAAGGTGCAGGTCCTCTTCCACAGAGCCCACCATGTTGCATAGCCTTGTTTCTGTAGTCACCCAAAATGGACAAATGAAACACTGGCTCTAGAGAGAGCTTTTCATATTTTTACATTACCTAAAGGCCACTGTAGGTTCTCCTGCACCCCTGGAGAGGGAAAATTGGTTGCAATCTGCAACCTCACCACTAGATGCCACTAAATCCTATGCAGTGGTCCTTTAACGGATAATCTTGTGATATTAGACATTTGATTCTACATGATTCTACTAATAAGTATTGGCTGATATATTTTATTCCCCCATTTTATTTTATTCCCCCACTGTCCAAAAACTATGAAAACACATCAGTAATCCACACTGTTGCACTGGGTGATATACTCTTTCATTACAATCAACATGGCCATATATCTATATATTTGTGCACATTCTTGGTATTGGACTCATAATGGGACTTGTTGACAGTAAGAAAAATATAGAATACCACCAGACTCATCCTGTTAAGTGAGTCTTAGATTAAAGTGGTGGTAAGGCGGAAGGTTGAAGTTTTAAGATGCCTCTGGAATCACAGCCTAGTTAGATCCTAAATAATTGTATAGTATTTTTAATTAATCACATACCCTCTGAAGAAATTGGAACTTGATGTATTAAAAAGCTGAAAGCTGAAACATGTACGCTGCACATTTTTCATCTTATCACATAGTTTATATCTACAATGAAAAGATGTTGAAAGATGTCCAAACAAGCTGATGTCCAACCAAAAGTATTTTATTGTGTTGCTATATTTGCATTTTGTTTACCTGATCTGTAAATAGACTTTAACATTACAGTGAATAATATAGTTCTCACATAAAAAGATCAACTCGGAATGAAAAGACGTAATTGTCCTTGATTTTTTCAGGAACAACCTGCATCATGAGCTGTGTTTTACACTAAAAGTGTTTTATGTGAATTGCAGTTTGGTGATCAGCAGTGCCCTAAATTTGTGCGTAGCCTATACTGTATCTTTGAGGAGTCTCACTTTGGCATTAAACTCATGTAGAATACTTAATAACCTCTCAGGGATCATCCTCCGTAATTCAGCACAAGAAGATACCAAATCAATGTTTTTCCTCCTTGACAAAATGGCTGATTTTGACGAAGCTTCGAAACATCTGCATCCGCTGTTCTCTAAAGCCAAACTATTATTACATCTGACACTGCTCTGCACCTTTGAACATTTTCTGGTGTGATGCTAACGTCACATCTAGGAGAAGTTGAGTATTGTACATAGTGTTGTCAACCTGGTGTGTCCTCACCTTGTCTGAAACTACTCGTACATGTGAAAACTGGGCAGAGGGCTCCAAGGCAACAGCAGGCATGACAATAATATACTTTAACCACACTGCAAGGCTTTCAGTGGTTAGTGCAACTGAATGTATATACTGTAAATCTCTGCTCAACGTGTCATCTTTTCAGCTTGATAGCAATGCATTTGCAAGTTTATCCTCATGAAAATTAGGTTTTCTCTCAGCTACTCTAAATGTCAATTTATAATTGACAGCCTGAAACGTGATACTGAGCAGTTCATATAAATAGCAACACGTGGGCTTTTCAGCTTTATATATTTGATATTGGCTGTGCAGACTCTTTCCTGTTTGCACACATTCTTGAATGAATGAGTTCATTATGATAACTGATAATCATTGAATGTATACACATAAGGAATGTTTTTGATGGTATACACCAAGTTTATTTCATTTCACATGTTTTTTTTTTGTATTATATTGTATTATATCAAAATTGTGCTTTTATAGGAGTCATCAAATCAACCAGATTTAATAAAATCAAAGTGTTATGAGGGTTTTTCTCAATGTAGAGCTAACCATAATTATATTATGTGTCTATATCTGAGAAAGATACAGTAGTTACAACGGAAAATGTGCTTCTGTGCCTTATCCTTGGTCTCTTAACTCTGCTTTTTTGCTCGCTCAAAAAGATCAGCAATTAATCACATCCATTATTGTGTTTAGCTTAATGCTGAAAGTTACTGTAGCATTAACTCTTCCTGTTGGTCTTAGAGAGAACATCGCACTGCTAGCCTGCTTACAGTGTGTTTCTTCATTATTCCTCTAGTACTGCTTTGATAGACAAGATTTCATTATTTGCCTACACTCACGATCAGCTTGTATGTATGATATGCTGCTGCTTTGTAAACTAATTGTATCTGTTAGATATTTATATTGTGCTGTATCTTTTAGCGCTGAATGTCAGAACATGCTTCAAACATGCGCAACTAAGTCACAATAAAGCTGGAAAATGTGGGAGTGGTTGATTTGAAGAAAACATCAGATAAGAAAGGGTTCTGTTCTGTTCCATCATTTTTGTGATATTTACGTGCTTGGAATATATGATATTAGATCCCACCTTTGCATTTATTCAGATTTTTTTTCAATCCTGTATTAACTACATTCAAGTCAGACACAAAGTTAGTGTTTCCATGGTGAGTGCAGTGACTGAAAAGCAGAGCTCTAAGGTTTGCTGTACTAATTGTTAGGCGTTTTGTGTTAGTGGCCTTGCGGAGGAATTTGCAGTGACTGCAAATTCATCTGCTGTGTGAGGACCTTAAGGATTTGCAGCTGTTGCTGTGACTAGTTTAGTCTAGTTTTGGATTTACAGGCTCTATTGCTCAGGTGTGTATCGAGAACATTTTGAACGTGGGGGTCACTAAAACTCTTAAGTTTAAATCTAATTTTAGGGTCTTTATTATTTCAGTATATACTGAAATATTGAATGCTTTTTAGTAAATAATCATGTGCTTAATGAAGTTACCACAATATACAGCAACCTTGTCTCCCAGATATGATTTATATACAGCTAATTTGCAACAGCAAATATATTCTGAAGAAAACATAATGGACTGGATTATATTTTCTAGTAACATAAAGAGGAAATGTTGTTAAGTAACCATTGTGACAAGTTGTGAAAAGCTGTACACATTTTGGAAGACACAGAGAAAATGTGCTCCTGCTGGTAGGGGAACCAGACCACCAAGTGTTTATATGTAGAATATGATGGGTTGCCTTATATAGCAATGACAAGTGACATATGTCGTCTTTAACTGTGTTGTCAGTGGTGCAGTGGTGGGCAATGATTTTATTGTTTTTTCTTTGTTTTTTCCTATAGTTTACATTTGTCAAAGGCTCACGAGAGATGCAGTCCTCCTTACAGCAGCTGACAGGCCTAATGGTGAACAGGGATTCTAAGAGAACTGAGAAGAAAATTAAATCAGTCAGTTCTTGTGAGCAGTGCTGAAGCTGTCAACTATAATGACCAAGATTACTGCATTTTTTTTCCTTCTCTCTGTCTCTGTCTCTATTTCTCAAGGTGCATGTGCATTAGAAATCCATTACACACAGCAAGGTTCAGTAATAGGCTCTTGTGTCTAATAAGGCTCTAATAGGCTTCATTGTTCAAAGGAAAAACGGTCACTCATCACTGCTTTAGTGTTATATGCTAATTATATTAATATTTTTGGTAAGTAAACAGTGCCACCCTTTAATTAAACACCCTATGCACAATTATAATTATAAACTAAAATCTTTATTAATGATTAATAAATCATTTCCAGTTGGGTTGCCAGGTCATGAAAAATCCCTTTGGTTAGTTGGTAGGAATACCTGTTGATGGATTTCTCACTTTCCAATGAGCCATTTTGATTTTCATTTAGGATTTTTAATAAGTTATTAGTAAATAGATTTTTGTCCTTTTCCCAGAAGGTAAATGATCTAATGGTCCATTGATCCATTAATTTAAGGGATGAAGAAATAACATCAGCTGGAGAGATTTTTCATAACCTGGCAACCCAAACGTTCTCATTAATGACTGATAACCAGAGTTGTAGAAATAATGAGATCATATCCAATTTATTGGCCAAGTCTGTTTGTGCATATGAGGAATTTGATTCCTGTTTCTAGTGGCTGTCAGTGTGCCTACACACAGTACACATGGACATACAGTAAAAAGAATGACAACAAAGCTGAGCAGAGTAAAACTAAACACTGCACAATGTGATATATTGTGATTTGTATGTACAGTGGATGGTTACTGCACAGGGATCGTTTCTGTTTCTGATGTTACATGACTGATTAACTGTCCATCAGAATGATCAGAGTGCACTTGGGTCAGATAAACCGTCCGTATTGATCTGCATGTAGTGAGTCAGAAATGTGAATTAAAAGTCTCATTTAATGTCATCAGATCTGCAGTGGGGGTTTAACAAAGACTGATGAATGCAGTGTCCAGGGGGGGACAATGGCTTTTCATTACAGCTGTAATTCCTCTTCTCGCCACACGGGGGCGAGCAGCTCGTCCAAAACCCTCATTGGCCACAACTGTTTATGCCGACCAATGGGAGGCGTTTGCGTCCGAACCGTTGCTTCCGGGTGTCCTCAATGAAGAAACCCCTTTGCATTTGATGCCTTTTTGTATTTTCTAAGAAAAATCTAGAAGCTAAGAGTCAATAAAACGTTTACAAAATGAACAGAATATTCGGACGCGGGAAGCCCAAAGCGCCTCCTCCGAATCTGTCGGACTGTATTGGAAATGTGAGTACTGTCAGGCTGGGGTGTTATTGTTGTTTATGTCTTTTTGTGACCTAAACCGAGCTAGCACCGTTACCTTCCACCGCAGTGCAACACACACAGGACTCTCCTTTCACACTCTTTAGACTGTGAAAAAGGCACATTTATTAGCCAGAACCTTCAACTCTCTCTCTCTCTCAATGCTTTCCTCTAACACACACACAGAGGCAGGGCGCTTTTAGCTCTGTGTTTATTCTGCTGGGAAGCTGCAAGTCATTAGCCCTCTGACTGATCTCCACTCTCCTCTCAGGTGGACGCCAGGGCAGAGTCCATAGAGAAGAAGATTGGCAGACTAGATGCTGAACTGTTGAAGTACAAGGATCAAATGAAGAAGATGAGAGATGGGCCCTCGAAGGTGGGACACACTTTTTTCACCCCAAGAAATTAGAAAGGGTAACAAAATGTCTTTTTTCCAAATATATCAACAAACTATAATTGTGTTAATTTCTTTTGACATGCAGAACATGGTGAAACAGAAGGCGATGAGAGTGCTGAAACAGAAGAGGATGTGAGTCCTAATTTATATGTTATATAATTTATTAATCAGAGATTGTTTTAGAGACTGGTTTAGTTTTCAACTGTAAAACATCGCACTCAGTTCATTTTATACTTCTCTAAAACATTTATTGTTTTTATGTGAAAACAAAACAATCTAACAAACAAAAACTTACATTAACTAACATATTATTATCTTATTTTTGAAGCACTCAAGCATAAGGCTGTAACTGCAGTGATCGTGTACATTATAGATTCATGTTCCAGTTATTTTCTTAAGGAGTTGATTCACCATTTGATGTTTAAAACATCAGTGAAATATTCCTGCCACAATTTTCCAGACCCCAAGGACCCAGAAATATTCAATATGTTATCATGTAAGTCGAGAAAAAGTTTTTGCCATTTGAGAATCTGGAACCAGTGACATTTGGCATTTGTATGAAAAATCACCTAAACAATCAATCAGTTATCAAAGCTGTTGCCTGTTAATTTGATGATGAAACAAATGATCATATTGTTGCAGCTCCACTCAAATATCAACACTGGCATCAGCCTCAGAAATCCAGTGTTACTCAGGCTTTAGGTGGAGGTGACCTTTAAAAAAAAAAAAAGAATATTGTTGTGACATTATATGTTACAGAACCACCTGAATTGTTTTTACACAGGTATGAAGGTCAAAGGGAGCAGCTGGCTCAGCAGTCTTTTAACATGGAGCAGGCAAACTACACCATCCAGACACTGAAAGACACCAAAACAACAGTAAGAGCCACACACCGTGATCAGGACCCTGTGGTGCAGATTAGGGTTCAGCCGATAATAAACATTTTTTTCTTGTAGGATGGTGTCTGAAGCTGTTTATGGTGTCTTGATGTTTTTTTTCCCTTAATTATTCTCTCAAAATGATGTTAATGTCGTTTTGTACACTTTGTATTTATAGTGATTGATAAGTCACATGACTGCCTAATGAACTACATTTATATTTTGGAAATAACCTCAGACACCGCCCTGACTGAGGCAGAATAGCTGACAACCTTTGGTCAGACAGGTTGTATTTTGATGGACCGCTCTCACTGGTTTACACCTCACTGTGCACTGATACAAAAAGATTACCACTGTGAGTCGATTACAGCTTGTAATCATAATTTGATTAGATTCTTCTTAGGGAATTATAGCGAAGAGTTAATTTTGTGAATTAATGTTTAGAGTTTGGTCATGTCAATTCATCAAAATCAAACTGACAGTGACAGTGACAGAGATATGAGCTTCATACTGATCTCCAGATGCAGACCTAACCTGGTTACTATCAGCCAGTGTCTTTACCAGGAACAGCAAAGGGAAATTCAGCAGCTGAACATACTGTGATTTTTGTCTGTCTCCAGGTGGAGGCCATGAAGATCGGTGCAAAGGAAATGAAGAAGGCTTACAAGGACGTCAAACTGGATCAGATTGACGTATGTTTGTTTTCAATCCTTTATTGATAGTTTAGACGTTTAGAAGTTATTTTCTTTCTGTTTGTTCAAGCAGAAGGGGTTTGTCAAGCAATGAGTGGGTATTCTGTCCAGATAATGTTAGAATCACCACCATTAGATCTTTCAGATATAAATGAATTACCTGTTTTGTACATTTTTTCTTGTAATTCTTCTTTTTTAAACTGTTACTGCTTGCTATAAAGTGGAACAGCAAATTATCAGGTTTGTCCTGCTTCAGTCAAATGTCATCTAATTTCAACAACAACAGTAAAATAAGAGACTGAAGACTTCAATAAAATAAAACACATTATTACATATGTCTTTAAACATGGCCTGGTGAGCAAATCTTGCTCATTTACTGTGTCCCCTACTGTTGAATGATTATTTGTCCCCATTAATTATGGTAAACTCTGACAGTGAACATATATATACAACATGAGAGTTTGCATCTTACGTTAAATGTGTAATGTTGATCTTAAGTAAAAATCAGTTGTGAGATATCTGGTACTAAATGTGATCGTATGTATTTGGACTTCCAGGATTTACAGGACCAACTGGAGGACATGATGGAAGACGCCAACGAGGTGCAAGAGGCCCTGAGCCGCAGCTACGGCACTCCAGAGATAGATGAGGACGATCTGGAAGCAGGTACAACTGACATTTACTTTACAGAAAATTTTACTTTGACACAATCTAGAGGCATTAAAAATGAATGATCTCAACATTTAAAACAGCCGTAATCAGCGCCAAAGTGTCTACAGCACTAACAGTGCCCGTGTTGTTGTGGTTTCAGAGCTGGACGCTCTGGGTGATGAGCTGCTGCTGGATGATGACAGCTCCTACCTTGATGAGGCCTCAGCAGCCCCGTCGATCCCCGAGGGAATACCTAGTGACAGCAAAACAAACAAGGTAACAGTCTACACAGCACAGAGATCACATTACACTCACAGGTTATGGTACTGAAAATACATGGAGGTGGAATCAGAAATGATCGTGACAGTGTTTTTCCATTCTTTACGTTGTTTTCATCATATTTTTCAAATAATACCCTAGATTTTTTAGGTTTTCTGTCTTTCGAGACAGTTCACTCCATTATTGTGTGGAAGTGAACAGAAAGAGACTTGGAACTTGTGACTGACAGTCCAACAGTTTTTCTTTTCATTTTAATCCTATAGTTGAAAATATGATGAACATATTTCATCATATTTTTTTCAGAATTGTTTCACTTTGTATTATTTTGGTTTGTGTCGTTTTCCTTGGGAGGATGTGTGTTTTTAATAGTTTCTGTTTGATGCTTTTTGTTTCTAACATTTATTTTGAAAAGTATAGTCACCCTGAAAAACACACCCAGGCTCATGCATTCATCCAATGGTGGGAAGCTACAGCATCTTAGGTTTAAACCATACCAAATTCACATGGTCCTTCTCATGATGCCTGTGGATGCTTATTGGTTTTCACCTGAACATTTAGCAACTCAACTCCGCTGCTTCTCATTCTCATTGAACAGATTTTATTTTAGTTGGTAAACATACAAATCCTACAGTCAGGGTTGAGGTCTGTGTTAAGAGAAGTTAGTTGTCTGATTCTCAACATGAAAGCACAACATAAAAAAACCTTTTGAATTAATCTGTTTCTTAACCTGCTCTTGTAGCTGCATCTCCGTGTAACAGTATGGGTATTCTGATAATGATGCAACATGTTGTTGACTGTGATTGCTGATTTATTTTCATACCCTTATCACCATCATTAATATTGCCATCAATGTAAAGTATATGGATGTATAGCAAATGATCTGTTTACAGGCAGCTCTGATTCACTCCGTACTGTTAAACATGAACCAATCAAAAGAATAATAACACTTGAAATATAAGTGTGTGTTTGTTCTTTTTGTGTTTGTGGTTAATTACAGTTTTCCTCTTTTGTTTTCAGGATGGTGTTTTGGTGGATGAGTTCGGCCTCCCACAGATTCCTGCCACATAAACAAGGGATGAATTAAAAACAACTGCACTTCGCCTAAAAACACTTTTATATGTAGAGTAACATTTATACATGCAAAGACCATTTGACATTTGAGAACACTGAGTTTTTGAAGCCGTCCTGGTGTTGGGTTGTGTACTGTTACTACTGCTGTGTTAGCATGTGGCCTTGTAACATACTGAACCTTTTTTTAAAACCTTCTTCTTTTCTCCCCCTCAGCCTCCTGTCAAACACTTGTCAGTCTCGTTCATCATCAGTATTAATTTATTTTGATTTCTTGCTAGTTTTGTGTGTTGTAGTTTAGACATTACCATTCTGTTTGAGTTCTCAAAAGTGGAGAGGATTTCCCGCTCAGCCTGTTCTGAACGTCTGCAGGTTATTTGAAACATGCAAAATAAATAACGTGTTTTGATTTAAACTTTAATTGTTGGTTTATTGATTACTATCTCATTATTCTTCTTTCTTTGTTGCCTTTTATTTCTGTGGGTTGGACTCTACTCACAGACCTTGGCATTTATGCTGCTGGCCAAAGCAACACAGAATTCTGCACTTTATTAGGAGGTGGACTACTGCTGGACAGTTAATTATTATTATTTGTAAAGGTTCAACCATGACCTGGTTTAAAGGCCTTGGGGTAAAACTGATTTGTGAGGGCTGCTATTTGAGCCACCCACTCATACACCCACCCATACACACATCTTCCAAACAAAGCTACAGCTACACTGTAATGCTACCCTACACATGGTTTACTGTATGTACATTACTATTTGCTGTACAGTAAGCACAATATTAACTACAATATCAATATCATTACAGCAGTAGTCAGCCTGCTAGCCTATTCAAGGTCCCCAAAGGATGAATTCTGGTGACTTTTTTGGTCCTGGCTTTTTCCTCTACTACCTAAGGACCACCTCACAGAGAAGCTAGTATAAAGCTCATTTCATTTCTCCCCTCCTTTCTTTGCATTTGTGGATACAAAACTAAAGCACCATTCCTAGTAATGATAATATAATATGGTGATAATGTCACAACAATACAAGCAGTAAGTAAATAAGTAAGGAAAGTATATATAGTATATATGTGTACAAGTTATCCGGTGTCATCCTACCAAGCAAGGGAGGCACCTTGACATTTTTTTCCAAACAAAACACAAAAACGAACACAGTTTCCTCTTTTAAATCTCTTCATTAAACATATTTATCTTTTGGCTTTTTCCTAACTTGTGGTATTTGTTGTAATTGTTTTAATTATTTATCTTGTTTTAGGTTCTGTTATTTTATTTCTTTTTTACTACAAAGAACTTTGTAACTCTACTTTGAAAGATGGTCTGTATATAGAAGTATTATTATGTACGGGACCTGGAAAGCTGTGCTACACCACTGTAAAAGCAGTATGAAATGTTTCCCTGGGTGTAGGAGTATAAATAATCCCGAGTCACAAGTAACTTGTTTGTAACGTGTGATACATGTCATTTATTGTACAGTTTTGAAGACGACACGTCGATACGACTTACTTTCAAATTAAAAGTCCGACTCTGGTGGGACTCGAACCCACAACCTTTGAATCACCTCTCAAGTGCTTGACTAGAAGTCCAATGCGCTATCCATTGCGCCACAGAGCCAGTTGCGCATGGCTCTTGTACACAACCGGAAACTTTCTATTATTATAAAGAAGTGGGAAAAAAGTTTATAAAATTCATTCTGGACACTTTTGCCGATATTTTTGTGACAACAAAGTTAAGTGTTAAAAACACGTACGTTGTGTATTTAATAAAACAAAAGTTTAAAATGTTGTATTTACACTTGTTTTTTTGTTTTTTTTAATACTCCCCAGTATAATGATACATGTTTAATATGAACAGATTTTGTTTGTTGTTTTGTTATGTTAATTTAAGAAAGAAGAAAACATTTAAATAAATAAATAAATAAAAGCAGTAGAGGTACTGTTTCCTGTGTCCCGGCGGAAGTAGTTAGTGATGAGCAACCGTTAGCTTTCTGTCCATGTTGTTGTGATTAAAGGATCTCAAAAAGGAAAATGTCAGAGCAAACGATAACAGTGACAGTAGCATACGGTAATAATATATATATTTTTAACACGTTACACGACAGATGGCAGATGATAGTTAGAAATAAAAATGTTAATTTACGAACAACCATCGCTTGACTAGCTAGGAAATGGTTAGCTAATGTAGCTCTTAGCGAACCTTTGGTTCCGCTGAAAATACTTTATCCCTAAATACTCTTTAAATTCTTGAATTACATATGAACCTCCAATGAATATCTTGCACTTATATTGAATCTGGAACTGTCATTTTTTAATCCTACGTCGGGACATTTTGTTTCTAGCTCACGTTACATACTTATCTAGAAACTGAAGATAAACTGTGCCTTTGTCCCAGAGTCATAAACTTACTATTTAAATATAATTGAATATGAGATCTATTTTTGGTTATAATGTTATATTATTAATTAAGAAATCATCCCCCTGTCGCCACTATCTTAATCTGTAAAAACTAAATATATGACTACCTAAACACAAATAGTCTTCTGAATTTGTTTCTATATGCATGTTACTTTAGAGCAGTCTTCCTATAATATCCAGACTATGTTCAAACACTTTGCTATTGTGCAAGTAACATTTACTAAAGGAAATAAAACATAATTTAGAGGTTACTGTGTTACTGACACATCTGAATGGCAATGCTCCCATCAAAGTCATCCGCATTATTTCAGGAAAATAGTATTTGCCACATAGGGAAGTGTTTACGCTCATACTTTATTTATTTTTTGTCCTACTTCAGGATCTACTAAGCACAGCATCACATTAACCGGTCATGACGATGGCAAAGGTCCGACTGTCAAAGACCTGTCAGACGCTCTCACTCAAGCCACTGGAGTTCCAGCAGCCTCACAGAAACTCATCTTCAAAGGTAGACTTTTATTTTACAGTCAAGCGAGCTAGAATGTCATATTACGTGTATCCAGCTCTAACCTTGCTTCGTTCATTCTGGCAGGAAAATCACTGAAGGACATGGAGGAGAGTATATCCAGCTATGGTATAAAAGAAGGATGTAGACTCATGATGATTGGAAAGCGGGTAAGGCTTTTTACATGTGTGAAGTGTCTGATGTGAGACTGTATATGAGATCAATTACTGACATTAATCTCCAAACAGAACAGTCCTGAGGAAGAAGCCGAACTGAAGAAGCTGAAAGACATAGAGAAATCTGTGGAGCAGATGGCTAAAAAGCTGGAAAAGGTGGATGGGGAGTTGACAGGACTCAAGAACGTAAGCATTCGTTTGTATTATAAAAGTTGAATATTTTTCCTGCGTAGGTTTGTTCTGTTCTCAAATGTGTCTGTTCCTGTTTTTTCAGGGCTTCTTGGCAAAAGACCTCCAGGCAGAGGCGCTGGGGAAACTAGACCACAGAGTGAAAATAGCAGCTGAGCAGTTCATGAAGATTCTGGAGCAGATAGATGCTCTGGTAATTTATTGTGGTTTTGGTATTTATTTTTAAGTGCATGCTTTATTCATGTGTCACATATAGCAAACCCCTGACCTGCTTCTCTTCTGACAGAATGTCCCAGAAAATTTCAGTGACTGCAGGATGAAGAAAAAGGGACTTGTAAAGACAGTGCAGGTAAACCTTTTTTTTACTGTTATAAAAATGTTATGATTTAAAATCACTGAGAAAATTGAATTGTTTTATTAAGAGTAATAGTTTTCTGTCAACAGGATTTCCTGGCTCAGTGTGACAAGATTGAGGCTTGTATATCAGACCACCTATCGAAGATCCAGTCGAAAAACCTTGCCCTGGCTGAGTAGAGCTGCAGATCATCCCATATCATGTACTATACATTGCTCTGTGAGCAGCTGCAAAGTGTACAGAAAGTTCCAGGTGTGGAGCTTATCCATGTCTATTTATTGTTGCCATGATGTGTGTGAGAAATCCCTCATCGCAGAGAATCCTGTGAAGGAGGCTGGTTAACGACACTGATGGGAGGTACACCATGGATACATTCTCTGGGTTAAAAACAGATATGAGGTGCTTTCTGAAATACTGTAACCACAGGCACACAGGATCAGAGGTGCTTTGAACTGTGGTGAATCATGTAGATCCCTTTAAAGAATCCAAAACTAGTGATCAATAGAACTACAACTGCCACTTATCAAACAAATTGTCCACGATGATGTCAGAAAAGATAAAAATCTACCAGTTCATCTACCTGTGTCTCACAAACTGTACAACAACATAGAGATAACTGTTTTTTTCTTTCATTGTGGTGTTCCAACTGTGGACAAAAGTATGTAGACACCCAAACATTTCACCTGTGAAGTGCTGGATGGGGCTGAGGTCAGGGCTCTGTGCAGGCCGGTCAAGTTCTTCCACACCAAACTGGACAAATTTAAATTTATGGACCTGTCATTTTGAAACAGGAAACAGCCTTCCCCAAACTGTAGGCATTAAGTTTGAGGCACACCATTGTAAAATAATGGGAACTAAGAGGCCTAACCCCTTGTTTTACTGTAAACAAGTAAAAGTGCAGAATATTCTCTAATTCCAGTTTCTCAGTTTTGAGGATTTGCTGCATTTCTTTGTCTTGTGTGATGGTGAGCTGATTATCTTTGGGTTTTGGACTATTGGTCACACAACAAGCTGTTTTAAGTTTTTTAAATTTTGTGACATTTTGCAGACCAAAGGATTCATTCAAAAAATAAGTTCAACTTGTTGCAGCACAAGACCAAAACTATACAACACAGTCCACATACTTTTGGTCATACAGTATATGTATTACATTAAGAGAGCACCAGTCTAGTACCTTTTGTTTAATCCAGTGAGTGATCCCATGTGTATCTTTGAAATGTGTGAACTGTTGAAGTGTAAACCATCACAAAGACTGACACATCCCTTTTTCCCGTTTTAAAAATAAAAACTTTTTGAAATATGAATAGAGCATTTTGGTTTTTCACCTCAGAACACAATTTAATCTCAAAACTTCAATTTCCTACAAAATACAAAGGAGTCAGTAAAACCAAACCAGTCACAATAACAGACCTTGTTTCAGTTTATTTCCAGCTTTATCCATGGGGTCTTTACATACATCTTTACTAACTTATACAGACCCTTAGTGGTATCACAGATGTGCAAATGAGCTTTAAGAGAAGGGTTGACTGGTTGGTGGGGGGG